>JAGSMS010000016.1:6000000-6622500 GCA_029286595.1 Bhutanitis thaidina
TATAGTTACACTGTATTAAATACTTGGCATATGCTTACAATTTGAATAATTACACTATCAAGCGAGCAAAGACTTCGTTAATTACAGATGCGCTGAGTACTCGTTTAGTATTCGCTACTGGCCAACTTTTTAGCGCTCGTACTGTGGCGACTAGTCTGTTTGAATGAAGAGTATTCGGTTACAATAATGTTACGTTTTTTTAAAAGATGTTATCATAATAAATATTTTTTATAAAGTGAAGAGGAGCTACTAAATAAACTTGAACGCTTGCAAAATCTGTCAATCCGTTTCATCTTCGGATTCAAGAAATTGGACCGAATATTTCAGTTTCGCAAGACCCTCAAGTGGCTCCCAATTCGACTTCGCAGGAACACTCGATTATTATATCTCCTTTATAACATCTTGCACAACCCATCCTCTCCGTCATACCTCAGGAACCTATTTTCCTTCGTTCACCCTCCAGATGTGCCATGCAGATCGCATGTCAGGACTCTCCTTAATTATCCTATCCATAATTCCAGTTTTTATTCCTATTCCTTTGCAGTCCATGCAGTTAAGTTGTGGAACTCACTACCACCTACCATAAGAGATTCCGGAACTATACTTAAGAAACGTGTAAAGGACACTACTTAGCTTCGTGTTAATGGAATATATATTGTATATTTACGAATGTGTATGCATGTATGTATATGTATATATATATTTATTTAAATATATCTATGTATATTATTTAATTACATGTAATCTTATTTATTTAATCATATATATATATATAATTTATTAGAAATGTACGCACTAAGTTTGCCATTTCAATAAAATTTCCTGTTAGGGTCTGCTGGAAGAAATTTCAATGTATGGAATAAGTAGTACCCTTGTACTAATACTATGTTTTAATGCCTTTTTGTGTGTACATAAATAAATAAAAAAAAAACTTAATGGATAGTTTGGATTATAAATAATGCTAATATTACAAATGCCAAAATAACCTCTTATACTAGGTGGTAGGCCCCTTCTCTACCGCCAATCAGTAGTCCCCTGCAGAGTTTAGTATTCAGTATAACGTTTTGTAATATCATTCGATTGAAGTTGTTGGCTGCAAAGGCCTGCGAACTGTTAGCTCTTTTGTCAACTCAAACTAATATAAAAAGTATCTGTTTGACGGACGACTCGTTTTCACGGCTTAACTTGTACAGATATCTTGAACCCTGGGGGAAGGACAAGGTTACATTTAATGCACGGGAAGCCGCAAGCGCAAGCTAGTTTTAAGTTAAAAAGCCAAGCACATTGGGTTTTCTGAAAACTGTGTGTTTTTTTTTATATATACATTACCAGCATCAGCTGAATGGTGGCGGCGTAAGAAAGTCTGCCATACATACCATATCCCGCAGAGGCAAAAAGTGGTTTACAGAAACCCAAATGGGTTATGCTATGTCGTGCTAATCCTTAATGTGACATGCGTATAACCTTGTTCTCGGCGCATCTTTAGTTACATAATATCAATGTAACTAACAATGAGTACGCACGAGTACATAAAATTCATGTATTAAGTTTACTGTTATGAAAACATTAAACTTAATACATGAAAGAAAAATATAAGTAATAAAACTAAGAAGCTGAAAGTAAAGAAACGCGGTCCTCTTGGAACACGTCATAGTAATGCATTTTTACTTCAACCGAAGGATGATTACGTATTTTTTCTCGAAAATCTCTAACTTTTTCTGTCATTTCATGACTGTTTATGATCTTTAATAACTTTGCAGCCACTAAATATCCTTGCACGAATTCTTCGTTTTGGACTAAACATTTATAAATCTCGTACTGTACATTTTCTGAAAAAATATTCTTGAAAACGCCTAAAACTCTAGTGAAAAGTACATATATGCAGGAAAAGCAGGACTTGGTATCTTCCTTTAAAATTTCTTCGCAGATTCTTCCAAACTCTGGAGCTATTTTGATACATGTTTGTTCCCAAACAATTGGTTGATTCTTATCGAGTAGTTTAACCAATTCGGTAGTCAACCTCCACGTCCTCAGTAAAATGTAGTTTTCAGAAATTAACAAGGACCGCTCCATTTCTATTAGCATCATTGAAAACATTTTAACAGGAATAATCATATTATTTTCCACCACATAATGTTTCAAATCATTAATCAAATCTGAGATAAATTGTTCAAAGTTTATCTTCACGTAGTATTCTCCGTTATTTACATCATTCCATAATTCAAATGAACGACGTAAAATAGGGTGCAAAACTTCTTCATAGTTTTTTATTTGACATTTTTCGTCTTTAGCGCAAAGTAAGTACGATGATAGAAGCAGTGTCATATCGTTTCTGTCTACTTTTTCTGTAAAAAATTCATTATTCGTAAATTCCAATATAATATCAGCGACAAAGTTTGATGGCATTAATTCCATAATTTTCCTACAGTATCGAGCAAGTTTCTTTATATCCCATTCATAGCCAACGTAATCCTTTTTATTGTTCATAGTTAAAGTCTTCAAAAATTTATAAGATTTAACTAAATAATTTGCCTTTATGCTTTGAGGTATTTCTTCAATTTTATACAATAGCTTGTATATTTCTTTGTTTTCCTGAAATGTTAGATTGTTTATGAACATCGCCAGCAACGTCCAAGTATCTTTTAATTTTAGCTCGTTCTTTTCGTTACATAGTAGATTGAACGTAATTTTGAAAATTTCAAAACGAATTGTAGAATTTTTGTTACTTTTCCATAACATAGTAAAAGTTTCTTTTAATTTATCAGTAGGTAGTTTAGTAAAGACAAAACGAATTCCATGTTTTTGTAACGACACAGGAGCGTCCACCAACTTAGGCACAAGATCTTGACTTTGGGTGCAGCTTAGATTATAGTAAATCGCAAGAAGAGATGGTAGAGCATATTGTAGATAATCTCCTTTTGCATACAATAATATTGTTTCTACGGAAGGTTGTGGTCGAGCAATATGCATATTCTTAGCAAAACATATTTGAAGACTTAACTCAAGTTCTTGAATTTTACTCAAATTTATTTTCGGATCTTTCGGAGAATACTTTTTCAAAATTTCCTCAAGCTGGGATTGTGGCAGTAAAATGCACAAACCCCTGGTTAATGCGTCTCGTCCTTCAGACTGATTAAGTCTATTTAAGTACACTAATCTCCAGTCCCTACTTAAGCATTCTGGCCAGTATATTTTGACTTTTCTTAGCAAACGTCTAAGTGAAATAGCGTCATTAAAGAACATCGACTCAACCTCATGCTTATGAAGCTCTAATAAATTTGGATCGTGCTTTAGAGAATTGATGCATACTTCTTCTGTTGGAGACAAAACTAAAGATTCATCAAACATATATTTTCTCCAACATTTTTGCATATTATACAATGGTGACATGTCAAAAGTCCAAGACTTTTCTTGCTTAATTTTTACTAGCTTTTTAATCTTTTCAAGTACTAATGGATAATCAAGAATATTCTCCTCCCAATCTTTAAGTAATGTCAATGTTTTTTCTAATAAACCAACACACTGCTCGAATTTAGTTACGCTGGTTAATTCAATGTTTTGCAATTTGCTCCAAACTACTACGTATAAATAAATAAATAAAATTTCTTTTTCTTTGGGATTCAACTTACTTCGGTAAGCTTTTAAAGTGTTAAATTCCAATTTCTTTTCAATTGCCTCGGGTATGTTTTCATTGTGCAGAACTTTGTACAGAAATATTGCTTCCATTATAGTATTGTTGGATTCTGAATCACTATATATGTCCATAGTGTTAATAATATCCTCACAAATCTTCCAATTATCTTTAACAAAAATATGCGTGTTGAATTTTGACAAGTAATTGGTTAAAAATTGTCTTTTTGTATCTAAAGTGGACTTAATATGTTTATCGCGAAAGTATTCTAGTAAAAGCTTTCCATGTCCTAAATTACCTTGAGCAGAGATTAATAAAGTTTGAAACATTGCTTGTTTATCACAAGGATCAGTTTCAGGCCCGATCATACTTTTGATAGTAGGAAAAGCAAGATCGAATGGTGCGAACTGATACCAGTGATAAATAGGAGTAGGAGTATGTAAATTTCGCAACATATTTATCCCTTTTTCTAAATCGGTGGAAACATTTGCATTATCCTCAATATCGTCTAGGAAAACCTGCTTAACAAATTCAAATCTTTCTGCTTCAGGCATTGCATTAATGAATGCACTCCAATTTTTGGTACCGCTAAAATAAACGCATATTTCGTTCGGTTTTCTCACGGCATTAGTTGCTTCTTTTAGAAGAAATTCTTTTATGTCCTCTTTCTTTATATATTTAATGAAGGTAGACGTATCAACACGTCGACAATAATCCCCGAATTTTTCGATTATTCGTTTGGGACATTTTGTCATCAAAACCTTCGTGGCCCTTTTACCAAATCGGGGATAAAAATACTTCGGTTGCGATTCTAAAATATTTAAAAATTTATTGGTATCAAGACGCAGTAAAAACAACGTTCTCATAAAAGCATCGCTTTTAGAATAGTTGTCGCTTTTCGCAAACATTTCCAGAAACGTGATTGACTTCTCGCAAAGACGTTTCAGCAACGAAATATCCATTTCATTTAAGTGTTTATTAAAATTAGTTTCAATAAATTTAATTGAACAGTTGGGCAGCCACTTTAACGCGTCTGAAGGCTTTTGTTCAAAGTTATAAAACTGTTCAGCTCTTGTCTCATTTTTTAATTTTAATCGTATAAGTTGTTTGAGCTTTATTATTGCCTTAGTTTGCATTCGGGGATAAATATTAGCATCTAGATACTCAGGGTTGATTATATGAGCATATCGGTCATCAGTGACTAGCCAATCGCATTTCTTTATTGCTCGTGACACGTATAACATGTCACCACAAGCTAAAACTTTAACGATGTAGTCAACATCCCTTTTCTCGTTAGCAACGTCGATATTAATTAAGTTGTTTATATCAGAATTATCTTCATCTGTGTGTATCAATTTGTTTTCTATAATTGCTTTTTTTACCAATCTATTGAAGTATTTATGTCTCTCTCCGAGGTTTTCACCGTCCAGATGCACCGTCGACATTTTGAGGAACTGTAAAAGAATAAAGTGACTATTTGTTATTTGTTACAAACAAGCGGAAACAATGTGGCAGAGCCAAGTGGCGGCTTTTGCTGCTGCTTGATTGGGCCGGCTCGACCTGGTTGGTCCCACGGCCTCGCAGAATACCAGCGTGAAGTAGGGACATCTTGTGCTTCTGCCTTTCGTTCGGTGAGCGAGGTAACCGGAGGCTCACTCCCCCTCCCCATCCTCTTCCTCCCTTTCATCTCCCAAATACCTTTAAAGGACGGGAACGCACCCGCAGCTCCTCTGGTGTTGCAGATTTACGAGGGCGACGGTAATCACTTACCATAAGGTGAAACGTTTGCTCGTTTGCCACCTTTATTAAAAAATACAATGAAAAGTGCCGAAAGTAAAAGTAACTGTTCCACTGTTAGACAAGTCTCATCTGGAAATTTATGTGGGTTTTGGAGCTCCGAAGGGTTTGCCACACTTCACATATCTCCAAATTTATTTTTTACAATTTCTCAGACATGCAGTTTTCCTTTACCGCCACGTTTTCTTTGTGGCACCTAAATTCAGCACTTAAAATATAATTAACAATTTTCGATGTAACAGCAACGGGGATTGAACATAGTAGGTACCGAAACCCTATAAACAAGTGACCCTATAAACATGAAATCATGACTATTGAACAATCAAGGAATCAAGTGTTTATCTCATTATAATCTTAATAAATATATCAAATTCTTTGAGTCTAATTACAATATTTAATGTACAAATATGTATGACGATTTAACTTAAAAGCAATTTCACGGATTTTGACGGACATTTTTTTATAAAAATGTTCCTTGGAAGTGAGAATATTATCGATAGGACGTGTAGGATAACACGATAATTCATAATATTACAAATGTCAAAATCTGTATGTTTGAAGTACTAAACGAATATGAACATAATTTGGCAGCGGTGTAAGTTATACCACGGAATATAGTATTTTTTATCTCAGTTAAAGGCGAAGGCTGGCTCATGCGTCATGCTTATGCTTGTAGGGGCTGATTTGCTTGTGTTTGCAAATCCTGCGTTAGCTACTTTATAACGATTTTTTGTGTTTAATTTTATCTTAGAATTTGCATACTTTTTATTTTATGCTGCATTATTCTAAAACTATAAAATCAGTAAAAAAGAATTAGAAAAGTGGATACCTTCAGTTTCTTTCGCCTGTTTTTTCTTTATCAGAGGAATCTCAATACGAAACGATGGTAAATTGTAAAACAAAAATGACAATTGACAAACGAAATTTTAATTTCTTACGTTAAATAGTTTTTCTTTCGTTTCATTCGATCAATAAAAAGAATTTGCTCCATTTAATGTAGGCCTTCTGATTGGCTGTTGAGTTGTCGCGAATGATCTAAATAACGAGCGAGTTGTACTATGAAGCAAAAACATTTCTATTAATAACTTTAACATTTGTTAACTGATTTTGAAGATTGATATATAAAATTGTTCACAAAAACAACTATATAAACACATTACAGATGACTACTTATCTTACATTTTACAATTACATGAGATTTACAGGGAAAATGTTGTGTTACGACAAACTTTCCCTAATACAGCGGCGTATCATCATCATCGTCATCATTTCAGCCTATCACAAGTCCACTGCTGAACATAATGAAGGAATGAAGAATGAATGAAATATACTTTATTGTACACACAAAGATTATTTAAAGAAACAAAAAAAAAATGAACAATAGGCGGCCTTATCGCTTAGAAGCGATTTCTTCCAGGCAACCCAGAAAGAAAAAGGAAATATGATAAGTATCGGGTTCGGGTGTACACATAATATAAAGTAAAGTGAACATGTAATACATACACATAATATGCAAATAAAATAAATACAAAAAATATACATAATATGAATATATGAAATAAATATACACACGTACATACTATTACAGAGATACAAGTCAACGACCGTAAGGAACAGGAAACAAAGATTAAGGAGGCATAAAGTATTTTTTAACAGGCGCTTGAAAATAGGTAATGATTGTGCTCGCTTAATATGAAGTGGAAGAGAGTTCCAAAGCACAGCAAAGAACAGCTTCAATGGAAAAAGATTTGGAGTAAAAAGAAGTGCTGAGAGGATTTCTGAGTATTAAATTGTCATCAGAACGTAGGCTTCCCCCAAAGGTTAATTCTCATCATTTGCCTTAGTTGCCACGCCTGTCGAGCGGGTTGGCAACCGCAGTATTTTTTTTTGTTCTAATGTAACTTTTTACCATTAGTCCCCTTTTACGACACCCATGGTCAGACAGGGTTGGCGCTATTCTTTACTTCCGACAGCCACACGGAACAGCGGCGTATATTATGGCCTATACATGAAAAATTATTTCGTTTGTCAAATGTCAAATTTTTTTTACAACCTACGACCGTTTCGTAACGAAGTTTTTTTTTTTATGGGAAAGGCTGCAAACGAGCAAGCGGTTAACCTGATGGTAAGTGATTACTGTCGGCCAGATACATCCGCAACACCAGAGGAGCTGCGGGTGCGTTACCGTCTTTAAAGGTATTTGGGAGATGAAAGGGAGGAAGAGGAGGAGGATGGGGAGGGGGAGTGAGCCTCCGGTTACCTCACTCACCGAACGAAACGCAGAAGCACAAGATCCCTCTATTTCACGCCGGTATTCTGCCGGTGATAGTACCCAACTATCACCGGCTTGGGATCCAGTAACAAACAAAATTAAATCTAAAACCAAGCATACCACTGCACGACCTCAAGATACTGTGACCACATTCTGTGTAGATCGGACCAAAATTAATAAATAAAAGCTGAAGGTAGCCTGAGTTAACTATGACATTTGGACGTCTAACACCTCAGTCCCTCTGTGACCACGGCTACTGTAGAGCAATCGAAACGCCGGAAAAATAAATTTTAAATTGAATGCGATAAAATCCGTAAATAATGGTTTCATTTCAAATTCTAATGTGACTGCAAAATAACGTTAACGGGTAACTGTAATACACATTTTATACATTGAGTTTTTGTTGCTGTAGGGGCTCAATTATTTGCATGAAACCAGTTCAAAATCTTACTTAGGGCATTATTTACATCAGGTAGATCATTTATGTAAATAAGAAACAAAAATGTGCCATAAATGAATCCCTGTGGCACCCCCCTCATTACAGAACACACGGAGTTTACACCATTTACCTGAACTATTTGGATCCTATTACTAAGATAAGACTTCAAAATGTGAACAGCTTTCTCTCTTATGGTTTAATTTACTACGAAAATTTCTGTGATCTACGCAACCAAAAGCTTTAGATAAGTCACAGAACACAACAATCGCATTTTTAACCTTTCCAGGTACTATGTGTTTAATTAAACGTATTCTTGCATCAGTTACGGAGCGCTCCTTAGTAAAACCAAACTGTTGATCATGAAGCAACTTATTAATACTAAAAAATCATAATATTGGATTAAAATTTAACCTCTCAAAAATCTTAGTTAATACTGGTAATATGGATAATACAGGTCTACGCAGTAAACTACGCAGATCTTTAGAATCTCCGGATTTGTAAAGTGGTATTACTTTACTATATTTCATCAAATTGGGTCGGAAATATACCTTTATCAACGCACGAATTAAACAATAGTGGTAAATGTGGTGAAAAGGAATAAAGAACAGAATTTATTAATTTTACTGATATATCCCAAAGGGTCTTCAGTATTCTTCATCTACACCAGGCAGTCCCAAAGTGGTCGATATGGGTTTCCCAGGGGTCGACATAAACGAAAATTGATTTTGGGGGTCGACGAGGTTTAAAAACCGACCCCTATTAATTAAAACAAGTTCTTATATTAAACTTTAAAGATACTGTATAAGTTGTGTTACATGTACCAACTTGTTATAAGAATGACTAATATTCTAGTAGGCAGTATATTTGTTGTACTTTTAAAAAATTCGACAAGTCGATAAGCGTGGACAAGTTCGTGCGTTCGTGTTCGAGCGTACAAGTCTTTCAGGCATATTTTGACTTACTCTGTATTTGACGCATATACGCGATTTAACACGAACGAAATCATGATCAAGTTCAAGTCGAAACATGCTCTATGTATTTTACTTTAACTTAGATTTGAAAGTTCGTTTTCGTTTTGGAATTCGTTGGAGCTTGAATGACATAAATTAAATTACATAGCTAATAAAGTGATTGAAATTTTTTTTACAAAATGTTTAGTTACCTACAAGCGTTAACAGCGTAACATTTCTGGAGTTTATGAAAAGTTACAGGGTAAATACCAATATTTTTCTAGGTATTTTTTGAAATTACATTAGAAAAGTTGTTAACTCAAAATTTATGTTCAGTTTTCTTATTTTCGTTTTTTACGCTGATTGGTACCAAATACAAATTTTCTATATTACAGTCTATATCCGTGTGGAAATTTAAGTTAGTATTGTGTTTTTAAGTAGTTTCTTAAACATATTTTTTCCCTTGATTTGCTGTCTAACTGCGAGTTTTATGATGACAGACAAAAATGCAGACAATACAGTTTGGATATATTTCATCTCTATCAAATCAACTCTTGCCGATGTGTCTCATATGTGAAAATTTATTTATTAAGATGCCATGAAGCCTTCAAACATGGAAGACCACTTATCAAGAGTATGTGCTGACAAAAAAAATAGAGAAAAGGCCATCCATAAGATCGATATTTGCGTCATCATTTATGCAAGATGTTGATGGTTTACGAGTTTCCTATAATCGAAGTCGTGGTAATCCCACACATTTGGAGAGCAGCTTATTTCACCAGCCATTGCGGAGGTCCTCAACAATGTATTGCATAAGCCCGCACGGGATATTATAAAGAGAATTCCTTTGAGCAATACGAGATTGGTCGCAACGTGCAAAACATTTGTAAAATTTCTTACAGACCAACAGATTCTCGTTCCAGTTGGACGAGTCTACATTACCCGTCAATGAAGCTCTGTTGTTAGGTTTTATATAGGTTACTTTTGGACATGGAAGTCCGCTAGCTATCAAGAGGCCCTTACTTAGCAAAATTTTCAGATATTTTTCGATCTGAGTTGGAGTTTTTACAAGAAAAAGTTTTAAATAATATAAAGTATTTTTTTTCACAAATTTAATGTGTTAAAACTACGCTGAAATCCACCAGCACTTACTGTACTTAACATCTCTCTTATTTTAATTTAAATAACCACTATTTTCCACATCTGTCTAACATGGACCAGCCAGCTGTAAATAATATCGAAGAACTGGAAAAACTATTTGGTTCGGTTGGTTTTGCGTGAGTATGAACTTAAGCTTCTGAGGGCCACAACTGCATCCACGCCAGTTCATTCAGATATTGCTTCACTATCCAAAGAATTCTTCGATTTCAAATCCTTTGTTTGTCAATCTCTGTCATTGTTCAAAACGCAGTTGGATTGACTTGCACTCAGCCTTGACAAACATGAAACAGCGATGAGGAGAAAAGTTCTGCTAATCCATGGTTTTTCAGAAAGACAGAACGAGAAATTGCATGAGTCTGTCTTTAAGTTATTATCGGATCGAATGAAGGTGTCCGATTTAAAAATAGACGATATACAAGTATGCCACCGTTTAGGATCTTCTCAAGCTTCAACACGCCCAGTGCTCATCAGATTTGGAGATTTCGAGAGTCGCCGGCTTGTTTGGGACTGCAAAACTTCTTTGAAAGGTTCAGGTATTACTATATCCGAGTTTCTGACAAAGATTAGGCACAAAGTTTTCACCGCGGCTCGTACACATTTTGGTATTAAACACTGCTGGTAAGTGGAAGCCAAAAATTATAATTCTTCCCGATAAGACTCGTCGGAAGATTGAATCAATGGCAGAGTTAAAGCCCCTTATTCGTCTATATCCCGTAGATTCTGGAACTACTGGCGACTCTGGCCAGTCCAAGGAACCTGTTTCTCCAAAGGATATTGCTTCCAAATCTGCTGCAAATGCTCCACGGAAGACTCGATGACGCAACTAATTACTCTGTATTGGTATCATTGTTTAATTTCAGTTAACTCAGGTATCACTTTTGTTACAAGCTGCATTTTAAATTATTTCGCTTCTTAGATATTTTTATGTTAGTATTTCGTTAACTATGATTTTTTAGCCTATTTGGTAATTGTTTACATAGTGTATCTTTATAACTTCATTGGTGTTGCGCACAGAGTACTTTATGGTACTTAATATATATATAATAGTGTTATGTTGTGAATATTTGCTTTGTATAATATTTTGCTTTTTATATTACTATTGACATCTGTCAAACTTATCACTGAAATTTTAAAATGTGACCACTATGTGAAATTTTATTCTGCCATGAGCTCAGTGTGCAATATGAAATGTTACCATGTAGTAGTTATTTTCAATATGGTAGTTACTTAGATCATTTTAATCTTACTTTCGTAGTTATTATAGTAATACACTTTTAATTGTTGATTTTCTTGTAGTAACGATTTGTTTTAAATCAGTCATGTTCTTAGTCAAATTTCAGTAGCCTTATTTTCATTGTTAGCTTTTTTTTTTTTTTACTTAAATAGTTTTCAGTATAGTTAAGTGTCTGGTGATTTTAGCGATATTTTGAATTTTTTTTAGTTTTAAATTTTAATACTTTATTTAAGTAGGTTATTTTAAATATATTTAATTTTTTTTATTTATATTTTTTATCATTATACTATATTTTGTACCTTATTATATTATATCAATATAACTATTAGCACTATGGAAATTCTCGCCGTTTTTGAAGATAGTTTCTTTTCATGTTCATCATCTACAAGTAGTTTTGTTAGTGCGGACAGTGAGTCATCTACTTTCTTAACTCTGCATGACCACATATCCTCTCTTCGTTTTGAATTTCCAAATAATTTCAACGTTGCCCACATCAATGTCCAGAGTGTTCCTCGTCATTACTCCGATCTTCTGGCTTCCTTTAACAGCGCTCATCTAGATGCCTTACTCATTTCTGCGTCGTTTCTCAAACCATCTCTCCCTTCTGCGCAATTTGCTCTACCTGGCTTTGTCCTTATCCGAAATGACAGAACTGGAAAAGGCTGCGGTGGGGTAGCCATATATCTTCGTTCTGATATTTCTCATAAACTTATCAGCGCATCTTCTTCCATTTATTCTGAATCTGCTGAATTCCTTTTTATAGAAATAAATCTCAACCATGTAAAAATGCTATTAGCGGTTTTTTATAGTCCTAACATGAACATAGAATATTTCGATACTTTTGACCAAGTCCTTACTGATTACGCACCGATTTATGATCATATTATTATAATGGGAGACTTCAACACCTGCCTCATCAAAAACGATATTCGATGCAATAAACTTCTGACCCTGCTATCTTCATTTAACCTTCACTTACTTCAACTTTCTGCAACTCACTATTTTCCCAACTGTAACCCTTCTTTTCTTGACCTTATGATTGTTTCTTCACCTGACAGTGTTATTTCGCATGGGCAGCTAACTGCTTTATTCTCCTATCATGATTTAATCTACCTCTCTTATCGCCTTCGTCCGCCCAAGCACAAGTGCCAATCCCTGCTTCTTCGTAGTTATAAGAGTATAGACATTGAGGCACTAAAGCGCGATGTAGGTGATATTGATTGGACTCCTGTTATTGACAGTATCAGTATTGACGAGAAGGTTGATTTGTTTACGAATAAAATTTTAGAGGTATACAATTACCATGCTCCGCCGAAACGGGTTAAGATGAAGCGGAATCCTGCGCCTTGGATTACGCATGATATTAGAGAACTAATGTTTCGAAGAGACAAGGCCAGGCGAAGGTATAAACGTTGTCAAACTGAAACTAATCTAACTCGTTTCAAAGTTTTACGAAACCGCTGCAGTCACCTGTGTCGAGATGCAAAAAGACGCTACTTCCATGATTCTCTTAATAATCGAAATTCTACTGAGATGTGGAAATTTCTTCGTTCTGATGGTGTCGGTAGATCTTCGGTCTCGGATTGCATAAGTTTCGGGGTAAACGATCTAAATAAACATTTCTCCACTCCTCCTGTGACGTTAGATCCCTGTGCTAATTCAAACACCTAATCTTCCGGCACAACTTGTTACTCCTTTTTTCCTTTCCTTTGTGACCGAGGAAGAAGCTAATAAATCTATTTTAGCCATATCCTCGACTGCTATAGGTAATGATGGACTATGCTCTAGAATGATTACTCTAGTTCTACCTTTGGTTCTTCCAATCCTTACTCACATATTCAACTACTCCATATCATCCTCCTCCTTTCCTTCGGCCTGGAAACAAGCCCAAATTATTCCTTTACCTAAGATCTCTAATCCTTCTTTTCCGTCTCATTTTCGACCCATATCCATTTTACCCTTTCTCTCAAAAGTTCTCGAACATATTATCCACAGACAACTTTCAACTTTCCTGTCTTCCAATTCTTTGCTCTCTACTTACCAGTCGGGCTTTCGCCCTGGTCATAGTACTGTCACTGCATTACTTAAAGTCACTGATGATATTCGTTACGCTATGGACAACAAGTCTCTCTCACTTCTAGTCTTGTTAGACTTTAGCAGTGCCTTTACCTCAGTAGATTTCGATAGTCTGATTCGGATCCTTGAATCCATTAATCTTTCCCCCTCCTGCATTGCATGGTTTGATTCATATCTTCGGGGCCGCTCGCAATGTGTTCGCCTTAATGACACTTTTTCTGATTGGTCTGAAATCAGTGCGGGCGTGCCTCAGAGTGGCGTCCTTTCTCCTCTTTTATTTTCAATTTTCATTAACTCCGTTACGAGTGTTATCACATCCAACTTCCATCTTTACGCGGATGACTTGCAGTTGAATCAACATTTCGCGGTGGGTGATACTAATGAGGCAATCGGTGCTATGAACTCCGATTTGTCACGCATAAGTAAATGGTCTAGCTCCTTTGGCCTCTTAGTAAATCCTGCCAAATCACAGGCCTTAATAATAGGCAGCAAACACCTACGAAACAAGTTAGATTTTTCAACAGTACCTTGCGTGTGTCTGGATGGCATTCTTATAACCTATGCCAATACTGTTAATAACTTAGGTGTGACTTTTGATCAACATTTATCCTGGTCCGCGCACGTTGCTGTGATTAGTCGAAAAGTTCACTTTACCCTGCATTCGCTGAAGTGCCTTCAAAATGTCTTGCCATTTAAAACTAAAATCACACTAGCACTTACTCTTATTCAGCCCATACTAGATTATGCTGATGCCTGCTATTTGGATGCTACAGAGGAGCTACTAAATAAACTTGAACGCTTGCAAAATCTGTCAATCCATTTCATCTTTGGACTCAAGAAATTTGACCGAATATCTCAGTTTCGCAAGACCCTCAAGTGGCTCCCAATTCGACTTCGCAGGAACACTCGATTATTATATCTCCTTTATAACATCTTGCACAACCCATCCTCTCCGTCATACCTCAGGAACCTATTTTCCTTCGTTCACCCTCCAGATGTGCCATGCAGATCGCATGTCAGGACTCTCCTTAATTATCCTATCCATAATTCCAGTTTTTATTCCTATTCCTTTGCAGTCCATGCAGTTAGGTTGTGGAACTCACTACCACCTACCATAAGAGATTCCGGAACTATACTTTCATTTAAGAAACGTGTAAAGGACCACTACTTAGCTTCGTGTTAATAGAATATATATTGTATATTTACGACTATGTATGTATATATATATATATTTATTTAAATATATCTATGTATATTATTTAATTATATGTAATCCTATTTATTTAATTGTATACATATTATTTATGTATTTATTATATATTACATATTATGAAATGTACGCACTAAGTTTGCCATTTCAATAAAATTTCCTGTTAGGGTCTGCTGGAAGAAATTTCAATGTATGGAATAAGTAGTACCCTTGTACTAACACTATGTTTTAATGTTTTCATGCCTTTTTGTGTGTACATAAATAAATAAAAAAAAAAAAAAGATCTGAATTTGAAAGAATATCTGAACAATTGTAAAACAAATATTCTTCTTTTATAAACAAAATTTAAGCAGAAAAAAATATTCAAGACGATGTTATTTTATCATATGTCACTTACTTGGACGCATTACACAAGGATTTTACTAAGGGGTTTGCTTATGAGGATCTCTTAAATTTACAAATTCCTCAATGGATAATAAATCCGCACAATCTTACAGCCATGGAAGAAGCCAATGTGATACTGCAAACATAGTTGATTACTATCAGCGCAGACGAGGAGCTTAAGCAGAAGTTCAACCAAGGCTATCCGAAGTCCTGGTTGCAAAGCAACATTGAAACGCATTATCCTGCATTGTGGAACATCGTTGAAAAATACCTTATCGCTTTTCCATCGTCATACCTAGTCGAAAAAGGCTTCAGTGTGGTTACAAACATTTTTCCAAAACAAAGAAGCTATTTGAAAATTAACGAACCCGGAGATTTAAGGCTGCAATTCACCAATATTGAACTGGATTTAGCTAGATTGGTAGAAAGTCACCAAATTCAACCACGACGATGATTATTTTATTTTTATCTTTACTTTGCGATTTTAATGTTTTCATGCCTTTTTGTGTGTACATAAATAAATAAAAAAAAAAAAAGATCTGAATTTGAAAGAATATCTGAACAATTGTAAAACAAATATTCTTCTTTTATAAACAAAATTTAAGCAGAAAAAAATATTCAAGACGATGTTATTTTATCATATGTCACTTACTTGGACGCATTACACAAGGATTTTACTAAGGGGTTTGCTTATGAGGATCTCTTAAATTTACAAATTCCTCAATGGATAATAAATCCGCACAATCTTACAGCCATGGAAGAAGCCAATGTGATACTGCAAACATAGTTGATTACTATCAGCGCAGACGAGGAGCTTAAGCAGAAGTTCAACCAAGGCTATCCGAAGTCCTGGTTGCAAAGCAACATTGAAACGCATTATCCTGCATTGTGGAACATCGTTGAAAAATACCTTATCGCTTTTCCATCGTCATACCTAGTCGAAAAAGGCTTCAGTGTGGTTACAAACATTTTTCCAAAACAAAGAAGCTATTTGAAAATTAACGAACCCGGAGATTTAAGGCTGCAATTCACCAATATTGAACTGGATTTAGCTAGATTGGTAGAAAGTCACCAAATTCAACCACGACGATGATTATTTTATTTTTTTATCTTTACTTTGCGATTTTAATGTTTTTTCATAAAATAATTACCTACTTACGTATTTTTACGTAATTTGTATTAAAAGTTATTAATTACACTTGATATTTACTGAATTTTATTTTGATTAAATTTTGATCAGAAAACGATGTCAAGTTTACTCACGTATTAGGCTGATGAATACAAAGGTTCCGAAATTAGTCGTCGGAAAACTTATGTATAAATAATTAATACATTCAGTACATTATGATGAAAATACCTACCTATCGAAACTGATTGTTGAAAAATTGTTAAGAGAATTAAATAGAAAGATTATCTTAAATATTTCATTTATTCGAATAACTTATAATAAAACAATAAAATAAATCAACATAAAAATAAAGTATACATTTACAGTAAAAGAAAGTATAGTATACATTTGATTCATTATGTAGATCAGAGTTAAATTACTAAACAATTTCGAAGCCCTATTGATATATTTGTATAATGAAACTACGACGCGAAATTCAATTTGATTAACTAGATTATATAAAAAAAAACTAATAAAAGAAATTAAATTTCTGGCAGTATTTAAAGTGATAAATATAAAATTTAAAGTAATCATAGAGTAACAAAAAATACAATTATGTGCTTTTATTTCTAAATCCATAGAAAAGAAATAAATTAAGGAAAGAAAAGCGACACAAATAAAATATTGAAGTAGAAACAGCCATAGGTTAATCTGAGTAAAAAACAATTTTAATGGTAGCCGATTAACAGATATAAGAAGTAAATCGGTACAAGCTGGCAACTCTAGTAGACCTCACGGTAGAATTTTATACTATACTATACTATACTATACTCCTTTGCTTATGGACATTCGCATACCTTTGTCTCGCGATGCATTATGTATTATTGATTTTAAGTTCCTTACTTATCGTAACACTATCAACATAGACCTTTAAAGTTAACAAAACCCGAAGATCCTATATAGCATATTGTTTACAATAAAAATATGTTTGTGTAGTATATCGAGTACGTAGGTAACTTACTATAAATTATGTTTTAATAAAACAATGATTAGAATAATAAAATAGTAACAAGACATAAATAACAGGTTACTACAATATTCTACATAATATGTAGTGTCAGTTGCTTTATTAAACAAAGTAAAAGTAAAAATAAATTTAAAAAATCTTAGTCTAAGACACACTAATATCCATGTTCCTTTGCAATTACCTCGTGTTTTATACTGAAGCTGTTTTCTAATCAATTGTTTAAATACAACTTCTCAATGTAGCGGTAGCAGTGCATTTTAATTTCGGGTGAAGGATTTGAACGTATTGTCTCTATTAATTCGGTTCTTTTTGCTTTATGTTCCTCTGGTACATAACTAGGTATTAATTTTAAAACAAGCAAATAGCTCTCTGTAATGTCTGAACTTAAAATTGAATTTAGTATTTGTAACTCAGATGAATAATCGAAATAAAAGAAATTAAATTTCTGGCAGTATTTAAAGTGATAAATATAAAATTTAAAGTAATCATAGAGTAACAAAAAATACAATTATGTGCTTTTATTTCTAAATCCATAGAAAAGAAATAAATTAAGGAAAGAAAAGCGACACAAATAAAATATTGAAGTAGAAACAGCCATAGGTTAATCTGAGTAAAAAACAATTTTAATGGTAGCCGATTAACAGATATAAGAAGTAAATCGGTACAAGCTGGCAACTCTAGTAGACCTCACGGTAGAATTTTATACTATACTATACTATACTCCTTTGCTTATGGACATTCGCATACCTTTGTCTCGCGATGCATTATGTATTATTGATTTTAAGTTCCTTACTTATCGTAACACTATCAACATAGACCTTTAAAGTTAACAAAACCCGAAGATCCTATATAGCATATTGTTTACAATAAAAATATGTTTGTGTAGTATATCGAGTACGTAGGTAACTTACTATAAATTATGTTTTAATAAAACAATGATTAGAATAATAAAATAGTAACAAGACATAAATAACAGGTTACTACAATATTCTACATAATATGTAGTGTCAGTTGCTTTATTAAACAAAGTAAAAGTAAAAAAATAAATTTAAAAAAAATCTTAGTCTAAGACACACTAATATCCATGTTCCTTTGCAATTACCTCGTGTTTTATACTGAAGCTGTTTTCTAATCAATTGTTTAAATACAACTTCTCAATGTAGCGGTAGCAGTGCATTTTAATTTCGGGTGAAGGATTTGAACGTATTGTCTCTATTAATTCGGTTCTTTTTGCTTTATGTTCCTCTGGTACATAACTAGGTATTAATTTTAAAACAAGCAAATAGCTCTCTGTAATGTCTGAACTTAAAATTGAATTTAGTATTTGTAACTCAGATGAATAATCGAAATAAAAGAAATTCCACATCAATTGTAACGCGTCTCCAAAACATAAGTAAATTGATGGATAAAATAATTTCATATCTTGTTTTACATATTCCATTAGTTGTTCCCCAAATTTGGGAAACGATTTAGAAATCACGACATTGAAATGATCATAAGAACTTTCACTGTTTGTGTCCGACACAACGTTTTCTTTATTTTCATCAATTGTTTTATTTAATTTGTTGCGATGTATGATTTTTATAAAACTGGAAACCAATTTCCAGGCTCTTAGTAACGTATAGTTTTCTTCTACTCGTAGATTTTGGACTAAATACTCTAGAATTTCATTAAACATTATAACAGGAATAACCATTTCTTTTTGTAGCACAAAATGTTTGAAGTCTTGACATAACAATTTCAGCAATTCACAAAATTTACATCTGATAAAATATTCATTTTCGAGCTTTTCATTCCAAGATTCAACACACAGTTCCATAATGGGAAAGAAAATCTTTTTGTACCTATCCAATTGTGATTCGACATTTTTAACAGATAATAAACAAGATGAAATCAAAAGTCCATTATTGAAGCTTTCTGTACTAAGATTTGTTTTGAAGTTTTCTAATAATATTGCTGCAATAAAATCGACATCTATAATCTCCATAAATTCCCGTGCACTAGAAATAACCTTTTGGATTTTGTTATAAATAGATTTTGAAGGCAATTTTTTTAGAAATAGTAAACTTTTCTTCCAAAATGCCACTCTTACACAAAGAGGTACTTGATTCACTTTAGTTAATGTATCGTAAATATCTTTATTTTCTGCATCTGTTAAATTATCTATAAAACCATCCAATAATGTCCATATGGTTTCAATTGTGCAAACTTTTTTCTCTTTACATAACAATTTAAAAGTACTTTTGAAGAGGTCTGCACGTATGGAACTATTCATTGTTCTTTTCCATGCACTAGAAAACATCTGTATGACTTCTTCGCTCTTCATATGGTGGATTGCGATACGAATGCCATGTTTTTGTAAAGAGACCGGAGCTGCTATCAAATCTTTGATGTGTTTTTCAGTGTTAGTGCAACTCATATTGGAAAGTATAGCCATTAATGAAGGAATGGAAAATTGTAGGTAATCGCCCTTCGCGTACCATAGTACAACTTCAAGGGAAGGTTGTGGTCTAGCGATGTGTATGCATTTCGCAACGTTCTTTCGAATATCCAATAATACATTGTCACTTTCATTCCAATTAATTTTCTCTTCTTCGGGTACGTATTTCTTAACTGTACCAAGGAACTCTTTTTGAGGCAGTAGAACAAAAAGATGTCGAATGAAGGCTTTGTCACTAGTATGATTTAATTGATCATGAAAATACGAAATGCATTCATTGGCTAATGAGGAAGACCAGTATATGCGTATTTTATTAAGATATTGTTTCAAAATTATAGAATCGTCCAAATAGAGGGATTCCAATGTATTTTTGGAAGCCAATAATAATTTTGGATCGTGTTTCAGAGCATTCACACAAGCTTCCTGCGATGGCCACAAGTCGAGAGATACAGCAAACAAATGCTTTCTCCAAGACTTTTTTATGTTATACAGACACGATAAATTAACTTTCCAAGAATTCTTTTTTTTAATTTTAATAAGTTCTTGAATTTTGGTAAGTACTTGTGGAAATTCTAGAAGATCTTTTTCCCAATCTGATAGCAATTCTAAAACGTTTTCAATTAAGGTTAATCTTTTTTCAAATTCAGATTTACTGTCTATATTTTTTTCATTGATTTTCTGAGTTGTGTAGTTATATAAATAATTAAAAATCG
Organism: Bhutanitis thaidina; assembly: GCA_029286595.1. Classification (NCBI taxonomy): domain Eukaryota; kingdom Metazoa; phylum Arthropoda; class Insecta; order Lepidoptera; family Papilionidae; genus Bhutanitis; species Bhutanitis thaidina. The sequence continues at coordinate 6,020,443 of JAGSMS010000016.1, forward strand.
TTTCACTTTCGTTTAGGTTTAGATTTCTACGATATGCTTTTAATGTTTCAAAAGAAAATTTGTTCTCTAAAATCTCTGGTACATTCTCATTGTTAAGAACTTTATGCACAATAGCCACTATAACACAAAATTGTACATTACTATTATTTTTTTTCGATTCACTGTAAACTTCCATACTACAGAATAGTTCATTTAAATTTTGCCAGGTAGAGTCATTTAATTTAAAACCAAGTATTTTAAAAAGCATAGCATTTATAAAGTTTATTTTAAATTTGTAAGGTTCATTGATGTGCTTGTTGCGAAAATATTGTAATAAGGTTTCAATATTTTGCATATTGCGTCCTGCAGAGCACAACAATACTTCTAGCATTGAAATACGCTCATTGGGTGAAGATTCAGCTCGAATCATTTTTTTCAAATCTGTAAATGCGACTTTAAATGGTGCATATTTATACCAAAGATAACTATTTGGAGAACTGTATGATGTACTAGCTCCAGTACAATTGACATTGAAATCTAAATTTTCGTCTTCGCATTCCTCCATAGAATCATCATCTTTTTTGTCAAATAACATAATTTTTACAAATTCTAATCTGTTTTCTTGTGGCATAACCATAATAAATGACTTCAAATTGTCGTGACCAAACCAATTCTCCAATTTTTCGTTTTTACGGAGTTCTAATAAAAAGTTTCTTATGTTTTCTGGTCTTATAAATTTTACAAATGTTGGTAGATGTATATTATCGGCATATTTCTCAAAATTTTTCATTATTCTATCCGAGGCGCTTTTCATGATTATTTTCGTTACTTTGGCTCCTAGCTCAGGAAACTCATAATCTTTGAGTGTTTCTAATAAATCCAAATATCTTTCGAAATGTTCGTTAATAAGGAAGGTTGTTGCATTCATTATTTGCCGTTTGTTAAGTTGTTTTTGATCTTTAATGTATATTTCGAGTACCGTGATTGATTTTTCGCAAAGACGTTTTAAGAGATGAATATTTATCTTATCAGCGTATGTTTTAATAGCAGATTCTATAAATTGTAAAGATGAATTTGGCAGCCATTTAAGAGCAACTTCTAAGTTGACATTTTTGTAGTAATTAAAAAATGCTTCAACTCGGTTTTCGCTTTTTAGGTTCAATCTTATATAAAGAGTGAATTTGTTTATAGCTTTAGAAGTCATTTGGGGAAATAGATAGGTATGTAAGTACTCAGGATTAACAATGTGAGAATATTTTTCATCAGTTATCAGCCACAAAGATTGTTTTATTGCTCTGGAAACATAGAACATGTCTTCACATTTTAAAACTTCTAGAATGTATTCAAAATTTTTGTCCCTGCTTGCCATATCAATTTTAAAAATGTTGTCTAAATCAGATTCATCATAACTAATATTTGTCAAATTTTGATATAGATTCTTCTCAATACTCTTTTTGACCAGTTCATTGTAAGATTTATGTTTCTCCCCTAGTGTATTTCCTTGAAGTTCGACTGGTGCCATTGTAGTTTACTGGAAATAAATATTGATTTAACAATTTTTTTTTTCACTTAAATTTTGATAACTTAATTTCTTATCGGAAAATTCAGTGGCATTAAATGCGTTTATGGTCGGGTATTCTCAGAGTTTGGCTGGTTAGGAATAGTATTATTGAAAAATGAATAAAATTAAAAACATGTTCCAAACCAGTCTGAACACCAGCCAACTGGTAATGGGTGTGCAGATAGCATCGCTATACTGTGTGTAATACTTCTATCCATATTGTATTATTACTACTTACTAGTAATATTCACTCCAATGGTTACTGAAAACCTAGTAAATATTACTCTCAATCTAAAATAAAAACACTTATATTATATAAAATAGTTCAGTATATAATTGTATCAGTAATATATTTTATATCAGTTATTTATTATTTATTTTGAATAGTGACAGACTCATATTTTTTACTGAAGTAATAGAAATAGACCATGATGGCACATTGGGCAATGTCAGAATGAAAGGTTAAAATTATTTATGCATTAAAAGTTATAGAATCTTATAGAAAGTAGAAAGTGAAGAATGTAAAATATCTTTTATTCACTTGTTTACTGGGCCCGAGAATTCACTCCTTTTAAAATGTATCTAAGTGAACTATTATAGAAATGGAAAAGTGACATGTAATGTCTTTAACTACTTTTCTGCCGAATTTCATATAAATCATTATAATCTATAAAGCATGATTGTGCAACACATACAATATAATATACACAAGCTTGTATATACTCTACAATGCGATAGGTAAAATGAAATGAATGGATTTCAAGTATAAAATATTCTTACATATGAAATTAGCGTATTATATGGAAAATGTAAAAAAAAAATTTTTTATGAATATTTAATCAAATGAAGTATATTTATGAACTTTGGTCGTTTTATAGGTAGTTCATTGGTACCATTGCTGAAAAAAATTTAAGAGCGAAAAGCAATAAAATCTATGAAGGCGGTTTGGACTGCCTTATTGGAATTGAATTTTTTTCCTTGCAAGAAATTGTCCAAAATCCGAAAAAAGTGGTATTCTGTTGGAGCAAGGTCCGGGGAGAATGGTGTCCGAGACATTCCGATTGCAGCTTCCCTAATTTAGCGACCGTCTGTCGTAATGACGGTTGAGTAATGAAACGCAGCACTCAATGCGTCTTTGTTGGTGTGCTTCATTCTATTCATGCTGTACCGATTTCGCGAGCTTTTTCGCTTTTCAAAATTGTTTCAAGTGAATTAAAATTGTTTTGTCACTCACACCGAAGCCTGCCACTAACTCTGACGTGGTTTGCGATGGACCCGCTTCCGATCACCTTTAATTCTTCATCGTCAACTCGGGTCTTCGGCCGTTCGCAGGGTTTGTTTTGGAGGTCAAAATCTCCAGAACGAAAACGTTGGAACTAATAACGTACCATGCTTTGTTTTATAGTAGTTTCCCCATATACATAATTAATCCTTCGAGCTGTTTCCACGCCGCTGGTGCCACGGTGGAATTCATATTCGTTAATGACGCAATATTTCAAGGTCTCCATTTAGTTAAGAAGGATGTCAAAGAAAAAATAAATGGCGTGAAAATAAATGAATCACTAAATTTGAAACACAAATACACCGAAGCCTAATTTGAAATACATTTGAATTTGAAATTCCTAACCAAACGCCAGATTATTTGAGATCTAAGTGGGCTGTTAGACTAAACACCAATTTGACATCTAAGGAGCTAATATAACCAATATTGGGGCACTGTGCAAACATATTGAACAATCTACCCAATAAACTAAAAAATCACTACTATATAAAGTATTTTAATTATTTGCATATACTTAATATTATTGTAATAAATAGGTTGATATAAAAATAAATGTTCTCTAGTGAGCCTGTATATCTATGCAACCTAATAATGTACTAAACAAGAATAATTCAAATTGTTTGATTTCTTTTTGCAGTATACTCACATAACCAATGTTACAATATGCATTGAATTGAATGACAAAATAGTACCAGTCTGCAAATATTTTATTGAATGCATATCAGTGAATACTAGTATGTACACAAACCTATGAAGGTTTCCTCATGCTATTTGTCCAAATTTATGAATAAACATTAGTTTCAAAATAAATAAATAAATAAATACTCAGGCACTGCAATCACTTTTATTAAATTCACATAGGATTTACAGTACTAGTAGTACAGTAAATACAAAACTTTTGATTTCATATTATTAACTGTTAAAAAATAAATTGATTTTGATAATTTTGTGCTTTTTTTTATGTATTATGGTTCTAAAATTGTGATATCATTTTTTTAATTTATACTTGTGATTGTGGTGGTTGTAAATTTTCAAGATAGTAATACAGCACTGTGAAGAATATTAAAACCGATTTATGATTCAAATGCTGTTAGTCTAAATGCAAATGTTTTATGAAATGCTAAGACCTCACTGCTTAGTGTACTAGGTATATTAAAAAGGTTAAGAAAAATAGATTAGAAGAAAAGACACCTGCGGTCTTCTTAGAGAAAATCTACATTCATCCCACTTATCACACAGAGTATTAAATAAAGTATTTGTTTCAAAATCAACTGGAATACAGGTCATTATTGCACATGCTGGTTCAGAAACAGATTGGTGGAAAAAGTATTGTTCATTTTTAGATTATAGTCTCAATCTGCAGGTTATCAGGACAACATAATACAAATAGTATGGTTTATTTACCACACTAGGCAGGAGGTCTCTGGTCTGGCAGTAAACACACCAGCATTATGCAGTTACTTTATGCTGGTATTCTTTCAAAGAGACTTCCTGCCTTAGTCAAGTCAACCCATACCAGCTGGAGCTATATTATAGCTGCAGTGTGGCTCTTCCACTATGGATTGTACTTCTTTCTGAAATTTGTGAGGCTAAAATGGTGTTATTGTGTAATATTAATGTAATATTATTCAAAAAAATATTTGTATTTAGAAATAATATTTTTTTGTTTTAAATGTGTGTTATAGCATTTAATTTTAATTTTATTGCTGTTTTAGTCTGTATTTACCATTTCCTGCTATCATATTTATTCTTTTGATTTACTTGTGTTTACATAAATTATTAAATAAAAATCAAATCTATAAATATTAGTGTCAATTTAAGGTATTTAGAATTCTTCAGTAATGAAATATGATAAATACAATTAAAACTCTATTTAACAAAATTGTAAAATTCAATACATTTTGAAAAGCAAAAAAAAACAAAAAAAATTACAGGAGATTAGTATTTGATATAAGGATATTGAGATGATCTTACCTGACACAAACTGGAAACATATTTATCTTTTAAAATTTAAATATGCCTAACAATTATGCATACCAAATGCATAGAATTCATTTTATCTCACTCAGTACTTTGTGCACACTACAATTTTAGCTTTTTTTTATAGGATAGGAAACAAACAAGCTCATGGCTCACCTGATGATAAGTGATTACCAATGCCCACATACAACTGCATCACCTGAGGAGCTTCAGGTATGTTGCCAGCTATTTGGGGATATGTGGGAATGGGCGAGGGTCCTCTTCTTCACAAAGTATTCTGGCATCCCGGTATTCTACAAGACCATAGTACTACCCCAGTTGAGACAGCCCATTAAAACAACAACAAAAGCCACCGCTTGGGTCTACCGTGTATAGCTGGTTGTTTGTCACATGTGTACCAGCTTCTCATTACAAAGTACTTGAGTGAAACTGAATACTTGAAACCGAGTGAATTTGACTATTACCAATAATTTAAGTATACCATTTATTCAGGCCATTATGATATATTTAGTAATTCAGGCTCTATTATGCATATCATATAAGTTGAAAATGTACTTTCATTTGGGAATCAAGATCTTTGTTGATGATTACGCAGCCTCCACACAGAAGGACTTAACTATTTCATGGTAATTCATTCAGTAATTATTACATGTTATAGGATGTAAGTAGGCATATCCATCCGAATTTGCCGAACCCAAATCAAACAGACTAGTGATATCGAGCAGCATCACAGCATCATGACGTCACTCGAGCTAGTGAATCACTGGTCAGAGTGACGTCATTTGGCGACACGATTAAAACAGATTTAAGACTGTAGGTCGGTACTGTTGTAATTGATTAGTAAAATATAATTTGTTTCTTTAATTTATTCGTTTACATTCAAATTAAAATTTAAAAATATAAAAACACAAAATAATAGTACACTACAACACATAGGTATTTAAACTCAGATAACTTACAGTATTGCTTCACCTTTCCAGTATTAAGTATAACATAAGGTTTTTCTTGAAATACACTAAATGTTCAAAGATATACAATAGCGACCGCACGTCACGAAATTTTTGACTATTGATTTTAATTAAAAATTAGGGACACCCTAAAAATATCGATATATCGGTATTTTTTGCACGAAGTATCGATAGTTTACGACAATATTATATTTTAGTACAGTAAAAGAAAAAAATTCAGAAAAAGCTACCTGTTCACGTTATCAGTATTCGCGAATTAAAAAATTCAACTGCATTCTTAATTTGCGCCGAAAAATTTCTTTATTCGAGGTTGAAAATTTCGAAAATTCTTTAACAAAAGATCGCACGTTGAAGATTTCACAGAAAACGACTTGGAGGAAATGTTAAATCTCCATTGCATTGAGCTACAACGAGTACTGAGAGTTAAGGTTTACGGATGGCAAATGAATATTGTGATTTCTTCGTGAAAATTGATCCTTCTATGGAACGAAATCCCGAAGCCACAGCAAAATATCAATCCGGGTTTAAAGCCCTTTTAAAACGGAAAAACGAGAAAACAACATTAAATTCTTTAAATCAATGCCTTAGCCTGATAAAAATAATTAATCCATATTGTTAAAAAACTTTCATTTAATTATATTAATACGATATTCTGGAACCGAACAACGCATCTCCTGAGAATATTTTACAAATTTCCATTCCGTATTCACGGTTTCTGTACTCGGGATATATTTAAGTTATTACTTACAATACAAGATGCTTCTACTGTACAAAATTTCAAATATCGAAAACATAACACATTTATAATTTTGAGTTAGCTACATAGCTACATCCGTGACACAAACGGTAAGTTACATAAAACATAATTTAGATTAGCAACTGCAATTGGGAGAATCAAAATATACATTTAAACATATAAATCACATCTTAGATTCTCATTATTTATTTAAGGTTAAAGTGGATGCTTGTCTACCCCGTGTTGAAGTATGAGTATGCATTCATATATTAGATTTCAAATTTCCAAATTTTTACTTTTCCAAATTATCGGCCGATAAAATAGTTTTTTTTTGGTTTAAAAATATCGGTGATTTATACCGTTACAATTTCACTGAGTAGAAGAATCTCAAGTTCTATAACTGTGCGCAGAGCGCTAAACATTATTTCGATTTTGAGAATTGGGTGTAGATAGTGATAGTGATGCGACTTGAGTCATTTTACTCCTGTTGCTCTAGACAAATAATTCAACTCGTACTCTAAAGAATTTAGAGGAGACTTTAGAGATATTATACCTTATCTGTGAAGGGCAAGTGTTGTAGGACAAATACACCAGACCCCATATTACAATTATTGCTGTAGTCCATACAAATACATGTTCCGTGTGGAAAACGAATCCACGACCCGTAGCTTCGCGACCAAACACTATCATACTGTGTCACCGTATCGATTATTTTTAATTTAGAAAACTGTCTAGCATTGCTTTTCATCGAGAAATCGACAAACATACCTAATCATTGGTTTTTAAACATTTACAACTCTACTTTGTAGACTATTTAAGTCTATAGAATCTAAGTTTATATTTAAAAGTATAGTAATTGAACTGAAAAATAATGTACTATGACCTTGTCCAATGTGAGCTATGGCAACTATTGAATCTATTTTCTAATAAAAACGCGGCTGGGGCCACTTATAACGCATGAGCCATCGGTGCTAAAGTATTTCCATGAAATAATAGAACGGAATTACTGAGCGGATAAATAACTCGCTCCCAAATATCGGATGCCAAATCTATTTCAGAGTAAGGATAATAGTGGGTACTTTATCTGTGAATAAATGACGAAATCCTTTTTCCAGTATTGGCCTCAGAAAGTGAAGTTAGATAAACCCGGTCGGCTTCCCTAAAATGAGATCGGCTTTATTATGACGACCATACTTTGATGATATTTCGGTCGTCAGTTTGCGCCACTGTGTTGATTCTCTAACAGCTTAAAAATGGCAAAATGCTCAGAATTACTGCTGTGCTTCTGGAAGCGTTACTTGCAGTCCTTCAGAAGCTGATAAATTCTACTCAGGCCCACTGTAAGAGGGCGTGCAAGTAAGCGACCGTAAGCGGTCCCCATGTTTAGGGGGCGGCAAATACCTTGTGATCTTGATCTTGATATAATGGCATGTCAATCTTGCAAAAGGGCAATAGCTATACTATAATATACAATGTTTAAATTATACTAGAACGTGTCTATACTTTATTGATAGCTTTTCATGTTCTAACAGTATGAATTACCTCCCTATTACCTATTAGTTCCTTACTGTCCAATTGGAAGAGCGGGACTCCTATCACAGGTAAATTAAATTACGTAAAAGAGAAACGGGAATGGAAAAGGAAAACGGGAACTCCGTTTTCCTTTTTAATAAATTCTTTCAGCAACCACTGGGATTCGAACCCGCGGTTAGACTGGCGAGCATGCAGTTACTTTACTGTTTATCGATACTGTGGGCTGTAAACAGTCGTGTATTTTCCAAAAATATTGTATATTGAGAAAAATTGTTCCTAATTACAAAAACAACGGTTTTTCAATAATTGGAAAACACAGCAATTAGGAATTAAATCTGAATCTAAAACTAAAAAAAAGCCAAATCGAAACTATAAAAACATGCTCTAGCGACTGTATAATTATTCGAATAATTGTAAGTTGGAGGTCAAGACATCTATTTTAGTCCTTTTAGTTCAGAAGTTATATGGGACAACGTGACAGATGGTGGAGCCTGTCACCGTCTTAATTTCAAGGCCAACAACAAGCCAATACATAAATTACGAAAAACTCATTGGTACTAGACCTCCACGTGGTGGATCGGTCTCGAGACTACTGATTCTAAGACAGATCCCCTAAGCACCAACAATTTTTTATTAGATGGTTAGGTTTTGACATTCGATTTATAACGACTGCCTGGCATAGTGTTTAACGTTGTTTGGTAAACATAGTCAACGTAGTCACTATTTGTGCAAAAACACAAGTTATTAGTTTTAGAGTTTGGTCGTGTTGCATTGCGTTCCGCTTTTCTGATACTACATTCAGATGTATCTCTTCGCAGTTAGGGTTGGTCCTAACTACGAAGTGTAGTTAAAAATATGACTGCACTAAGCCCCCATCAATGATTATATTATTTATCTTACAAACTCAATCCCTTCGATTGTCTGACTAAGGCCTAAGGAAATTAAAAATCTGTGAGATTGAGTTCGCCATACGAACGTAAAACACGATAGTTTAGAAAGATTTCACCACTATCTAGCTAGGCAAAAAACAGTATTATAAAGAAAAAGAGGATTCTTAAAGGTAGAACCGGTATTAAAAGAAACAGTGTGCATTGGAAAATGTCAAAATGATTTTTCACCACAAAAAAATTTAGAATTTCCTGTAAAAGGATGATTCCTTTCATGTGTAACGGGCGTCAAGTATGCTGGAGTCACGTATAACTAAGTCAATTTTGTCAATAGCCTGATCGGTTATTGTGCGGATTGCGAAACACGTCACAGGTTCAAGCTCGCCATTCGACTACTGTCGTAAACCACTCAGCATTCAGCTTTCTAGTGCAGGAAATATGTATCTAATGTAGAGCTCGTGAACGGCCGCCAGCCTAAGGTTTGTTTTGGTAAATAATTGACATATTTATGAGCAGATAAGATGTTTAGATACCTATGACGCGGGTTTTGTCACAGAATGTAATCTCTGCGTTATGTCTTGTACATATTGTCACGAATGCCCGATAACGTTTTATCAACTACTAGGTCTTCGAAGGACAAGTCAATAAATATAATCTTTTATAAATTGCCAGTCGATGTTAAGGAAAGTATTTATACTAGTTGAAAAATATAAGCTTATTATTTTTCAATGAAAATTAAAAAAACGTTTCGTGGATATTCGAAACTAAAAAGATGATCGAAATTCGGCACTCTATAAGGAGAACTAAACCGCGCTAGCGGACAGTTCAGTGGAGTTCCGAAGTAGGCGGAATAGGAAAACTAGGTAGAAAAGACAATAAGTGTAGGAAGAGACGTAGGATTAAACACCCCATCATCGAAGAAACTGCGCCATTAGTAAATTATCAAATAAATACTAACAGGTATTACTCTCCAATACCGCAACCCATAGTTTGTAACAATACATTAATGTTACCTGTGCTGATATAAATGGAAATTATAGATATTTAAGAGCATACCATTTATAGGACACTTAGGTTGTACAACTTTTTGCTTGTTTTGACTGGTAACATATATTTGAACTCTGGCAATAATCACATTTTTATAAACACCTGCTGCTAATGTCATAGTGATTGTTTGGTGGATATTATGTCAAAGGACCGATTAGTTTGCCAAATTCCAATTCAAGTCTGTGCTTTGGAACATTCTACAAATAGATAATGTTCTTAAAAATTGTGATACTTGAACTTGAGAAAGATGGTGAGCAGGAACAAAGGCAATAAATCAATGTAAGTGTCTAATCATTTCAGTGTAAACAAATAAATGTTGAAGAAATTGGAGAAATGTCTCCAATTTCTTCAACTTGAAGAACTAGATGATAGATAGTAATTGGAAAAAGTAGAAATGAACAAAATGAATGCGCCGCCGACGAAAACGCCGCCGACGAAAACGCCATCGACGCACACCTAGCAGGATACTTCAGGTTGTTTTACTAAACAACACACAAATAAAATGCTTCGTGTTGACAAAGTTTTTATTGCCTATTATCTTATATCTAATTGTGAAACATAATATAAACAACAGCACGCACGAGTCGAGAGATTTAAAGAAGTAAAACGGAGGAAATAAACTGAAAAACATTTTCTAAAGGCTTGTTGTTCTCCTTTCGTCAAATACAACTATTTATAACGCCCACTGTGCAAGTGGAGTTTGTGCTCACGAGTCTTTTCGATTATTTTTACAAATGGTAGTATTTAGAAATACTGATAAGTAGTCTTCAAAAATATTTGATTTCCTTAACAAGTTTTTTCATCTTCCTTATTTTTTCATTTCTTAACCAACAGTTTGTTACATACAATTACAATTACAAAAAGTTTGCTATTAACCTCTAAACAACTATTTTGGCAATGATGTTTTGCAACTAAGAAAATAGGTTAAATTTAATAAAACTGAATTGAGAAATTCTTACAACACTTATGATAACTTAAAAATCTTTAGAGACATTAAAAAATCTTTGAAGTTAGAACATATACAAATTAGTGATTGACCAAAGGTATATTATGCCAATAATAATGATCTGTGCTAATAGTAAAAATATTATCACAGACACCCTAGTGTCATAAGTTCTGATGTGACTCATAACAATAGAATTTCAATTGTTTCAAAGTTATGACAAGTGTAGGGATTAAATCTTCCCACTTATGAAGACCTAATTTCGTTTAAATATACTTCTCTTTCGTCTTCTAAATAGGGCTATTAAATTTTACACAAAGCTTGAGATCGAAACATCCCCATTTTGTGCTCTCACTTTTTAAAGTATTGCAATTAATTTGTTTTACCCATGATTCTCTACTAATGTTAAGATTGACAAATCTCTACTAACAATAACATATAGAAAAATTCAAGAACACTTAGGTAAAATAAATTCACTACACTGAAAACTTACTATAGGTGTAATAATGAAATTAGAGTAAAAAACAATATAATTTCTCATCTCCATGTTAAACTCCATATTACTTTTTCTGCAAATACTTGCAACATATTATTTATGTATCAATCAGTTTGTACTCTAATTGTCATTATTAATACACATATATACATCAAATTGTACTACTATGCAAACACTAGTAAAACAATACTAAACTGCACAAAATGCAAATTAATTTAGTTCATTAAGAATATTATATGACTATAGTTAATTTACATATACTATACTGTTGCATTTAATAGTTTTATGATAATTATTCCAGGCTTGTACTTGGTCAAACTATGTCTGTGACGGCTCTAAGACATATGCAGACAAGCATGTCTGGGCACCTTCATTGATGTGGAGGGAGCTTTTGACAAAACAAATTTTTCCAGTATTGTCACTGCCCTCGCCAGACATGGCGTGGAACCGGCCTAGTCAGGCTGGATTAACAACATGCTTCGCACAAGAATAGCAAAGATTGAAGGTGAGTCACAAGATGCTATTCTATCCAAAGGCTGTCCACAGGGGGGTGTATTAACACCGATTCTATGGAACATGGCCATAAATTACCTCATTAAAAAGCTCAATGCAAATCACTTATACATGATAGGTTATGCAGATGATCTAGCAATACTAATCACAAGTAAATCCGAAAGTATGGTGTGTGATCTTACTCAAGCCACACTGCACATTGTAGAATGTTGGCGTATGGATTAATAGTAAGGATTATCAGCAAATCCAAGTAAAACTGAAATTGTGATGTTCACTTAGAAACGTGGGCTGGACAAACATCATCTACCTGTCTGTCTGTACTGTCTGGTACTGAACTGAAGCTGTCAGACACAGGTTAAATACCTTGGTATTATCTTGGACAGCAAACTGAACTGAAATAGCCACATAGATCACATGATCAACAAGGGAAGCATTACGTTTTGGCAATGTAAAAGGATGATAGGTAAGCGCTGGGGCTTGTCACCAAAGATCAGCCTGTGGCTGTGATGGCTGCCGTCCTGCTGAGGACTTTGAATATATGGAAAGATTGCATGGTACAACCATACTTGAAGATCTGTTTGCGGAAATGTCGATCCTTCAGGCTATCTATGACAGGATCCTAAAACAATTTGTTATTGGCAAAAAGTATAAAATTAAATTCCACGAAGACCATCGTACAGAAGGTCTTAACCCGCGCGAGTTAAGAATTTTAACTGATGGATCCAGAACGGATTCGGCTCCTGGCTCCGGGACTTTATCGGAAAATTTCAACATTAAAATACAAACACTGCTAGGAGCCTACAACACTGTACATCAAGCTAAATACTTAGGCATTATTGAGGTGGCTATTGCAATCTCCAGTAGGGAAGTAAAATATCACAATATTAGGATACTATACTGACAGCCTGGCGATTATGCAAGCCCTTGTTAGCAATGTCATGACATCAGGGTTCATATATGAATGCTACCAGCGCATAAACGGGATATATCAATTCAACAAAATAATCCTACGATGGATAAAAGGTCACAGCGGTTTCGAGGTAAGGACGGGTCTTGTCCGTGCCCTATTGGACCGGAACCCATCATCTCAATACCCTTTGGCCACATTCGTTCACAAATACGAAACCCTACTAGGAAGCAGTATGCGCACCTATGGACAAACCAGGTATTAACCAGAATGTAGACAGGCTAGGGAAGCCCTTCCAACGGTTAATAATCGCATAACAAAGATGCTACTATGCCTGAATAAGCCCTAAATTCGGATAGTAACTAGCACCATAACTGGACATGGATATTTTAAGAAACATGTTTACTATAGGTGTTACAGGCAGCCTTCTATGGCGAGCGTGTATGGAGGAGGAAGAAACGACGGCCCACGTCCTGTTGCAGTGTCCGATGGTTGTGGAATACAGGGTTATGTGCCTCGACTCGCCGAGGTCGCTCCCGAGGTCACCTGTAACTTTAAGGGTTTACTGGGTTTCCCTGAGGAGCTCGGTTGGCTCAAATAGTTCATATTCCTGCCCACACGCAAAATACGCGCAGTCGTGGAGTTGCGGATAACAGCCCGTCATAACATAACATAACGGCTCTAAGACTTATGACAGAGCATTAATAATGTGTTACAAATGTAACTTATTTATTTTTCATAGCGAACATTTCTTTCATTGTTGTTTGGATAATTTAATAAGGACACCAATTAAAATATGATATCACCAATTTTTCAAATACATACTATAAAATCATATGCTATACCATTACCATACATCTATGGTATAGTAAATATTACTCACCACTGGCAAACTGCCATCCATGTGCTTTTAAACTTTAATATTTATCACTTGACTCCATAACATTGGAGACTGCTCACTATCAGAGTACTGCATTTAGGTAGTAATTGTCCGGTAGTTTAAACACGCCTATGAAACATGAGCCTAGTCATCATTGTTGGCTTCGTCAGGCGTGGGCGTGTGCCAGGTGAGCCGCTCCTCGTAGAACTGGATGACGACCTGTGAACAGCGGACGTTGGCCTGCTTAGCTGGCACAAGGTCCGCCTCGTCCGTGCCTTGCCATTTCATTAGGAACATCAGCTCGCCGCTGCTGTCTGTCGCACCTGTAACATGGAATATTAAAAACTATTTGAAAAAAAATTGTAATTTTAAGAAGTATATATGAATAGTCTATAGAAAAAGTGTAGATTAATATGGCTACACTTACACATGTTAATACTTTAGGTAATATAATGACAGTATTCCTTGTAGGTCTCATTATATATGACATGGCATGTACGAAACTGCAACGAATATCTCAAAGATTTATATGTAAAAAAATTATGTTGTATGCAGTATTAAAATATAAGCAAACATATTTAAAAACTTACCAATAATCTTTTCAGGCTCAAGACCACGATCAAAACCAGAAACCTTTTTTTCATCAGTTTTTGATTTTTTAGCACCTTTCAAATCTGGCGTTGCTGCTGAAGACTTACGTTTCTTTGGATCTTTGTCAACTTTAGTATTTTTTCCTTCTGTAAAACCAAAAAAAAAAGCTTTGAATGGTAGGTTTTTCATTATTCTTCAATCAAAATCTTAAAATTAACATTTTTGGATTTCACACGTTTAATAAACAAGCTAAAATTGTTAGTTAAGAAGGTAGGCGAAAATGTTCCCCTTCACACAAAATATTCTTTATCCCATAATTTGTTCATGGATCTTGTAGTATTTTGTTTTTTATTTTTTATAAACATAAGTACAGTATTTTTAAGGTTAGAGGTTATTCGTGTATGTATCATATTGTGTAATATTTTATATCAATATACATGTTTAATTTCTATAATTCTGTGTAATATTAAGTATTTTAGTATCTTTGTGTATTTTATTTATTGGCATAATATGTTCATAATTAAACAGTGTATTTATTATTTTATTTTGTCCAATTTTTATAATTTCTGGATTTGTTTTTGCTGCTGAGCTTCATACTTCGGTTAAATAATACAAGAGCGACTTTATTAGTGTGTACGGTATAATTACAGGGTAAGCAGGGTATAATACCCCGCAGATATCTGACCCGATAGTGATAATAGCCTAATACGATTTTTTTCGAGATGTAGCCTCCATGTCATATTATCATCAAGTTTTAACCCAAGGTATTTTTCACTGGTGTGTAATTCTATAATTTTTAATTCTTAGCTTTAAATATAGTATAATTAGTCTTCGTTGTATTGATGATTAGTAGGTTACATTGAAACCACATATGCAACAAGTTTAAGTCATTTTATGCATTTTCAATTATTGTATCAATAGATTGACCAAAAAAAAAAAGCCAGGTATCATCATAACATATAAAGTGACATCATAAAAGTATGATGTCACTTACAGAAGAAGTTAAAGAAGTTTACTTCGAATATATTATTTACATAGATTAGGAAAAGCAAAGGTCCCATGATTGATCCCTGCGGTACACCACACGTGATTGGTTTAAGGCTACTTTGAAAACGAACTTTTAACTACCTGACTACGATTAATAAGGTATGATTTAAAAATATTAAAAGATATTGCATTCTTTGAGTAACCCTAATGTTTTTTTTTCTTAACATTATTGTTTTTTATATTACTTACTAAGTCAATTACAGCAGAAAGTGTAGAAGAATTGAGTTGGTTTTAGTGTTATGTGTATGCCATCAATACCAGTACTTGTGTTAGTATTTAGGTTGTCTATTATTTTACTGACCTCCGTGATTGTAATCGCTTCTTATTTTGAAAGATTTATTATTATGATTTTTCTGCAGGATATCACTAGATAAAATTGTGTAATGTGTATATGAAGAGTAGGATATCTTGTATTACCCAATAACTTTTAAGTGGAAGTTTGATTTTAGTTTTAATAACTTTGCTTTGTTTATACATTCTAATAACATTGCTTCTAGTTGGTCATATCTACTGTCATCTATTGATGTCTCGTACTTGAAGATCCTTACAAGGTTGAGATTTGTTTTGAATTTGTAATCTATGAATAGTAAATCTGCTTAAAATCACCAAAATTATTGCTCTTTTTCGTTTTTGTAGCTGTGGTAAGTATGGTTTTATATATTGCACAAATTGCATTGGATCTAAAGTTATAGTAGCGTGTGTAGCCAGGTAACTGAAATCTTAAAGCTTCTTTAGACTATAACCAAGTTTCTGTTAGTATAATGACTTGGATTGTCATCTGGAATGTTTGCACTATACAATTATACACACTATACAATTTAATTACAATAGAACAAATATTCAAATATAAAATTTTTAATGTCTTCTTTCTGTTCTCGCAATTTATTGCTACTTGATAACTTATACCAGTATTTTTTATATAATCTTGTTTTTTTGCTCAGCATATATTCTGACCACACAACACCGCTTGCAGTGGTGTGTGATCAGAATACATGGTGAGTGTATTAAATGTCACCTTTTCCTTGTTTTTCTTAAAAAAAAATTCCTGAAGCAGACAACATACTTTAAAGAGGCGGACTTTTATCAGAATTATATTTTCCAATTCGACAAATCTTGGTAGGTTTTGAACAATCCTCATTTTTTTTAGCACCTTCTTTGTATCATAATTTTGTCTTTCTTGATTTTTATCTGTAGGTTCCGAAATACCCAGCTATAATATTTATTCTTCTGAGATTTCGATCTTGAATTTCGCCAATCATTTCTTCGATGAAGCGAGATTTTTGTCGTTGTTGGTTATTTGACATCCTTGACGATTTTGAAACATTTGATAGGTTTACTAGTTCAGACTTCATTAGATTCTGCTCTTTGACTAAGCAGTCAGTTGTTATCTTTATATTATTAAGTTGGGCGTTTATGGATTAAATATCTGTACAATCTGGTTTATCTTCTCTTACTGATATAGTAAGAAAATTTTGTAAGCATTGCAAGCACATAAAATAACCAATTTTGCTTACGCAATTCGATTGTTCCTCCTTTCTTCAGGTTTATCAAACGTCTGGCTGCGCCGCAGCACTGCGTTCACCAATGCCGCTTCCAGTAGGAGAGTGTACTACACTAATGATGTAGATCTTGAAGCGCAATTAATAGTTATAATCGTAAGTAAGTTATAACTGAAAAGAGTCTGCCCTATATATTCGTGGGGATGAGGAGCTGTTTCGGTTAAGTTTTACAACACTAATAAAAAATTCTTATAAATGAACCGAAGCCTTGTCTGCTCTGTACAATCACTGGATAGCAGATCAATATAATGAGTTGAAGAATGTATATTCATTAAATCCCATGAAAAAGTAGGGTTCACTAAAATACAGATTATCTATAGAACAGTAAAACATCATGAATTTGAAATGTATACCTACCAGCTTCTTTCTTTTTTCTGGCTTCTTCAAAAGTCTGTATAAGGTCAGGACAGTCGAGGTTCTCCTCTGGCTCCCATGTGTTATCCTCATTACTGTAACCTTTCCACTTTAAAAAATATTCAACCTGAAATATTATGCAAATGCATACAGATAATATACATTATAAAAACTATATGATACTGCAAGTTGATACCCAAGGCCCATTTTTCTGACAGATATTTCATACATTAATCATAAAAATTAGTTCACTAATTATTTGAGTTGAGATTCATTGAAATGGAATGAAACACTAGAGCCATTCATGTCAAAAAAAAAAAAGATGGATGACAATAAAACCTTACATGTACCATAGTTTCTATAAATTGTGCTGTGTACGCTTAATTTCATTGTAATATATCCAATTTACATTAGTATAAGAAATTTAAATCCAAACCTTTCCATTTCTAATTCTTCGGTCTAAGACTTTTTCAACTGAAAATTCATCTTCAACCTCTGGTTCCCCTTCTTTTTTCTTTTCTGCCATCTATCATAAATAGTTATTGTAAGTTAATAATGATCAAAATTCATAACACTTACAAATGAAAACATTTTGTTTTTCTGTGACTTTTTAATAGGTATTTGTATATGCATACAGAAACGGATGGGTTATGGGGAGCAGCATCTGTAGTGCCAGGGTATTGGCACTGTACTCACCAACTTGCCTGCCAGCATGGTAACTATGGACAATTCTTCCATGCATGCATACTAACTTTTATCAGCACTTTTGCTGAAAGAACTATGACCGGCAGTAGTTTTAGTCTTATAAAGACATAGGATATAAGTGCAGTCATCCATAAGATGTCAGATGGTATGTCTCATTGCCAGTAATTAGGTATCAAGTTCTTACTAATTACACTGCAGAGCAAAACCATAATGTCACTACATTATGTTGGTAAAGTTTTAGCACTTAATTCTACCCCTATCCACCCATTTATATTCTATAACTATATAAATAAGCATATAACATAACATTTAAGTTTACATGCATGACTTAGTTCCACAAATATTAAAACTTACTTGCCATGGAGAGCTTCAACTATATAATAGAAATTTAAAAATCAAGTTCTTTAATTAAATTTCTTGTTAAATAATACATTAATACTGCATTTTCAGCCATTAAGTTTCACACCATTAATTTATACTTCTAGCTTTGGGAGAGCAGCAACTATGATTTAGGAACTTGACAAGTCTGTAATGTATATCACATTACAGACTTGTCAAGTACATATAATCTGTACCTAATATTTTGACTAGTGGGTTTGTAATCTGCATTTATTCTTTAAGTATAATTTGTCTTACTAGAATACTATGACTATTGAAAGAAAGGGTTGAAGATTGGTTATTTGGTACCTTGTTATTACCATAATTTTTTTGTCACTTAATAAATATCTCATAAGCATAATTACTGTATTTGCGACAGTGGGCATATGTTCTGTCTTCCATCTAATCTCCCTTTCCCTCGTTATATCCATACTAATATTATAAATGCAAAAATAACTCTGTCTATCTATTTTCCTACAAGACTTTAACAGAACTTGGTATGCTAGGCAGCAAACCTCTATCCTATGCAATAGCTAATAAAGCTCAGATGTGGTATTGTTTGAAATACAGCTTGTAAGGGGTGATGCCGATTTTATAATTTAATCCCTTTAATTTTTAGGAGTCTCAATCTTAGTGTCTGCAGATGTGGGGAAACAAAACCCGTAAATTTGAGTCAAAAAAAAAATGGCAGGTAACCTTAAGTGCAAGCATTATTTTTAAACAGGAACAGTTCCTAATTCTTTACCGGGTTCAAGTCCGGTCGGGTATTGAGTATTGCTGCCATCTCTGTGTTTGTGTCAAATATCAGTTGCTGCTTTTGATACAGATTAAAGACTTGTCAGTGATGTCCCCTGCAAAACTGTGAAGCCTTGAACATCGGCGCAAAATTGCAAGTTTGTCAGTATTCTGCAGGTTAAATATATTTTTATTTATCTAGGCATGAAATTGCAACTTAAACTTTGGCTTCAGCCGAAAGTTACGGCGGCAAGCGAACAATCGGCTTCGTTCAAACTGATCTCCAATCAGATACCGGTGTTGAGGTTGTTGACAAAATAATCAAATATGATGAATGATATAAAATAAAAACCAATTTGATAAAATATATTTATAATTAAGTGATATCAGAAAAAATTGTATTACAATTAAAAGACCATAAATAACTGGAGTTTGGAGGAGAATACTAACGTATCTGGAGTTTTTAGGAAATTAAATTATCAATCAAAGTTATCGTAATCAAAATTGAGCAATTGAGAGTCAGCAGACAGTGATTTTGTATACGATTTAATTGTGCATACTGGTTATCAATCGGATCAAATAAAAATAAAAACAAATTTATCCCGCCATTTTGATTAGAACGATAAAATGCCATAACTTCACTGAACAACTGATAGTTTGTTAACAAAGTTAAACAATTAAACTAAGTCACTAAATTTAAGTTAAGTTGTTATTTACAAGGTACAAATAAATAGAAAATACTGTTTACCTTCAATAAGAATTAAAAACATGAAAACAGAATACCGCAGGCAAAAGAAAGACAAGTTTTTGAGACAGTGAGACACAAGCATAAGAATAACACAACAAGTGTTGCAAACATTAAATTTAAAAATTCCGCTGAATACTTTTTTAAATTTAGCCAGAAATTCAAAATAACAAAACGCTTTCTTTACTAAAGTAGGTATCTTTATTAACTCTCAATTACATAAAAAAATATTAACATTTCCGTCGTCATTTTGCTGTAGGCTGCAGATAGGCCGAGGACTTGGCCTCTCCCGGCCTATGTCCTGCTGTGAACTATTTATGGGATGTTAAATTAAAGCAATATGATTATTGGATGATTAAGTTTCATCAGCAATCTTCTAGTTACTCCATCTTGTTGGGGACGATCTCCAGCTTAAATAACTGCGCCGCTTTCTGTCTTCAAGTTGGTCAGTTGGTTTTTTCCGATAGACAGATCTATGGCGAAGAAATTTGCATGTATATCTTGCCTCATACATTTGGAGATCTGGTTATTAAGTTGCCGATATGCTGACGAATCAGATGTAGACTGCAGCTTTATCTCACGCCTGGCTTTGAGGAGTTTTAGAGTGTGATCGGAGTGCTTTTGGGGGATGTTCGCGCGGCGGGACCTGCAAAACTTTCCTCCTACCGCATGGACAGTTTCCACTAGCGTATCCTCCACTGTTTTGGATAAGGGCACGAGATGTTCGGAGCGTAGATTTCATCGCACGAAACCGTTCGAATTAAGGTATGAGTTAAGAATGTTAAGGTTGAGCCTTACCATTCGGTGATCACTGCCGATTTTCACCCCAGTGATCACAGAGACATTGAACAACTGATGTTTGGTCATCATGATGAAGTAAATCTCATTTTTTGTGATACAATTCGGGCTCATCCAGGTTTACTCTCTGTGGGCCGCTTCTGGAAATAGGGGTTCATCATAAAGAATCCTTCCTTTGCCATAAACTCAACCAGCTGTTGGCCTCTTGAGTTCCGTTGCCTTACTTCAAAATTGCCCACCACCGGCTCGTACATAGTTTTGCGTTATAGTCTCTCATCAACACCGTGTACTGACTCTTAAAGCTATGCAATGCATGGCTCTTGTATATCCTCATACGTTGCCTTCTGAAGATGAAGATCACGGTATGACTCCCAGCGAATAGCTTTTGGTTATTCTGAGTATAAGGTACGCGACCCGTCGACACTTCTGTTCTTGATCTCGTTGTTGGTGAGAGACCTGTGAGCGATGAACTCAACACCTCCTCGGGATAGATGGTCACCCAGTTTAGCGTAACAAAATAAAAATAACTAAAAATTTTGTCTCGTGTGCCAGTACTCTTTGGATGTCAAAAAGACATTAAATGCAATTGTTATCGGTTTAATTAAAATAATATAATTCACTTTAAAAATTCATAAAAAAATAACTCAATTCAATTTTAAAAAGCATAATTTAACCGAAATTACTTTTATTTACACAATGTTAATTTATTATTATACAGATAATAACAAAATTTTGTTACATATACAAATTATATTGAATAAAGTTCAATTAATTATGACGATTAATTGGTCTGGCTCTGATTCAATGGCCATGTGAGTTACAAGAGATTTATGGTAGCTAATATATGATACGAACGGTCTAGTAGAAATGTTTTCTAAATATCGTATGAATACAGCATCAACTGTAGTACAATGTCATGTTTTAGAAACTGAGAGTAGTAGACACTCCACTTAAAATCATCGGTAACGTACCTTCACATTTACCCATATAAGCCCCTGCGATTATTGTGTATCGAAATAACGTCCGTTTTAAATAATTAATTATATAGTGATCATTAAGAAAACATCAAAAGATTAATACATTTTCTATATAACTGTATACAGAAACAAGTAAGATACCAAAAAGAAGTAGAATAAATCATTAATCAAATAATAATGTAATAATAATAATGTATAATGTAAACAAATAAAAAGAACACATACCGGTAGTTAAGTTCAAATCTATAAACCCACTTAAAAAAGTTTATAACAGAAAGAACCACTTTTATTACGAATTCTCACAATAAAGTATCATTCACCACCATAAAATAACACCGCGCATGAACAAATATCTACCTACATTTTCAGTAACCGTTTTTTAAGTGAATATCAGTCTGGATTTAGGCCTGGACACAGTACCACCTCAGCACTGCTTAAAGTAACAGAAGACATGCGGACTGGTATGGAGGAATCGCGATTAACTGTGTTAGTTTTAATCGATTTTTCCAATGCTTTTAATGCTGTTGATCACGATATCCTTCTTACTATGCTATCTCATCTGGGCTTCTCCTCATCATCACGGGATTGGATCTCATCGTATCTTCGTGGACGACAGCAGGCAATTCATACGGGTCAGGTCACTTCTGACTGGTGCACGTTATCGGCTGGCGTCCCTCAAGGCGGAATTCTCTCTCCTCTTTTATTTTCTGTATGCATAAACTTCATTACGCCCCACATTCACAGCTCGTATCATTTATATGCCGATGACTTACAAATTTATGCTCAAGCTAACGTGGAAAACATAGACGGTGCTATAAATGAACTCAACGGCGATCTTAAACGTATCTCTGAGTGGTCTACAAAGTTCGGAATAGCGGTAAATCCGTTAAAGTGCTAAGCTATTGTAGTTGGTAGCTCCCGTCGCTTAAAGAAGTTAGATTTTAACACGCTGTCGAAAATTACTTTTAATAATGTTACTGTACCATACACTGCCACAGTCAAAAACCTTGGGCTTGTAATAGACAGCACTCTTGGTTGGTGCAAGTCACTGAGGTTTGTAAAAAAGCTACCTACACTCTGCGTTCTTTATAATTCAAACGTTGGTTTTACTCATGCTGGATTACGCGGATGTGTGCTATAATGATGCCAATAAAGAGCTTTTAAACAAACTGGATCGTCTTCTCAACAATTGTATACGCTTCATATTTGGACTTCGCAAATATGATCACATTTCCTCATTTCGTTCTCAACTTAAATGGTTGTCTCTCCCATATCGCAGACTTTTTAGAATACTTTGTACTTTATTCTCCATCTTACACGATCCGTTTGTCCCTGAATATCTGAAATGCAAATTTCAATATCAGGGTGACTCCCACGACCGTAGTCTCCGTTCTGCGGATAATGTATCTCTTAATGTACCTTTCTGCCATACCGGCTTCTTACACAATTCTTTTACCCATCATGCTGTCAGACTCTGGAACGAGCTGCCAAATAGTATACGCACAGCCACCAGTAAAGGCACTTTCAAGCGTTTACTTTGGGGTTATTACCTAGCGATGCAATAGTAGTGCAGTTGAAGAACATTTTTTTTTTATATAACAAGAAATCATCAAAGTTTATGTATGCATTGTGTATATATATATATATATAAATATGTATGTATAGTGTGTTATGTGTTTTATATAAGTACAACTGTAATTACATGTTTGTCTAAGTACCGTCATATATAAGTATTATATTGTAGTATAATATTCGAGTATATATATATATATATATATATATGAACATAATGTTATTGTGCACCCTTTTACATTTTCTCTGTTCAATCTAATGGTAGACTGGTAGAGAATGGCTCTTGGCATTAAGTCCGCCTTTTTGTCATGTAATGTGCAAATAAAGTTTAAATAAATAATTTAAAATCCCACAAATACTCATATTTATGGATGAATATTTTTTTTAATCTACACTGATATAAAACACGTGTTGTAGATTCATATATATTTGAATAACTATATACCTAGAATATAGTTATCAGTTCTCACGAAAACACGAGAGATAATTGCCAACCAACTTCATGTTGTCGCTATTAGGTATTGGTGTACGCGGGCATCGTAAAAATTCACTCTCAACATTTTTCCCAAACGCGTTCAAAGAAGTATGATTTCAAAAAAACGTCTGTTATCACGCGCGTAAACACAATGAGGAGATTACTTTAGCAAAATTTTGGGAGTTAGACTGAATTTCATCGCAATATTCATATTCTCCAGAAGAATAAAAACACTACTATCGTACGTCGGGTTCTTTTTAGGTTACTATACTATTGAAGAACTTACCAGATTGTCTAGGAGATTCCTACGCAATGGCTAAACGAAGATTTCTTGCACTAGAGCGTAGGTTTTAATGAAACACTCAACGTATGCATAATTATCATGAGTTAATGATATAACATAATACATTGCAAATGAAACGTCTAACTTTGTCAGCATAACGTGCCATTAAACGTGATTTTTCATGGATGACTATTTGGGTGGTGGAGACACAATGTAGTCTTACATCGAATTAGTCTATGAAATGGAACTACTTTAGAGTTAGCAAAATTCAATCTTTGTAAGTAGCAGTCGGATAACCCAATAATTCTATGCAATACTAGTAAAGATAAAATTGACACTCAAAAAACCCTTAATTTTAACTCATCATTTATTCGGGGACATTTTTGATTCAAAAGTATAGTAAAACGTAAAAATCTTTCTTTCGTCAGTCAAGTTTTCGACTACGCCCGACGCTTCAGACTACGCTTACGGTGCTAGCATTTAAGTAAGAACTATTTTAACTATTGGCAACGTACAAGTTCGTATTTTAACATCAATAAATAAAGTGACGCCTCTAAAGCCAACTACAATACCCCGGTTGGAGTTGTGTGAGCTCTAAAAAAGGTCAAAGAAGTATTTTTTTTCTTATTTCAATAGTTGTTTTTGGTGTGACTCTACAATTGTTTAGGGATGGCTCTTGACAGAGTCAAATTCCTTTATCCAATTTGTACGACATAGAGTCAATGAGTTACAAAAATTAACAAGTGCGTTTTCATGGAGTTTGGTCCCGTCTAAGTTAAACCCTACTGACCTCCCACATCCCGAGGAGTGAATGCTGACTGATGCACACGCACACGCACTTTGGTGGAGAGGCCTCAAGCTTTTATACAATTTAATTTAACTTTTTTGCCGCCAGCCAATTGGACGACCATTTACGTCAGTGTCCGACGTTTTCAGAGGATATAAAAGCGCAGACAGCACTTTTGGAGTTGATACACGAACGACTATATATTCCAACTCCTGCAGAAAAAGAAATGGCATGCCTCATCTGGAAAATTGAAGATAGGTAACATGGTTCTTGTCAGAGAGTCAAACGTTACTACCTCTTGGGACGCATTACTAATCTGTGAAAGGGCAACGACGGAATTTCCAAAGCCAGCCAAAGTACGGACTAAGAAAGGACGTGCTGAGCTTCAACAACCAATGCCCTTTTCCGGTTCATCACTCTTGAAGACTACGCTTCAAAACTGCGAAGTCTGTTCGCAATGCATACCGAACATCAAGCACTCAAGCAAAAGAGACTGCGTGTGTGCCTACTATATCGTACTTCACACTAACTCAAATGCTCATTATCGTCAACACGCCTTCTATAGTTTTTATAAATCTTTTGTAATACTTACAGGTTTGTATCAAAATTAGTAGATTATTCAGTCATCTATAATAAATAGTTTCTACAGTCCACTGATATATTCTTCATTAAATATTCTACACAAACAGGTATACCTGTTTGTGTAGAATAAAGTAAACAGAGCGATTAGACTAGATTACATGAAATAATATCTCTATGCTTTAGGGCAATAAAGCGCGACATTTACAATAATATTGCGAGGCTATGAACGTATAACACAAATAAACTATAGTCTTTGTGTGCTTATGTAAGCAGACATGGCTGGGGATTTAAATAAGATATCTAAATCATTAGTTTCTTTGCTTTCCGAAGGAGCAAGTAAGGCGTAATTAATACAATTATTTAGATAAACTTAGTACCTAATTTTCTCTACATTATGCAACTTTTGGAGTAGAGTTTTCTTTTACGAAGTAATAATTTTTTTTTTCGTATGTTCACGAACGTTATGCCTTACACAACAAATACAACGCTATAATATAATATAAATAAGTAGATACGCATAAATGATTGAACAACGCTCGAGAAACTTCTGTCGTGATTGTTTTAACAAGATAAGATAAACATACAAATTATAAATTTTACATATAATAATTTAATTTGCGCTTTTTCGTAATAAAAACTGCGGAACATGGAATGAAAATGTAAACGGTGCAAATGAAACAATATTGTCTCTGGTATTGTTTATGTTCCTAGGCGTCAGTGATCACTTACCATCAAACGAGGACGCTAGTTAGCCATAATTTCATTAAAATAAACCTTTTGACAAAGGGTAAGTAAACGTAATCCCTGCACATAAGATGTATACTCTTTTCAATGTGTTTAAGCATAAACCTAACGAGAAAAAGATATTTATTTTCTCGAATCGCGGGAACCTTTTAGCAACACTGGGCCCATGGACAGCCGGCCCATGTTGATTGGTAAATAATAAATACAGGTTAGGTACTGGAAAATTAGGAAGAGTGCATTTGTAATTTGGCTATTAGCCAACTACTATTTGTTATAAATATAAACAACTGTATAACATTATAAGATTTTTAATATTTTTTCTTAAGAGTAGCAGTTGCTATACACAGGTCACGTTCAACTTATATACAGTATAACATTTTTTTTTTGATTTTTTCTCAAGGTTTTGTATAAAAATAAATCAGGCAGTTTAGAAGCCGGGTCAGAGGTAGTGGGTGTTCAGTGCCAGCCGTGTCCATGGCTCCATGATCCGTCTTCAGGTGCTGCGGCAGCTGCATGCGCAACAGCGGCGTACTGGGAGAGGTGAGCGGCGCGGGCGTGTTGAACTTCAGGGGTGTCAACTACGTATTGTCCGTCGTGTGTGAGCTGGATGTTGGCTGGTGGGCCTGTCCATTTGCCGTATCCAGCGGCATAGCCTGCTCCGTGAGCAAGAGGCGCACTGTAAGCGAGGGCAGCTCCTGCCCCAGCGTGGGAAACAGCGCCATGCGCAGCGTTAGCCTGTGCGGCGGCGAGGGCATTGAGGTGGGCTGCTTTTAAGTGAGCGACCTCGGGAGTGTCAACTACGCGGCCGTCGTGTGCGAGGGGAGCGGGGCCGTATTTGAAGAGACCTGTTTGAGTAAATTAAGTTTTAGATCAATTGCTTCTTTAATTGTTGTAAGACAATTTTATTAAAACTGTGTAAATAAATTTTATAAGTATACATTTACTAGTAAATTTTCGAGAATATTCTTTAAAAAAATTTAAATAAAGTCATAAGAGTTTGAAAATTTTAACTTTCGATCTAGCATTTAAAATTTTGTATATTTAAAAAATCATGGGCCGTTTGTATTCACATTATGAAAGGGGCCTGTACCATGCAGTGGCACTAGCAATAAGGCACATTTGAACATTAGTACGTAGTACATTAAACATAGTAACGTACCAGCACCGGGAGCACCATAGTGGGAACCGGCAGCGTATGCTGGAGCGCCGTGGTAGCCAGCGGCTGGGGCCCAGGCACCGTGGGAGGTGGATGCCTGAGCATGGGCAGCGTAGTGAGCAGCCTTAGCGTGGGCTACCTCAGGCGTGTCTAGCACGTACTTGCCATCAGGGCTCAGCTGGATGGGAGCCGGTGGGCCAGCATAGAACGAGCCTTGCGCGAGGCAAAGTGCGGCGGCGAGGATAATCTAAGGGCAAAGTATTTGTTATTGTGGGTATGTTGGCACCATTGTATGGTATAAGTAATTGTGGGTAGTCGATTGCAAAATATTTAACTAGCAGACCTAATGTACTAATGTGTATATTGCATCGGAATTCTACACTGTATACGGTTAAGCTTGTTTAAGAGGATTTAAAGCAGACTTATAAAACTTTCAATGCCATGTTGTACTTGAGGTACGATCAGTGAGTGAGTGAATGGTATTTTAATAGATTATACCTACTGCTGTAATTGGATATTAATTCTAATTAACCTGTACCCGAAAAAATTCAAAACAAGAAACAGTAATGAGCTGCTATGTCATATTACATGCATCAGTGAATTTAACAGTGTAAGAACTCTTTATAAAACGAGAAATAGAAAACTACAAATTCTTTCGTAACATTTCGTCAAACACTGTTGGACACTTACGACACGTTGGTGAAAATAAGTGCTTATTAGGCGTAACACGAATAAGTGTCGATTTGAAGATAGGAACTTCCATCGTAAGTTCATAGTCTTGAAGATAAACATTATTCAGGGAAATAAGAAACGTTAACTAATACTCCTCTCATGTTAAAAAGATATATAATTCTTACAATTGGACGGGTCAAATCAAATAATTGTATAACTACGGTTTAAGCTTATAAAATAAACTGATTGCGTTAAACGTTAATTTTTTAAAATTTATCTACACTTAAAGGTCTCAGTTCATTAAATAATTTTGCAAAATTGCAACCTTTATTTCTAAGCCAAGCTAAATTTGTCAAACGTGTGAACTTGCGAATGGTCGAGAAAACAAAAAATTACATGCACAATAACGTGCAATAGAACAAAGCAACTATTAAAACAGATTTTGACATTTTTCCTGTGCTAGAGTTGAGTAATTTTTGACCAACACAAATATGACAACATAAATATTTACGGTTCATAGAATACATTATCTTCTGTATCTTGACTGTTATTGCAAGCTTTAAATAAGGGAGTTAACATAATAAGATATATATATATATATATATTTGCAGTATATTTTTGTGCCAGCTTTCATACTAGGGATGCCAACTTGCAACAAGCGTGGAAAATTATCCACCGCGTGAACATTATAGGCTGAATCAACTATTATGGACTGAAGTTATGTGGAATATTGAATATTATATCTAATAGGTTTCATAGATTTTTATTATTATTACACGTTACCGAAATTTAGTAAAAAAAATAAATTAATAAATTATAACCACAATTGCGCACAGTTTAATAATGGAACTTGATGTTTTTGTTAGATAGGTGGCGATTTGAGAGAAATAATTAATGATAATTCAGTTTATATATCAAATAAATCTGAACAGTTCGGACGTACATCATATTAATTGTGATCAGGTTTAATAGCATTGTACTATCGCCTAGAGGATTAGAAATTTGTAGACTTATATTTGAAAGGAAGAATTTAGTAATATTACAGATCAGTATCTTGTTTGTGTTAATCATGTTGAACATTCTGATTTAGAAGTCCGCGAGAAAGTTGCACGCACAGTTTGATAATGAGTGACAAAATGGCACGTAATGGAAATGGAAGGTATCAATTTCGTAATACAGAAATCCATACACATTCGTGTTTTATTTTCCAAATTAATTTAAACGATTTAATGACTTACTAGGAGCTAGACTCCTGCCCTGGGAGTAGTCTGGGTAGATACCACCCTCTTACCCCTTTCTGCCGCCAATCAGCAGTACAACCACTGTCATGTTTCGTTTTGAAAGGCATAGAGTCCAAGTAAAATTTATTGTAAGTATTTACTTATAATTTATTTATTTATTTTACAATAATTTATTGTAACTAAATACTTACAATAAATTATACTAGAATCAAGAAGGTCGATAACAACACATCCGTCTATAAGATGAAAACGTGGTTTGTTACAATTGCAAAAAGTGTGAAAAAACACTTGATATTAGAACAGAAATTGTTGAGAGTAGTTTAAAACTACATGGTTGATAGTCCACATAATATTCTTACAAATAATTTGATGATATTTAAAATGAAATCTACAATTACTGAAAATTTGATAACAGATTATATTTCTGTTTTCAAAAGTACTTTTACAAAGTGATCAAATATTTTATTTGGAGTATAGTTAGATGCCATTTAAATAAATGCAATTAAAAGCCTTTTATAAACCCGTATCTACCTTGAGATTTCTTAACAGAGTTATAATTTATACGTCATGTGTAACGCTAATCACCTCTTTGCATATACAATTTTTATTTAATGTGTATTTTACCATTAATATAAATGCAAATGAACTTTCTTAAAAAAAGAATAAAAGTTACTTGTTTTTAAACAAAGAAGAATTAAGGTTACATATTATACAGTTTGAATGTTTAGATATTTGTCATTTAATCTCATCTTAAATAGTAGACGGATTAAAATGTAATTTGGCTGAGAGAAAAAATTATATCAGACAGGACACTTCTTATCTCGTTCAAAAGTTTTGTTGATGAAAGATCTGTTCAAAATGCTGTCTGCATTTAGTAACATCGTTAGCTGATGCCAGTTGAACCTTAAAGATAAGGCGTGAATATGAGCAATCTACATCTTAGGTCTACATAAATAACCCAATTGTATGACAGGTGAGCGTTCGCGCAAATAACCTGTCATTATGTAAACAATTGATAGTTGTGCAAGGATCAATAGTCTAAGCCCGGCAACGGTATATAATTTCGAATAGCTCTGAAATGGAACATTCGTTTTCAGTTGTGAAATATACATGTATAAAGAAAAAAAATTAAGTCTTATTACTTATAGTTGAAATATATACGGTGAAATAATCGGTGGATCGACCTGATTTTTAATGTAATGCATATGCCTGCGTGGCTTTGGAATTAAAACAAATTGTTACTTACAGACAAAGCAAAACGATTAGATATTGTTTGCGTCGAGCTAGTTTAAGATATAGATAGATCCTTAGACAAAGAATAAGTACTAAAATTTTAGGGCGTGGAGCACATAACTGCCTTTGGACTCTATTGCAAAAGAGACATTTTGCAATAGTTCGGAATTATCGTTCAGCGAACTGGTGCACAACCAGTTGGCCGTTGCAAAGCGGGTTGCCCAAGAGGAAGCAGTGGGTGGTAGGAAGTTACATTTTGCGGAGGTCATACATTGTTACGGTCAATGTTTAAGTACAGAAACACAAGTTTCTGTACTTAAACAAAATATCTGTAAATGTTTCTGTACTTAAACGTAGAAATAAAATTCTGTGTGATATTTTAGGATATTTAAGGTTTTAGCCGCAGTGTGCATTTAAGTGTTGGTAATAGTAGGAAATACACAACAAGTGTCTTATTTGAATAATTTTTCTCGTTCAAATACCAATTAGTGATCAAAAACAATAATTACACGTCGTGGTTACGGAGTCTGAAGTAAAAAGAGATGAATCACTTTAAGTCTCTTAGAGAGTTTTCCGCCCACGAAAATAAAGTATTAAAAAGATGTGCATCGCGCCTGCCCAACGTTTATTACTAAATAAACGCCCCGTTACTTTATACTAAGGAATAATATATATTTTTTAATTATCTCGTTATTTCAATCTAAATAGTTTTTAAACATGTTTTTTATTATTTACAGACGTTATAAAATGATAATAAGTAACGCTTAAGTTTTCGTCTATGTTAACAGGAATATTTACTTGTATCTAAAGTACACTACTGTGAAATTTTATTGTACTCAAGATTGTCGTTATTAATATTTGAGAAATCTGTAATTATTTTTGTTATTATTATTTTTATCGAGTATAACACTAAAAACAATTTGAAAAACCGTAGGCGATCGAATAGTGTTAGTATTAATCATACATTACATTGCTCTTGTTGACAAAACTGACCTTGCCATAAAATTTTGTTAGAATTATTAGCAAATTGATTTATGTGACAGGATTAAATTACGGGTGCAATTAATGTAAAGGCAACTTGTTAAGTTTCAATAAATTCTCATTTGAATTCTTGGGACCCTGGCAATTTGACAGATCATATTGATTGTTAAATATACCTTAAAATGGCAATTTTGTTCGTAGCTAGTATGATTTTCGTAATGTGCCTTCGAAGTAACTAGGTGCGAAATTTTATACAGTTTTCTCTTACAGACGTAAATGTTTTTATGATGTACTAGAATACATTCGAAAACAAAAAACTTCTATCACCATCATTTAATATTAAAGTGCAGTAATCTTCAGAAGCGCCTATAATAAAAATACCGGTTTAAGCATATATACGTTAGATAAGTTTGAAAATAAAAATCAATCAATTCAGAAATTAACTCACCATAGACTGCATGATTACTATTTTTATTTCTATGTTACGGAGATCTCAAACGAACTGACGTAGACGCTGCTGGTAGACCAGTACTCGCCTAGAAAATTTCGCCTAAGCAACGTGTATTCGCAAACAGCTCCCAAGTCGGAATGTCGATTGCTTACAATGTGCCCCTTTATATATGAAATACCCCGCTTCGACGGTTTGTAATTGGAAACAATTAACTACGCGGCAAGTGCAATGCTGTAATTTCAATTCTGAGATGCGCACGCATTTTTCATCCATAACGTACGTTATCAAAGGGGTGTTTTAAGGGTGAAATATTACCACATGTCGTGTCTCAAGTAATGTGTGAACGTTACTTTATTTAATATCCCTTTTTTAAATCAGTTTTCTTTATCATAGATAACATTATATTCTTCGGTACAGGTTACAGATATTTGTACAAATAGCCCTAATAGTAACTCATGGTTGATGATTTGAAATCATGAAAGCTTAATATTGGTTTGCGGTTAACGTGCAGTTATTATGGAAACTGGTAAGATTTCGCTTTGTATAAAAAATGCGCCTATTTTTCCGATGTTATTTCTCGAAAATATTATTTGAAATAAAATACTATATTCTGTATGAATATATTACAACTATAGCTTTATTTTAGGTGGGTAATCAGGTAAGCCGTTTGCTCGTTAGCCTCTTTTACCATAAAAAAAAACTTCTTAAAACTGTGATATGTTATGATGTGTGTGTGATATATATGTATGTTGTGATGTGCGTAATATTTAGAGTACGATAAAGAGTAAGCAATCATGTAAATTTAATCGTAGGAATGTCTTTTCACCAAAAGGCTTCTGTTTGAAGGGCGTGGTATTTCGGCTATTTCATGGTTGGTTACGTGCCATTATTATCATTATTATCAAGCATTGGCATGAGTAGTACGAAAATTAATTTAACTTAAAAACTTTAAATTAATTTGTCTACAGATTTTTTTTCAAGTCTTGGATAATTTAAATTTTTATTATAATTAATTATTTTCAATAATTAACCGAGGTGGTAGTCAAGGCGCTAGCTTTAAGTTAATAGTACGCAAGTACCTGGGTTTGATCTCCGGTACCGGCACTACTGAAATTCTTAAAAGCAATTTTGAGTGTCTGAATTGAACAAGCGCTTGACGATGAAGGAGAACATCTTGAGAAAACCTGAAGTCTGTGTCGTATGTCGGAGAAAAATAAAAATTATTATTTCGAAGACATGTGAAGTCGCATTTGTGTAACGTGGTGTATCCCTTGGTAACCCTTCTGGTGTAACCCTTCTCTGCTCCAAACCCCCTTAAAAAGAAGCCCTTACTTAACAGTGGGATATTTGCACACAGATTTTTCTTTACTTATTAGTATCATAAACACGGTGCACAAAAGAAGTTTTGTCTTCCCTTCCTCTTCTTAATTTTTGACGCGCAATGCTATGGAGTAAGAAATTATATTGCAAATGACAAAAGATGTGATGATTCTTCGTGATTTTCAAAGTGACTGATTATGATTAGTTTTGAAATTTAATAATCTTCTCAATCTATATATTCTTCTTCAATCTCTTTGTCTATATTTTATATATAATTATTAGTAGTATGGTTGATACTACTCAATTACTTACTGATTCACTATATTTCAAGAATTACACGACCGAGAAATCTATAACTTAGTACATAGGTTTATCTTGTGATCTAAAGGTAGAATAAGAAAGATAGTTAGATACTATATAAGGTACAGTACGTAGCAGCATTGTATATTATACGTACAATTTAATTGGCTTGGTCACTTTCGTTGGCATTTATTGTAAACACTCCAATGAGTATGAGTAATTACTAATTACATATTTAAATTATGTAGATGAACGCCAATATCAGACAGACTTCGAGGTAATCTAGATTGAAACGTGTACTTGAGCACATCGAGACGACGTTGAAGTCTTTAATATGAATAAGTTCCGGTTGTACGGCTCGCACGAGCCTATAGTACTATTTTTGTGTAACTAAAATTTACGTTGATTGTATTATATAGTAAAAATAATTAACTTTGTTATGATCAATCACTTCGTAAGAAGCCAAATTTATTTTAAATAATTATTTGTTGACTTCTTGCTATAAATTTTCTTTATGAAATCGATTTCTCTACGCTTGCACTTATTTTAAGGTTTGGAAATTGAAAAAGCGGTTTCAAAAATGGGTATAGACTTCGGTTAATCACTGACGGTTAATAAAATAAAATATTAAATGTAGTTAAATTTAAAATATGTCTCACCATGTTATAAAAAGTAGAATTTGGTAGCAAATCGTGACATTTGTTCAAGCCAAAAGATAAGTAAATCCAAGATAAACTACCTAGATATGAGTAACGCTTTTTTCGTCTATTACGTCCTAACTAACATGGCAATACTGAATTTTATTACGCAGTAGTTACGTTATATTAACAAAAATAGAAATAAATTATGATGATGTATATATTTTTTTTTATTTACTGAACTATACAAGAATTTTCCTGACTCTGCGAGGGATTTCAAGTGAAAAAATAATTTTAATTGTTGGATATTTCGCATTGATTGCGAGACGTTGGTTTTAATCTCAGCTGAAACCAATATTTGGACAACATTTATGTATAGTAAGTTCCCCTCTATTTGCGCTACTACTATTATTCATTACGCATGTTCGGTGGAAGGGTTTTGACCCTTCTACCGTACATGCTTACCCTTCTACTGTGACGCGGTTTGCTATAGTCGTCACGTTTGGCAAGTCGGATGAGCCATTACTGCAATCGCCACATAGAACTTTTGTACTGCTTTCCCGGCCCCGTTGCAGGTTTGTTTTTGTAAAATCCTTTCATATTATATGCCTATATTATACAGGTTCCTCATACTTATACCTATCAAATTTCAAGTTTGTAGTATTTATACTCCCTGTAATTTCGTGATTAGACAGTGGTATTTTGCTTATATCAATATATATAATTTGCTTATTGGTGGCGTAAGAGCATCAATGCCACATTTGTGATATAAAATATCCTACAAATCAATTACGAAAAATATTAGAAAAAACTCCGTTGCGCCCCACAGATAGCTGAACTACTCTTTAAATAAAACCATACCTAAATCTCAATAAAAAGTCAAATAACCAAACTGGTGTTTAGCAACACGGTGTAAAGTGCGAAGCTTTAAGTATAGCCGTGTATAACGAATACAGCAAATCTAGGATGATTCTTGTAAGAGGTAGATGTCCAGCAGAGGACTATGAGGATAACTATCGAACGTGGTGGAGCCTAGCGGCGGCTTCTGCTGCTGCTTGAATGGGCTGGCTCGGCCGAGGTAGTACCACGGCCTCGCAGAATATCAGTGTGAAGTAGAGGCTGTCTGACGGAACCCATGACAGGTTGGCTGACTTGAATATTATCTATTTACTCACTCCCAATACTACGTTAAAACACTGAAAAAAAAATACATTTCATAATAACATGGAGCTCTTAAATAACAGAAGAAGGTAATCCTCTCCCATAGCATCCGACTTTTCTGTCCTATAACAAGATTTCTTTGTTTGTGTAGCTTTAGCGGCATCATATTGTTAGCAATTTTACTGTCCAGTGTTCGGTTATTGACATTATAAAACCTAAGTAGCTGAAACATAATGAAAAAGATACTAGAATGTATTCCGAAATAAATAGTATTAAGGAAAACACTCACTTGTCCTCTCTACTTTACCATATCCAATTAAACAATTGTTCAATACAATCGGAGGATGGTTCGGATTACAGTATCAGATACACGAGGATTTTTCACATTTCATGAAGCCAAGAGCAATAATTTATGGACTACGCAAATATTTGTTTTAACTTAGATGTAGTCTTGAATCTGACATCTTACTGTGATACAACATAAATACCACATACCTGACCATAACCAATAGGATAACATTTGACAACTATTAAATAAAATTAGACAAGAAAGCATTGCTGTGATGAATATTGCCAATTTTCTTTACTCAGACACGATAGGATGACACTAACATAATTTTCTCTACTATAGATTTAGACTCTCCAATGTACTCTACATTACTTAGAGCCTCACAACAGAAATAGTTCCATCTCCCCTAATGCATAGAGCAATCTAAATTTCAATAAAACCTTACCATATCTGAAGTATCTGATCTAACAAAACCGTAACATAAAGTAATTATTAAATATTAATGAATTAATCAACGAGAATAAGACTAATGTGTCAATGAAACGTGTCCACCGTCAGCATGCATACGACGTGACGTCTGTAATTGCTCGCCAGTTATCACCGCTTTCGTTTTTACGTTTATTTCCTTAATTCATCGACAACTCTAGACTACATGTAGCGTGACAATGGAACATTTTATTTATAAGACTGACTAATACAGCTGAACACAAAGGATGGCAGAGTATTCTAAATAGTAAATATAAAAATATTGATTTTTCACGAATGTGACGAAATCGGCCTGGCCGATTCGGCGAAAAACGGCGACAACATCCAAGTACTAAAGGCAACTGTTAACTGAGCAGGATATATTATAGTGCCGCAAGTGTACGCGCAAACATACAGACTCTACATACGAACGGGGTATAAGTAACTATAATCTAATATGTGGTGTAAGGTGAAACAAAAATGAAATTTACCAACATGCGGTGTATTTTTATGACTGACCAACTAGGCTATTTTGGCTATGGAGAGCATTCAAAATTATGTGTAAGAACCGGAACTGCGCGTACTTATTCGCCAGCCTTGCATGGTAAATATGACAAACTAATCGACGGAAGGCACACAAAATGTTTATAAACTAGCAGTGGACATAAAAAAGCGGATGAAAAAGGAGAAAACGAATACTTACTTTTATAGATTAGAGCGGTACTTAAAGTCATAGTGTCTCGGGAGTCAGGGTTAATTCCATATGAAGAACGCCAGTGACCTTGAAAGGAATATCAGTGCCGGTACCATTAAAATTGTTAGTTTCAATATACGAGTATATTAAAAAATATTTTGAGGACAGATGAAGTTTGCCAATCCGGAGCAATGTAACAAATCCTTCCGGCTTTAAACCTCTCAAAATATGAGAAAAAATATTGCTAGGGAGATTTATAGGCTGCTACTTTTATAGTTACATATTAGTAAGTGTGTATTGGTAACAGTATATAACGAAGAGTACATATATAAACAATACATATTTTAAATGAAACTATTATTTACGGATTTTATCGCGTTTAATTTTGTTTTTATATTCCCGACCACGCTGCTGTAAAGCAATCGACACGATAAATTCCGTACATAATAGTTTAATTTAAAATTGTGTAGTGTTCGCTTAAATACAAGAAATCATTATGTAAACATTACATTTCATTATACTATGCTATAAGCTTATAAATAGAATTCAAACTTAATTTTATATCACATACATGAATTTAAAAAACAAGGCGGCTCTACGACACCATTTTCTATGCCTCATTGACTACGGGAAGAGTTGATTGATGTCTGTGAAGCATGGAATTTTTGATGGGTTCAAACGCCTTGAAAGCAACTTCGATGTTTGCGGCATGTTTATAACTCTTTAATACGGCGCCTAGTGTTTCACACGAATTATTCTCGAAGCATTCAAAAAATTATACCACAATTTTTATACATATCCTGCCATATTTATTTTTATTCTTTAATACATGACATTAAATATAAAACATGAGTTGTATGGTATTCAAATGGGTACAAGGGTTTTAATGGGCTACGTTTGTACGTATAAAATACTTGCAGGTTTCCTCATAATGTTTTCCTTAACCGCCAAGCAAGCGATAATTTCAACACTTTAAATAGCAATTATCAATTTTAGTGGCACCAGCACCGGGGATCGAACCCAGGTCACTGGCGTACTATTACTGCTACTTCCAGTGAGCGCCCGGCTTTTAATATACCATGGTCTGTGAATATCTTATTTACATGTTTATTATTTTGACTTAATATATATTAATATATCATGATTTTTATGCACCAATTAAATTTCAACATCAGAACCAATTCATTTTAAAATCCCGCTGCATACAAATGCATGCTATCTACTTACCTTAACTAACTTTAACAGCCACAAATAGTTTTAAACAGCAGGACATAGGCCTCTCCCATAAAGAGGATTTGCCATAATGGCCTCGCATGGCATGCGAATATTAATAATAAAGGTGTATCAAAATGGTGTAATGTACGAATACAATATTATAAATGCGAAAGTAACTCAGTCTGTCGGTCAGTTACATTTTCATGGCAAAACTGCTGAATTGATTTTGATAAAATTTGGGATATAGACCTTGAACCCTATACATGCATAATAGCTAGTATCCACAACAACGCCTGTGTGAAAAATCTTTTCACGGCTTTCCAGGGATAAATAATATGCCCTATGTGCCTATGAAATGCCTATGTCCTTTTCCAGGCTCCTAAATATCTGAATATCAAATTTTATTAAAATCGGTTCACCCGTTTGTGCGTGGTTGAAATACAAATCTCCAAAGAAACACTTTCACATTTACAATATTAAATAAGTAGGATTCCATAGAAACTAAAGGAGTAGTTTATTTATTGTATGCATATATTTTTTATCACAAATCCTTGATTCGGATTTTACGCCATTTTAATATATCAACAAACAAAGATATTTTTAGTTTTATTTTTCTAGAACTTCATGATATTTATTTATTTATTTATTTATTTATATTTATTTGTTGATCATATGTGATACTTGTATAGATGTTAACATTTGTTTATGTCCTATATGATCTACCACTTCTTCTTACTTTATATAATTTCAAGACATAGCTATGTAAGGTATATTACATTACATTATTACATTTTTGATCAGATGTCAAAATCAAAATTTATAACAACTATCAAAGTATAATAAAATAATAACAATATAATTAAATGTACATGTCTATGTGTCTCTAATTGTCTAATTTCATTATCAGTTAAAAAAAAATTCAATTTATTTGTCCAAAAAAATAATTAAGTTATTGTATCTATGTAATTAGTAAAATTTTATCGAAAATAAATTCCTGTATTGTGTAATAAACTTTTTCAACCAATATTAATTTAAGATTTTTTTTTAAATCTTGTATTTTCTTGTTTTTGATATTGTTAGGTAAATGATTATAAACTATAGGAGCCATCCCCAATACACTATGACGCAGCAGAGCCGTTTTAGCCGGTACTTTGGCAATTTTATATTGCAATCGTTCTGTAATCCTTTTTTTGTCTGAATTAAATGTAGAAATATCGGAGTGTACAAAAGCTGCAATTTCACTAACATATATGCTAGGTAATGTCAAAATTTTATGTTCTTTAAACTACGGTTTGCAGCTGTCAGTAGATCGTAGTCCAAATATTGCCCTAATGCATTTTTGGGTTTTAAAAAGGGGATTTTTATCCGAACTGTTCCCTAGAATATTATGCCGTACCTTAATATTGGTACAACAAAAGCGTGGTAGCCAGTTAGTGCAGTTTCGACATGAGATACTTTTAATAGTCGTTTTAGAGCGAATATATAGCTATTTAGGCGTTTTTCTAATGTCTGAACATGTGTTTTCCACTTTGTGTGATTATCTAGTTCTATGCCCAAGAATTTTGTGACTGTCACCTCATT
This sequence comes from Bhutanitis thaidina, assembly GCA_029286595.1. Lineage (NCBI taxonomy): Eukaryota > Metazoa > Arthropoda > Insecta > Lepidoptera > Papilionidae > Bhutanitis > Bhutanitis thaidina. Next base: position 6,059,884 of record JAGSMS010000016.1, read on the forward strand.
TATCGGTGATCCTTTGTAATTTATATTTAATTTCAAAGGACTCATTCTACTTTGATGAAAAAAGTAGTTTTTGTCATGTTAATTTGCAATTCATTGATACCAAGCCAATTTATTATGTCAGAAAGTGTATTATTTATGTCATCTTGGTAAGTATTGTTGTCTTCATATTTAATTATTGTAGTACTGTCATCAGCAAAGAGTATCATCGGATGTTATGTGTTTTGGCAGGTCATTTATATAAATTAAAAATAATAAAGGCCCGAGGATGCTTCCTTGGGGTACACCAACAGTTTTTATTCTATATTTTGAAGAGTATAATTTCTCCATTCTAGTTTTCTGGCATATTCTTGTTGTTTGAGTGCATTGTTGCCTGTCTGCAAAGCTGCAAAGATTTACCTCTTATACCATACATTTCAAGTTTATGTAGTAAGTGATTATGATTAACGAGATCGAAAGCTTTAGACATATCTGTGAACACTGCACAGATCGGTATCCGTTTATCTACATTAATTATGGGATTATATATTAGTTTATACATTGCCGATAATATAGACTTCCCTTTACGAAACCCATTTTGTTCTTTCACAAATATATTATGTTGCTCCAAAAAGGAGTATCGCTTATTATATATTATTCTTTCCACAATTTTAGAGAATACAGAAAGAAGAGCTATTGGTCTATAATTTCCTAGTTAATATTTATCACCTTTTTATGTAAAGGCTTTATAATTGTTTTCTTTAGATTGTCAGGGAAAATACCTTTTTCTAGTAGAAGATTAATGATGTAAGTTAATGGGTGTACTAATTCCTCTGCACAAAATTTTATAACTTTGGTATTAATCTGATCGTACCCATTACTAGTTGTATATTTTAGTTTTTTTTATACTTTTATATATTTCGCACGGTGTGCAGGGTGTTAAAAATATTGAATTAATTGGTCCTTCATTGGCTGGGATAGTGAGATGTCTTCGCAGATACCGAGAAGAATCGTAGATATATTTTATACTGAAAAATAAGTCGCGAGAATTAACCAGTTAAGAAGTTGGAGCGGTTAATTTATTATCATAATTTACTCTTTGCAGTGGTCTCTCCAGTTATGCACGCGAAATTGCATATGGGGGTTTTACTACTATTTGATTGAAATAAGCACGGTGTTCGCAATAACTTGAAGTTAAGTTATTGTTGTAAACATGAAATCGGATTAAAAAGTATCGATGCGCGGCTAAAATGAAAATTTATGTAATTTATGTTATTTGTAATTAAAAGCATATGTTCCATATTACTGTTTTATGAGACGCATAAAAATCTAATCAAAACAAAAATGCCGTTTTAGGCGTATCCAACATTGACCTTAATAAACATGCACTTTACGTGTTTCCAGTGATTGGCTTCAAGTAATTAATTGGTGTATGTAATTAAAAACAGAATATTTAATATTGCACGATTAGAAAGAAAGTTCGAGTTACTTAATAATTTTTGCGTATGCGTGTTAGGTTACGTATTTACATAATTTGCGATGTCAACTTAAACTTAAACACATAAACTTCTTATAAATTAAAACACTTATAATCAAGTCTGCTGTGCGTACCAATTACAAACGAACACATCTTTTTCTGCTACTAGTTGTTTTTTTTTTTTTTTTTTTTATAGAAGAAGGGGCAAACGAGCGTGCGGCTCACCTGATGGTAAGTGATCACCGACGCCCACGAACATCCACAACACCAGAGGAGCTACAGATGCGCTGCCGGCCTTTAAGGAAGGAATAAGCTCTTTTCTTGAAGGTCCCTAAGTCGTAACTGTTCGGAAATACTGCTGGCGACAGCTGATTCCACAAAATCGAAGTGCGTGGCAGCAAACTTCGATTAAAACGCACTGTGGTGGAATGCCAACCATCTAGGTGGTATCGATGGAACTTCGAATTCTGTCGCGATGTACGATGGTGAAACTCAGCAGCTGGGATCAATCCGAACAATTCCTCAGAACATTCCCCGTGGAAAATTTTGTAAAAAATGCAAAGAGAAGCAACATCTCTTCGCAAGGCCAAAGGATCAAGCCGATCAGAGAGCTTGGTCGCCGACAATTCGAGCCGCTCGACGTTGGATACGGTCAAATGGAAGGAGTTGGTACTGGGGTGCCCCTGCCCAGAGATGAGAACAGTATTCCATGTGGGGCCGAACTTGCGCCTTATAAAGTTGCAAACGGTGGACCGGCATGAAATACTGTCCCGCTCTACAGAGCACACCAAGCTTTTTGGAGGCCAATTTGGCCTTTCCTCCAAGTGACCACGGAACTGAACGTCGCTCGATATGTCAACGCCAAGGATTCTGATACTGGCTGAGGCAATAAGGGAATGTTCTCAAAAGAGGAGAAACGACAAAGGGATTCTTTTTAGCGGTGAACGCGCAAACCTGTGTCTTTTGGGGTTGAATAGGACCAAATTACGTCGACCCCAATCCGAGACTTTGAATAACAAGGTCTCGACTTCAGACACAAGTTTGTTCCGGCACTCGTCGACGTGTTCCCGAGAAATATTCGCACGGCCTGTATATAGGGCATCACCCGTGCTGTCGTCTGCATAGCAATGAATGCTACTGATTTGTAGCATGTCGTTGATATGCAGAAGGAACAGAGTGGGAGATAGCACACAGCCTTGTGGAACACCAGCATTCACGGGTTTGGGGTCCGAGCATGCACCGTCGACAACAACCTTGATGCTCCGATCCGTGAGGAAGCTGGTGACCCAGTTGCACAATCTCTCAGGAACCCCGTAAGATGAAAGCTTTGAAAGAAGCGCTTTATGCCAAACCCTATCAAATGCTTTCGCTACGTCCAGACTAACCGCCAAAGCCTCCCCCTTAGACTCAACTGCTTCTGCCCATCGGTGAGTCAGGTAAACTAGAAGATCACCAGCTGATCGTCCGCGACGGAAACCGTACTGTCGGTCACTGATCAGTTGGTGTTCCTCCAGGTACCTCAGGAGCTGGGTGTTGTTACTTCATAATAATAACATGTAGTAGCAGCAGCACTGATGTAAGGGGACACATACTAACTTTTTTCCTAATGTCAAATTCACTTGCACCCTGCTGTTTATTTGTTTAATTGATTGGGCTTTGAGAGATGATGGCCCACTTCTGATGCGTATTGGTGGACTTTTAGAAGGGAGAGAGAGAGCAGCGGACGTTGGTGGGGTCGCGATTGTATGCGAAAGCGTTCCCGTGACCCTGCCGACATGTGGCGAAGGTAGAACACCGTGGGGTTTTAGTCGGTGCAAGCTCGATATGTCCTTGCCCCCGAGAGGGCGGGGAAAAAAAGTTACATTTTCCGTGGATGGTACTGACGTGGAAGGTTTTTAGCGCTTTTATGGAAAGTTATAAAGAATATGTAGGACTAAATACATAGTATATAGTCCTACATATTCTCCCGTATACCCATAACAAACACTTACTTGATAACAAATTACATAAATTTGCTTTAGCCATTTTATCTTACAAATTCCTGTATAAATGTCAAGGCCCTGTATAAATCTGTAAGTAGCGTTACCCTCCATGCAGTATCGGAGTTAAGAAAAGAGTTTATACTGTGATAAATATGCTGAATGATCATCAAAAGCTAGATCTAGCATTTAAAAGAAAAACGATTGGCAAAGGTGTCTGAAACTACCAACAGCATTACTAGGTAATATCGTACCAACAATAGTTTACGCTGTGTTCCATTGTATTGAATAGTAATATACTCGTAATTTCGGCTTTAGCAGTGAGAGAAATCTGGTTGTAACCGATAAGGGTCGCAAAGGTCATCTTAATCCCTGAAAATGCTAGACTGAAAATACACGACCGGTGACATGCAGCAGCGTATAAGTTACGTGGTACGGTGATCACCATGCCACCTGTCTGTCTGTCTGGGATTATTCCCATTGAGTCACAATTCTCCAGCTACAGATTATAGTTAGTGTCAGTGTACTAATATTTTAAATTGTGTGTTTTATTTTAAATTATACATAATCTCCGAAGCTACTGGACCTTAAAATTTCATTCATTGTTTGAAAGATACATTACGCCAGATGACCACGAGCAAGTTCTGATTGCCAAAAAAAAAAGTTGGATTGCCTAAGAAAGTTGCAAGAAGTTGAATGAAGACCTTTCCACAAAAGGTTGTCTAAAATTATTTACCTCGCTAATTTTTTGCCAAGACTGACAAAGCTTAGACTAATTTAAAATATAGAGTCACCGATAGGTATTCACCGAATTCCATATAACCAAAAATAGAGTTCCTTAAGAAATTGGAATATTTACATGACAAGAAGGCTTAAAATAAGTTTGTAGGAATTTTAATTAAAAAATAAAATGGTTCCGTACGATTATATTACAGATCACTAGTTATTAATAAAAGTAATGAATGGACATAACTGAATGCTTTGTGTTTCTTTTTTAATAGTTATTTCCAAGGGGCCATGTATTAGCAAATTGTGTTTGAAGGCTAAACGTTATAGTAAATAACGTATGACTATTTAATTTAATGGCTTCCATCGCTTAAAATCAATTTAAATATTGTGCTTAGTAATGGACGTGTTTGTGACACATCTAATTGAAATTTCCGACAAATTACATCAATGGCTCGGAACGAAATTCGAACCTTTTAAGTTGCTGTACACGGGATGAAAGCGATACTTGTTTATTTGTAAATTAAGTTAAAAAAAAACTCGTTAGAAAATAAAAGCGCTTTACTTTTTATTATTCTCATTAAATAAACATAAATGTGAAAAAAATTGCTGCAGTTTCGATAAGGGCTCTGATTTTTGTTGCAACATCTTATTTAACGATTTCGTTTGTATTTGCAAACGTGACCACGTGGTGTATTTGGTATTTGGTAGTCTGAGACATGGCTTCTGGGTCCGAATCCAAGCTGAATCTGATATTTGGGCCAATCTAAAATTATTGGTTTTCAGATCTGGTCGTGATATGTTGCGTCCCGTGTCTCTGATACTGCATCTGACTTATACTCGTATATGCCGTATATGTATGCGGAACAACGGATACGGGAAGGTACACGAGTGAGTGCTGGCATACATTTCTTAAATGGTTTGCCATACTCACCATGCTGTGCAGACGGGTTGTTGATCGCAGTGCCGGTACCTTCGAACTAGTAATGCTACTTCCCATCCCAACTCCGTGGGATTTAGGTTTGGGAAATTCAGATGGATTTTCCGTCATCTGTTGGTCGCCAAGACCTCGTTTACTGATGACAGAGTAATAATTTAACCATGAAAATATAGTAAAAAGTGACTGTCAGTTTTTATGATGTAGATAAATAAATGGGAAGTCCATCTATTCTTCTACGACACACATTGAAAGGTTTTTAGTAATAAGGCCGCCCGTTGTACGTATATGTTATCTTTTAATTTCCTTTTTAAATTTTTGTGTACATTAAAGTTATATCTTATTTAATTTAATTGTCAGACAGGATGACGCATCACCCAAAGCGATGTAACTATGAATAAGTTATTCTTGTTCGTGTCGCAAACCTACCAATAACGATAACGATACCAATAACGAGGTCACAATGATGATGATCTATAAATAATGTCACGCATTATTGTAACATATTCGAGTAAATATATGCACGGCAAAATAATTCTCAAAAGCTCAATTTGGAATTCAAATTATGAGACTAATTTTGAAAATCGCATTGTGTGAATACACTAGAGAATGCATTTCCCAATGTCGTCTTGAGGGGGTTGTAAAATCCGACTAAAGGTAACGCAAAATAACTTTCGTGACCTTCGACAGATGGTGGACTGGCTACCTCAGAGGACCAGAACCCAGGAGGAGATTCCAGAATATCCTCTTAAATTGAGAGAAACCATTTTGAGGCATACCGATATAATGACATTGTAAAACTTTAATAAATTGACATTAAGTTTAATTATAAATATATACATGTGCCATTGCATATGATGTTGTAATAATATCAATGTGAATTGTAAATAAGATTTTAATAGGCATTGAAAAACAAACCTCGGAGTTTCTTGCCGGTTATTCTCTCAGAAGGCCTTATATTGCGATCCGGTGTAGATTTTGACGTCAAAAAAGCTTTAAATAAGCCCAAGTTGAATAAAAAGTTTTAACTTTGACTTTGGTGCTACTAGTATGAAACTATTGACCTTACAATTGCACATATTACAGGTTATTAATTCTCTTAAGTCTTTGTTTCACAATTATTTAGTGCTCATAATTATGTTTAGTTACATAAATTATTATTAAGACCAGTTAAACCAAATTGCTGGCACTGGTTGTATAAAATTTAGGTGCAATTTAGGCGATATCGCCCGACGCATTGAGCATTCGCATCGAAAAAGCACATACATCATTTTATTCCGTCTATATATATATATAGGCAAATGTTGCTCATTTTTGTCCATTATTACCAGCCACTTTAGTATTCTGTGGTATTGCAACCTGCGTCGCCATAAACAAACATAAGCCTCATTCATAACATTCAAATATAGACCTTCACTGGTGTACACAAGATGTAATATAATTACCGCAAAAGCGTAAAACGTGCTGTTTGTTTGATTTTACGCTCCATTTATCACCAAGCGATTAGTTTTACGTGTTGTCACATTTTTTCAGCAGAATCAAGTTATTCCGGGAAATGTTTTGGCATTTAACGATGTCCGCTAATTATGATATAATTGGATGAAATTTGCAGGAAAAATAAAACTCAAATTAATTGTATCGGAAAATATTGAGGAGAAGGTATAGATGTTCACAAATACTTGTACACTAATAAAGTTTACTATAATAAACAAATACAATAATAAGAAGTCTAATAAGATGAGCCGTGGCAGCCCGAGGGTCAGGGCACTTCCTTAATTTCATAGTACGCGAGAGACTCGTTATCGCGAGTTATCATTTCTGTACTCGTTTTCATTTTTGTAGGATTTAAATCTGCACTTAAGTGCAGAATTTACCACGTGTGTGGCGGTGAAGGAACATACCTTGTGGAAACCGGCATCTGAGAAATAATAAAAAAAATTCAAGGACAGGTAAGTTGAACTGGAGCAACGGAGAGACACTAGTGGCGGACGCTTCTCGACTCCTAAAGCCTAATTCTCTCAAAAGTTCTAATATTAAAAAGCGTCCTCCCACTAGTGGGACATTTACAGACTGATTCTTTTACTATTTTTTAAACTTATTAGTTTAAAAAAAGATAAAATATGAGATATGAAGATAAAGTTTCCTAACTAATCACAGAATCTTTAGATTCAAATATATACCACGGTCCCGAGACAGGTTCTTTTACCAGTTTAACCTTCGTCGTGTCGGAAAAAATATTTTGATGACGCGAGGGGCGGCTGAAAAGTTTTGATACCCAAGGTATTGCAAAAGCTGATAGAAGTATACTCGTAAGAAGTTAGTCAACAGGTTACAGACTCCTAAGTCTAGGAATCGTCTGGGTAGGTACACACTTTTACCTATTTCTGCCGCCAAACAACAGTGCAATTACTGTTGGATTCCATCTAAGTCCCCAGGGGTTTGTCACCCCTCGTTAATTACTACTATCGCCAATTATATAATAAATTTTTTGTAATTAGAAAACAATTCAAATGACTCGTAAATCCTTATTTATTTTCTCAAAACATCTACAAGGAAATGATGGGTGTGTAAAGTCCCAACAGCAATGGCGAAGGGCACGATCAATTTAGTAACAACAATAATTGTTCGACTATTAGTACGAGAGACCTGTCGGAATGTCTGTCATCTGTTTCTGAATCACGTTCTGGTGGCTATGCGATCAGAATGTACACGAACACTGCGGCACGCCAATATTTCACCTTTTCATTTGACACAATAATTAATGCTGTAATCTTAATGATACAAAATTATCAGCGTCAATTAAATTCCTCATTGGTATTTGTGCTTTACCTTTTTTCAAGAAACATGTAATTCCGGCAAGAGGGCAGCGTAATATAATAACATCTCACATAGTCACGGAATTTCGTAAATATTGACGTAGAGAAATATACGTAAATGTTGAGATAATTATACCTCCAACGGATGACGAATTAACCATTTCGTATATGTGCCGTAGCGTGTGGTATCTTCGTAAGAATCTGCCACCTCCCTATCTTCTTTTCATAAAAGCCGACTATGGTCGTAAGAGCAAGAAAACTTTGAAAATTGCAATGGTTACCGATAGATGGCAGGATACCGTACAATAATACCTTAGTTTTAGGTCTTACAATAAATAGTAAATAAATAAAAAATTAAAAAAAATGCCACACCCAAACTAAGCAGACCGATGACGGACAGCAGTGTCTAAGGAGTAGTGTCTGGTCCTATTCTGCTTATTGGAGAGGCCCATATTCTGCAGTGGACCATTTACAGGCTTTTAAGTATAAGGATTATATTTTATTATACGTGCCAGATATTAAGTATACGATAATGAAGAGCAGCGTCTAAGGTGCGAGGCGCCCATAGCTGCGGTTGCATACCTGCCATGCGTAGTAAACTTTACCAACGTTGAAGCAGCCTCCGTCGAGAACTAAACGGTTAACAGGTTTATGATTATATTAATATTGCTTCGTTAAGTTTTCTCGTCACCAATATACTAACCGAAGCCCCAAAGTGAAGTTAATTTCTCTACAGGGTCTACAGGGTCTAATAGGGTCGGTGCTGACTGAAAATCAGCGTTGCGGTTAACCCCGCGACACTATTCTGAGTCAGCGCCGTTTCATTTGACACGACACGGGTTATAAATTATGAAGTCTTTCTCTTAAATTATTTCTTTTTGTTTTTACATATCTATTGTATTTTTCTGTATAATTGTATTTCTTGTAACTTTTGTGTTGTGTAAATGAATAAATCGTAGCGTATCGTATCGTACAGCGATTTAGACAAAGTAGCTCCGGCAGTTTCTCTGGAACGTTCGTCTGGAAAAAAAGGTTAGTTGAAAAAATTTACCGGAAATATCCGTAGATATCCGTATCCGATCCCTCAAATATCCTTAAAGGCCGGCAACGCACTTGCAGCTCGTCTGCTGTTACAGATGTACGTGGGCGACGGTAATCACTTACAATCAGGAGACCCGGTTGCTCGTATGCTCCCTTTAAAAAAAAAAAACATCCCGACCTGAAAACCAATAATTTGTATGTTAAACAAACATTTCGGTCCCTCTTCTAAGAGAAGAATTTTTGTAATTCAACCGTTTAACCGTACGGTTGTCGCTTATTTGTAATAATTTATAAAAGCTCACATACTTTACGCGTTTAATTGCATTGCATTAGAAATTTTTTATCAGTCTTAAGCGGATTCGGTATGCTACTCATAAATCTTGCGAAGTGCAACCAGCTTACAATGTCGTTGAATAATTTGTAATTTTTTTTTGTCGTTATCAGAATTGGAATAAAATTATCGAGGCGTAGGCCTCCATTACAATTTATATTGCTATAAGGTAGACAGCTAACGGAAATATCTTGAATGTCAATCTTGTTTAATGATCAAAATGCTTACGAAACACTGGTTAATGTATTTGAGACACGAAAACAATTATGCTCCTAGGAAATATAGTTATTCGAATTATTCTTATTCAAACGTACTACAGTAGTTGCTCTTCTTCCTCATAGGCTTATTTAAGTGCACTACTGAAAGTACCACACCCTTTGGTATTGGGTTTGCCCTATACTTTTTCTCTCTTAAGGTACATGTGTTTGTGAGCCTAGTATAAACTATCACTACCTTCGCACTAGTGATACTACTTTCCATCACTAGTCCATTAGATTCATCAAACTAGGCTGAATCAGCTCTGCCATCAGTCAGATACCAAAACCATAGATAGCAGGGAGCACCACGCGGAGGTGAGGTTGTCATTTACGCACGTTTCCCTTTACACCGCTTATAACATAAGCCGCCTAAAGAGACGTTATAAATAAAAGTTATAGACGTTATAAGTAAAACTGGTATAGGTAGAAAAATGTAATTTATTGCCTTTTTCTTCAAAAAATCCTACCTTTAAATAACACATTCCCTGCTGATTAACAAACGAAGCTCTGGCGATCGACTAATGACGGAATATTAATCTATATATACCGAACCAATATACCATAGACTAGCGATGTAGAGCAGTATCTCTAGTGTGGCACCGGCGCTGCATTCACCAACCAGCCTGGTACGGGCAAACCTAGCATGTATGAAATGGCATGACAATTTACATCTTGGGGGGCCGAGGGATGAATATTAGTTAAATAATATAATTATGAGGGTGTATGCTCTTGCGTAATTCCAGATAAGGCCTATGGACACAATAAATCCCTTGCGGTATACTGCATTTATTTGACGCCCCGATAGCCAGTTGCTATTGACCGTGCCTTCAAAGCTGAGGGTCGCGGTATATGAACCCGCAACCTTCAGATTATGATATAAAACATTTTAGATGATGAATATACACCCGAGTAAACGTTTGTATCCGAGCCATGGATCTTTATATACGTATGTATATATCATTGTCTATCTATGTATTTGTAAACATATCTTAGTACTATCCATTTACCATGACACAGAGAATCTTATTTTTAGACCGGTTGACCTGTGTGAGTGTTCGATATACTATTGTATTATTTTACATACCTATTAAGATCATGTTTACATGCGATTTTCTACCATCTTTGCCCGATGTAACCAGTTCGGGTATTTCATGCCTTGCTTGTTTGAGATGAATATTACGCCTATTCAGCTGAGCCAATAGAGCTTATTTTTATACACGGGTATATGTCTATTACATACCCGCCCTCGTGGAGACAAGGACAAGTTACGTCGGGCTTGCGCCGCTTAAACCCCCTCGGTGTTCCACAAACGTCGCATATTCGGCAGGGCCACGATAGACGATAAGATATAGTCTAAAGATTTCCCACTGCTGTGACTTTAGAGCCAGGAAAAGTGTGGTATTTCACTACACTGCAGGTTTGTGGACGTCATATGTTACGAAAATGTTTCAGACTTGCAGGTATTAACGTTCGTCCTCCAGTAATGTTCATACCTCAGTACATAGTGTCCATAATTTCTTATCTTATTGTTATAAGATACAGTTAGTATTTATGTATTATATTCATGGTCGCAACCTTGAATTAGAATCTCTCAATCAAAAGGCGGATCCAGTGGCTGCCGAGTTAGTGAGTCAAGTTCTTACTAACAAGTATGATGGATACTGTTCCGGCTGCCGGCTCGCCTTGCTGCTTTAATGACTGCACATTAAGATTTGTCTGTAATTTGCTCTGATTAAATCACACCACGTTAGAGAAATATTAAATCAGTTTGTAAAATCTCTATCAAACGAGAAATTGTAGGTAATTGATAGTGAAATCGGTGCGGATTAGCAAGTAAGCGTTATGAAGTAAGACGTAAAATGGTAGCGGTACAGCGCAGCTCTAATATAGTGCAACTAAGATGTAATAAAACACTCCGATATGCATCAAGATCGCACGCGCTAGTTTTAGTGTTACCTAAAAGAGAATGAACCACAAAATGCATTTTCTCAGGATTTGTACTGTAATAGAATCGCTGTGACTACACTCACTAAAACGTCATTTATCCGTCCAAATTACTAATGAATAGTTCATGTGGAACATAATTTATAATTAGCAGTAAACTATTGACGAGCAAGCGCAGTGTAAGACTAACCCACACTACACGGAATCGTCACACACACTATTGGAAGTTGGATACATGTTGATCAGAAAATCTTTCAAGGAGGTTGGTAGGCGTAGTGGTTAAGCGTTTAGCCGCGGCTATGCGAGTCGCGGGTTCGGTTCACGCACGGTACAAGTATTGTATAATCTTCAAATAGTAGTTCCGAGACTGGGTGTGGGTGTGAGTGTGTGGAATTTGTCTGTAGAAAGCCTTAATAATAAAAAATATTTTATGTGTTTTCGTAATTCTAAATTTTTTTTAAGTATTTTATAATAGCACATGGTTGGATGGTTTCTCTTAAAATTATGGTTATTCTTATAATGTATCTACGTATGTACTGAATTATTCCACGTCTTTTGAAACTATCTCAACAAATATATACAATTATATAACTATTTAATCTACATACCACACTCTAAATTACTACTTACACTAAAATGTACATTCAACGTTAATTTTAAAGGCTTAAAGTTGATTATTGCCCAATGGACAATTATTTTCGTACATATAATAATTAAGCATTTGTAGAAATTCCAACACAACGCGTGTACGCTTTCAAATTATTTTATGAGACGTTCCGTGTGGTTGTCGGAATTAAACAAAGTCACCGCCTACTGTCTCCTGTGTATAAGAGTAGTATATTACATAGACGTCATTGCCATTTGTTTGTGTATTCGCTTATAACTTTTAACTCTGAGTGGATTTCTATGCGGTTTTCAGTACTATTTACAAAATTTCACGAGGACAGTACAGATTTATTCGAGCGAAGCCGGCGCTGTTCTCTAGTGTATTAGTTGTGACAGAAGGCGATACCTAATAGGCAAATTTGCGATTGTAGTGTTATGATGCGTATAGACGCATAATAAAACTACAATCTCAAATTAAAAAATATGAATCAAATGCGAAAGTGTGACACCATCTGGCACTGGTCAGCCATTGGGACCGACGATTATAAATATTTATCTCTTACGCCTTTGTGCTTCGAAAAATACGTTGTGCCGTGGATCTTAGACGTTATAATCTCTATACCTAAATCATGGTATTCTTTGTCATTTCAGCGCTTATGACGAAAATCAATCCCGTTGGTGTGACAAATTTTAATTCTCAAGGCACACACACAGACAGTATTTAATCGCGGTATGTAAAATCCACTTCAAGCATGTTTGACTATTTTATCCGCGGCATCGCTGGGCTGCGTTCGGGAAACTACGTCATATCTTCTCGTCGAGTATACCGCAAAGCCTCAAGACAAAAGTATACAACCAGTGCGTGTTGCCAGTGATGACATACGGATCCGAGACTTGGTCCTTCACTGCAGCCCGTATGAGGAAGCTCAAAGTTGCTCAGCGCGCTATGGAAAGGGCTATGCTCGGTATTTCTCTGCGTGATAGAGTCTGCAACGATGATATCCGCAGCAGAACTAAGGTAACCGACATAGCCGTAAAGATCAGCAAGCTGAAGTGGCAATGGGCCGGCCACATAGCTCGCAGAACTGACAACCGTTGGGGAAAAAAGGTTCTCGAGTGGCAGCCACGTACAGGCAAACGCAGTGTAGGACGACCCCCCACAAGATGGAGTGACGACCTGCGCAGTGTTGCGGGAAGTCAATGGATGCAGGTGGCTCAGGACCGAGCTTCGTGGCAATCTTTGGGGGAGGCTTATGTTCAGCAGTGGACTTCTGATAGGCTGAAATGATGATGATGATCGCTCGTGTTAAATTTTGGTTAGCAATATAAATATATTGAGAGAACCTGTCACTCCGTTATTCCGTCTCATGACCATTGGAATTACCATATCATATTTGAGAAATAAGTTTTCTAGATCGGTGACGGTTCTAAGTGTGCCTGGTAATGCTATCGCCAACCGGTCTACCAAGCGGCGATTAAGATAAATTTCTGTAATTGGACTACTCAACTCATGATGTATTGAAACAATAGAAATTCTATTATTATGTACACGTGAAGGATTACGATTATATGCATAAGAGGAAAGGCGAAACTGTAAGATAGTAAATTAAAGTTTACTAGGTTGTACGCTTCTCCTCTGTCTAGGGTAGAGTCTGCCGACAAAAAGCAGTGCAATTGCGGTTGTGATCCGCTTTGAAAGGACCATCAAAGGTATAGCCAGTATACTCGTAATATCGGGCTGTGAAGCATGTGTCCTCGGGTGTGAGGATCCAATTAAGAAAAACAAAAAAAGATGTTGTTAATTTGTTTGTTCGTGATGTGAATACACAGATTTTGAAGTAGCCTCGTAACGATGACGAACCTTTTCATGAGGCTGGTGAGAATTGCATCAAGGCGTCCTTGATCCCTATACGAGGTATCTCGTAGGTGTGGTAGAAGTTGATTAATGCAAAATATGCTTGAGAAGAGGCCTTCGGTTACGTCACTCACAGAACGAAAGGCAGAAACACAAGGTGCTTCAGCTTCACACTGGTATTCTGGGAGGCCGTGGTACTACGCCGGTCGAGCCAGCCCATTAAAGCAGCCGCTGGGCTCTACCACGTACGATAGTTATCCACATAGTCCTCTGCTGGAGATCGGCCTCTTACAAGAATCATCCTAGATTTGCTGTATTCGTTATACATGGCAGATTACCGTTCGCTATACTAAAAGCCTCGCACTTTACACCGCGTTGCTACACGGTAACACCAGTTTGGTTATTTGACTTTTTATTGAGATATAGGAATGGTTTTATTTAAAGAAATAGTTCAGCCATCTATCGGGTCCAACGGAGTTTTTTCTAATATTTTTTTTAATAGCTTTTATGTAATTTTAATCTGAAATCCAAATTTCTGTAATCCGAAACTTCCTCCGATTGTATGGAACAATTGTTTAATTAGATATGGTAAAGTAGAGAGGACAAGTCAGTGTTTTTCTTAATACTATTTATTTTGGAATACATTCTAGTACCTTTTCATTATGTTTCAGCTACTTAGGTTTTATAATATCGTTGACCGAACACTGGATGGTTTAATTGCTAACAATATGATCTATTACGATCGCCGCTATAGCTATATCTCTCCACTAAGATCTACTCAGACAAAGAGATCTTGTTATGGGGTAGGAAAGACAGATGCTATGGGAGAGGGTTATTACCTTCTTATGTTATTTAAGAGCTCCATGTTATTATGAGATGTATGTTTTTATAGTGTTTTAACGTAGTATTGGGAGTGAGTAAATAGATAATAGTCAAATCAGCCAACCTGTCACAGCTTCCGACATACAGCCTCTATTCATGCAGATATTCTGTGAGGCCGTGGCACTGCCTCGTTCGATCCGGCTCATTCGAACAGAAGCTCGGCTCTACCACGCACAATAGTGTAATACGACGCCTCACAAAATGGAGTGATGACCTCCTGATATGTCGACGGATGGAGGTGGCTCAGGGACCGTGCTTTGTAGTAATCTTTGGGGGAGGCATATGCTCAATAACGGACTTGTGATAGACCGTAACGATGATGATGATTTCGAGAGGACATATGAAGTACAGCAACCCGCTTACTGCTCCAAAACCCCATTCAAATATTGTGGAGAGGCGAGGATTGGATATTTACAGCCTGCTACATTGTCCAAAAAAATCCTCAAATTTAAGGCGAGTGTGTGTGCCCCATGAATTACTTCTGCGTAAATACAAGTTGCATAAATTCATCACAAACTGCCGAAATAATACTACACATTTCGTAAAGTCATCGTTACGTACACGTCTCGTGGGAATTGAAGGCAATGACTAATAGGCAGACGTACTATTCAACACAGTGTTAATTGTACTATACAGATGTTAATCTAGCTTATTTAGTTTATATTGCATTACCAAAACTGATTACAGATTGTTGGAATTTTTGGCTAATCGTTCTATACAAATCTAACTTTCTGTAGACAATTTCTTTTAGGGTGAACTTATTTTTTTGCGGTCTAATACCATGCGATAAATTAATTAAAAATAATGAATGTGTCCACAGACTTAATATATTTTTTGTTTGATAATATATTCATCCGTCATCACCCGTATCAGTTAGTTATTCCATTGTTTGTAAAGAAGATATGGATTAAAGAGTTTTTTAGGAACAATTCCATTCATTTTATATTAAGTACTTATCATAAATTGAAAGATCGGCCTGATCCAAACAAACCAGGTTCATTATCAACTCAAAATTCATATAAATCTTTGTGTTATAATTTTGCTCTTCTTATGAATACATTTTTGATGGAAAGCTGTTCTATGTGTTCTGTTACTATGACAAAAACAAACTCTTATTCATGGGAAGAAGTTCTTTAGGTAGAAATAAATTGCTGGCCAAGTGTGAAGCGGAACCGCGCACCGAGGGTTGCGTACACAATATATCTGTAATATATTTACTAAAAAATGTGTTTTCTCTCATTGTGTTTGAGATCCTTAGTGCGAGTCCTACACATTTATTTGAGGCTCCTATTATTGTGTGTGGTTTTACTTTAGAGCTTTTCTTTCACACTAAGTTTGACGCTTTTATGTATTACCGATTTTACGATAGAGCAAAAAACATAAAAACTTTAAATAATACACGTTAATTAAATTTTTTGTTTATTATTGTTTACTCTACAAAAATTTTCCATTTTATTCATAATTTATTAGAAAACACTGTTTACAAAATATAGAATCGGAAATATTGTGCTGAGTAAGATCAGTCAGCGGTATTTGCTATTACATAAATAATATTTAATTGGTATCAGTGGCACCTACAGATATGTAATATCAATATGGTATGCAATTAATTTTTGTGTTCAAATATGTACATTGTGCCCATAATTATCAATTGATTTATTTTCTTACCAACTGTCTGTGACAAGTCTGAGTTAAATTTGATCATTAACGTGTACCAATCGATCATAAATTAATGATTAATCTCTGTATATGTTTCATGATAATTTAACACGCACTGTACATGTTGGTAGTGAAACTAGACCAATAACACCCAATACCTGTGCCGTAGGTGTATTGTATTCTTAACCTTGTGGTTAACCCTTTCACCTGCGTATCTGGAAACTTCGATTTCGTTCTTCAACGAGGATTTTGACAGCTGTCAAGCCGAAACCGGATCGTCGGATAAACGAACAAAGGAATGAAAATATTTTTTAAAGTTCAAACGACTATTGCGCTCAAGTTAAACTTTTGACAAAAGCGTAAGTTTTTTGTTCATAATTAAGATTATATATCATCTATCCGCTGGCCATTGGCATGAACAAAGTTCTATCTCGTCGATGTTATTAGCCTCAGTTCAGTGACGCCCTCTATGTTGATAGCCGCCTGATTTTGTAAAATTCAAATTACAATACTTAAAAATAATGATTCACAGTTACAAAAACATTAATAAAAAGGTGTTTTGACCAAAATATACCTTTCATATACACACAAAGGTTTTCATGCGAAACTAATTCACTCCAAGCCACTTCCTCAAACGTCAATTTCATACTTTGATTGCTGTTCGATTTTAATGCTCCGAGCTGAAATAGGTATTTGTGGCATTCCCTATATTATTGCGAACACACCCTTCATTTCGAACCATTGACCTTTCGGTACCAGCGAAAGACAGTCATGACTCTTGATTTGGTGTTAGGTACTCTGGGAAATAGAACTGCAAGGAATGCAACTGGCTCGATTTCGCTCCGTTTACAAATTGACCTCTATTATTAGGTCATATTTATCTAAGCTAAGGCATATGTGACAATGACACGGATCATTTTTATTAATTATGTAATTAATTCTCTTGTATCTCTGGAAGTAGTTATTATATGTATAGGTAAAATAAATAGCAACTTTTATTTGTAATGTTTTCAGTGACTGGGGCAGAAAGGGCCAAGATAATCTATGTAAATTAATACTTTATATTTTGGGTCAAGGTTTCGAACGTCATTGCCTATTACAACAAATGTATTTATGTATTGTAATAGTTACGGGGTGTAAGAGGCAATATCTTCCTACTTATGGTTCACATCTTTGTCACCAAAGGTAAACCTCACCTGCGCGCGGTGCATGGTATTATCGCACACATATACATAACGGATCGACTAATGGCAGAAAATCTATCCGTAATTCTACAGACCGTGTGAGGAGCTGCATCATCTCTAGTATGAGAGTACCGCTACTGCGCTCCTCAATCCACCTGCCCGAAGAGTGCGGGAAAATCTTACGTGCAGGCTGTTTTTGACACTTTCTTTCTGTGTAGTAGCAGAATAGAAAGCCTCCGTTCTTACAAAGAATTTGCCCACATATATTTGCGCAAATGATATTTTGTGAACGATTTATGACTTGTGAACCTTGAAAACCCAGTGTTAACGCTTTCAAGTTACCGGATCGACATTGATTTACCACTGTTACACTTTTTCAATACCAAACAAGGCTTCTTCTTAGTTTGTGAGATCCGTTCGAAATATCTCTAAAATGTATTTATGCATTTAGTACTATGTATTTGTATATGAGTATAATATTAATTTACTAAATGCTATTCAGCCAAGTCACGCTCTGATACCGTTCCATAAAGGAGACTCATGTAATTTGTGAGCAAGCGGCGCCTGTAGTTTGGTTCGGGCGCACTTAAGAGTCCAAATGAACACGGAGTGTTTTAAGCTATTATATATATTACTATGAAAGACAATGTTATTATATATAAGAGTTACAGTACCAGTATTGTTTTATAAAGCTGTAATTATAACAAAACTGAGGAGTTGATTAAGTAACCGTTAAACATTTCTGAGTGAGGCAGTAAATCTGAGTCAACGAATTAGTATTTTTAATAAGGCACAATTTCATAATAAGTCTATTTGCTAAGCTAAACTAGATTGTTTTACAATTTGTAATTGCTTACATAATAATTAGTTTTAGTTTAACTTAAGTGGGGTTGCGTCATTTAAAATCAAATCAGTATATTTATAAACATCTACAACCTGTAAATCTCAACCTGTAAATCATAATTCGTATATAAATATTTAATATCATTAATATGTGTACCTTCATGCAAATAATATATATCTGAGTCCAATTTGTCGCTAGAATTAAAACGACGCACCTTTTTTGCGGTTCTCAATTTTATTGACGAATCTTTTGATACCATCGACAAACAACGCTATTATTTTTCATAGGATAATAATGATGAAACTGTTATGGTCATGGTATTTTCTAGAAAACACTATTAATTATTAGATCAGAGCAAAAGGTAAGCTAAATGCTTTGGGAGCTGGACAATTTTCTTTACTCTCATTAAATCAATCCTGTAAGGATAAGCATATTCTGTAAATGTATTTAGAAAAGTTTTTCGGAAATCCCCGACAGCAGCCAGCGACGGTACCTTAGTTTAGCAGAACAATTATTTTACTACACATGACAAATTTTTATTAGAAATTTAAGCATACGATAAGACAAGATCTCACAGCCGAAATGAAGATAAGAGTGATATGATCTTCAAAGTTTCGTTACTTATTTTTAAAATAAGTCTAAGATCCAGTTTTTGACAGATACAACTAATGGATAATCTTTATCCTTAATCGTCTTTTGGTATTGAAATTTGGCTAATGTCAGAATTTATTAACTTCTCAATATTTATTATGTAAAAAAAGCGCAAAATTTGACGATCGCATAGCTCATGAAAGTTTCGGTACCCCTTTTTTGGGCCAGGTACAGTAGTTCTGTTTGACCAAATTGGTTTTTGTTTATATTTTGTTATATTATTTCTGACATTTACATCTTTATAATAAGAGACAACGAGAATAGTATGTCACGAATAAATCAATTCGTCATACAAAGTCTTAAGACCTGGAGGCGACCTCTAATAAAGGAGATTGGCATCGATATAGCATCGAAAGGTCGAGATTAACCGGGCGGGAGCGGCTACCCGATCTCTCTTAATTTATTGTGTTTATAACAATAATTGACTACTAATCCTAAATTGATTAAACTATTGCGCGATTTAAATTCAATGCTCTTTATTTATTCGATACATTTTTTTAATGATGATGATGACCTTCTGGCCTATTTCAATCACGGCGACACCTACCGCATATTTTGGGTAGTTGTCAACTGCGTAGGAGATATTTATAGTGCCATGATTATGATAATCATGATGTGCTCCTGACCGATGTTTACCACGGTGATAACTTCCTTCCCATACTATCGGTGGTTTTCAACGGTGCAGGACATTAATGTAGTAACATAAAAGTAATTTGTTTATAAATTTAATTGAAAAAGAAGTACTACCTGGTACTAAAAGGGTTTTGTTGTCCATATTGTTATTAACACGGTTTCTTGTACGCCTGCTTGTTTGTTTGACTGTATTAGTCCGTTTCTAAAACGTAGTATATTATTTATTTTTTAATTTGAGCGATTATTAAAATTTAAGCGATTATTATTTATCTCACAATTTGCGGTTGTTAAAAAATATAATTTTTACATATATTACGACGCTGCTGCCAATCATCGGTCTGCTTATTTTTGGTTGGTAGCGATTGCGATTTTCAAAGATTTTCCCTCAGTCACCACTCACGACACCCATGGGAAAAAAAAGTGGCAGATTCTTACGCCTACACCGCCAATTGTAAAATTGATTTTAAATCAATTAAATTGGTTTTAGTCCTTAAACTGTTAACATATCTTATTTTGTTTTCTTCAACCCCTGGTCTATTTATACCGCTAAAATTTGTAAAAGGAAAATGGCTGCATAAAAACCTTCACTACAATAACAAGATTAAACATTTTATTGTAAAAAATAGCATAAGGTCAAGACTGTAGATGTAGATATTTCATCTACGTCCGTTGTGTAAACGTTCTTACCTAAACGAGTACCAGTATTTACTATCTGTAAGCAATTTACAAAACAAGGGTGCTATTACTTCATACCTAGTAATAATGTTTTATTAGGTGCGGTAATTTGAGTACGCCTTGCCCTCATAGCGACATTAGCACCACGTACCGGCATAAAGTATATAATGTTCTGCTCGGGGCATAAACTATTAAATTTGATTAATAATTAAGTAGTGGCAATAACATTAATGTCGACTTGTTTTACATCTTACGTCAGACCTCGACGCTCTATTTATAATTGCCTAAAATTAATCTAGTCTTATTTGAGAAATTAATTACTCTGATTTCATAATTGTTCCGTTAAAAAAAATGTTTCCAAGTAAATTTTTGCGCTTTCAAGGTTCATTTCTGTTAGATAACTTGATTAATTTTAATCGAACAGAATATTTTGGAGAATTATGGATGAGAAATAGATGAATTACATTAGGACGTTATTAATTTGTTTCTCAAGTCTTAATTCAAAACTCTATTTTCTAAATTTAATCTATACCCATTGGTCATAGACATTGTGAGATCACTACGAACTGCTTGACTTGTGGGTTTACCTATGTATTTATATTATTTATGAATTATGATCGAAAATCACTGTACGATTTTCGGTTCTGTTATGATGTGTTTCTATTTTATTTTGATTCGGACACTGCATCATCCTATCTATTTTTCTGATCATATCACATGAGTGTTACATCAGAAACGGAGAGGTGAGCAGACGAGTTATTGCCTCTGTTTATTTATATTTTAGAGTTCTGTACGGAGTCTTCCCTCTGTCAGTCCGTCCTACTTTTAAAGTGCTGTATCTTAAGAACCATTGTAGGTAGCTGGTATGAGAATTTTCACGCATTATGGCAAAATTAAGACGAATTACTACAAGAAACATGTTTTTGTTCTATTGTTAAAACGATTATACATATAAGCCATCCAAAGTGTGACACTTCGCGTGATTAAAGGGTAAACTCTTAAAGTAAAACACCAAATAATAAAAACGGGCTAAGTCTGATCTGGGCTCTCGTTGAGAACCCCGAATTGAATGAAAGAAAAGACATTTTTTTCGATTACTGCATAACACAGATATCTAGTTGTACGGAACCCACAGTGTGCGACTCGCACTCTAACTTGCCAGTTTTTAATTAAAAATCCGAATGAGACAATAATGAATAGTTTAATAGCTTAGTTTATCTTTGATTCATACGCAATATTTTATTTGGCATTGTTCATAGGTGAATGCAAATAAACGTTCATTAAACTTTTCAATTTCATTAATAGAAATTAATCGAATATCGCCTTATTTACATATCATAGTATCATAAAAAAATTCAGTCAAAACAAACATTAGTGTTAATGTCTTAATTTTAGCCTTGATTAGGTTCAAAAACACCTTGGCTATCTTTAGTGATGCTGCGGGCATGATTATGTCACTAGTCTGTAGGACTTAGGTTCATCATTAGGATTTTCCGCCCTTATTCGGCGGCCCGAGTTGTGTTTCAAAGTTTGCAAATTCGGGAGATTTTGGTTTTTAGAAAACGCTTACAGTATCGTATGGTTTTTACCAACAAAATGTGGTGTAATATTTTACATGGGTACAACGCAATCGTACACCGTTACACTTTTATAGTTGTGTTGGTTAAAATTTTTACTTCTAACCTAGTTTCTATAACCTCCAAATATAAAGAGTTTTGTTGCAAATATAAAACTTACGCAAATTGATATATTTAGTAACGTAAGGTACATTTTTCTATGATGATTCACAGACAGTGGGCGCGAAAACGCCTCATGCGTAAATTTAACTACGAATGCGGGATTAATTGAAATGATAAGATGAATTTGCATATTTAGATTTCGACTGATTTTCTATTTATACGCATAAATCCGGTTCTGAATAAGATGCACTCCTACACTGCTTAATTTAGTTTAAATAATTGGTTTATTAGCAAAACTTTGTAATGCTAGTTTAATATGACCGAGACTAATAAGGTAAAGTAAAGAAGCCTTTAAGTGCCCACGGCAGGGCAATGGCCTCCTGCTCAAATATCAGTGAGGATTTTGGAGCTGAAAGGGCCTATCATGCTGCTCCAGTGGGGTTTGGCGGTCTTCACATATCATCTAAATAATTATTTTGTTGTATCTCAGACATGCAAGTTTCCTCACGATGTTTTCCTTCACCGCAGAGCACGCACTTCGACTTTGTGGAATCAGCTGTCGCCAGCAGTATTTCCGAACAGTTACGACTTAGGGACCTTCAAGAAAAGAGCTTATTCCTTCCTTAAAGGCCGGCAGCGCATCTGTAGCTCCTCTGGTGTTGTGGATGTTCGTGGGCGTCGGTGATCACTTACCATCAGGTGAGCCGCACGCTCATTTGCCCCCTTCTTCTATAAAAAAAAAAAACGTGGTAGATACAGCAAAAAAATATTATTAAAATTGCTATTAACAATTTTATAAAAAAGTTGTGGAATTTTGTGAAATAAATAACATTCTTGAACACCAGTCTGGTTTTAGAAAGGGAAGAGGTACATGTACTGCGCTGCTGGATGTTGTCGATGGCATTCTCTCTATGCAGGATAGTGGTTGTGGATCTATTCTTGCTCTTCCTGATTTCTCTACAGCTTTTGATTTAATCAGCATACCCCTTCATCTATTTAAATTATCTTTTTATGGCTTTAGTCTGTCGGCTGTGGGGCTGAAGGGACTGAGGTGTTAGACGTCCAGGTGTCATAGTTAACTCGGGCTACCTTCAGCTTTTATTTATTAATTTTTAGTCCGATCTACGCAGAATGTGCTGACAGTGTCTTGAGGTCGTGCAGTGGTATCCATGGATTTAGACTTAATTTTGTTTATTAGTGGATCCTAAGACGGTGGCAGCACCCAGCCGTCTTCTCTATTGAAATTAGGATGTTTAATGATTTCAATAGCCTCGCGAATCATCCTTGGCAGGATTCGGTGTACATTGCGAGGTCTTTCGGGGTTCTTTGTGGTCTATCAAATCTGATGTTATGGTTGGAGCGATCATGGATATGATCACAGACTGCAGACTTCCCAGACCGTTGGTGTTTCACGTCAGCTATGTTTTCTTTTACGCTTTCTTTACATACCTTTTATTTTGCTCTATGTAAAAGATACCACATTTACAATCAAGTTTGCACACTCCTGCATCTTGTACAGGGATATTGTACTTGACAGATGGTAAAAATTTATTTATCTTTTTAAGTATTTTAACGCCTCTGATATACGGTAATACAGCAGGTACTCGCTCGACTGTGGCCGGCTTCACTCGGTCACTGTGACGGGGACACGGAACCCGAAACTTCTTGTCGTGCAAGACTTGCTTGACATGCTGAAGCTCGATGGCAATATTTTGACTGTCACAGATCCCTCGTGCTCTCTGAAATAAAGATTTACCAACAGTAGCTAACTGAAATGGATGGTAGTGAGATTCACCGTTTAAATGTCTGTTTGTATGGGTCTTTTTCCTATACACAGTATAGCTTATAGTGTTATTAGGATTTCGAATAATTAACACAACAGGAAAAGCTAGAGTTATTTGCCTCTAACTCCAGTATTACTTAGACATTGCCTCACATCTGGCTATATGTTGTGGTAGGAAGAGTTTTACAAACAAGTAGATGGTGTGGCGATGGGCAGTATCTCCCATTGTTGCAGATATATTCATGGAAGACTTTGAGGAGAAAGCCTTTTTAGAAATACTTCTCCTGTAAATCCTGTAGATTCTACAAGAGTTATGTAGATGACACTTTCACAATTTTACCATACTACACAAAGTTACTGCATTTCTAAATCAGCTAAATTCCACAAACTCCAAAATTCAATTTACAATGGAGTATCTGTACCTAAACACAAAACAGCAGCTTTCAGTAGGAGTTTTCGATTTTGCTCCACCAAATGACATACTACCCCCTATTCGCGAGGCTAAAACTAAATGTACGTTTAAAAGATTATATTTATTAAAATTGCGGAATTCAATCTGATTAATTTATACTCTGTTTCTTAATTATTTACTAAAAATATTTATCTTAAACGGGATCGATATTCCCTTATAAAGAGTAATCCTAACAATAGATTTTTGTAGTTAAGTTTGCATAGTTGTATATTATTTTTTATTTTATCACAATGTAGATCGTGGAAGTGCAGGGCGTTTACAACAAACATATCTTGTATACTGCGATTTTGTGACGTTATGAGTACTTCTCATAACTTCACGCAATAGGGTAGGTGCTGACTGGAAATCAGCGTTACGATTAACCCCCACGGCATTATGCTGAGTCAGTACCATTTCATTTGTCACGACACTGGTAAAGTATAAAGTAAAATATAAAGTATGAAGTAGTCTGAGGCTTTTCTTAGATTATTTACTTTTAGCTTTTACCTTTTATTGTTTTTACTATTTTATTGTATTTCTTGTAAGTACGTACCATTGTGTTGCGTAAATGAATAAATCATATTCTTCATTCAATAGCCATCTCGCAAAAAGCCCTTATAAAATCAATTCACCCGCCAGGTGAGGTACCTCTCACCATGGAAAAGATCTGTGAAATGTTTACATGTTGGGGAAGAACGATTACATATTGTCGAAAAACAGACAAATTAGTCGGTGGTTCTTCTTTTAAACAAAGATAAAACTTTCACTTAAAGTTATAGATTCCTAATTTAACCCTTCTCATGTCATCAGAGACCTCCAACAAGCCATAAAATATTTCAAATCAATTCTGTGTGAAGTTATTCCTCGATAAAATAACACCGTGTTATGATTCACATGCAAGTTCTGTTTATTGGAAAAAAGAAACCATTTTAGAAAATAACACGGCCTGATTTTATTAGGGTAAATTGATTGTGGTATAGGGGATAAGACCATTGATGTGAATTTCAATTGTTTCAAAGTTATAACATGATTAATATGGCCTACTGGGACAAGTAAGATCTTGATATTATTGATTATATAAGTAGTTTAGTTTACAGATACATTCCACCATTTTCGTTATACTAAAGACATAAGGTTAGTTTGAGATGTTTCTCTATACTAATAAATAAAAAAAATTATATATGTATGTTTGAACGGATTTAACTTAAAAGGAAGTTCATGAATATCGATGAAACATTTTCACCAAAAGTGCTGTAACCTATATTTTATCCTACTTCATATTAAAAATGTGAAAGTTTGTATATTTGTCGTTTAATCACACCTAAAGTACTAAATGGATACGAAAGAGATGTAATTTACGTTATGGAATACGACGTAGGATTCTTTTGATCTCAATTAATAGTTCTCTTTACCGCGTGGTCACAAATTTGGTACGGCAAACCTGCATTCTTATAGAAATGTGAAGGACGCAGTCGTGTATTTAAAAAAAATTGGTCCCAAACTTCACTTAAATATATGCATACTATTAATACATACACATATAAAATGTCTTAATGTATTGCTATGTGTTTATGTGTAATTATTGGTTATAATAAATGTGTTAGCGTACAATTTTTCGGTTGAGTACACACTTCCGCATTTTTGCAAACGAGTTGCTTAAATGGGTTTAGTAATTTCGTAAATGTTGTTAGTGTAAACTTGCTGACAGCATGATGTATGTCTGTGCCACTACATTTGAATTTGCCACAAGATATGGCAATTAACGCATACGGAAATTTAATTAATAAGAATTTTGTATATACGAATTAACAAAAATACCTGCTACAATTAACATTTTCACTGTCGAAGATAAAGATAAACATATAATAAGCTCACACGACCGTACACCCAAATACTGGAGTGGTCAGAGACCTGGACATTTTAGTCTATTCAACCTTATTTTACACCATTTTATTTCGAGACAACGTGATAGGTGGTGAGACTCTCGTAGTCCAGTTACTATCCAGGGCAATGAGTGTGATCAAATTTGCCATGAACGCACTAGCTTTGTGGGCGCTTCAAGCAAAGGATCACACACACAAATTCTAGATGTAAGGAACTGTGAATAATAAGAGTGTAACAACTACATCATTTAAGTAGTTTTATATATTTGTATAAAACACGTTAAATTTTTCTTCTTCAATAATTAAATATTTTTAATGGGGATGAAAATTTTGCAGCCCTTGGACATCTGTAAACAGCTTTAATCGAAGAATGTTTTTCACCCATGAGAACTAAGATGGAATACTTCACAGTTAGTTACTTAATACTCGTAATTATACTGGCTCTGCATACCTTTCAAACCGGAACACTACGGTTGTTACAGTGCTAGTGACAAAACCAAATATATATACCAAACTGCAGGGCATACAATATACGTTGTTACTTTGCATACGTTGTTACATCGGCAACGAGGGTCGCAGCCCGCCATATTCTATATCCCGGAGAGGCGAAAAATGAGTTGTGGAAGCCCTTTTGGATACGCTGAGTCGTGCGGAATCGAAATCTATAACCTTGTATACATTTTCGCATAAAAAAAACTGTGTTAGAAACTATTCTATTCAGTTTGTATTTTGATAAAGTCTCAAACATAACGATTCAATGTGACTAACACTGCGACGTGAAGTAATGAGTAATCAGCATTCCTGGGTCGCGTGAGACGCGCACCACTGCACATACCCGGAGTTGCACTAATTTGGCTTTAACTATCATCAAAGTTGCAGATAATTGCCATCAGTTTCCTCTTTATGCAAACTGATTGTAATCGCCGCAATTTTTTTGGCATTTCTCAATGTTTATTTTTTCTAGGGTTGACAATATTGAATTATATGCTATATATTTAACTAAGCAAATTCCAGACAGTATCAGCCACGAGGCCATCACACGTGTTCTGTCGAAGATGAGTTGAAAAAAGCATATTTTAATAGAGTACCGAAACCAAACCTGAGTTTAGTAGAGATAGTATTCAGTAGTCATTCAACACAATAATTAAATACAAAGGTATTGAAAAAGTCGAGTATGATAAATGCCAAACAATTTTTTGTAACCGATGGATGGATTCTTATGATATAATAACCATTTCATACGAACCCCATAAGATGGAGTGACGTCCTGCACAGTGATGCGGAAAGTCCATGGGTGCAGGTGGCTCAGGACCATGGTATGTGGTAATCTTTGGGGGGACACTTATGTTCAGCAGTGGATTTGTGACAGGCTGAAATGATGAACCATTTCTAATAGATAATTCATTTAGTCAAGACTTGTACTGAACAAACAACTTTGCAATACGCATGTCATCTAATAGGGTATTTTTTGGCACGAGATTTACATTTGGCACGACCATGCGCAACTAAACGTGATTTAGTTCAAATTCTTTTTTTTTCTTTAGTCTTCGGCATAAGAAAGTTAATTAAAATTGTCAAATATAAATTCTATTGTTTTTTTATTATAATTTACTACCGTTTTGTACTGAGGTGCTGCTTGTGCCTCCACAAGCATATTAAAAGAAAGTGGACGACGCGCCACACCACGACGCCACAAGTAGAGAATTCTAAAAGAGCATGACATACACAAGTCTACAATGCACGTAGATATGATTATTACAGCAAACACCATCACATTTCCAATTTTCTACGAGACCAATTACACTATCGTTCATTTAGTTTAATAAAAATATTTAATTATACACTACCATTTGCAAAATTGAGACGTCAAGTTACTAGATAGATTAAGAGCATGTAAATGTGGCGGTTGGCAAGGCTGTGTCCCGTTTTCTCCCGGAGATTTCAATGAGATTTCAAGATTTTTCTCTACTCGCCACTTACGACGACCTCGGGAAAAAAGGAGGCGACAAATTCCTACGCTGCTGACACAACGCAAACAATGCAAATATCTACGGTCCAAGTCTTGTCTAAAAAATTTGTAATGCCTATAGTTGCTTCCAAAACAACTCTGTGGCAATCTTGCCACTCGGATTCCTTAGGTGTTAGCGAGAATTACAATAGTTGATTATTTCTCGACAAGGCGATATGTAGTACACACTCCCAAATTGTCACTTTCCGGATTCAAGGCCTGTTTCTTCCTCTTTAAAAATTCGATCTCCAATTGGTTACGTCTTTTTGGTTCAATATTCAGCGCTTGAATTTTGAAACCTGTAGAAATATCCAGAATAAAAACATAAGCAACCGGTTTCAATCTTATACAGATTCACATCAAGTATTTCAGTTATCTAACAGCAGCTTGGCTTACGTTTCATATACTTTACTGTTAGAGACTCTTATTATGTTCTGGAGTTAGAGACTTGTCGAGGAAAATTTAGTTCAATTCGGCTATAAAGCCTAACAAAAATAAATCTTGGTCCATGATATTAAAGTCGAGAATTAGTTAAAGGTTATAATATAAAAGTTTCATCATCTTTTTGTAGTAAGTCGTCGTTAGTAATTAGTTTCATGTCATGAAATTGATTGAGATCTCTCTTTCATCGAAATAACTTTTTGTTTTATATAGGGGAAAAGGCGGAAGTAGGAAAAAATAAGAGAGATTTTATTAGTCTGTGCTTCTTAAATCACGAATGGGTTAATCGCAAATTATTTATTAATGTTATGAATTCTTTGCCCGTATTTGTACTTTAAGATACAGTTCAATCTTTCAAAAGAAAAGTAATCATTATTGTGCTGCGGCTAATTTTTGAGCGAGTCGATAAAATAAGTAATAATGACAGTTGCTTAAAGTACACAATGCTGAAAGTACGCACATCATGAGTATATTCTAATGTATATGAAATTATGAAATATTTTTTCTAACAATCACCCACGTCATCCAGTCCTAAACTGGGATTCCCTTTGTCTAGGTAACTGATATATATAAACATCCGTGACTCGGTTACAAGCATTTATATTCGTCATACATATGTTTGCCTCTAGCGGGATTCGAACCCGCGACCCTCAGCTTCGAAGGAAGGGTAACTACCGATTAGACTATCAGGCCGTCAAAGATCGAAATGCATTCTGCAATTAAAACGTTTATTAACATCAATCAGTCACGTAGGTATCGATAAATCAAACTGATGGAATTTATATAATTATCATGTTCATGTCCGGCGTCAGACAAATAAAAAGGTTTAGACACGCAATAATGACAATGCGTTTATCGTAATGGTACTATTATTTGCCTTCTACGTTCCGTGGCACATTAATAATAAATAGGGTAAGTGGTACGAAAACACAATACTGTGATAGAGACCTACCGCACCCACAAGCCTGGTGAGCGTACAGTCGTGAACAAATTTTAATTATTTATAATGTAGAGCGTTGACTTATAGGTAAGTTACTACAATAATACTCGGGAGAATTATATTTTGGATGAACACCAAATACGTCTGACGCTTGTAGTCCTTGTAGATACTTACACAACCATTAATGACGATTGTTTCTAATATTTTTTATTGTTTACAGATTCAATGGAACAATTATATTTCCCATAACTAGAATCTAGTAATTGTCCCTACCTTACCATGCTCTACGTGGCATGGCACCAACAAAGCAGGCTGCGTTTCTACGCCATATGATTAAACTTAAGGCTACAAAGGAGACGACTACGACCAGTCGCGTATAAATACATTTTTGAATCGCACGTGTGTACTCATCCTCTCTACGACAGCACAAATACATAGCCTTTTCTTTAGACACTTAACCAATTCAGTTGCTTCTGATGCCGCCTCGGCTCTGGTCGATGTTTGGGACATTGCACACAAAGACATTGCATTGACTCTCTACCAAGGCACCGAACTCATGCCGTCCGGTCTCTTACTGTGCCTCTAATACCAAGGGAACATTTATGGAGACAAGAGACCTCCAGATGTCGTCATTTAATAAACCATGACGATACAGTTGGCACTTTTTGGCACGAAAGCCCGTGGAGGCTCAACTCGTAGAAGTCGCTACCAGAAAGTCGATGTGGGTATCAGAACGGTGCTCCAAGTCGGATTTCCATTGCTATGCGTAAGCTTTCGCCGTCGAGTAATGTACCAAGAATACTTGAGGGTAGAGTGTTTAGCCGGTGAGTAGGATTCCTTCGCCGAAACACCTATACATCGGGTAAATATCTACAGCGAAATTAATCAAACTTTTTGCGGAACTTCATTAGGTTTTTTTAAACTAAATTATATTCGCATAGGTTTATATTCAGCAGTGGGCTTATTTCAATCTGTAATGATAATGATGATATACATACATAATAATATGTATGTATATCACCTAAATTCTAACCTAAAATTTTCTGAAGATAGTTCTTATTATAACGGCGTCTTTTTTCTACGTATCCCTAGTATAAATACTTTAAAATTCAATGTTACAATAAATATATATACTTAAATACTCTTATGACAAAAAGGTTATTTTTTATAAAATATGGTTAGAACCTTATTTTATCTTACATTTATCTGATTCATAATGAAGGAGATTTGTAATTAACTTGTTATATAGATTTTATCAAATCTTAGTTGTCAATGTTGCAAATACTTGAATCAAGGCTGCTTTATTAAGTTTTTATGGTATTATAGTTGAGAACGTGACATTAATAATACATATATCTTTAAATCCCTTATAAGAAACATCTAAAAAGGTCAATTATAACTTAATATAGGAAAATATTAACTACGCTAACTTTTTATCCTAATCTAATTTCTAAACACTACTGGCGTTGGAATCATAGTTTTTGTACCTAAACTTAGAATTGGTTCTTCTTTGGTCAATCCGAAACGAGTTTCAGTCTGGGGTTATTAAAATAAATATATAAGCTCTCACGATAGTCTACCCAATACGAGGGTGGTCAGAGATCTAGACATTTTAGTATTTTCAATCCACATTGATACGAATACTTCACATAGGGGATTAAACTCGAGTCAATTGAATCGGTGGCAGATCCACGAACCACTCGGCTATCGTGGCTCTATGTTATCCTAATTTCTAACCACTTTGATTCCATACCACTTTATTTCATATCAATTGCTATAGCATTTTTTTGACGATGTTCTTCTGGCGAATGTTGACACGGTGGCATTTTGTAGTAAACAACTAGAAGATGACCTCTTCACGGTGGTCCCAAAAGTTGGGAGGTACCAGTTACTGCTCGAATGGGCCGGCTCTACCGTGTTAGTACCACGATCTCGCAAAATACCGGCGCAATAGAGGCATCGTAAGCTTCTTCGTTTCGTTCGGTGAGTGAGATAACCTGAGGCTCTTATTCCCCCTCCTGATGCTCTCTCCTATCTCCCAAATATTCTTAGAAGCCGGCAATGCACCAGCAGCTCCCCTGGTGTTGCAGATGTCCGAAACTGGTGCTGCTATTATTTGTTTATGAGATTTGGGTTTGGCAAGTTGGGAGACTTTCCGCCATCAGTTTAGGATAGTCGGAGCCTCGTGCAGATGAGGTTGGCATTTGGAGTAAAATATTTACTTATTGTCTTTCTCATTAATATATTATATCATAAGATAAAATTAATTTGTAATGGAAATTTCATTAGTTTAAAGCTGTTTTTTTATACTAAAAATCTATTAAAAAAGCTCCAAATGCTTGGACATGCGAGTAACATTACTTCGATCCACGTTGTCTATACCTCTAAAGATTAGAGATCTGTGTTTGGCAAAGAAAACCAATTTTCCTGAAAATAACACATTTTTTTCTTTTTGGCTCCGGAAACCCCTTCTGGGTTCTGAAAAATTTGATTCTGCCTTGCTGTCATTTGCTTCTTAGTTTTATATCAGATAAGAAATTATTTAAAAGACCTATCATATAAAATAAAGGCATTACAAATTCTGATTTCATTAGAAATTCTGATCACGATGTTACAAGATTCGCTATATGATACAAGGCATTGTTGTAGTTATTGGCTCAGCTAACGATAATACGAAGTTGCGCAACGTGCAAACAGAACCTTTCATTCATTATGTATGAACGAGTTCATATACTTTCATTTCTAATAACTTATTACTTGTCTTAAAGTCACCGCCATCGTCATGATTATTAACCGCATGGATTAGTTTATCAACTAGCGTAGCGGACTCTTGAGCTAGGGTTCGAACCCCATAGAGAGTTAATATTTGTAATTACAAATTCAAAATTTTCGAGTCTGATTATATTGTGCTGCCTCTGATACCGCATGAGTCTTCCTCCAACCTTACAAGCTTGTTAGATAAACGTTACATCAGGTGCACGGACAACTGCGTGTCTTAGAGGTAAGCGTACCTCACTGTCGAAACCAATATTTGTGCAAAACACAAATTATTGGTTTTCGGGACTGATTGTGTTGCGTGCGCCCCAGGTATCGGATACTGCATCTAAAGCTTTCATTGAACTTATTATAAAAGCGTTACATCGAACTTATAATGGTAAAGACAACTGAGTGCCTCTGTGTTTGTACGTACAATCATACGTGGTTAAGCCAAATGGAGGGTGTTGCAGCTGCTCGTATGCGCCGGCTCGACCGAGGTTGTATCACGGTCTCGCAGAATACCGGATTGAAGTAGAAGCATCTTGTGCATCTGCGTTTCGTTCGTAGCCGGAGATCCTTTACCCTGTCCCTTACCCCATTCCCCTTCCTCCTCCCCAAATATCCTTAAAGGCCGGCAACACATCTGCTAATGTGTTGCAGATGTACGTGGGCGTTGGTAATCACTTACCATCAGGTGAGCCGCTAGCTCGTATTAGTATAGTACTACCCCATTCCCACAGACTACTGACGCAGGCAAATTGTTGTTGTTGTTTTGCTTTAGGCGTTAAAAACGACTTCTATTACTACTAAGTTCTAGGTGTTAAGTGGAAGGAGCTATAGATGGTAGCATACTAGCTCAGTAAGAGCCTATTCACTCTTTTCTTGAAGATACTCACTTTGACTTTGAGCAGAAACACTGACGCAGGCAATTTGTTGTTGTTGTTTTGCTGTAGGCGTTAAAAACGACTACTATTACTACTAAGTTCTAGGTGTTAAGTGGAAGGAGCTATAGATGGTAGCACACTAGCTCAGTAAGAGCCTATTCACTCTTCTCTTGAAGATACTCACTTTGACTTTGAGCGGAAACACTGACGCAGGCAAATTGTTGTTGTTGTTTTGCAGTAGGTGTTAAAATTCGTAAGAGTGCAATAAAATACCCGGTAGGGCAATCTGTATATGACACTGGATTTAACTTCCTCCTGTATCAGATACGGAAAGGGGAATATAACTAAGTATATCTGTCTCTGCATACATTTCTGGCGCTTTTATATATTCTGCTCAGTAGATAAATTCGTTGACAAGTCAGTCGAACGATAATTCTTTCTTTTTCTTTCAGAAATTACTTCGTTATTTTCAGAAAAGTATATGTGTAAATTAAAATTAATTCAATGTTGTTCTTGTATCCGATATACCTTTTACAGATATAGAATTTGTTTATTTTGTAGTTAGCACTCTTCCGGTCTCTTCCGCATGGCAAAAGTGTTCTTATACCACGCACCCCGCACCTTAGACGCAAATTTTGAAATGATTATACCGTCATCCGTCGGAGATTGCAACTTTTATCTGGCATTCTATTTACTCGTAGTTTACCACAGACAAGAGGAGCAGTGAGGAGTAAAATAATGCGACCAAATTGACTTAATTTCTAAGCTATAGACATCATCCTAAAAATAATGCTAAACCAAGGTACACAGCTTTCAGTCTGTACTTATAAGTGATAACGCAGAGAAGTGGTAGTTATGTGCTCGTTTGTGTTACTCCACAGTAAATTACTAAATAGTCCGTTGTTAACTGCCTGGTTTCGGTTCTATTTAAGAATATACATTAAAGGCTAGGGTTGCCACATAAAACTTACCCACATATAATTTTACAAGAAATATAATCTTTGATAAAATAATAAAAATGGTTTTGCACATTTTATGTTAAGAATAGTGCGACAGGCTCCCAAAAATATATTATAATAATTAAATTAATATAATTATTAATATTAATTTAATTAATATTCTCTTTAAGAAATTAATCATGACTAAGGGAGAAATCCGCAGGTGTATGCCGATTAAATTAATTCTTATACTGGGTATAATTAGTCTGATCTGTACCATACTGATGGTAGTGTTGGTATGCTCCATACCAACTCGCCTTTGCCTCGTGGGTGATGACTAGAAGGCACTCAAAATAAAGTTCCGCAGTTAGGGAATTTTTTTATTTATATAAGATTCAGATCAATCCTGTGCCAAGGCATGGGTTGGCAGCCCTAAGAAAAGACATTGAAACAAGAACGCGACAAAACTGGGTGTGGCTCACCTGTATTATGAACGCTAGAGCCGATAGGTGCATTCCAATTTCAAATATACATTAATTAAACAATTTCACATTTCAATAGGTACTTTATTCATGTAAATCGGTTAAGCTAGTTTTCGGTTATAATTCCTTCAACACCTATTATATTATGTAAAAAAAATTGATTCTCTAAATAATCACCACGCTGATCTAGTGCGGGTTCGCAGATTCTCACGTCCTCGAAACATTTTTTTTATTATTTCTCAGACATATAGATTTCCTCACGAAGCTTTCCTTCACGACCGAGCACTTGGATAATTCAGCACTTAAAATTGTTGTTAACAATTTTAGTCGTGCCGGCATCGGTGATGGAACTCTTGTCACTATGAAATTAAAGCGTGCGCCTTGACTTGCCTACCACGGCTCTAAGTATGTAATTATATGCAGATTATAAAAAATAATAATAATAAGATTTTACATCTGCCTATCGAATTTTTTTTTTTTTTATAGAAGAAGGGGGCAAACGAGCGTGCGGCTCACCTACTGGTAAGTGATCACCGACGCCCACGAACATCCACAACACCAGAGGAGCTACAGATGCGCTGCCGGCCTTTAAGGAAGGAATAAGCTCTTTTCTTGAAGGTCCCTAAGTCGTAACTGTTCGGAAATACTGCTGGCGACAGCTGATTCCACAAAATCGAAATGCGTGGCAGAAAACATCGATTAAAACGCACTGTGGTGGAATGAAATTATCTTTCTTACGTCGAAGAATAAACAATTTAGATTCGTACAATTTATTTTAATATTTTTTTCTGTCCTTTTAATTATTTTTGGTGTTGGACGAGCCGAGAATACAATAAGTCAGCACTTAAAAGGGCAATTTCTTTTTTTTTCTTCTCCTATTGAAACTTCTTTCTCAAAAGCATCGTTAACAAAAGAAGATTTTTTTATGTCAATTATATTGAATTGGTCGTGTTATGTTACAGATACCGGTATCACCACATATTTATAGATTTTTATAATAATTCCGTTTTAAATGTCACCTTGTATTACTGGTCTGTGCGCGACGTAATCATTGCGACATTCAACCATTATCTAGTTTAAAGTAAACCTATATTCTTCGTAATTAGTCATACGCAAAAAGAGAATGAATAAATATTTGCCGGTGACTCAGCTACGAGACCAAAGAGGTCTTGAACTCGCGCGAATTAAAGCTTGTTCAGACAATTGGCCGTTAACGTAGCGACGTAATTAAATATAGTTGACTAAAAATAAGAAACAAACTGAAATGTACGTGGTTGTAGGACACCTTTTCTGACAAGGAGCTGTCTGGGTAAGTACCATCCTATTCCTGATTTCTGTCGCCTAATCAACAGTGCAAGCACAGAGTCGACTAAGGGAAAGTCTCGAAAAGTCGTAATGGCCAAATATAGTCAGAACGATGATGGGTAGCAATGTAAGGTATATATGTAACGTATACATGTCAGGTACTGCGATCAACTCGGGTACGGGAAATCCTCCTCATGGAAGAGGCCTATGTCCTGCAGTCGACTATTTGCAGGCTGTTTAGGTAAGGTAAGGACACATGGTGAGCCTGTCGCCGTCTTAGAGTCCAAGCCAACGATACAAATCGTTTCTTGTGTTCACTCGGCTATCAAAATTATTAATTTTATTATATAAATTAGCCACGAAATATATTTATAGTTATATTATAATATATAATTAATTATTGAAATATATTATCAAAATTTAATATATATTTATTAACATTATCGTTCTACAAATATCTTCTTTAAATTCGTACTTAAAACATTTATTTTACCTTTTAAAAAAATATTAATTAATAAAGAGTCAGTACTATTCTGAAAAGGCTCTTATACCCTACTAGAGTCATACCTTGTTTTCATCTTTAGTCACTTAATACCATTTATAAACTTACTCGTACATGCTGTAGACTACATTATCGAATATATACAAGAGGGTTCGGCTCCTGCTGCTTTACATTGTCGTCGCTTATTAACGCAGCTTTTTTTTAGGGCAAGGGGACAAACGAACAAGCGACTTACCTCGTGGTAAGTAATTACCAACGCCCACGTACATCTGTAATACCAAAGGAGGTCCAGGACAAATTACAAAGAAAATTAACTTTACGCGAGACAACATTTTTTTTTATTAGTTTTACGTGGGGGGAGGGTGCTCGTACCTACCAGTCACCTTCTCCGGTGTCGATGTCGGGATCAGCATTGAAGAAGACCGACTAGAACCCCCACGGTAGATACACTGTTGGCCCGGTGGCCTTTACAGCTTCGGCGGTAGACTCCCGAGCAGAATGCCCACAACTTAGGGGACAACATCACGTTTCGTCATCAACATCATTTAAAGGGGTCTAAATATACAATCTTTTTCTCCAATTGTCTATCTCTCCTGTACCAACAAACGTTCTCTGGTGACCGTATGATAGCGGCATATCCATGTGAATTTTTCCATTTGAAAATCCAACAGACGGATGAGGAGCAGCATCACTGTTACGATCGTACCGGCACTACACTCACAACTCGCTTTATGGTGAGTGTGGGCAAATCTTCTTAGGAGTTGTTTCCTTCCTTTTGTTGGCACTTTCGTGCAAAGGGCTATGTCCAGTAGTGGACTTTTAGGACTAAAAAGTATTTATTTTTAGCTTCAACGGCGAATTCCGGACTTCTACGGTACATGCCCAATTCTATCTATACCCCTCACTCATCCAAGTGGCTAGAGGATAAATATGGTGATGATGAGAATCAACCATAAATGTATCGCACGGCAGTAAATGATATATTAAAAGTGAACGTCATTATAATTAGACAGATATCAACATTATCGTATATTTGTGTTTATTTTTGTTATTATCAAATATTGCTTTGTTTTCTAAACCTTCGCGTGCAATAATATGACCTTTGAAATAGTCTGCACCACATTTTGACCTTTTGTACCACACCTTAAACATAGTCGTTATCCATTATTTTGATCGTTGAGCACAGTTCTACAAATATCCCATCGCCATCGGTCAAAGGTAGAGCCTTTCGCTCGAACTAATGTTTTGTTTAGAACCGTGTAACTTAGTGGTTAGCGTACCTGACTCTAGACCCTTGGGTCTTGGGTTCAAATCTCAGCCGAGCTCAATACATTTATAACACAAAAACGATTAATTTACGGGTTTGGTTGTCTTTATTTCCTGAATTTGGTCCCAAGTTTTGGTCTCTTAATCCCGACTGAAAACCGGCTCTGCGATCCTGCGGCTTATGCTGAGGCGGTTGCTTCCGCCACTTCATCACACCCAGAAGACAGAAATTAGTTGCTTTTTTAAATACTACTTACACTTAATATATTTTTTATTAGTAAAAGTTCATAATTTCTTTCTCGTCTGTTGATATATAATGATAATTAAAGTTTCAGTGACAATTAGAGACAAGCTTATTTATATCAAGATTCTGGTACTGGTAGTAACTACCAGGGTGCACCACGTCTTAGTGAGGCAGGGTTTGTGATATAAATAAAAGGTGGTATATATCCCCCTGATTTTGTGATGCCTGCTCACGGGATGGAATTTGCGTTGATGACCTGATGCGTTATCACCTCCGTGAACTAAGATGATATGCCTCACAGTCTGCAATTATACCAGCTCTCTATACCCTCCTTACCGGAACAGAACAGTGGTTGCACTGCGATTATCGGCAGAAATAGGTTAAAGAGTTGTGCTTATCCAGCCGGCTCCTAGGAAAGAAGTCTTAATGGGTTAAACATTTGAAGCGACGAAGCGTTTACTTTTTTTATTTATATTTCCGACTTTTTCGTGTGCTTATATATGTTTCGTGTGACTATATCTGTTGGCTAAAAATACGGTTAAACTAGTTTCGTGTCTAAGCGCCTGCTATATTACTATCAGCAATCGATATCTTAATCGATAATGTGGTACAAAATAAAACATAAACGTTATCGCTGTTAGCAACCTCGTGGCTGTGTGTAAAGAGTGCAGCCATGTGTCATGATGATGGCTTCCCGGCCGATTTCGACCGCGGTCACAGCTGCCGAACACGTTCAGCTGAGAGTTCAACAGAGGCACTTTCGTTTAATGATGCGTTGTCACATCCTATGACTAATATGACATGCCTCAAAACGTGCAGTTATACTGGCTCAGTATATCCTTCAAACCGCAACTGAACAGTGGTTGCATTACTTATTGGCGGTTAATAGATAAGATGGTAGTACCTACCAAGAGAAGGATCCTACCACATGTTTTCGACATCAACGCTGCTGCATTTTGTATAGTAAAAGATGAAAACCAGAAACCTGTTCCACGCAACGGGGCATTTCATCGTTGTTCTTAATGCTGGTAATGTACTAGCCATATTTAGATCCCAGCGACTAGTTATGATAAAGCCATTATGATTAAGTATCAAAAGTGGTGTTCCTAACTTTAATACTAGTCTAATACCTGACTTTATATTGTAGCAGTTCCTTGGGAACCTCGTTCAGGCGAACTTAGTGTAGGTCGAATTCCTACTGTTACCTGATTGTTAACTCGTTTGTCATTCCATTCCAATTAAGAAAACGTAGCAGTCAGGAAAGCTAATTAATATTATCATTGTAATTTTTTTTAATTTAATTTGTTGCTTGAAAATAACTGATCCATGCCTGGTAAGAACAGTACTATATTTTTATATTACTAAACCGAAGATAAAATATTCGTAAATATCGATATCTATATCATAATCGCTATGTTTATAATCCTATTGCTGCATATAGATCAGAAAAAGCCGGCATCCATTTTAAGGAGAGTTTGCTCATACTCACCACGTGGCGTAGGCAGGATGGCGATGCATCAGCACGTTTGGATTGTTCATATACAGCTTCTTGTCACTTGCCAATGACATAAGGATTCGGAAATATCAGATGAATTTGGTAACGTACGCTCTCATCCTGTGTATACATAATTAACGATCCCATATCTAAATGCTTAGAAGACATTTAAGTCTTACCCTGTACAAAAAGTAAAACCTTAAAAACTACGAGTCTATATAACTTTAAGGTCGATTGCCGTTATGGCAAAACATCATTGCTATTCGTAACGAGTCCTATATGCATAAATTAAACAGAAGATAAGTTGGTCGAGGGCCATCACAAAGCCATGTAGGAGAAATATTTGGCAAATGTTATTTTTTGCAATAACTTCGATTTTAGCTCGACAACTTATAAATAGAGATAACAATAATTATAAAAAAGTTGATAACTGTCACCATTTCAAACCTATTCAGGATAAGCAAAGAACATATAGTTACTAGTGCCTAGTAGCCCATGTGGTGACGGGGATCGTGATTCTGTTACGTTCAACTACGTACGAGAGTTAAGACAAAGTGAAACGCCATTAAAATCTCGAAGTCTCCATCTGATGGTAGACTAACTCTTTGAAATATACCTATCCTAAATCCAGACCGGTGATGGTCAGCACAGCATACGGCGATCGCCTACCCGGCAGCCGAGCGTGGCGATTACAAGAGGCTTCTACAGTAAAGAAAAAGATACGTGAAATGCTAAATGAATATTTAGCCTTCCTACTAGATGACGTCATACAGGTATATACATAGCAAGAAGGGAATGTTTTTTTGTGCTGTAGGTAGCACAATCATACATTCGTCTTTTCGTTTTTTGTACCCAAGTAACGCTTCTAAAATAAGATCGGCAATATTTGCTTCGTTATACACATAGCAGACAGATGAACGCTGCATCCTAAGAAACATTTCTAGTGTTTCCAGAAATTTATACGAATTGGATCAGCAGAGCATATATATCAAAGTTACGTTACTTACTTAATACTAACACATAATTAGTTAAACGGGAAAATATTATAGTTACTATGAGGTCACTTGTCGCAAAAATCCAGAGCAGTGCAATTAGGTTGAATGCAAATGCATACGGGTGATGGATACTGAATGTAGATCGAATAAGCACGTGCAAGAGCACGCAATATGAATAGAAAACGTGTATGTGTTAAAAACATTTTTACATTCTTTTAGATTTGGCAAGGAGCCAGTTCTTAAGGATGTAACAAGTTTTTGACATGGCAAAATGTATTCTGAAGGACATACATTTTCGTCACGGTGACTTTGATTCTGTTTTTATAAAAATTACAATTTTACAAAAAACCCAAATTACATTTAAATTATGCTATAAGTAAGAGAGCATGGGAACACGAATCTGATTGATTGATCTCGATATTGTTCAGGAATTTGTACACGCAAACAGAGGCAGATGTTAGAGTGGACTCCGGTAACCTCACTCACCGAATGAAACGAAGAAGCACTACAAGAGATGCCTCTTTTTCACGCCGGTATTCTGCGAGGTGGTGGTACTACTCCGTTCAAGCAGGCCTCTTCTGCAGTAGCAAAAGCTACCATTTGGCTCTACCACGTTCTGCTGTCTGGGACCTATAATTTCCAACATAGGATCATATAAAAAAAGAGATTCGGCGTGGAATAGTAATGGCGAAGACTTTAAATATAATTTGTAACAAAAATGTTACTATAGTTTTTATTATTACTATTTATATAGGTCGCTGCCTTCAAGCGAATTGAGGCCTTCATAATGTGATACTTGCGCATTCGAGTTCCACAGAGGATCCTACATACGTTAGACACTGGGTGCGGCGAGACTCTACAAACTCAAACTGACTACATCCTTTTTTTCTACACAAAAGGTACTGAGCACTAATTAAATCAGGCGGCCTTCTTAATCTGAACGCGATTTCTACCAGCCAACCTTAATGAAGACATAGTATGTATCCAGTCCAAAGCTCGAAAGTAGGGTGAAGAAGGTGTTGTACGTAAATTTATTAATAACTTAATGCCAGTAACAAGATTATAACTGTTTATAGATTATAACCTATAGATAGGTATAATATTCATATAAATGAAATAAATGTCTGTGAATTCAGAATAACTGCTTTTATCTTTGTTCATATGATTATTAGCACAATATCGAAACTCGTGAACGGTTTAAAAATCTCACTCTGACTGTCTGCCTGTTTGTCCGGGCTAATCTTGGAAACTGCTGAACCAATTTTGACAGGACTTTCACTAGAAAGTAGAGGAGTAAATGTTAAGATTTCTTTTGCATAAAATAAAAAGCGTAATAAAATGAAATATAATTTTTTTCTTAGCAATTTAAAAATTTATATTAAAGATGAAGAATTTATTCCAAGAAGGGCAATGTATATCACTCGAAAGATAATGATTTTAAAAATTCTAAATGTATAGAATATATATATATATATATATATATATATATATTAATAATAATTAATTTATTGGACATAAAACGTGACAAATTATGTATGTTGTGACTAAACCGTGACGTATTAGTACGTGACGTAATAAATTGGTAGACTATACTGAATAACCATTATAAGTGGGAAAACCCACAACTCACAGAGCTTTAAATAAACATCGGTAAAGCAGGTGTGAACAGTTCATCAATAAATACTTATAATTATAGCTAGGCAGATAACATTTATACACATGAAATAAATCTGTTGAAAACTGTTTTCTGTGATTTTAATACGTTAGGGAAATAATAAGCGCAGGAGAGATTTAGGTTATTTAGGTTATGCGTTGACTGCATGACTTTCGATAAATGATTTGGTTACATAAATGTTAAAAATATTAATGCACGGAATGCCAATATACATTTTCAAATTAAACTACACCTGGACCAAAAATGGCACAAGGTTACGGTGGGAACACTTACTTGCTTTATATTACTTATCTTATAGAGTACTAAAACAATTTTTTTTTACTTGCGGGTATTCTGCTCGCGAGTCTCTTTCGCCGCAGCTGCCAAGGCCCCCGGGTCAACAGCTTTAACTAATCTAGTCGGCCCGGCACTTATTGCTTAACCCGACATAACCTATCACTGCCCTCAGCGACTATGCACCTTTCCCCCATGTGAGAAAAATAATTAATAAACTTCCTACTTGTAGAAGAAATATTTTTTTACAAAAATTACAAGTTCACTTACATTTAAAAACTTTTAGGTGATAGATTATTAATTAACATTTATTTATTACAGGCTGATAAAGAATAAAAAAAGGAGGGCATGGCTCGCATTGCCCCTCAACAACCAGGTAAACAAAATAGCTTCTGTATTGTAAAACGAAATAAAAGAACATGATTTTTTAATCAAAAAAGGATCACTTACTTTGACCTTATTTGGTAGAAGTCTTTGCCCTATGAAGTTATATTCTTAACCATGCAATAAAAATGTTTCAATTAATGTAAAGTTAAAGCATCTAGTGTTTAGTACTAATCGCTAAACAATTGTCTAGGCAGAATAAACATAATGATCATTAATGTAACGTAACCTCCATCACGAAAAAAATAAATCATATTGACAATTACATGTGGGTAATATATCATCGTCATTTTAAAATAGCACTACCGTCGATTTTCCTCCTCAATTTACAATAGCATCACCACGTAGGTTTTTCCAAAAGTTGTTCTAATTTTACTGTTAGTATTACAGTCAGTACCGCATCTTCAGAGAGCCAGTGGGTTTTTTTTTTATAATGTGACTAACCATTCACACTACTCAATTATTCGTAGCGCCAATAGCCTTATGGTGTGCTAAGGTGTGGTTTGCTAATCATTATGCCATGGGTTCGAATCCGCCTATTATCGATATGCGACTTTTATCGTAAACCAATTCCTATTTTTTGTGTTTTTTTTTTAAATGAACCCGTTGCTTTGGAGCTATAATCTATTGCCGTAACGGCAACCTCTCCTGTCTCCTTCTTTTAGGAAACGCCCACAGTTCTCCGTTCCTGTCTTGTCGGTGCGAGAAGGTTTAGGAGCAGTGGCTCGGTCATTCACGGTGAAACTAAGAGGAGCCTAGATGGCCTGACATTGTATGGCGGGTCGGCCTGAGGTGGCCGCTCCGATTGGCCACGGCGGGAGTGGGAAAGAAGAGCTACCTAGATGCACTTCTGCACGTGCATGTGCATGAGGCGAGCGTATCCGGAGAATGAAGTATTATATATTGTAATAGGTATTAATATCAGATAGATTGTAGTTGTAAAACGTGAAACACATTCTTTTCCCACAATGTATAGAGAACCTGTATATTACGGTCTGTGATGCATTCCATCTTAGTCCTCATAGGTGACAATACATTAGGCACTGAGGAGCTCACCAACCCTACTGCCTAGCGTGGTGAGTATGGTCATATCTTCCGTGCGTGGCATGTTAGCATTTGTAGCTGTTTTTTTAGGAGAGATCTGTGTTTTGACCCATTTGAAAAAGTCTAGATATACAGAAAAGATAAAAGAAACCTAATGAATCGTGTACTCATTTGCGATTCTCTATTGAAACATATTGAAACCGAACCGTTTTTGAAAAGATTGATCACTGGTGATGAAAAGTGGATAACCTACGACAAGAACGTGCGAAAAATATCATGGTCTAAGGGCAGTCAAGCTCCACAGACCTCAGCAAAACCCGGATTAACTCGCAATAAGGTTACGCTCCCCTAAATTTTGTCTGGCATTTCCTTTGGTGCCAATCCAATGATGTTTGTACTATGACACATTCATGACGCTTTGAATGTCTTCCTCACAAGGAAGATATTCAATGCGCCATTACATAGAGTTTAGTCTTGCAGGTATGTTTTCTCTTTTCAGAAAGAACTTACCGAAGCGCATATGCACTGGTTGACTGTTGTATGTACGAGTACGTGATAGCGCACTTATTACGCGATTAGCGCACGGCAGTGTAAACTCACTTTAGTATCATAGAGCACAAATGACCTGGGTTCCATCCCCGGTGCCAGCACCACTAAAATTGCTAATAGCAATTTTAAGTGCTGTATTTACCACGTGCT
Organism: Bhutanitis thaidina; assembly: GCA_029286595.1. Classification (NCBI taxonomy): domain Eukaryota; kingdom Metazoa; phylum Arthropoda; class Insecta; order Lepidoptera; family Papilionidae; genus Bhutanitis; species Bhutanitis thaidina. Next base: position 6,104,485 of record JAGSMS010000016.1, read on the forward strand.
TGGCGGGGAAGGAAAACATCGTAAGAAAACTTGCATATCTAAGAAATAATAAAAAAATATTATTTTGAGGATCGAGGAAGCCCAACCCGCAATGGAGCAGTGTGTGGGGCGATTGCCGACTCCTACACCCTCTCAGATATTTGAGAAGGAGGCCTTTGCCCAGCAGTTGGCACTTACCGGCTGCTGCTTTACTTTAACCGTAACTGTTTATATTACAATATTATTTGTGACACAAAACATTCGTGACACGAAGCTTGATAGATGATGGTGATGATATCTTTTTGGCTGATTCGGAAGTTGTCAATTGCGCAAGAGATGTTATGCTGCCCCCATGTTTACTACTAAACACTCATTGATCTTTATCGCTCGTATATTGGTTACATTTATGCGATAAGATTCCGATCTGGGGCTCAGAATGGGTTAGTGGTAATGTCAGAGACACGATACCTCTGTCCTGAAAACCAATTTATGTGTTGGACGAATATTGACTCTCAGGACTCATGGCTAAGTCCAATGCTAACGTCTAAGCCACATAGTCATCAGAACTTAATAGAATATCTCATAGGAACAATTGAACCAATGGACTAGATGTATAAAACAAGTAACAGCGAAAAATATTTCTGTTTTCTTGGGATAGAACTTTTTTGTTAGTTACTGTTTCGTAATTTCTTTGTATGGTGATATCATCCAAACTTTTTTAAGTGTTTTAGTTATGAATTAAGCGTTGGTTGTTTGTGAAAAGTACCAAGTATATATTTTGTGCTTCTAGAGGTTTTCCCATAACTCATGAGCGAATTTTGGGTATAATATCTAAAAACGGTGGATTTTGTCTATGATTTCTGAATCTTGGTTGAGTTCCGTTAAAAATGAACTGTAATTTTAAAACTAGTATAATATTTAATTTGATAATTCATTAAACCTATACGATAGAGTTAAGCTATGTTTAAACCTAAAACAAGTTCTAAGTTAAAAACCTAAAAACCTGTGCGATTTATTTGAACTTTAATTAAACTACGTAAACTAAAATATCCACAAAATTGCGAATAGCTGTGCGGTCACACGCTTTATGTGAATTGAAGAATATAAAGATTAATAATTTAACAAATATAGATAGGTCGAAGAAAATGTTACCTTTATAGAAATTGTGTTTAATTCGGTAATTTATTTTTCAAACTTATTTAACAGAAAATAATTATAACAAAGGTTCAGTCCACACCACAAATTATACTGAAGTATTATTGTCCAGGTCGAGTGTTCGTGATCTGGAGAAGACGTCTCCTCCTCCAGGGTGTTGTTTGGATCTTGTATATATGTAATGGCCCGTAGAAACTTTCATGATGGATTTATGCCTAGGATGTATTTGTGAATAGCGCTATCTCGAGAAGTAATTTCCTGAATTAATGTCATTTTGAGCATTTATTTCTTCTTGAGACAGGAAGTCAAGTATGTTGATGTTTGATTGTTGAAGTTGAAGTTGATTGTTGAAGTTTGATAATGAAAGACCTTGATAGCGTCAGACGATGATGAGCCGGCTGGCGATGCGATGAGCATGTTGCATACGTGAAGCAGTGCCAGTTACTAGCTACCCTTTTCCTTCACAACTTCATCTGCCATATCGGTTCCATCAGCGTGATCTCCGAAGAACACGCAGCGAGATTCTCCAACAGCATCTACGTCATTAGCATCTATCGCGGCCAGCATACCCATGGTATGAGATGGGAAGGGATATTGTCTTATGCCGTATCCACACGGTGTCCTCTTTAGTTTGGCTTTACTTATTAAAAAATCTCTCATGATCCTATTTCAATTTTTGTATTACGCTAACGAGGAATCATTAAATTTTTTTTTTAGGAAAGGCGGCAAACTAGCATGCGGTTCACCTGATGGTAAGTGATTACCGTCGCCCACGTACATCAGCAACACCAGAGGTGCTGCAGATGCGTTGCCGGCCTTCAAGGGTATTTGGGAGCCGGGATGGGCGATGAGTGGGCCTCCGGTTACCTCACTTACCGAACGAAACGAATAAGCACAAGATGCCTCTACTTCACGCCGGTATACTGCGAGGCCATAGTACCAACCCGGTCGAGCCGGCCCATTTAAGCAGCAGCAAAGCCGCCGCATGGCTCTACCACGTTAATAAATCTCTCACTCACTCCAATTATTAATTGATTAAAAAAAGTAAGTAGTCAACGAATCAGGAGACCCGAGTTTGAACCCCTATATGTGTTTGTTTGTGTGGGTAAATATATATAAATAAAATAAAATATAAAATATAATGTTGAATCAAAAAGAAAAAAGAAATGAAATGAAAATTTAAAATTTTGAATGTTCTTTGAAAAAAGCATTTTACGAACATCACGGTCAAAGTCACGCCGTAGAACATTTTCTGCGAAAATATAGTTGCAATGGACGCGGCTTCGGTCTTTTAAATGTGATACTTATTCCCTCTACTGTCAATAAAAGTCAAACATAATCCGTTCTAATCTCTTTATATTTTAACTAGCTGTGCCCGCGACTCCGTCCATGTGAATTTCGAAAAATAATAATATGTCGCTTAGAGACTATTTTCCAGGAGACTCTTTTGTCCATTTTAGAGATCGACAATAAGCACAAATTTAGGTCATTTCATCAATATGAGCATAATAAACTCTAATGCTATAATTTATTTTAAGCAGATTTTGGCTGCGAAGTAAGTTCAATACGCACAATGACGAATTCTAGCGCTCTTTGGGTTTCCGGTTTCCGTATAGAGATTGACGCAAACGGTCTCCCTCCAAGCGTGACTCACGACATTGCTCAGATAGCTTCTGTTGAACGTCTTGGAGTCGGTGCCGTTCAGAAGACAATATGTTATCATATTCTTGACGCATGTAATCGCTATATTTTGGTACAGATGCAAGACGCCGACAGTGTGGCGCTCACGATCAGCAGTCAATTGCAATTGAGTCTGGGTAAATGTCTCAGAAGACCTAGTGACCTAGTCTATATTACCTCTGTCTTAAAAAAAAGTTATCAATGTTTTTCACTTTGTTTTTTCAACCCTTCAAGTCCTGTCCTCTGCGAGAACTACTAACTCTTAGCCATAGCGTTTTACATGACTTACATACGATATGTTACGGTGCGTTCATTGTATACATTTTTCGGTAGACTCGTGTGCCATGCTCGCTTAAAAATCTTTGCTCGCGGGGCAGCGTTGTGTGGCGGGTCAATCACTTCCCTTTAATATGGTCGAGGAGGACGATGGTGCTGCATGCGTCATACTTGTCAAAAGGCGCTGCTTGTTGGGGCTGGTTACCTCGGGTCTGCAAATCTTGCACTAGTTTTTTTATAGTATTTAATTTTGTCTCAGAATATGCTTTAATTTCTTGTAAGACTATCGTTCCTTTTTATTTTAAGTTGTTTTATTTGAAATGTATATAATATGTTTAAAACAGTAGATACCTACCGAGTTTCTTTCACCTGTCTCTGTTCCGTCAGAGGAACCTCATTAAGATCTACCCCGATTTAAAAAAAAAGACAATTGTTCAACGAAATCTGAATTTCTTACATCAAATAAAGAATTTTCATATTAATTCATTAACAATTTGTTTCTTTTTTGGGGTCTTATTTTACTCAACATTCTCTATACTCTATACAATTATTAGAGCTTGTCTGTAGAGCTGCCTGGAGTGGTTCATGACAATAGTTGAATGGCACAAACCTGTGACATCATAGTTCGCAGTGCTCATCATTGTCGGAATCTATGTATATAGTTCCTTCACTACAGGTATATAGACTTATTGTACACTGTTTTTATTTGAATACAAATTTGGTTCCAACAAGAAAAAATTAAAAAAATACATGTGCTGCCTTCGTGTTCGACTACGACACGCTAAATGAATAGCATTCTAGCAGCCATACCCTCACCTGATGGCAAGTGATTACCATTTGCCCACGTACTGTCTGCAACACCAGAACGGCTGCAGGTGCGTTGCTGGTCTTTAAGGATCTTTGGGAATTGGGAGGGAAGATGAGGTTGGGGATGGAGGAGTGGGCTTCCGGTTACCTCACTCACCGAACGAAACGAAAAAGTGCAAGATGCCTCTACTTCACGCCGGTATTCTGCGATCTTAGCCCGTGGGTGTTAATTATGGGAAATTGCTGGAAAATCTCATGGCTGGCGTTAGATGACTGAATGAACATGTAGAAAAGCACCACACAAAAAATAATCAAACCTCCCCTGTACACGATGCTCCCTGTTGAAGCTATAATCTAAAATACCAAGAGAAGGAACTATATCCCACAGACTACAAACCGCCTGTCCCGCGTGGTGATGGAATCTCCCATGCATGGAATGCAAGCTTTTGTTGACGCTTTCAGTGTACTTACATGGCGTGCACTTACAGAACAAGAAGTAAAATTTCTTACGTTTTACGTTTAATTTTCGACGTTTATATACGTCAACTAGATCAAACTCCGTGGTTCACCCGGACCACGTTTGTGATCTCAGCGTTTCCATTACGTCTTGTCACGTTTTAATTCTTTTTTTTACATGTAACGGTATCTTTTTAACATGAGATATTAGAAGATATTTTGTACGAGTCACGAAATACTTTGAAGTAAAAACGCGCAGATCATTCCATTTTTTGAGTGCGATATAAAAAAATGTTAAACTTGATGAGGTTTTTAAATGGAATCATTTAAAAACATTTTCTATTATATGTATGGGACGCAATATAAAGAGGTTAAAGCGTGTACAGATTATGGTTGTATATATTATTATAACTCACACAGAAGTAAATAATTCCATATTTAAAAATAGGCTCGGTTGTAGTCAATTTCTACCACATATTCCGATATAAGCACCGGATATAAGACTTAATAATTTATGTTTTTAAATTGGGAAATTTTATTTGTAGGTGTTGGAAGCGCCCACGTTGTTTATTTATAACCTTTTCTTATCTGGGAGAAGGATTGTTCGGTTGTAAGTGAGGATATTAAACTAACGGACAAACGGGGACATGAGCGAGACTCGTACTATTGCAGTCGTTAAGTAAATCAATAATTCACATTAATAATTAAATATATTATAAACGCCAAAGTAACTCTGTCTTTTACATTTTAATTAAAACTGAATCAGTGAGCTGATTATGATGAAATTTGGTATGGAGATACATTGTGCCCCGGGAAAGAACATAATAGGATAATATTTATAACAAGATAACCACCAAAAATATTTTCACGTGCCTTATTCTCTTGCCTATTTCTTCTGATAACCTATGCAATGAAACCACTGTTGTGTTCCCGTTTTAAGGGTATGGAGAGCCAGTATAGTTACAGGCTGTGAGGTATTTTATGTTAGTCCTCAAAGTCGACAACGCATAATATTAGAGTAAATAACTAGCTAACAGTCCATCTGACGATAAATAGCTACTGCTACTCTTTGACAACTGATCTACTGATCTCTTTGACAAGACAAAGCCTATTTCTTTATTCTATGAATAAAAACCTACGAGTATAGAAAGTCTGTATGACTTTACATACGATTTTTCTACGTATTTCGCTATTATCTTTACGATTGCTAAACTAGCTTCAGTTTAAGTATTGACAGAAAAAGAACTATTAGTTCTCTTTTCCTGATGATTTGTTGGACTGATGATGGAACCAAAATGAAAACTAGTGGGATTGCAATGAGTTTTCTAAGTACTGTGCGCGTTCATATGCCCTTAAGAACTTATGGCCTAAAATAATACTCGTATCAATATTATACGTAAAATCTCTAAATACACAGTTAACTCAAATTTATAAATGAAAACCTTTACAAATTCGTATCAAAAGTCAAATCATCTTTTTAGTCCATATTCTTAAAACTTTTTGTCATCTGTTTTTATAAATTAATGGCACATTTGTGGATGATTTGCCTTTGAAAATGATATAATAAATTATGTTTTTAGATGGGTAATTGTTTTTAGATAATTGAGTACTTTTATATATTTATACATTCATGCACGAGTGACCAGGGTTTCCACGTGCTCGGCAACGAAGAAAATGGTAGGATTTCTTTTCTGCCTAGGTCAAAACCAAAGAGCCAGTATAATTACGAGTTGAGAAGCATTCGATACCATCCCCTGAAGGCTTTCATTGCTTTAAAGACAAGACAGAAAAACGATTTCTACCACCTAGTGAACTTTTAAAAAAACTATAATCAATTTATTTGATAACATCGGCAAATTGACTTATAACTGAAGTCGTTTAATAAACTAACAAATAAAAGTCTTAGTTAAAGTCCAGTCTAAACAAATAAAAATTGCCTTTGCCCGTAAAAGATTCGAAATATATTTGGTTGTTTCCACCAGGTAAGTTATGGTGGCGATAGTTCTATATTATGACGTAACTAAAAAACTATTCTCGCAGCTAGCATAAAGGTGCTCAATTATTATTTAGAAATGCATGCAACTTTTATAACTCATAATTTTGTTATAACTAAACTAATTTTTGTTAAATTTTATGTATCAACTGTTCGACAACTGATATGACACGATACAACGGACATACCAAAAAGTGGAAGTTGTGGTGTTTTTCGTTTAGTAAATATTTTTCATTTTCTTTTTTAATCACATACATCGTATAAACACACAAAATTTAAGTGTTTCTGATGTTTTAAGTTTTAGTTTTGTAAATTTCACTTGTCAATCGTTATTTTCCACCGTTTCGTATGAGGTTCCTCTGACGAACAGACGAAAGAAACTTCTTACGGATAATGACGTATACACATTGGGCACTTTTTTTTAAAAAATGGGCCGTTTTGCTTATCGTACAATGTAGACAGAACTTACAGCATTTGCCTCGACACAGAGGTAATTTTTTTTTTTTTTTATTTATTTAAACTTTATTTAAATACCTTTAAACATAGTATTATAAAGGGCGGACTTAATGCCTCTTGGCATTCTCTGCCAGTCAACCCGGGGCGTGGAGAGATATAGTAAGGGTGCCGAACAATAAATTTGTTAAAAAAAAAAAAAAAGATACATAAATAAATATATAAAATACACATACAATTATATACATAAAGACGGAATACATACATATAAACAAATATGAATACATATATATATACACATATATACATATACATATATACACATACACACAGCATACAAAATATTATTATAATTACAATGACCGATGATATCAATACCACTAAGTGGGAACGGATGTCTTGAAGAGGTGTTCACGTACCAGTCTCTTGAACGATAACTTACTGGACACTTTCCTAATGTCTTCAGGCAAGGAATTCCAGAGTAGTGCAGCCTGAACAGTAAAGGAGTTGCCAACATAATCGGTGAAGTGTTGCGGAATGCTAATCTTATGATTAGATGAAGAGCGAAGGACCCGGTCATGAGTAGAAAACACAAACTGAAATTTATCCTTTAGGTAAGAAGGGGAGGTAGCATCATTTAAGATAGAAAAGAGAATAAGCAGGACTCTAGAGTTACGCCTTTGTTGGAGAGAGAGCCATTTAAGGCGAGAACGGTATTGTGAGATATGATCATACTTTCGAAGGTTGAAAATATACCTGATACAGTTATTAACAAGGCGCTCTAGCTTGTAAAGAAGATCTTTGTTCAAGTCAGAGTAACACACATCTGTATAATCAATAATAGGAAGTATGAGTGTCTGGACAAGCATAAGCTTAGTTTCAAAGGGAAGAAAATTTTTAAGTCGGTAGAGAACTTGTAGCGAGGCAGTGACCCTACGGCTAACTTCGGTAACATGTTTTCTCCTGTTCAAGTTGTTATCAATAAATAACCCAAGGTTTTTGATAGAGCTCGAAAAGGGAATCACATTCTTATTATAATAGACAGGAGGTAGACTCGTAAAATCTACTTTAGCCAGCATTCGCGAGCTACCCACTAATATAGCTTGGCATTTCGTTGGATTCACAGAGACTCCGAAGCGTAATGACCAGTCACAGACAGCTATTAGATTGTTATTTAAGTTAGTAATCGCGTTATGAAGATTATTAATATCTGACTGCACGTAAATCTGCAGGTCATCAGCATATAGATGGTACGAACAGTCAATACTAGACGTAAGGAATTTATAAAAATTGAGAAGATTAAGGAGAAAGTATACCGCCTTGCGGTACGCCACAACCAAGTTCCAGCCACTGAGAGGCCTTTTGTCCTATAAGGACTGATTGCTGACGCCCGCGAAGATATGAGGAGAACCACTTCAAGACCGGAGATGCGAATCTAAAGTGAGAAAAAATTGCAAGGACGACATCGTGGTCTACTGTGTTAAAAGCATTAGAAAAGTCCACTAGCACCATAACTGTAACTTTCTTATTGTCCATGCCTTCTCGGATATCATCAGTGATTTTAAGTAGAGCAGTTGTGGTACTGTGGCAAGGGCGAAACCCAGACTGAAAGTTACTCAGTAGGTTATATTCATAAATGAAATTGGAGATTTGCTTGTGTACACAGGCTTCCAAAACTTTCGAGAGAAAAGGCAAGATTGAAATAGGACGGAAGTGATGAGGAAGTATAGGGTTAGGTACTTTAGGAAGGGCTCGCACGAAAGCCTTTTTCCACAGAGAGGGGTATTGGCCTGAGTCAAGGGAAAAGTTAATGACGTGAGTGACAGCAGGAATTATGTACTCTATTATGTTGGCTATCATGACCCTACTAATTTCATCGCATCCCACGGCCTTGGATTTGATTGCCAGCATAACCTTACTAATCGCATTCTGATTTACAGGAGAGAAATTAAAGACAGGGATATGTGGAGATTGCATAGAAGCTATGTACGCTACAGTTTGAGATCGAATTGTGGGGTCCATTGCAGCAGCAGAAGCAAAATAAGTATTGATATCATCTTGAGAGAGAGATGGACCGCAATTCATGGCAGGCGTCTTACCCACGCCCGTAGAATTAAGGAATTTCCACACATCGGCTGGCGAAGAATTGCTTATATTGTTATGGAAATAGCGGCGTTTAGCTGTTCGTACCATCTGATTGCACCTGTTTCTAGCCATTTTAAATGACACCCAGTTATCTTCTGTGCGAACCCTCCTAAAACGCAAGAAAGCTCGATCACGCCTTCTCATTGCTCTCCGTACATCATCCGTCATCCATGGAGCTGGCGAACGTTTTAGTCTGACCCTGTGAATTGGAGCATGGGTATCATAAAGATTGAGAATCGCATCATTAAGCACATGTACCTTTTCATCAACCGTAGAAGCAACTGCCAAGGAAGTAAAATTCATATGAGATGCATCACTCTTCAGTTTATCCCAGTTTATTCTTCTAAAGTTGCGGCAATACAACACTGATGGACTGCATTTAGGCGGTTTAAGCTTATACGAAGCGTAAATCAAGTCATGACGGGAGAAACCTGAGGCTGGAAGCTGACCATGTGCTACTATATGATCAGAAGAGCTTGTAATAATAAGATCAATCAAAGAGTCACCGGCATCAAAGTTATGGTGTGTAGCCTTTAAAGGAAGAATACTAAGATTGATAGACTCGATGATTGTGTGAAGTTTTTGAGAATGATTAGAGTTTTTTAGAAGGTCTGTGTTAAAATCCCCCATGACTATGCAGTGTGCGTACTCTGAACCAATGTTTTCGAGAGCCACTTCCAAATTGGCGAAGTAATCAATGGAAGGAGGACAATACACTACTCCGAGAGCCATCCTTATGCCCTTAACGTTAAGTTCCAGAAACAGGTATTCTACTGAGGCTGAGTACGGAGAAGGAGACGCTAGTAAGGTTTTGTGCGGAATAGAGTTGTGCAAATAAATAGCAACTCCTCCTCCACCTTTATTTGTACGATCATTCCTAAGAAGCACAAAACCAGGAATAGAGTACAACGTCGATTGCAAAGACGGTTTCAACCAGCTCTCCAAAACCAAAACTGCGTGAACATCTTTGTTAGAAAACGATGCTTCGAGTTCCGAAAAGTGGCTCGGAACGCTTTGCGCGTTGATATGGCAAACATTCAACAGTTTATTACTTTTCGGGAAGATATCACTTAACTGATTATTTAACAAAGAGACGCTATATAATACGCTATATACGCTAGGTAATTAGTTGTGTAGAACTTGCAAATTCTAATTTAAAGTACCTACGTTGGAAATATGCTTAATGGCAATTGCTTTGCATTTAACTTTTTTTTGCTTTTAATAAATTATTTGCCATAGTCTCAAGCCGAGATAAAAAAAGAAGGGAAAAGGAGATCTTATTTACATAAGTTACTACAACACGTATGTACCATATATGTTCAATTTGATTTCATATCGTGACGTTATAATAAAAAGTAGGCTTTGTACTGACATACAGGACGAAACCAACGAAACGAAACTTTTTCGTTTAAACAAACCAAAAACTCACGATGTATATACGAAAATAAAACTTATGTCAGTTGGCGATAGAGTCAGAGGCAGTGTCATACCACACTGGTTACAGAACTGTACATCTAAGTCTCAAACCAATAATTTATGTTGCACAAATATTGGCTTCGAAATTTAAGCCGATTTAAACGTCTGCCATCTTTGTCAAAGGTGTTAATATATGCACTTTCTTGAAGAGGCCTGTGTTTTGTTGATGCCCCCCTTTCCTATTATCCGATCCAACGTAGAGGCAATAAGATCGGAGGAAGGGTCAGATGTAGTGTCAAGGTCACGGAACGCAAAACAACTCAGCCAGACCAGAAATTCAATAATTTGTGATATTAGTCCAAATAGTTACTTCGGCTGAGATTGAAACCCGGTATCAGGTATGTTAACTACTAAACCACTTGATGTTCAACCGTGGTTTTAAATATGTGTATAACGCTTTCTCTGATTTAGGTGTATAGAAATTTTATTTAAGTTAATGGTAACAATGAAATGAATAAACTTTTTATCAATAAAATTAAATTAGTGTTATTCTTATTTTTTTTCAATATTATTATTGTTCAATAAAGCTAAAAACAATCAATTGACAGCATATACTTATGATTCAAAGCATAATGCATTAAGAAGAGAAATAAAATGTTGAGATTGAGCCTACCATAGCAGGACAGTGATATTAGCTTGGGCAAGTATGCCTATACAGACCCCGGCGGTACGTGATCTTGCATCACCATGCATAAATCGGAATGACATACCAAACCGCCGCAAAGCAATGGAACAACAACCGACACAATATCTAAAGCGTAGAAGTGAGCATTGATACAATATTTACCTCTGTTCAAAATTGAGTTGGTTTTTCCACTGATCCAAATATGAGCTTGATGTTAAGCATTTTGGTATCCAGAGTTCCTCCAAATCTGTATTACACACTTGATCTCATACGTAATAGCATACAACTCATACTACTTAATATTATAATCTATATGTTATAATATACCGTGAATTTATCTACGCGGTCGAAGTCACGAGCGTAAGTATTATTATAATACCTTCGAGTACATTTATTGCCATTCTGAACCGGGTTAACCTAGTGGTCAGAGTGGTTAATAGCAATTTCAACTGCTGTATTTACCACGTGCTCGGCGGTGAAGGAAAACATCGCGAGGAAATCTGTATATCCATATAACCCTCTCAGACATTTGAGACGGAGGCCTTTGCCCAGTAGTGGGCACTTACAGGCTACTAGTGTACATAATTTTACATTAATTGCACGATTGTACAAATTATCTGTATAGACTTTTTACCTTCGTGTTAATAAGATTTATTAGTTATATATGTATTTTACACATTGACAGTGAACTTTTAAAAATGTAAGACGGTCAACGGCACGAGACGCGAAATCCTCGCGCTTTAGCATTTGTGTTTACGTGTCACCGTAAGTAAATCTCTTTCACTTTTATTTCGATAATAACGGGATTTAAATAGCCTTCGTATTTATTTTGTTTTTTTTATGTTACTTAAGATATGCGTGCGGAAGTCGCGGTAGCTCAGGGACCGAGCACGCGCTTTAACTACGTGAATGACCAGGGTTCGATACACGGTGCCAGTATCACTAAAATTATAAATTGCAATTTCCTACAGTTCTGAGTAATAAAAAAAGAACACTTCTTCAACCTATTTCTGGTACTTTTCGTGATGGTTATCCCGTCATCTGTTCGCTATCCTTTGTGATTTTCAAGGATTTTATATTAGACACCTCATACGGCACCCATGGGAAGAAAGGGAGTGGCAGATTCTTACGTCGATACCACACGGTCCTCTAACCTTGTATAAAAGTTTGAACGACAAAATAGTGTCACAAAGCTATTCAAAGTGACGGACAAGCGTTAGTAGGACTTGCGCCATTAGGGGTTCCGTATCGTAATATTATCATTACATTAACACAAAGCTTAGTACAGAATTTTAAAACCGAAATTATTGGAAAGCTCCATATGAAAAGCTCACTTGGAACTGAGGTCTCCAGTTGTCTGAGAAATGAGGTTCTGGCGATTCCGTGTTGCTGTCTGATTAAAAGTCACCCTACTGACCCTGATTCTTGAAATTAAGGATGAAGAAATAACAACAAAACCACTCACATCGATAATCCATCACGAGGTAGGTAGAGTTGAAAATCGCAATTCCTCGTTACCAGACCAAAATTAAGTAGACTGATAATAGGCAGTAGCGTAAGGTGCGAGGCGTCTTGCACTGCGGTCGCCAATCCACAAGCCGAGGGTGGCGATTATGGATTATATATTAAATCATCTTTATGGGAGAGCCATAAGTCCTGCAACTATCTACAGACTGTTAAAGTTAAAAAGGACTCTTCCCTTATCATTTTGGTCTGTAAAATCAGTTCTAGTTGTAATACTGAATTGAGAAAGTTTTAACTAAAAACATCTTCAATTACTACCGTAGGGGTTACGAGTAACGAGCGAGAGTGCAGTAAAATGGAGGTTCTGCAATTGTTGTGTTATCTTATATTAATATGATAACCCTAAAGGCTATGGTGGTGCTGTATGAGCGTAATTAATAAAAAGTAAAATGTCCTCAAACCTAACAGATGAACAAAACCAATATAAACAAGGTGTTGAAGAGCGCAGTCAGTGTCGTCGTTAGCGCGTCTTCTAACGTGCGCGCGTCCGCGGGAACCGTGTTTGTTCTTAAATATTAATTTTGCCGCCTTTTTGGTATGTTATCTTTTACAAATAACCAATCATTATTTATATATTATTATACGAATTCCCTGAACAATTAGCCTAATTTAGTTTTAAAAATTAGGCGCTAATGTTTTATGATTTGTTTTAATGTAATTCGAGCATTGTTCTTTAAATTGGATTCATCCATATCTCATTCCCTTGTTCATTATAAATGTTAAGAGTTTAATGTTCTTTATTATCTTCTTCACAGAGTCGCACTTCTTAAAAATAGCAAGGTAAAATTTAATTAAGAGTTTTAGCATGAATTTAGCTAACATCACTTTCGTTTAGGAAAACAAACCTAAAAGAATCTCTTCTTTAGTAAAATTAAGCAATAAAAATGCAGTTAATTGATCATGCCATTATTGAAAAAAAATCTTTGATCTCTGAATCGATGTCTATTACAATTAGTGCAAGAATCAAGCAAACTATTAGTGTGTTCTTGCTTGGTTCCGGTTTCCGAAAGCAACTTAAAATTATTATTACCCCTCGTGTTTGGTAGAAGTTTAAAAAAGGAGAAGAAAAAGGTATAAAAGGAACAAATTGCTGACTGGAAAAATATTGCAAACAATGTTTAGTTTTATTGCTTATAATATTACGTTTGGAATAATGGCATGATTCGCATCGAACTGTGTCAACCGCAGAGCTTCATACGCCGTTACTTTTTCTTTATTCTGTAGTCGTTTTGGTTTTTAAGCCTATGCCATATGCCTTGTCTTTATTGTTAAGACAGTTATTGGCGATTGCGTGGTTAAGTGATCATGAAACTTGAGTAATGGGTTATAACCAAGTGATTCTGGCTTTGGTATTGGCTAATGTTTGGTTTCAGTGTCTGGGTGCGATAGATGGAATATACCATTGGTATACTCCCATGAGAGCTGTGGTAGCCTAGTGGTCAGGGCGCTCACTTTAGTGTCATAGAGCGTGAGTGACCTGGGTTCGATTCCCGGTGCCGGCATCACTCAAATTGTTAATAACAATTTTAAGTCCTATATTTATCAAGTGTTTAACGCTGAAGGAAAACATCGAGAGGAAACATGCATGTCTAAGAAATAATAAAAATATTATTTCGAGGATATGTGAGGCTCGCCAACCCGCACTGGAGCTGCGTGGCGGGCCCTTCCCGGCTCCTAAACCCTCTCTGATACTAGTATTTGAGAAGGAGGCCTTCCAGCGCAGGCCAGCTGTAAATACAGCTTGTTACTTTACTTTACTTTTATACTCCTATTGGTTAGTTGCATACACGCGTGGTGGATGTGAGCTAACCTTTCTAGAAAATCCTTCTTTTTATAGGAAACGAGCAAGCGGCTCACTCGATGGTAAGTGATTACCATCGCCGGCGGACATCTGCAATTCCTGAGGAGCTGCAGGCGTGTTCCCGGCCTTTAAGGATATTTGAAAGAGGGAGTGTACCTCCGGCCCATTTGAGTAGGAGCAAAAGCCGCCACTTAACTCTACCACTTATGAAAATCCTGGCTTTTGCTGGTGCTTTTTTGGAGGCTGTTAAAGAAAGAAAGTAAATTGTCCCCATAAATGTTCCACGGCTGGGCAAATTTTTGACTGATTTAATATGTTTCCGCCGGAAAGAGTTCACTACTACAGCTGCAGGCTTGGCGGATACATAAATTCATAACTGCGCTTTATTTCGAATGTATGTTAAATACAAGTAACATAAAATTACACACAAGTGAGGATTTCAGTTGAAAATAAATTGGACAATTTATTTAGAAAGTAGGGCAAAAAGTATGTTTAGAATATTTTTAACATCATTAAAGATCATCTTCGTGAGTCTTTACAATGGGTTGCAACGAATACATTATAGATCTGTCCGCGCGGAGTCGGTGGCGTACGCTAGTCGTAAATAAGTACGTTTAACTAACGAATACTCAGTTTCCTAGATCAAAAGAAAACACTGTCGTACAATTAATACTTTTTTCGTATTACACAAGTAAATTTTCTCAGTTCTGCAATATCCGTGGGATGTCGTGGGATTTTCAAGGTATTTCCTTTAGCCGACTCTTGGGTGTCGTTTAGGGAAGAAAGGATTTGGCAGATTTTGACGCCTCATAACGCGAAAGCGTTTAAAGTAGCAACCAGTACGTGACTCTGCTGGGCAAATGCCTTCTTCTCAAATATTTGAGACGGTTTTGGAGGTGGGAAAGACCCACCACGCTGCTTCAGTGCGGGTTGGCACATATCCTCGAAATAATATTTATTATTTCGCAGACATGCAGTTTTACTCACGATGTTTTCCTTCACCTCCGAGCACGTGGTAAATATAGCACTTAGAATTGCTATTAACAAATTCAAAATTTAACAATTACTATCGCTTCTAAGGATTTAATACTGCATTTATGTATGAGAAAAATTGTCATTCTAAGAGAATACTAATTAACATACCTGATGTTTACAAAATATTTAATTTAGTTTAATAGGAAAAAAAATTGTTTGTCGTCTATTGGTCTGGTACGTGTGTCTGGTCTGCGTATGTTCGAAAAACTTAACGTATTTACCCTTACCGTACCCTTTTTTCCATCACCTTCAGTTTCTTGTTGAAAAGAAGTCTATTAAATACCACTACTCTAACCCATCTAGTTTATATATAATTCATTCCTTAATAATTAACATGAATATAAGAGGCATGTACTTTTGGATTTTCCAAATTATTTTAATATTTACCATTATTTTTCCTCCAAAATATTTTTCGAGTTTACTTTAGTTTATTTCTTACAAAAACCAAGCGTACGCTCTCTTTTCATTATAAGTAATTATATTTTTTTTCGTTTTTTTTCAGACGCTTAACGGTTTCGCTGCAGAAACATGATACGGGCCGCGGAGGTAAGCTTTTTTTAACTTCACGCAAATTATCTAAGCCTGTCCACTTTAACGTAATAGTCTAACATCGATCACGGAAAAACATCTTCATGTTATTATATTTTATTGCTCATCTTAAAGACTTAATATGAATTATAATGAGTCATCATAAGTCTTAGTAGTCCATTGCAGAACGCAGGCCCCATTGAAGATTGTACTACTATCGTATATCGTACAAGAATTATATCAATGAAAAACCTTTGTATCGAAGACGCAGCTGAGTGTTTTTTGTATGTGTCTATTTCGCTGACGTTATTATCATATTTCACTGTTATACTAACTTAATTGCACTGAGTACACTTTTATGAATACAAAAAATAGGGAATGGAGTTTCTTGTGCCTCGACAACAAACTCTGTCAACTACCATTGCATACATAAAAAGTATAGGTTAGAGTGACATCTTTAATTAGATGCTGTTATTGGAGGGCGCACTTACAAATGTTTTATCTACCAATTTATTTATTACAAATCCTCTCGTCCTTCAGTTTTAACGAATAAACAATTATGAAAATCGTTACGTGAATTAATATTTATCAAATTTATTTTTAGTTTCCGGCTCTCAAACTTATTTCAATTTTATCCCGTAACAACAATTGCAACAACAAATTAACAACAAAACAATGTTATTTGTGCAACTTTTCATAGTGCCGTTATTGTGCGGGTGAACACCGAGGCACGCACACGTCCACACATTCCCGTATTAATTAATATTCAGAGACATTCCTTTTATTATTACTGTGTGCAATTACAATTTCCGTTCGACTTTTTTCTCCATGATTCCTTTCGTACAATTAGTTAAGTTATTCATCACTTACTCAAACTACAAATGTATGTCAGTAAATGTGAACTGCAACGGATATATTACAATTGTACTGATTTTGCCAACATCTATTTTCATTCAATAATTTTGACGTAATGTATACTCTAATATTATATTATGTATGTCAAGAAAAAAAAATCGTGGTGTAGAAGTGAATTCATAGCTAACTTGCTACTTGTCCCGGGTTCTCAAGGGAATCTAAATCTATTAGAACCATCAAAACCTATGTCCATTTTCAATAATGTGGCTTTATAATAGTAAAACAATTTTTGTAATAGATTCAGTATTTTTCGAGTTCACTTCTAACAATCAGACGAACAACCAAACTCATTCCTCTGATAATAATGTTGAAAAATGTATTATGTTATGTTCTATATTTTAATGTACAATAATATGCTTTTAATATTACCTATGTATGATTTTAATTCCATTTGAAAATCGACTTACCTAAGAGAAATTATTATTTAAGCTCCCTAATCGTAATTTAAATATTATGACGAGGTAATCCATTTTTGTTTGCTTTATTAATAATAGTAACTCACACTTGCACCTGTAACCTTTTGTAGGATTATCAATAACTGACAACCTGTAACAGTCAAAGGTCAGAGACCTAAAAGAAATTAAAAAAAATGAGCTCGCACCACCTCACCTCGTATACCGTGCGAAGAGATGTTCATCGATTTTTACCGTATTTAGCCGTTAAGTTCTATCATCTCATATCGCGACGGAATACTTTGAATAGGTATTATTGTATCGTATATCCTATAAAAAATGAAAATCATGGGATGTCCCCATAATAAAATAAACGTTAAAAAAATACAAGAAATGTATTTTTTAAAGTTTTTTTTTGCTCTATCGTTAAACGATTATAGATTCAAGTATCAAAGTTTGTGTTATTATAGTGCAAATATTGTAGTTAAACATAAAATAATGAAAAACGGCCACGTGTGAGTCGGGCGTGCGTTATATTATAAGTTACGAATATTATGGTATCAAAGTCAAAGTTAAAAATGATAGATTATTATAAACCTCGCTTTAACTGTTATAAAATGGATAATGAATGTTATGGTAAGAAATAATCGTATGAATCAACATCGCCTATACTACACCTAATGTTGCTTTTTGTTTTTGCTTGAATCCGCAAACACGTAATTATGTTTCACTTGCAAAAAGTTATGTGATTATTCAAATTCACACACATGCTTTAAGTATTTTATTTTAACCACAGATGATATATCGAGAAATGGTAAAAAAATTGATATTTCGAGTTCTAAAGCGCCGCTCTGCTGACATGCTCGTGTGAATGATTCAACATTTAATGAATAAACTGTCTGTTCACAGCTGGGAGTATTGAGAGTTTGTTTGTTACTATTTATATTAACCTATATAAACACTCACGCCTGTCACACATGTAGAGGTAGGCAGCGATAACGGATTTCAATTTGGCTCGATTCGGGTGACGTGACGGATGGAAAGCCTTGTCGCCGGGTTTGTTGCCTTGTATCGCAAATAATATTATTATTACGCACAGAGCCATTTATCTTGATAATAGGTCTTCATGGTTTACTTCCTATTCTGTTCTTCCATGTTCTTCTTCTATTCTTTTCTCTTTTAACATTATGTTCTCATGGAAAGGTCATCATCGATTTACACCCGAGGAATTAGAAAAAGAACACTAAACAAAGATCGTTGCTCACTTGAGAGAATTTGCCATTGTAAGAACGTTTAGCAAATAGATTGATCAGCCGCCTGGCAATTATAGCGTATATGCTGCTTCTTCTTACCCGTCTGACATCATCGAGAGGGTTATAATTTAATGGTGGTATCTAATTTTTTTCTGCATATATATTTATTACTTTGTTTACTTTCACGGCACTGAACGCAACAGATGTGGTGATGAATTTTCCCACGCTATAATCACACGTGGAATTTAGTTGATATCCGCGATTACAATTGATCAATTTGTTGTACTAAAGACGGAAACAAGCATGTTTGCGTGGAAATAATTCAAGCTTACTGAATTATTATTATAATTACCTCATAATAATCTCGAATACTTTTATAATTAGCCTCCATTACGTTCGACCTTTACATAATTTCATCAAATCTTACGCAACAAATGGCTGTCAATAGAACGATTAAATAAAATCTCTGTTAAATGGAAAAATAATTATCTTAAGTTGATTTCCATAACAAGAAGAAATTAACAAAATTTAAAGCAACATAAATGATTCACAGCAAATACCTTTTCTCTCTTTATCAAATGCTCGACGATTTTTATTCACCTGCGAGCATCTGATAATGCTGCACTTAAAATCGCAACTAATTATTTTAGTGGCACCGGTAAAATAGGCGAATTAGAAATTTTAAATAATTATTTATACTCCTTGAGGCTCAATTTAAACTTTGAAGCCCCACTGACTTGTGAAGATTCTCAAAGTCGTTAGTTAGTGTCGGCAAGTCTCCTAATGATTTGTGTAAGGATATTATGGTAGAAGTATGATAGTAGATTATTGCAGATTATCGAAGACTACGTGCATTTTCCGTGAATTTTTTTGACTTGCTGAGGCTATCTTGCTTTTCTTGGCTTTCCTCGGTTTCAGGGGAATGTGTTAAAAGATCCTTACTATCTTCCTATTTCTTAGTATTGACAATATGTGATCAAAAATTATCACTTTCTCCATCTTCTGTACCTACACATTTAACTATGCTTAAGCTTTCGGCTCATTTCCTTTACCCAGGAAAAAGCATACATTATTCCACTTCCTTAACATGCTTTCTTATTTTTGACCAATTTCAATGCTGCCTTTCCTTTCTAAAGGTGTTAAACGCATTGTCCATACTCACTATCCTCTTTTCTATCATCCAACTTACTTCCAAGCCCTGTCCAATCTGGTTTTCGGAAGAGACGCTCGAAATTTATTAGATTTCTCTACCATCGGTAAAGTTAGATAAGCATCTTATACATTACATTGACACTGTCAGGAATCTTAAACAATTTGATGATTGATTCTAATCTATCCAGTGAAATTAGTCGTAACGTTCACTTTTCATTCGCTGAAGTGATTTCAAGGTCTATCGCCCTTAAAAACTAAAATCTCTTTGGCCTGAACGGTAATCTACCTACCATAAATTACACAGGATGCTTACGCCTACAAATTGGATGCTTTAGAGGAGCTTCTGGATACACTTGAGCTTTTGAAAAATTTATCCATTCGATTTATCTTCTGGATTCATCAGTTTGACCATGGTTGTCGTTTTCGAGAATTGAATAAAAACGAAAAATGAATTGAAAAGAAGTGGCTTCCGAAAAACTCGTACGACAACTGGTACGAGACATCCACATAGGAGTTCGAAGTCGGGTCTATTCAGAGGCAGACCGTGTTATTTTTTTATCATCACTAAATTGCTTATTGAAGTAATTACGTTAAACGTTCAAATGCTTTGTTGTGGTGCATTACTGAGACAACAAAATAATTTTAAATGTGATTAACCTTCGTTTACTTTATTGCGCTTTTGTTTTTAGGAATATAAAGGTTAACGTGGAGTCATTTAGCTTCCTTAATACTAATGAAGGCCATATAATTTTTGCCATGATATGTTAGGTTAACTTTTTGTACGTACTCTGCAATGGAACAGTCGCAGTGACACATTAATAGGTTTCGGTTTGGGTTCGACAGAGGAATGACTATACCCTTTACATCATGTCTAAGTTCCATTTTACGTAGATGTATGGCAAAGAAAGTGCGAATGAAAAGGATGTCTATCCGCCAGGTCGGGTGTTCGTAACCTGGAGAGGAAGTCTCCTCCTCCAGAAACGAAGCAACTTTCAAGATCTGATGATAGATGTATGCACAGTAACGCCAATTTGCAAAATTATTTTACTAAATGAATTTCGCTTCTGGAGCGAAGGTTTTGGGCGAATATGCTAACCATTCGGTTTGCACGATGTACTGTACAGGTGAAAGCAGTAATAATCTACCTATACACGTTTATGTATCAGCTCGTGTGTCAGCTATACTAAAAAGGCTTACAATGCCCTCGCTCGTGCAATAATACATTTAGGACGCTTATGAAACTATCGCGCAACTATATGCATCAGGAATGTTTACAGAAACCCAAGAATACGGTTATGCAGCAATACTTTGCAAGCGAACCTCGTCCCTTATGTGTCGGATGCGGGGCGGCTGCAGCCGTTTCCAAAGACAGTAATGTTGATTGCTGTTAAAATGTGCTCTAACTGTCAAAACTTTTTACAAAGAAAGATTAGTCAGTTTTTACCATCAGTCAAGTGTTATAATCGGTGATATCTCTCTAACATAGGGCAAACAAAAAGATACATGAAAACCAGCGTCAAGGTACACATAGCTGATGTAAAACATAGACGCTCTAGGAAGTCTGCGGTCTGTGATCATATTCTGGATCGCTAAATCCATTACGTTAGATTTAATAGACCACATATCCCAAAATCATCGTAATTTCAGTAGAGAAGATGGTTATCAATGATGGGATCCGGTAATTAATATAATTCAATCCAAGACCAAGCGTACCGCTGCAAGATGATCATCATCGATTGTGTTATTAAAGGGACTTTCTATCTTTCAGACATGCCAGTGCTCGATCCAGGAGATAGGCCCGCCAATGGCGGCGTCTTGCTCAGGTCAAACTGTGCTGCTTTTCATGACTATATTAGAAGCCTTCATAAACGGACGTTGCGACCTGGCCGACCCCTGCAATCGTCTGAACAACAAGGATGATCCCGATGACATCTACGATTTCGTGGTGGTCGGAGGTGGTACTGCAGGGGCTGTTGTGGCGGGGAGACTTTCCGAGAACCCGCAATGGAAGGTATGTTTTTTTTATGGGATAGAAACAAACGAGCAAGTGGCTCTCCTGATGGTAAGTGCCCACATATATCTGCATTACCAGAGGAGCTGCAGGTGGGTTGCTGGACCGTAAGGATATTTGGGGAGGGGGGAGGTTGAGGGGAAAAGGAAGTGGGCCTCCGGTTACCTCACTCACTAAACAAAACGCAGAAGCACAAGATGCCTGTCTTTTAAGCAGAATTCTGCGATGCCGTAGCTCGACCAGGCCTATTCGAGCAGCAGCAAAAGCCGCCGTTTTTTTATTAATAAGTTTTTTCTTATTCATAATCGTAAAAATAGTTCAACATCATCATCGTTTAAATAAATTTCTGAGCTTATGTGTATGACATTATAAATCATAATAACTAGTACTAGGTATAGGTATCTGTATATATAACATATTAGTAGATATATAACCGGATTCCAAACCCTTTAGGAAGTGACCATTTTATACAATATTTTTTTTCATTCAAGATATATTAGCAACGTAAGCATTTTTACTAGAGTCGTAGCTATGGTCTCCGGGGCAAGATTTGAATTTGCGGCTCCTGAAACTTATTTTGTAGAAAGAGAAATACAATAACATAGTACAGAGATTTTTCCCAACATCTTTGCAATACAATAACTTTAAAGAGCAATTTTATTTTATTCCTAATTCTTTATTCCTTATCAATTATTTTTTCAATAACTATAATTTTAAAAAATTTAATTATTGTAAAGCCGTGTTCTTCTTTGTACGGTCTCACAAGAACGCTGGCCGGCATTTCTAAGCCGATTGCTAAACTTAACCATTAAGCGAGAAAAGAAAACCATCTCTCTTGTCACCGGCGGGTACAACGAGTTGCGGGTATAACGGATCACGGACCAATCGTCTCTACTTTACGGTAAATGACACTAATACATATTGAATATGTACTTGTGCTGAATAAATGTTTTTTTTCTATCCTACATCTGTTAATTATACCAAACCACACAATTGAAACGTCAAAATTAGCATGATGATGATGATGATATTAATTTATCCCTAATGGGAAAGGCAAAGGACTTTAGTCCATACAGCCAGGTCTGATGCACGTCTACTCTGTTCGAGCTCCAAAATGCGACTCCGTCAAAATTAGGAATATTTGATGACACTCGTTCTATGACAGATTAATAGGTACAACTACATTATTGTGGATAAAGCGCTGCGTTCACAGACGCATTATTCTAGAGATGTTAACGTTGTGTTACGTTTTAAGAATTCTTTTTATTCTGCCTTAGTATATAGCTGTCGTCATTATCCCGCCACTGTTTAATTCTCAAATTTGAAATCTTTATTATCGATAAGAATTAATACATGATTTCGAAAACATTATATCTAATTGAAGATTACCACCATGGATATAGAATTTTAAGACGCGTAACGGCCTTCGAAAATAAACAATCGGTCAACC
Source organism: Bhutanitis thaidina (assembly GCA_029286595.1). Taxonomy (NCBI): domain Eukaryota; kingdom Metazoa; phylum Arthropoda; class Insecta; order Lepidoptera; family Papilionidae; genus Bhutanitis; species Bhutanitis thaidina. The sequence goes on from JAGSMS010000016.1 coordinate 6,127,591, forward strand.
GCATAACATTAACGTGTAATTCCGCAAATTGTTCTACTCTTTTACTAGTATCAGATTGTAAACGGTTCCTTTTTTTTAAAGTGAAAAAGCTGTTTCCGATGTACGTGGGCGACGTTAATAACTTACCATCAGGTTGTTTGCTCTTGCACATTTGAGTTTCGTTGCGCTGGCTGGTTCGCCAGTATTAAAAAAATATAAAAATGTCCTTACTTAACCTCTGCGCCGGGTAACAAAAGCCTCATGCAGGGCGGGCGGGATGTGTGTCACATCAGTCATCTTCTTTCTTCTCGAGCAGTTTAACCGCGTCTAAATATTCAAAAACGGCACTATTGTTTTTACATGGGGAAATACGTACGGTACCCTCGTGTAATGACAGGTTAAAACCCAACGGTGTTCCGTCTTCACCGTATGTTGGCAGGGCCACGGGAATGCCTTAGCACACATCCGCGACCAACCAGCTCCATGGCTCAGCTGCGTAATACCGACACTGCTCTCCCTCCACGGCCTCAGCTCAGTCGCATCTGCGGTGCCGCCTCCGCCAGATTCGCTATGCTTCGCGAATCTGGGAGAATGGAAAATTTCAATATCAAAACTCGTCTTCCCCCGTGAGGAGAGCGGTACAAAGCAACGACGCAAACACTCTCCACTGTCCATCAACCCGCATCCGAAGTGGGTTCACCGAGGCTTGTCTCAACAGGACGATTTACCATGCTCCTCACGGTTTTCGAGCAGGCTGGCGATCGTATTGCCAGAACCAATAGTTTACTTCTGGCATACTCGAGATGACTACACCGCCATCTAATTTTATGGCTTTGCCCTGGTTATTTTTTAATCAATTATTTTTGCCTTCTGCTGCTTGATGCCAAATTATCAGGAAGTGCTGAAAGTTTACGCGCAAACAGAGATACTCTCCCGTCTTCATATTCCCCTTATGTAACGCTTATGCGATAAGATTGGAGGCAGTTTAAGATGATAACCAGTGGTTTGAATATTCACAAATATCAGCTTCGGTTGAGATTCGAACCCAGGGCCCAGGCACGCCGCAGTTAGCCCACACTTCGAACAGAAAAAACATCTTTCAGGTTGGGTTACCCCTAAGTCCCTAATTTAAGTAGATGCCTGAGTAATAAAAACAATATTATCTTATAATATATCGACACAGGAGAATTAGTAGCGTGTTTACTTAAAGAGCGGGTTAGATAATAAAGAGTAAAATGCAAGATTTAGGTGTGAAGAAAGGCGGTTATTTACTGTCTTTTTGTTGGTTTTTTTTACTGAATTTGTTTACTATAACAGGTTTTGCTGCTGGAGGCTGGTGGTGATGAACCAACATCTTCGTCTGTACCGGCGTGGGTGACAGCATACTGGCGGCGCAATGACACCGACTGGCTTTACTACACAGAACCCCAACAAAAGGCGTGTCTAGGAGATGGCGGGAAATGCTACTGGCCTAGAGGAAAACTTCTTGGTATGGAAGCAATTTCTACTTTAGGAAACTCTTTCTCAAATACACAAGTTCGTAAATACGCAAACAATACGTAAACAACATTTTTTGGTGGTTAACTAACCAGATTCTAAATATTATTTTAAAAAGTTCTTTAACGCAAGAATCATGATATAATCAAAGATTTGAGGCTTTCGCCAGATTATGCAAAAATCCTGTTTATCTATATAAGTATGTCATATAACTATAAAATGCAATCAGCATTTTACAAAGTATTAGTAGTAGTAGAAAGTCAGCAACGTAAGAAAATATCTCATTCCCTTTCTTGCCGTTGGTGTTATCAGATTCGACAATGGAAAAAACCTTGAACATTTAGATGTTTAGGTATCCTACAGATAATCGATAAACCATCTCAGAAAATGCCTATAGTCTATCACAGGATAAAGCAATATTATAAAATCGTGAGTACAAAATGATAATTATGAAAGATAATAGAAAGAACAAGTATAATTAAAGACACGTTTTTTTTTGATGAACAGGATACGGATATTACAATAATATTGTTTACCTGACTTATTTTATTTGGTAATACATACCTTTCATTTACGTATTGGTATAGTAGCCGGAACGAATCCAGCTTGGCTGGACAGCATTCGGAAAATTATGCTACATCTTCTCGTCGTGTAATCATTGCGTATTGTCAAAGTTGCTCAGCAATGTAACCTAATAACCGCTGAGAAAGAAAGGTTCTCGAGTGACAACCTTGTACAGGTAAACGCTGTGTAGACGACCTTCACAATGTTGTGTGAAGTCGATGGATGCAGGTGGCACAGGACCTAGCTTTGTGGCGATGTTTGGGTAATTGTTGATGTGGTAGCTAGGTAGCGTCGTAAGATTAGAATACGTCGGTTCCTGTCGTAAAAGGTGACCGATGAAAAAATCTTGTCATTTAATGGCAATCTCTGAATGCAAACTCTTAAATAAGGCCTGCTCGCGTCACGTTCTATCTCTAAGTCGAAAGTAAACTCTGGTCTAATTGGTTTTCTGATATTAGGTGGCTGTTCAACTATTAACGGCATGATGTACATGCGAGGGCACGCAGCTGACTACAACGGCTGGGCAGTTAACGGCGCCACCGGCTGGTCCTGGCACGAAGTATTCCCCTACTTCTTGAAGAGTGAAAATAACAAAGAGATCGGTACTAGCGTATCCCAAGAGTATCACAATACTGGAGGACCAATGCCTGTGCAGAGAGTAAGTACCTTTCCATTTACCTTGCATTGTGACTATTGATTCTGGTTCTGTCTTTCTTTTTATCCCTCACTTGGCGTTTGTACGTTGGTGGATATTGAGTGAAGTGCTGGTGTGGGTGATTGCTGTGAAGATGTATGAAGAAGAGCACCACCTTCTTCACTTTAAACTTATTTCGTAATATATACCATTTTATTATTTTTTGCATGCGGCATTGTGCATAATAACTTATCTCTAACATCTTTAAAATTAATAAGTTACATATAATTTCTCTAACTTTCGTGATATTCAAACCGGAATACAATAATACTAGGTACTTGGAGGAATCCGGTGGTACCTAGTCCACCTGCATAGGTGTCCGTCAAGTAAAGTGAAATCAATTTACGTTTTACGTTTAATAACACGAAATAAAAACGTAAATAATCAATAACATAAATCCTTCTACAATTACTACTACTACATTGGCTTATGTTAGTCAATTGCTGAACAAAGGCCTCTCCAATATATATTACGTCGGTATATTTCTACGGTTGTCTTGTAAACACGTTTTCAATAAAACGTTTATGACTAGTATTATTTCAATACATGAATAAATGAATAATTATCGATCGTTCTTTACAGACAGCATAAAAGTAATTAATATTTATTTAATAATTCTAGTTTCGCCATGCGCCTCAGTTTGCTCACGATGTGGTCTCAGCGTCTATAGAACTCGGGTATCCACCAACAAGTGACCTAAATGGCGAGAGTACTACAGGATTTACGATAGCTCAGACATTCAACGAGTAAGTATTAAACATTTATTTGGACGTTGTTTTAAGCTAATAAAGGTATATTATTTATATAATATATATACCATATCGGTATGCATGGCATAAGAGTTACATCTAGGTTTGAAAGTGTAAAGAGTGCGTCTGTGTTTGCGCGCACACTTATACATATTACTTATGCACATATATGGTCTCATATCCTGCGCAGTTGGTAACTGCTGATAGTATTTGGAATAGGCTAGTAGGACATCTCGTCAACCAATCATTCATATTATGACTTCTCGCTTTTCTTGGTGTTTTCTTTTAAAGCTTGATGGCCGATAAAAAGAACACGAAAAACTTTTTTCAACCACCCGGTATAGCATCACGTTATTCATATAGTTACCACGCCCGGCAGAAGGGTTGATAACCCCACTATTATGACGTTTATCGGATTATATTTCGGACTATATTGAACTTACTTATCCTAGTAAGAATAGTCTGTGACAAAGATTTGCCATGACGAGTGGTTGCAGTATAAGAACATCAGCAATCTTCTTTCTTCCTGTAGGTGTTGTAAGAGTCAACTAACTCAAACAAATTGTTAATGAAATGAATGAAAATTTCAAATTTATGAGAAGAAACGGGTGAATCCGTAGGTATTCTCGTTATTATTAGTAAAAAATAAACAGTCTAAGTCCTATAGACTACAAATGTAAGAAGTAGTATATATTACTTGTATTTCATAAACATTTGTCCCTTTCTATAAAATCCATATCTTATTTACTGATCGTAAACTAAAACTTGTTTACCATCCCACCGTGTTGTTACGTGGTCATGAATTCCTCAGCGATAGCTCACTAGCTCAGTAAGAGCTTCTTCACTTTACTATTGACCACCACTTTCACTTCAGACTAAAACACTGATGCAGGCAAATTGTTCCAATCCTTTGTTGTACGCATTAGAAAAATCTTAACGATTTGTCCAAATGCAGGGGATATCTGCAGCAATTGGATGGAAACTCTCTAAGCGTCGAGATTTTAATAATCTACCTAGATCATTCTGTATAAGTCCACAGCTGGACATATGCCTTTCCTCGAAAGCACAAACAAAAACTGGAATGACACGCATGGAATATTAGCCCATACTCACCATGCCGGAAGGCTTGGTGAGCCTACGTACCCTTCGGTCCAGTGATGTCGCTCTCCGTCACTAGTCGTTAGTATTTGGGTTCGGTATATTCGGATTTGCGCCACCAGTCGATCGCCAGAGCCTCGTTTGATGATTAGCAATGGTCAGCACCTGCAGGAGAGCCTTAAATTCAAAGAAAAAGATTATATATTTCTTCTCGCACCTTGTAAGCCGTGGTAGTCTAGTGGTAAGGGCGCCTGCTTTAGTTTCATAGAGCGCGAGTGACCAGAGTTCGATCCCCGGTGCCGGCACCATTAAAGTGGGTAACACAAAGGGCTCGCCGTTGAAGTAAAACATCAAGAAATCGGCATGTCTGAGAAATAATAAAACAATCTTATTTCGAGGATATGTGAAGTCCGTCAACTAGCAATGGAGCAGCGGCAGAGTCGTATCCCGGCATCAAAACCCTCTCAGATATTGATAAAATTCTAAATAATTGTTAAATCGTTTTTATAATATCGTCTTTGTAATAGTGGCGGTTCAAGATACAGTGCGGCGCGAGGTTTCCTTCGGCCCGGAGCGAAACGTGAAAATCTACACGTAACGTTTAATGCTCTGGCATCTAAGGTCATAGTGGACCCGAACACCAAAAAAGTCACAGGGGTGGAATATATAAAGGACGGTGTTACGAAGACTGTTCGCGTCAACAAAGAGGTGAGATAAAGAAATAGAAAACATAACCTGAACAATAAAAAAATCATTTGTTCGTAGTAGTTATTTTCAACAAAAATCGAAGTTGTTTCTGATAAGTTGAACACATTTCTTTATACACTATATATATTCCTTATTGCATTGAATGTAGATATTCAAAAAAGACATCCCCACCTCTACACATTTAAAAAAACTTGCACAATGTGTGTGTGCTTCAAGTTCATTTTCAGTTCAGTTCATACTTTGCGAGTATAACAGGAAGGATTCACCAATATGTTTTCCTCCATCGCCGAGCACGAAATGAAATTAGTTTTAAAAAGTTTTATTAAAAATTTTATTAACTGCCGCAGGGATAATAACCCAGGTCATTCGTGTACTATATGTATCGTGTATTTAAGCGAATTGTGACCCCTGAGCCGTGTGACTTCGTATACCTAAAACAAATCGCATTGCATTTAAAAATATATATGTTTAATTCCAGGCCATCCTTTCTGCCGGAAGCCTTAACTCTCCACAATTATTACTCCTCTCCGGAATCGGTCCAAAAGAGACACTGGACAAATTCAACATCCCGATCGTACAAGAGTTGCCAGGCGTTGGCCAAAACCTCCAAAATCATGTGGGAGTTAAACTCGGTTTCACGCTCATGAAAGAGCCGGACCAGTCAGTTTTAGATTGGGCTGCTGCTCTCGAATATATGCTGCAGCGGGAAGGTCCCTTGTCTTCTACGGGATTGTCTCAGGTAATTATTCCTACATTATACTCATTAATATGTAACATTTAAATTAAGCCTATCAATATTTCTGTTACATATACACAACAACTATTATAATATATTTTTTTAGGATTATTTAATCAAAAGAGTTATAAAAGCTCTGGGCGTTGTATAAAAAAGTCAGACAACCTACATAAAATACTATGAAGCTGCATAGCATGCTTCATCACCTATTTTGCTTCATTATCACCTTTAATTCATTGAACACTATCGACTTTTTTCGTGATGTTTTCCAGAAATTCCAAAATACGTAATGTAAATCTTTCAGATTACAGCAAACAATTTAAATGGTGCCCAAAATCATGGTTCAAACTAGGGCTGCTTGTGAATATAATTACTAACGAGAATTCTATCATAGCCATAGTCATTAGACGTCATGTAATTATGACGGCCTACAATAATGCAGTCAAATCCTGCTGACCGGGAACAATTTGCACAGTTAACAGGTATGGTGAACTCAAAATACGCCCCAGCTGGCGGTCGGCAGCCAGACATTCAGTACTTCTTCGACGGCTACTACGCGTCCTGTAGTGACGGCCATTCATTAGACACCACACAATACGACACGGCAGACCGCAGGACTGTAATGTAAGTGAATTATCAAAGTAAACTGTTTCTGCTTCTTCTGTCTTGTACTATCGGTAAATAGTCCATTGCACGCATAAACGACCGTAACGATTTGCTCGATAGATGTAAACTAAAGTAAAGTAGCAGCCTGTAAGTGCTCACTGCTGGCCAAAGGCCTCTTAATAAGAGGCTTTTTACAAGTTATGTAAACAATAAAACGGAGTCATGTTCATAATTCTGACACCAAAATGAAAATTTTAAATCGGTACCTATTATAATTGTATTTCATAGTTTTGGTTTTATTTTCAGTTTTTTATTCAGTTTAATATTCAAATTAAATCCTTCATATACATATAAGTGATGCGCTCGCCTGTAATTTAGATACAAATAAACTGTAATTTTTTTAATAAAATGTAGCTGAAGTGTGTCATTTGCATCTAGTTGGTAGTCATATAAATAAATAGATATATATTCGAACTTTATATTACGGCAAATTATGTTCCAGGATATCAGCAATAGCTCTACAGCCGCGCAGTAGAGGTTACCTGACGCTGCGTTCAACGGACCCTACAGACCCGCCCGTCATGCAGCCCAATTACTTCTTCGATGAGCACGAAATGGACGTTTTAGTAGAGGCGTCCAGAATAGCGTATCGACTGGCAAACACCACAGTAAGTTAAATCTGATTTATTGATATATTTTTTTAATAAGCTTTACAGACACCTCGACAGTCCACCACACAGAATACTGTAATATACTGGGAAAATATACATATTTTGTATAATATCTGTTTCACCTGATGGTAAGTGGTCGCTGCGGACCATTTTTTTTTTCCATGGATTTTTTGTTGAAGCTTGCCAGGAAATGCTTATTTTCAGCAGAAAACAGACCATAAGATAGTTTATAAACAGTATGTATTTTTTTTTTATGGAAAAGACGGCAAACGAGCAACCGGTTCACCTTATGGTAAGTGATTACCGTCGCCCACGTACATCCGCAACACCAGAGGTGCTGCAGGTGCGTTGCCGGCCTTTAAGGATATTAGGGAGATGGGAGGGAGGATGAGGAGGAGGATGGAAAGGGGGTGTGGGCCTCCGGTTACCTCTCTTACCGAACGAAACGCAGGAGCACAAGATGCCTCTACTTCACGCCGGTATTCTGCGTGGCCGTGATACCAATCCGGTCGAGCCGGCCCATTCGAGCATCAGCAAAAGGACCTACCACGTTTGATGATACCATACCATATACACCTGCCTCTATCTATTCGCGTTAAAAATACCATCTGCCTTCCTTAAGGTTTTAAATGGAATGTTAATGTAAATGTTACTAGTAAATGCGTCCCCGGTACAATCACTAACCATACGAAACACAGAAGCATTATAAAGCTATTTGTCGCTTGTATTCTGTAAGAAAGTGGTCCTTCCCCGGTCGAACCGTCTCTTTCATGCTGCAATTATAAAACAGCTGCTGGTATCCCTTTATTTGTATGGTGGGAACATTGTTATATGTTTCAATATTCTCCATTGAAACATTTTAAGCACGGCGCGCAGCGACGGCAATCATCATGTTGTAGCTGCCTATAGTGAAGTGCAAAGGTTATAATATTTTAATGTTGAATGTAAGAATGGGTTTAGTTGTAATAAATAACAATATGCAGAAAAGTCTTCTACCTTGGCCAAATTTAGCTAATTAGAATATCACATGTGAATACAACTACCGATGTCACACAAAATCATAAAATTTTTCGTTGCAATTATTTCTATGTGATTTTTATACAATCCGGGGTGTCTTAACTAATGATGGGTCGTAAGGTTCAGATGATTTAATAATGTTATTATTAAAATGAACACCTACGAATTTATGACATGACTTTCACTAATTAAAATTATGATGAAATAGTCTCGAAAATCGAACAAAGATGTGACCAATTTTTAATTAATTTGCACAGATATTGCGTGAGAAGTACGGCATGACCCCAACTCCGGGCTACGGCGAGAGCTGTCCGGGCGGAGGGGACAACCCAACCGACGAGTTCTTCCGGTGCCTTGCGCAGCTGCACACGGCACCCGAGAACCACCAGGTCGGCACCTGTAAGATGGGGCCCGTCACGGACCCTATGGCCGTTGTCGATCCACAATTGAAAGTTCACGGCGTAGAAGGTGAGTGGATACTAGTTATTACTACCTTAACGTAGATAACCCACGAAATTGCATTATGAAATTAGAAGTCCTCCACTCTAGCCCTAGCTTATTTTAGGCAGCAATAAGATACAAGATAGTATTACTGTATGAAAAATAAGAAAGACTGTAATGAAACTGGCTAACAAACAGACAGCCGTGTACATTAGAAAACTAGCTACGACACTAGGCTTAATATCAAGTAAATGACAGATAATTTAATTATCGTATGCACATACAATACCATTAGGTAAATGTTACAGAACTTAAATATTAAAATGCCTAACCTAACAAGCGGCTGCATGTGGCTGCACGAGGCTGCACCCGGGCGATCTCGTCTTTTGTACTAGCAACTGACCGAGGCTTCGCACGCGAGGACTATACACAATAATCTGCCCGCGGTCTCTCGTGTTAACAAATTCTGTCCCAAGATATGCCTTAATTGAGATAAAAGGTATCCCATATTCTATAGAATAATTTGGTTCATATACGTTCAGCCATTCAATCGTGATGTAATGACAAACATACAAACTTTTCCATTTGTATGTTTATGGTTCAATATAAGATAAAACATAGCCTAAAGCCTAAATAAATATATATAAAAAATAGCCTAAAACAAAACATAAAGAACATTTTAAAAGAATCCATCAAAATCCGTCGAATAGTTAGTTTCAAGTTAAATCCGTTCTAACATAAATATATACACATACAACGAAAACATAAAAATAATTTTATATATATCGTAGTTTGGCAGAAACCAAAAATTAAAGTAGCACATAGGCATATTGTTAAAGTTACTACAAGGCATATTGTTAAATTAAATCAAATTTCTTCAGCTCTTTCGATTCAGATCTTACTGCAAATGTTTTCTAATAAAATTACAAGTTCACTCCTTAAATTGCAGGACTAAGAGTAATAGACGCTGCCATAATGCCCACAATAACAACTGGTAAGTGCATTAAAAACTTTTTATTTTACGTTGTTATAATTTTTTCAATCATTTTAGTACCATCATTAAACTCACATTAAACTAGAAATCAAAGTCTTCTTCACATTTACCACCAAGTGCTCGCTTTTGAATTGTTGAATTTTAATAACAATTCACAAGGAACCCAAGTTTGAACCCTGGTTTTGACACTTACAATTGTTTATTTCAATCTCATAGATTTACTACGTATCCGGGGTATATGAAATATATACCATGTGAAATAGCTCTGAAAAAAAAATTCGGAGAAATATTCAACAGTCTAGAAGGATGATGGATGGATGGATGGATGGCTACCACCCAGCTTAATAGTTTTATCTAGGTTTTGTGACTTTACTGACTTTTTGAAGGGCCTGGGTAATCCACTGCTGAACATAGGCCCCTCAAAATGGGGCTCCACTGAATCATGCTATATGAAAACCGGTATTACTGCTTACATATATGGGTGAATTGCGTTTTTATTTATATATAAGTGTGTGTATATACATACACATTATTTGTAACATAAATTATTGTCGATTTAGGTAACACAGCCGCTCCTACAATAATGGTTGCGGAGCGCGGCTCGGAATTTGTTATCACCAGACATCAACTATACAAAATTAAACCAGCAGCAGCAGGCAGCGAACTTGGTAACAAATTCGGCGACAGCACTTCTCATAACGTCGACGTTTCTAACGGACAAGAAAATGGGTAAGGGGACAAGGTTTAGCTTTAATAGTGTATTGTTTCTAACTTCTGAGTTACTTTCTTAGACTGGTTTGCTTCGGCTTATCAAAGGATTGATAACGACCAGGTCGAGGGAGTGGAGTCCATATATACACAAAGGCATTCCCTCGAAACATACTCAAAAAAGTATACAAAATCTGAATATCAAACGGCACCGGCTTGATGGCGATGGAGTACCTAAGTTTAACAGTGACCTTAATATACTGATGAAGAAATAAAAATTGCTTAAGTCAGGCAAGATGCCACAATGATGTTTGTTTCCTTTTTACCGTTTTAGCAAATGTATTGATACAAAAATTTAACTACGCAAAGTATAATAAATCAACGAAAGCTATTACTTACAGAGATCTATCTTACATTACTCTGTGTCTATCGAAGCGGTCCCTCAGCAAAAAACCAGCCAGTGGTAAATACAAGTTAACAATATTCCACTATAAGCACGACACTGAAAGAATGTCCCGGTGATTGAACAAGAGCAGTCTGAAACTGCATCGATAAATTTTTTGGTTTTGGTTTTTGTATCTACCTTTCTTACTATATACGAGAAAAAGGATACTCTAAATGTAATTCCCTAAATGTATAATATATAATACGACGCATTTTACTTATTAAAAATCCTGTATTCTACTGATACCAGGATTTATGCACATAGGCTTTTAATTTTAGACACCTTAAGTTTTGGTTTGCAGTTCAAAGGAAAATCAGGTCATTTTTATTGTTACATTACAATTTTAGGTGGAATTATGGAAACGGTCCAGACTGGCATATAAATGACGCGAACAAAGAACACTTATGGGACAACTGGAATTCGTGGGATAAGAATTGGAAACAGGACAAATCCCATCACGACCAACGTATCCCTGATTGGAACAAAAATAGCAATACATAAACACACACCACGAGGTACTACAATGTATATAGTACTATAGGTAAATGAAAAATTGCTTAGCCATTAAATATTTATGAAATATAACAATAAGTATTATTAGCTGTTTCTTCGAATCTATATACGAATTCGAATATATTACGTACTTTATTTATTTTTATTATCTGTACCACGGGCCATGCACTCACATCACGTAAATAATCTAAAACACATTACACACTCCCTGCGAATTTAATGAAACGTTTTCGCGATCAGGTGCACGGTACAGAACTAATACCATCGCATGTAGAGCGTAAAGTAACTAACTGTAACTGTATTGTTTTTCTATGAGAACTATCTTTCAGTGTCATAAGTCCTGATATGACACAATATAATTTCGATTGTTACAAAGTTATGACACGTTAAGGAATAAGCAGACCGGAGTGCGACGTTGCATCTGTTGTGCGGGCTAGTCGATATGTGCCAGTGTTTATTAAACTGCAATGTAGAGATACTCCTGTCAATGCAGGTATCTCCCAAGAAAGGAGTACACGTGGTTATTAGCTCCTTGTCTTTCCTGGCAACATTATTTGCTTCTAGTATCATTTACATAACCTTAAATACAATTGGAATACTTTACAACCCGTTTGATAACGAACATAAATTCCGAGAATCGAGCATAAGATGACATAATACAACAAATATACCTGTATTTGTATCAACGAAACTGCCATTACTGGAATTTTGCATTTACTCAAACTGGTAAAAGTAAAGTAGCAGCCGAAAATGACCTCTGCTGGTCTGCTGCAAAGGTCTTCTCTCAAAATTATGGCTGTTTATGCAATTAAAAAAAAATATAGAAAATTTCTACCGCTCCATAAAATTAGTTTCATTTACTCAAAAAAAAACTCGTCTTTAATAATCCTAGACTTTTTTAGTACCTGTTTTTATTAAATATTATAGTACTTCGTTGCAGAAAACCGTAACTATTGAATAGATAATAAAAAAGACATAATGTATTTTTTGTAGTATAAGCTGTAAGTAAATAATGTATCAAAACGTAAATATAAAGTGTTTTTGTTATGAAAAGAAGTTTATTAAAAATATTAATATCTTACATAAATCATTATTATTACATATTATTTTTTTCTCCCGTTCCGCTTTCCCTTTCCTTTTGTTACTATAGGTTCTGGTTCGCATTCGGACCTGCAAAGTAAATTTAAATGGTCTTTTAAGCGTAATTATATCATTATTTTCCATTTTAATTTATACGTAGAGCCGTGTGTTGAAGGCATTAAAAATTAATCATCTGATCCCATTATTATTTTGATGAGTCTATGGTGTCCCACAGCTGGCCAAAGGCTATACATTAATACTACACTTTATTACTGATGTGTGACCCGACCCCTCCATCGTAAGAGTGTGTGTCATTTAAAAGTCGACTAAGAGCAAAGCCTTCGGATGGTTTTTTATATGGTTATTCGGACGATGGCTAAATAACCATACCAAATATGCGAACCTGAATAATAAGAAAACTTTGCAAATTCATCAAGTTCTCCTAAGGATAAGGTTTACTCGTATGTCCAGGAGGCCTTATGCGCTATTACTACTACATCAGCCACTTTTAGTCCACTGCTAAACAAAGGCCTCTCCAAGAAAGCACCAGCAAAAGTAGGCGTACTTTTCTTGGAAGGTTTGCCCATACTTACCACGCTGGGCAAGCGGAATGGTGAGCGCAGTACCGGTATTCTCGAACTAGTTGATGTTGCTCTCTATAACTAGTCTATGGCTTCGGCGAATAAAAATTTAGATATTCCGCCATCATTCGGTCACTAGTCTCGATTTTTTGTGCAGGAGCGGTTTGCATTTGGAGACAGAGATGGTTTTTACTCCCTTACACTTTATGCTCTATGCCACAAAAACATTTCACATCCAGGACATGGTTTCAAGCTTTAAAAATAACATGAAAAGATTTTCTCCAAGAATTATATACAGGGAATTTTTGTGAAATATTTCTCAAAATACTACTACTTTGGTATAGACCAAAAGGCCTCAGTAGTGGACTGATTATAAGGATATTAGAGAAAATATAAATAGTATACATAACGTCTGAATGTCATTTAATGGCTACCAGATGCTACATGTACATATCGGCGTAAGAATCTGTCACGCCCTTTCTTCGCGTGGCTGTTGCGAGGAGACACTAAGGGAACAGCATTGAAAATCACAACAGCTACCGACATATGGCGACGAAAAATACCAGACCGAAATTAAGCAGATCGATGACAGGCAGCAGAGTCTAAGGTGTGAGGTGTCTGGGACTTACTGCGCCAATCCGCTTGCCGAGCGTGGCGATTATGGCAAATCCTCCTTGTGAGAGAGGCCTACGTCCTATAGTGGACTATTTACAGGCTGTTAAGGAAGGAAGGAAGCTGATATATGAATTTCATACTCTTCGCTAGCATCTGGCGTTTCGGGTATAGTCACGTTCGACTTGGACATCCGTTTACTGTCGGCAAGATCACTGGTATCTTCTAGAAGTGACTGTTCCTGTAAGAAGTAAAAATTAGAAGTTTCAGGCCGTATTTTCTATTATGTAGGCTAGTTCATATTGCTCAACACCTGTGTAATCTGTTACACAGGTTTTGAATATTATAAATATATATATGTGTTTGAATAACTAAGTAAGTGTGGCGATCCTCAACGAAACGTATGCCTAGCATGCTCGCTCTCGATTTCTTGGAAAATGCTATGTTCAGTATTAAAGAAGCTGTTGATAATAAACCAGAAACTCAGATGCTTGGATATGTTTGAACTCTTACTTATTTTCTAATAATATCATCAGAGTTTATATCACATATAAACATTACGGCTACTTTAGAGCGGAAAGTAAATATAATTAAATTATAACATACTTACAATTTCTTTGTCATATACAATAGTATGCAGCTTGGTTTCATCTGCGGAATCTTCGAACACAGAGCCTTGTGAGCTGCCAGCACTACTTCGTACAGAACCCACGCTCGATCTCGTAACTCGCTTCACGTTGTTTGCTTGAATAAAGAAAAAGAAATAAAATATATATTGGGTAGTTTTACTTGAACTATCTATTATATATACAAAAGAGTAAAATACCACCAACTAATCACAATATCTCAAAAACTATAAACCCTACAAACTTGGAATTTGGTATGTACATATGTGTTAACATCCACTAGTAAAAGATTTTAAGTATAATACTTTTGGCTTTTTGAAAAACCAGCCTTAGAAAAATGAAAGTATACACTTTAGGAAACTATTATTTAATAAAATGCATTTAATTCGATTTTTGAATATAAATATGATTAATGATAAGCAAATAAAAAAAATCTCGCATACCTACAATTCAATCAGTAATACAATCATAAGAAGATCATAATTTTTTTTAATGATAATTTTAACAAATATCAGTAGGCACCTGCGTGTGCAGAGAAAGAGCTATTTCCTCACGTCTTTGTCCTCGATATATTGATCTATTTTTTAGCAGTTTTTTTAGGTTTCCTTAACAAGGTTCTTAAAAAAGTCTTTCTGACGGGTAATATGTACCTGTGTTTCCATCGTTCTTCTTCTTTGGATTGGTTTTGCTACTTCCGCTCTGCGGCGATCCGTTGGATTCAGAACTGGAGCCAGATTGGAGGCCACGAGTCGATCTTCGTACAGTTACGTTCGATACGTCGAGATCTTGTAAAGGCGGTGACATCGGTGGCGATATCTCCTTCGATGTTTTGTTTTTGCCTTTTGCTGCTTGCGCTTTCGCTATGAATCGCAAAATACATATTTATCCGTTACATACATTCTCTAAAGTCTGGCACTTCTCAAAGTGCAAACTTTGTTCGCTTATGTAATTAAAAAAGAAAAACTAGAGTTATATTTGTACTCAACCTCTGTCCACGTCCACTAGTGAACGTTGTGATCTGCTTCTCTTTACACCTTTTTCTATGTCCTGTTCTGCTTCCTCATTCTTTTTACTGGCTTTACTCTTCTTTTTACCCAGAGTTTTCGTGTCGGAGGCACCTGATGCAGATTGCTGTCTGTTCATAGATAGCTTCTTTTTCTTTCCTGTTAGGAGCAAACATAACATCAGACTTTTAAAACAACGCCAATAAATAACTGTCTTGTTGTAGCGGCGTACGAATCTGCCACGTCATTTATTTCATAACAAGTACTTTTTTACAATTATGCAACTTTGAGAAAAAACATTTCAGTAACATTTGTTGCAAAGGATCCTGAACAGATATGATCAACATTTTGTATAGGTAAAAAAATTAAGAAGAGGAAGTCTTGCATGTAATGTTGTGCATAGATTACGTCCGCCGCCGCTCCTTCGAGAAATCGAAACTGCGCGTGTCTCTCGCGTGACATATCACTTCAGGTACAAAATCAGGACGTCTGGTAACGCTAGTATGTGCCCATATGTAGATCTTTAAATAATAAAAGACAAAGTCGCAAACTGTGTTTGTCTGTGTACTCGCTTACAATTTCTAATGTTATAAGTGAATTTCAATAAGCTTTTCACCATAACTGAGAATATTTTGTGAGAAAAGTTTAACATAACACTTGCACATTTAGTTTGTATGTTACAGACCTTTCTCGTCAGTAATATAATACAGTAATAAATTAGGATTCCCTGTATTTTTTACATTAAAAATCTTATATCTGAAAGGCATCGATATTAATCATACTAATGTTTGCCTCTAGCTAGATTCGAAACCTGTAACTATCGTTAGGAAACATTAAGCTATAAGCTAAATGGTGAAGAGTGGTGTAAATAGGTTTGAGCCTGTCAAATGGTTATGATTTTTAGAAGTAGTCGCAATACCTTTTGAAACCTTTGCTTTCTTCACTGGTGAGACTCCACTACTGTCTGACTGGATTTCAGCTGACTGGATGGCAGCTGGTGTGTTATTCGAGACCGAGGACTTTCGTGCTGATTTAGGACTGTCACTTTCTGATACTTGCTGGCGTTCTGAAATACGAATGTGTACCTAATAGATCAAGTAAGCCGGCCCAGGGACTAAGCGCTGACCTTAAATTATTAAGAGTTTCATCCCGGGATAATGGTTTGTGAACCAGTCAATTGTACGATATTAACATCATAAATATTTTACTGTCCATATCAACGACAATAATTAAGTCATAGAAAAATTTTTTAGTCTTTGTATTTCCTGACTCAAGATATATTTGCTAATATTTAACTAGGTCAACGACATCCAGGTCAAAGGCATTGTCGACCGTCCGCGCCGGCGTTCACTACCAGCGTTTGACGTGAACGATGCACCGACAAAGGCTCTTGCCGAGGACAGTAAGCTATTATTCCTGATGAATGGCGCTTGTCAAAAAATTATCGCCGCCAGTGCAAACCAAGTTTTCATTAAATGTCAAAAAGATCGCATCCCACCTGTATAATATACAAAAGTCATATAATACACAATAATTATCAAGAGATACATAAATTATAATAAGTAAATAGGATAGAACAAAGCCGCAATCCGCGTGTGTCCGTGTATTCGCTTATAATTTATAAACTTCCCAAGTGGATTTTAACGCGATTTTTGCTTTCATTTAAAACAATGTATATAGTCAAAAAAATAAGTATTTAAAAATTTAGTTTACTTTCGATGCTGACGTAAGAAAGTATTTATTAGGAACTGATTTTGACGAAATTCTTTAAAATTAATTCGAAGACGTGCGAGCCGGGGCGGTTCGCTAGTATATTATATAAACAAGTGGTCACCTTCGGATATCGTCACCATCTCAGTGGGCGAGGTTTCGTCGATCTCCACCTCCTCTTCGACTGTTTCATTTACTACTACGTGTGTGCTGCGTGCTAACGGTTGAGCTAAAGAAAAATACATAATTTGAATAATAACACATTAACTGTATTCGTATGTTTTTAACGCGTTCTTCTATCTTCGTTTACTCTGCGTCAAAAGAACGCCACACCGAAAGTATTTGTAAAAAACTTGTAGGTAGATTTGTAAAAAAAAATTGACAATTATAGTTCCCGGAGAGGTCTAGGTTTTCTTCAGCTGTGGACTCAAATAGCCAAATGAAGACTAAATCTAAATTTATGGTAAATGAAAAGTGGGGAAAATATAAAGTACAGTTTGTCACATAAATAAATAAAAATAGTGCCGAAAGTGGTACAACATAAAACAATAACCAGATGTCGAATCTGGTTATTGTTTTATGTACGTGAACCATATATATGAACCAATAATTTGCATGGTTCAATACTTTAGTTGCGATCGCTGATCACTGTCAAGTGATCGTAGCACTATAATCTTATATGCAGCATATAACCACTTGAAACTGAAAGGTGTCGACCGGATATCAGATAACATCAAAAGTTTTTCAAAATTACATACTATAGATAAAATACAAAATGATTTTTTTTTGTTATGTAGAAAGAAGACTACATTTACGGAGACCACTACAACAACTTCAAGTATTGGCCAGAAAAAGATAATTAGAAATGTGTAATTTTAAAATTTGAAACTTACGTAGAGAAGTTGTGACACGACCTAATTGCGCGATCGTGTCTTCTGCCTGCATAGTTCCCTCGGTCATGACTGAAATATGTCCATAAATGTATAATTTATATTAAAAAATTATTTTAGGACTAAAATACACTATTATATAGGAAAGTAAAAGTTTGAAGAAAATAAAGTTCAGCTATACTTTTTAAATAATTAAGACGTTTTTTAATGTTACCTGTATTGGACATTTTGTTTAGACTAGAACGTTCCAATGCTTCCAAAGCGCCGAGATATCGCATCAGATTTCTTGTCGACTGCTTTTCTGATAATTTCTGGAGAGGAAAAACATTAATGACTTTTTTTTAATTTTACTACCTACTTGGTAGCAAAAAAAATTGTTTTAATTTTAAACTAATAAATATCAAATTCAACGAATTGGTAGCTGAAGTAATTTAACCATTCTCTTAGTTTAAAAGTACACCTGTGTTTAATTTTCATTGAGAAGAATGAAGATGAAGGGAACATAGAAAGAAAACCAATATAAGTGTCGCGTCTTGCTTCTCGCGGCGCCTTTCGGTGACATCGGCGCCAGCAGGTGCAACACATTCTCCGACGCTTACTGTAACACTAACCGGTGCGAGATCGCGCAGCGAGGCGGCCAGGGTGCCGGCGACGTGCGCGTCTCGCGGCGGCGACAGCAGCGACAGCAGGCGGCACGCCAGCGCACTCTCCGGAGCGCTCGGCCGCCGCGACAAGGCACCGCACAGTGCCAGCGCCATACCGCCCTGGCTGTCCACTAACTGAGATAATAAAAATGTGCAATTAAATGTTATAGTATGATGGGAAAGAGGGTCTCCGAAAACTCCGGTTACCTCACTTTCCGAAGAAAACGTAGAAGCACAGGATGTCTCTACTTCAAGCCGGTATTCTGCGGGACTATGGTACTAACTCGATCGAGCCGACCAATTCGAACAGCAGTACCAGCACAATAATTTATCTACAATGTAAATTAAAATAGGATATCATAGTACAACCTTGGTCTAGTTAGTTGGACATAAACATAACACCAGAAAGAAACTTAGACCATTGGTTGGTGTGAAATTAGATGACTTGCTTTTTTGAATTAAAGCAAATAATGACCGCAGCTATGTTCATTTACTCTATGCTGAGACATGCTGTTATTTTTACGAAAGTTCTCAAACCAGAGATACGTGGGCTGTCTTGTTTATCCCAAGTAGCGGAAAAACAATGATCTCGATCGATCTGGATAAATATTGCGACGAGTGTGCTTAATTATCTTGTTTCCTATGATAGAAAATATAGAGATTTCATATCAGGAAACACTGGCTGGATTAGATTACGTTTCGATTTAAGTCTGCTTCGTCTTTAACACTGCTTTTTAGTCAGAAACTAAAATCAGAATCCCAATTTCTGTCAAAGAGACATTCCATCTTACAATTAGCCAATACACGCACCTATATAGTAACCCCTGAGAATTAAACCGGAATGCCTCATTTTTGATTCTTCGTCCAGGGTGATTATAAGAGTTTATTAGCAACAGTAACTGTGTGCTTGTTTGTAACCATCACTTTAAAAGTAAAAATTACAACATATTTTACGAAAAATGTAGTACAGGAGTAAAAAGTACTACTTACTTCATGGTTAACTCTAGTAAGAGAGACAATGAATCTAACGACAGCCTCTTGATCGATTTCAGAAAGCGGAGAACTCGATGGCGCGTTAGCTAGCGCGCGAAGGGAAGGCAGCGTTGCTTTCTATAAAAAATAATGCAAAATATTTTTATGTTGTAGTTCCGAAGTTCTTTATTATAAATGACTTCTTTTTCTTCCTTTGTTTACTTAACCGAATAATTATTTATGTTTGTCTCAATTTTTTTTTTACAGCAATGGCTTTATTGGCTTATAAATGGACTATCCAATTAAGTTTTATTTCCAATTACTTACTTAAATGTTCTGAAGATGTATATTATTATACGTAATGTTAATCATTACATAATATAATATTTAAAGCCCACAAGACTACGATAAAATATAAATATAACGGTTAAGTAAGTTAGTAATGCGTCGCAGTTCCTATGCGAAATAATTTACCTGTATTTGTTCTTGCGCACCGTCCACACTAATCGGGAATGTCTGGAAGAAAACTCCGATTGTCTGACGTAGCATATCTTCATCCGCTACAACAAGTTATAAAAATAACTTTTATTTATTGCTGAATAATATAATATCATAAGGCTCGGCTAAGGCCATTTTAAGGCAACCATCAGGAGGCGGTGACAACTCCAATGAGAAAGTTTCTATGGAATTTTTGTTGAAGCTTGCCAGGAAATGCTTATTTTAAACAGGAAACAGACCATAAGATACTTTATAAACAGTATATATTGTAAAATATCAAGACGTAAACTTACCTGTAGCCGGGTTGAACCAAAGCAACAGCAGTCTGCTTAGTATAGTGGGTGATTCCAAATGCCCAAGGTGTATGAGACGGCAAAGTCCTTCCACAATTGTAAGTCTGTATGCTGCGCACTGTTAGAACACAGTTAACCATAATTATGATGTAAAAAAAAATTGTTTAAGAAACACTTGATTATACTTACCGAGCTATCCATTATTTTAAGTAGTAGCTCTATAACAGTGCTATGTGTTGGTGATAATGATATAACCGATTCTGATATGCTGCCTGCAAACAATATTTTTAAATACATAAAGTGCCATACATAAAAGTTAAAATAACTGAGTGGTAAGGGGATCTACCTACGAGTCTATAGGTCCAAGTTCGATGCCCTGTTTGGAGATCGTTGGCATTAAGAATAAGACGGCGACAGGCTCACAAACTGTCACATTGTTACATAGAAAAGTGGGTTGAAGGCGTTCGGTTACTGAGGTAACAGGAGACCCACTCCCTCTCCCCATCCCCCTCCTCATCCTTCCTCCCATCTCCCAAATATCCTCAAAGGCCGGCAACACATCTGCAGCGCCTCTGGTATTGCAGATGTACGTGGGCGAAGGTAATCACTTACCATCAGGTGAACCCCTTGCTCATTTGCCGCCTTTCCTATATAAAAAAAAGCTAGTCTAGTCTAACCTCTGGCCAATCCAGTATTGAGTATACGGTTGTGAGAGCTCATTTTTATTATTATCCATTAAATGGATATCATCACTAGATAATATAATATATCTGATTAATATTTAAAATTTAAACAATCTTTAAACAAAGGGATCCTTTGCATTACGTAAATGCTTCAGTTATGAGACAGGCGTCACGACTATGATTACTTATGACACTAATAATTTTAAAATATCAATAGTAAAGGTAAAATAATGTAAATTTCCGATGACTAACCGAAACTAACTAAAAGTTTAACAAAAACGGATTTATTAACTTTATTGAAAAGGCCTTTGTTCAGATGAAAACCTAACCAGATAAGGGAGATGATGCAGAGACTTTCTCTTATCTTTACTTATACGTATTCAAAGTATAATATCAATAGATATTTGAATGTATATGCACTAACGTACCGTCTTCTTCTGTAACGTCAAGAGAGAGGCGGGTGTTCCGTTTCTTTTTCTTTTCAATTCGAGACTCTTCCTTCTGTGAGTCTGCAATATCCTCCTCGAATACTCGTGCGCCGTGTACACACAACAAGTCTACGATGCATCGTAGGACTGTTGTTACAACGGGTTCGTTAGCCGTGTCAATCAACTGAAACAATTTTATTATTCGAGCTGATTTTTATATCTTATTGTTATGAGTTGAACTGGTAGCAAAGTAGTAGCCTGTAAATGCCCACGGCTGGGCAAAGGCCTCCTTCGCAAATATCTGAGAGCCCACTGCAATGCGGGTTGGCGGACTTCACATGTCCTCGAAATAATATTTTTTTACTATTTCTCTGACATACAAGTTTCCTCGAGATGTTTTCCTTCACCGTCGAGCACGTGGTAAATTCAGCACTTAAAATGAATTTACAATTTTAGTAGTGATGGTGCCGGGTATCCAACGTCACTTGCGCTTTATGGTTGTACCGGTACCAGTATTGCATAACAAAACCGTAACTTATAGTATAATCGTTTCAGTTTTTTTTTTATTTCTCCCTTCTGTACCAAAATCTAAGTGCGGGAGAGGAAGGGCCTATATGATCTAATGGGCCAATGAGGGCAGCGATTGCAGTGGTGGCCTGCTTTGTAAGACTACTCTTCTTCTGTCAAGGTCAAGCTTTATATCGAAATGTAATTATATGATAACAGTGATAAAAAACGGTATGACGTCATACCGCAATTTAAAAGTAATTTTATAAAAGTGATTCCTCTCGCTATTTATGATTTCATCTAAGTGAGATGCATCAGAACTCATGCAAAAGATTGCAATAGCAGTTTTCATGTTCTGTGAACATATGAGATTTAATTCATTTTTAAATCTGAAATTTGATTTATAATGATACATATAAATAAAATATATAGACATCCATGATTTCTGCTTTTTTTTGCTCTTATGACTATTTGGATGATACCAAACTCGAAAACACTTATTTTACGTTTGTCGGACTGTCTGGTTTTTGGCTGATTAATGTAAACATTTGTAAACAGCTGAACCGATTTTGAGGGTACTTTTACTAGAAGGTATATAACTTTATAGAGAGGTGGCTTCTTTTTACCCCGGACATATTTAGGGTTTAGAAAGTATGCATCTGCCATTGGTTCACTTGATGGCAAGTGATTGCCGTCGCCCACGTACATCTGCAACACCAGGGGTGCTGCAGGTGCGTTGCCGGCCTTTAAGGATACTTAGGAAACGGAAGAGAGGATGGGAAGGGGTGTGAGCATCTGGATACCTCACTCACTGATCGAAACGCAGAAGCATGAGATGCCTCTACTTCACGCCGGTATTCTGCGAGACTGTGGTACTAACACGGTTGAGGAGGCTCATTTGAGCAGCAGTTATCATTATAGTGGGGCCTAGGGTTAAACTCTTTTCTTATTCTTAGGTTGATGCATCTAGGATGTATTCATCTATACTAATATATACACTGATTTAACTTAAAAGGAGTTTTTCATTAATTTCGATAGATTTTTTTTAAATTCTCTTTATGCATCTAGAAGTGCTAAAGGTTATGTTTAATTGTACTTATTTTTATTAATGGGAAAGTTTGTAAGTTTTCGTTTAATCATGCCATGCCATGGAATAGGACATAGGATAATTTTTATTTCAATTTAAGAGCCTTGGGATAAAAGTTATAACCACGCGGGTGTAGCCGCGGGCAGTAGCTAGTCTCAAATAATTATTAAGCTTATAAGAAATGTACGTCAGTATTTCTAAGGTATCATGACAAAGCTTTTGTGGAGCAGTGCACTTTAATAGAATTAATAATTAAAAACAAAAGAGGCTTAAAATTAAATTTTTACTGTAAGGGTCATAAGGGCCATAAGTGCAAGGTACTCACTTGTAGATATAGTATAGCTCACTAATAATTATGTGTAGAAACAAATAGAAAAAAAAAAACATACATTAGCAAAGAAGAATGCCTTATTTTCTTTTGCAAAATCCTTATCCAACATCCCATATAGAGCGACAGTTTCGAGAGCGTTGTTCAGTACGTCTGGGTTTTGAAAAATCTCTATCTGTAACCAAAATATAAAATCATCATCAGACTTTAAGCAGTTCACCTGCACATGGGTAGGCCTGACCCATGGCGAGAAGAAATATCTTAATACTACTACAGTATATTTTCTTATTTTGGCCATCATACCTTGATGCCTCGCGTCTTAGATGCTACTGACCTTTAGGTATTTAGGGAATAGAATGACTGAGAATATGAAACAAAATAGAAATTTGAGGACTTGTGAAGTCTTCTAAACCGCAGAAGGCAGTGGTAAACCCTCAAAATTAAGAGGCCTTTTTTTGTCCAGCTTTGGAACATTTACAGGCGGTTGCTGCTGCTACTACTTATATGAATAAACACTAACACTCCTCAAATGACAATTCCTCAATGATAAACATTAGATAAAAAAAAGCACATACAATACAAGTACAAAACAAGTACATACCTCTAATTCATTAAATATTATTTGAAGCATAGGTGTTATACTCTTCAGCTGGGGTGTATCCAATGCAGCGTTCAGTATCGTTAAGCACTTGTTAAGTGTTGCCTCATCTGATACCTTCTCCTTTATAGTCTGTAAACAATCAGATTATTGGTAATAAGTACGAACGAAGTAACTTATTTCATTTATTTCCAAGAACTATAGAACTAAACGAGACTGAATGAGAGACAGATATGAAATTAAAACTGATAATATAGATTAATACCAAATAAAAAATAGAAGAAAAATAAGGTGAAATAAAGGGATTTGTATGTAGAAACATGATCAATGATATACTTACAGGAATAGGCGCCGGAGGTGGTGGAGGGGGTTGAATATTCAAGTCTTCTAGCTTCCTCTGAATATCTTCAACCTATAAACAACCCCGAATGTTTAAAAATAATAATATAAATGGCGTCATTGGACAAAATTCTTGAATTGAAGCAAAAACACAGACCCACCAGTCTGTAAATCCTCTATTGATCCAACTGTCAAATAAGAGATAGAAGCACATCTGTATGTTTTGATAAAATCAGTTGACAGCATCCCAGAAAATAAACATAAATTTTACAGTATCTACTCTATATTGAAGGCGAAGGTAGTGGCTAAGCGTTTGGCCGCGGCAGTGCGGGTTCGAATCCCACACGGGACAAGTATTTGCATGGAGTACAAATAATTTTCTGGGGCTGGGTGATCGTACATATGCAATTTATGTATGTAAACTACCGAAACAGGAAAAATTCCTACAGTAAGGAGTAACATTTTTTTAAATAATGTAAAAATATTAAGAAATTCTCAATGTTCGTCCATTCCACTATTTGTAATTAGAAAACTGAAAGTGAATGTATATAGAGAAAACCATAAAATATTTATTGGGCCCTTCCGGGATTGCTAATAAATACCTTAGCTTTACATTCTGCAGCAAGAGCATAATTTTGGTCCCTCACTGCCTCTTCTTGTGCTTCTATAGCCACATTAAGTGATACACGTAGTCTGGCTCTCTGAAACATACACATATCTTTAAAGTAGGAAGCCCAAGTCTTATACTCGGAATCCATTTTTGTTTATTTCTGTACATTGTATAAAGAAATAAAACAGTTTTAATTAAAAAAATTAAAGAAATCCTCATATACACATTATACTAGCTATTTCTTAATCATGACTTAGAATGTATGGAGTCATTATTTGCATCTAATTTTGTATCCTTTCTTATGAACCAAATATCTTGAATACCTTTTTATTAACTTTCAAGTAATAATAAAAATAAATATAATTTTCCCATATATATCTACCATTCCGTACCATCTATCTACCATTCTACTCCCCTGAAGGATGTAGGAGTTATCTGGGTAGGTACCACACTTTTAATCATTTCTGCTGCCAAAAAGCAAGCAAGTATGAAGGGTACAGAGAGCCAGTATAATTACAAGCTGTGTGGCATGTCATCTTAGTCCTCAGGGGTGACAACGCTTCTGTAACCGTCTTCAATTAAAGTTGTTTGCAGATGTGACTGTTAAGCCTTTTTTCTTCCCAATACATTAAAAATAAAATTTGAGAAACTTCGATCTATTTGCCGTCAATTCACATATAATTTTTCAATGTGATAGTTAAATTACATTATGGTTTTACATTTGAAAATAGAATTGCAGAGATTCCTTTGCACAAAGTGGGTAAGGAGCCGATAAATATTTTCAAGGTGCTTCAAAAGCAAGCTACATCAGTCGTAAGACTAGTATCGTTAGGTACTCTAAAATTAACTTTGTCGTAGACAATAAAATAACGGGGCGATCTCATGCTTTTAGGACCAGACAGCTGTGAACGCTGTCGCTGTATAAGTTATAATGTTATATTTGAGTACTTCTACTGGAAGCTACAAACCTGTAATTTAACTTCAGTACAGTCAACTGCTGGTGGAGGCTGAGGTGGAAGAATCTCCGGTTCAGGGGGATCTCGCAGTGCCGATATTACACCGCTTATCACTTCCATGCGCGGAGATACTTCCGGAACTACCAATTCCAATGCAGTTACAAATGCCCGCAGAACTTCTGGATTTAATTTTCCATAGTCCCCTACAAAAACACTGTCATGCGTGAGGAATCGCCCTGTATTATAATATATAATCATGTACACCTACCGTAATGCCCATGTGTTAGCAGAGTTTAAAGGAAAACCAATGAATATATTGTGGCTATATTTTACGAAGTAACAAGATGGTACATGTTCACCTCACGGTGTCACATCTGCTCATAAAATTTCAAGTGGAGTGTGTACTGCCCTTACCATCCCGTAACTTCAGCGAGATATCTTCATCGGATATCTCATATGACTAGTAATTTCATTAGCTTCAATGTCCTTAGTATCTAACACAGTTGTATTTGCACATAACTTGCTCGACCATAGTACAGCTGGTAGATCTCCACCATCACAAGGCATCTTATGTATATTATGTAGGAAAGAAAACATATATCATACCAGTAAGTACATCAGTAATGAGGGCTTGTAGACCACTTCTGCCGGTTGGGTCCGAGGCATCATATACACGTATCATCGAACCCAACTCTTGCAATACATACTGTCGCGTGCTGAATCCCACTGGATCTTCCGTTTCAGATGGACAAGGTGATTCTACAATACTGGTAGATAAAGATTACTAAAATATACATAACAAAGGCAATCAGAAGTAGTTATAAGCATATCAATTGAATAAATAAATAAATATTTCAAGATTAAACACTTACGCTCTTATATAACCAGTGAGCACAACCAAATCAGGCAGAACGGTTTCCAAAGTTTCATCATCATCGATATTCTGTAAATGTTCCGCTAGGTGGCGCCAATACCAAGCTGTCTCTTTGTTTAATTTCTCAGCAGGGATCAATCGCAAATTCTTGTCAGTGGGCAACCACTCCAAAAGTTCAGAGATTGGAAGACGTCTAGGAGGAGAAATAAAACATGAAAAAGAAAAAATCAATATACCTTAGACCAGTGATAAGGCATAATCTTATGTCTGAAGGTTAGTATAGTGTGTGAGTATGGGTAAACTCTCCATGAATGCCATACCAGCTTTTGTTGCTGCTGACTGCCTAAATTCAGCATTCGACATACACTGGCTGATAAATAAGAACTAGATTCTTTACGCCATCACCATGGTTGTGATACTTTAATTTATTTATACAGACACAAGAAAAAGAACTATACAGACAAGAAAAAGAACAACACAAAACTTAAACGAAAAGAATACTTACTTGAACAGGGACTCCAGTAGCTTACCAGCAACATACTGGGAGTCCTTAGCGTCATGCGCGTTATCCAAACGGATTGCTTTTAACAAATCTACAATGTTCCCCTTAAACGTGCTCAACCAGCCAGGGATTAGGATTTCTTCTACAACACGACGCACTCGATAACTGCGTTCCGTTAGTCCAACCTGTGAAAAATAAGACAAACGATCAGTCCGATAAAGGCGCCAAGGGTTCAAATTCCAATATTTATGAACAGAAGTAAAGTAAAGAAACAGAATAAAAGTTCGATATTTGGGTGCCACGCGAGCTCACTGAGCGAAACCTAATGAATTATTTACTCATTTGCGATTCTCTATTGAAAAGTAATGAAACCGAACCGAGTTTGAAAAGTGGACTACCTACGACACGAACGTGCGAAAAAGATCATAGTCTAAGGGCAGTCAAGCTCCACAGACTGTAGCTACACCCGGGTTAATTCGCAATAAGGGGATTCTTTTTGTATGGTGGGATCGTTCATTATGAGCTTTTACCGCCGGGGAAAACCATCGATTTGTGAAAAAAAATGTTTGTACGTAACATAATAGCAACAAGTTATTAAACCAAATGGAACATATATATTGTAATCAAATGTATATAAAATACGAAGATATTTTTCCCCCTATTATGTAAAGATTAAGTCGCATAAGCTCAGAAATGAAAAGCTGAAGACATGTGGATGCCTGTTTTACGAAAATGTTTGTAATAATAATACGGCACCATATCCTGCGTTTTATGGAAGATAATACCATGGTTATAATCAGCCCCAGTCGTCATTATTTTAAAGGCTTGTTTCAGAAGCTTAAAATAACGTTAGAATATAGCATCAGAATAGTTATGAACCCTTCTGATGTACTAGTTGACTCATAATATATTTAATTTCAATTGTTTCGAAATTACGGCTCGTGGACACTACTTGCCTTAAGAGTAAGCACTCTCTGTCTCACTCTAAGCTGCGTAACATTGATGGCAGCTATATAGAGGAAGGCAGCACGGCGCACTGCTTCGTCTACGTCGCACAAACGCTCCAACACGAAGGGAACGTTTCTGGTACACTTCGCTATTGACATTACAATTGCTCTGTAAGTATAGTAGTAAGAAAAAATATTGTTAGTACTAGTAGTGGTGACAAGAGCGTAAGTTACTATTGTTCATGTGAAACTGAGCATGTGTTTTAAACTACTGGTACTCACATAATTGATATTTGGTGTATACCCTTGAAAAGACCTGTTAAATATGAGGTTAAATTTAATGTAGTAACGTCGGATCCAACCTTTACAAAACGTGAATTTTAATGTAATCCTCGAAATTAATAAGAAAATTAGTAGCTAAGAATGTTCAGCTAAATAACAAAGAAACAAACAAGATGTCAGTGATGTAATGTTTAGTAAAAAAAAATCCACCTTCTAACGGACGAGCTAGGGTCGCAACTCATATGAAAGCGATACGCTCTGGTTACTTCGTCGTCAGGCTCCATTGGATTTTGTAAACGCTGTAGTGCCAGGGCGGCGCGGCAACGCACTGCTCCCCGAGTGTCGTGTAATCGTTGCATCTGTTGAGGCAATGGAGACAGCTGTAATTAATCTTTATTACAATGGTCATTAAAAGTGCTTGACTGAGAAATCAGGCTGTCAACGTAGCAAAACCAACATACAGAATGTACTTTTGCAAAACACAAAATAGTAAAGGGAAAGAATGAAATGCAATAACATTCCGTAAAGAATCAACTAGAATAACATAATTCTGTCCTATTCTTTCCATTTTCATATCATCCACATTCCTCTAAAATCCACTGGAGTTTTTCTGTATGTAGGTTTTCGATACAATTTGGAAATTGAATGCTATTACTTTCAAAGCGTTTCCGTTTTTCTTTGATAATACAAGTCATTACAAATAAGTAGATGCAATATGTAGTGAAAAGTGTAATATATAAATAAATATTGTAATTGCGAAGCTTAAGATGGGGTAATAAAGGTTCTTTTGCTAGAAATAGCATTTAAAGGTATCCATGGAAATCCTCTCTATTTGTGAACTTCCAATATAGGAAGTTATATATACAGGAAAATTAGGAATCCATAAGTAGTAGTCAATAATATAGTCTTGCCACTTTTCTTAGTTCCTCTCAACTAACTGTTAATAATTATATTATAATAAATAATTAGTACCAACAATAAACAAGTTCTTATTATATATATTAATAATTTAAAATTCTCTCCGGAGTATGTACAGATACCAAATAAATATAAAAAAATTCAATAAGAAAATAAATAAATAAATAGTTCATGATAAACAGACATGGCGAATTTCTCTTCTCTTGCAAAGAAAAAAACTTCAATCGAATGGACACGATTTCCGCAAAGAATGTAGGCTGACATGTACAAAGGAATGTACGAAGACGACTGATATGTATATTGATTGTACGGCATATAGTATGATAAGAAAATATTCAAAATGGCTTAGTTATTAAAAATTTATTTTAAATTCGCCCCATATAAAAACATATAACATAAAAACATAACCACTCACTAATATATACCTACCGATTACAGGGAAGGTCAGAGGTCTCGACATTTATTTTAGGAATTTCAACCCACATTTCACTAGAGCTTATTTGACATAACATGCCAGTTGTCGAGCCTGACGCCGTCTTTGATTTCTGGCTTACAAATTTTACATAAGTTTCAAAAAACTCAGGTGTAAACTCTCCATGTAAGGGATCAAATGATCCTGATTCGGATGCAGATCCCCTAACCACTCAGCTATCGTGTATGAAACAGTAAAAACAATATTTCTTGATGAAGACTTGTTAAGCCGTGAATTGCCACTATTTTATCAATTATTTTTCAATTTTATCATACCATTAATTTGTCAAAGGCACCAACAGTCCTGACGCGTATTTATGCTACGGTGTCAAATTCGAGATCTGATAACTCGCAATCTTCAAACAAACCAACACACGAACAAAAATACACACGCATATCAAATAAAAAATCTGTTAAAATATTACCAACCTGTGAAGCAAGCAATTTGTCACAAAGATCATCATCGAGGGATGCATCATCACCAAGGGCTGCAAGCACAGCTGCCAGCAGCTGGCTAGCACGATATCTTACTGATTGGCCCGAAACACATTGACACTGAAAACAAAAACAAGAATGGTATTTTTTTTAGTTTTCGTCCAATATATATTACCTAACCGATGAGGCTCTAGCGACTATCAAATGATGGAAAATTCATGCCGAAACCAAATCAATTTGCCAGGTAAGCATGGTGAGTTAGGTAAATATTTCTATCTTCCTTACATTGCATGCCAGCTTTTATTGCAAAGCCTTTATCCAGCAGTGGACTTACCTCAGTTGACTCCTTAGTCAAGAAGAATATTGGTTGATGTGTTGTAACAACAGAAATTCTTTTGTTTTGACTGATGTCTAAATTATAAATTATGTAAATGGCATTATTTCAATCAAGGCTAATTCAATTAGGACGGGTTCTCAAACATATTACGCCCAAATTGGGAATATACATTTCTTTAAACATGCATTGTTCTATGGATATGATCAATAGGGTATGTCCCATAACTCTCAATCTTATAAAACGAAATTTAAATTCAATGAGAGCAATGCGTTTTAATTCTTAATCACATTTAGAAGTATTTTTTATAACAAGAGAAAGTTTTGAATTTTAAAGAATTCTGATACACTTTAACAAGTTTTTTAATATAAATTTACTTGAAAAGCTGTAAGTCACAGCATTCAGTGGTATGCAGCCATTTTTCCTTTTAATTAGCTTGACAATTGACAACACTAAATCCAGTTCATACAAATACGACAATGAGCATGGGTCCAGTTGAATACTACTCTAGGGTGCAGTTTGGCTTCTGCAGTTCTGCAATTCTTGCCAGCTAATCAGTTCTGTAAGTAGTGTTAAGATTTGAAAATGGATGTAACTGCCACCGTTTGAGAGTTGGTGGTAAAACTAGAAAATCGTTGTTGTTAAAGGATACTGCTGATAAATTAAGGATGTTATAAAATTCACATCTGCAGATATTTCTTTTGTTAGTAGCAGTTTGGCTACAAAAGTAGCAACAATATTTTCTCGCAATGAAGTTTAAGTTGTCGCCTGGAAGTTGGAGATTCCTATCATTAAAAAGTCAAGTATGCAATATTATTCTTTGTTGTGATAAGGTTGTCACACAATTCTGTGTATTTATTTTCCAGGAACTCTATCTCAGCATCAAACATTTTGCAAAATAAATAGTTATAAAGGATCTTTTGTAAGCCAGTGCACTACTGTGTGAAGCTGTAAACAGTGGGAATCTTCGTCATTGGCATCACAATACTAGCTCAACAATATCGTTTAGTGAGTTGCTTCTGATTTTATGAACATAACATTTAAATATGGTTTCTTCTTTTGTCTTTTTTTGTGTAAATTTCTAGTAAATAATTGTACATAGTTTCTCGTCCTTGACAAATCTCACGTATGTCAACTCTGCTGCATTCATTGGTAAAGTGGACTCATCCAACTGAATTGAAAAGATAAGTGTGTCTGTATAAATGATTGCAGAATGATTCCTTGTAGTACTCAGCAATCTCATCAATTTGTCTTTGCATGGAACAATTACTGAAAGAACAATTGCAAATAGTTTGTGCTAGCCTGTTTTAGAAATTAACAATGTGATATTGTATGCAGCTCAAAGTCTATCATCGTTTTGTTTCTTACCGCTGAAAAAAGTTTTGATATAGTTGACTGAACAACCTAATTCTTTCCAGAACTTGAAAATAGGACATATCTTTGTCTTTCTTATCCAAGTTCATTTATTTACAATGATTTTATAGCATACAAGGATTCATAGCTGTAGTGATGTTGAGTTTGTGGGATTTTTGATAAATCAAACAAAAAGTAGAAAAAACATTTTTCGCACTACACTGTTGCCTCTTGTTCTATTTTAGTTCTTACATCGTTTTGTCTACACAGATATACATAAAAGATAAACTTCACAAAACTTGTTACTAATTGCATGTGAAAATGCTAACAGGTATAAAATAAGCAAGCATTGTGTTTACATAGGTTGGAAATGCAACATGCAGGCACAGGAAAAAGATAATCATGCATTCATTAGTTTTCCTCACGGGAATGATCAAATTTGTACTAGGAAAGTGATATACAAGGCCATTTTTGTTTCATGCAAAAGTGCAAAAATTGCATTGTTTAACAAAAAGTAATTAGAACTTTGTAGCTACAAAAATGACACTGCTATGAAAGTCAGAAAATATTGAACTAAAACAAGGTATGAATAAGGAAATGAAATTAAAGGATGTAGTTATAATAGGAATTTAATATTAGTTTAAAATATGGAGAATTCTACAGTTCTCAATGTGCAGCAATTTAAAGTCAGATTCTTATAGAAACCATCAAGATGAGACTTTGAGAAGACACTGAGAAAGGCTGTCAGTTTCCCATTCTCAGCGGTGAACACATTTAATTTTCTTTAGGAATGGAAAAATAAGTCTTCAGACCTTGATAAATTTCATTATAGAAATTTATCAAGGTCTGAAGACATGCAACATAAAATAACACAACTGACCAGATCTTATTAGGAAAAAAAAAATTCAAAATAATGTATGACTCACATCAAAAATTATATCGAATATAAACATAAGGAACTCCTCCTCATCATCCAAGTTAGTGCAAAATGTCGCCACAAACTGAATTACTCTATCCACATTGGCACTTGTATCACCAAATGTAAATAGGTATTGGAGTGCATTCTTGAAGCTTTCACTGAATGAATCTTGGTCAGTCTGTAAAATGAATTAACATTGGTATAGAAATTATACAATACATTAAAACACTTTATTGTACACCAAAGAAAATAACACAATAAAACATAAATTTGTATATTCAATGAAAACATTAAGACGTCAGGTAAATTGGTAAAGGGCAACAGTGTCTTTTCATAAAGTAAGGAAATGAGAAGCATTCCATCTTAGTCTTAGTTAGTGTTAGTTATTTACAAAACTTAATTCTAAGTATGTCATCAGTTGACATTTATTAGTTGTTAACTATAAAATAAAAATGTTAAGCCCACATACATCTCATATAATACTTATGTGATAATATTGCAAAGTATTATATGTTTAGCCATGTACAAGCAAAAGCAGTGTCTACAGTGGCAGTATTTACAGTGGCAAACCCACAAGATGAGTGACAACCTGCGCAGTGTTGTGGGAAGTCGATGGATGCAGGTGGCTCGAGACTGAGCTTTCTGGCAATCTTTGGAGGAGGCCTATGCTCAGTAGTGGACTTGTGTTAGGCTGAAATGATGAAAGTGATGATAATATGTTCCAAAACCGGACCATGATACCTGCTTGACTGGGTCATATGGTTATCATTTCTACTTATTGAATATCAGGCAACCATTTCAAGGTAAAACAGTATTGTTTCATGTGTAGTCGAACTTGAAGATGCTTTCAATGGAACAGCTAATTAAATGTTGGTGAGTAGTCATTACATACATAAAAGTGACAACAAAAAAAATTATTGTGAAATTAGTACAAGCTTTAATAATAATTTCCATAAAAAAATAGAGGATTTCTTCTTTCATTTAATGTAAACAGTATAAAACAAAGTTGCTGTTGTTGTCTATGTATTTGCTTATAACTTGAAAACTACTAAATGAATTTCAATACAGGATTCACCACTATTAAGAACATTCAAAACTCTAAATTACGATCATATCTTTTTGGCCAGATTTTGGTGCCAAGCCTAAAAGTCGTCTGGATACCTACCGAGTACCCTTCCTTCGACTGAAATGATTTGCAGATGCCTATGGGCGGCAGTAGTCACCATAAGGTGTACAGTTTATCGTTTATCACCACAATCCAATAAAAACAAAACTAAGGCGCAACAAGTTATACATATGAGTAAAACTACTGTTTCTTGGGGCTTTTTCAATAAATTACCTTTTTGTACAGTTTGGTCATTTCCTTCACATATTTCTTATGCTGTACAACGTTGTACTGAACATTTTGAAAAATCTTAAACATTGTAGGAATATTCCGGGCATTTGGTTTAGCCACGGAAACGGCTTGTGGAATTTCTGCGTCAGTTGGAACCATTATTCCCTATAAAGGTTGACTAAATGCGAACAACGAAAATTACACTGTACTTAAAATTGTATACAAATTCAATAACTCTATAATAAGTATTATAAACTGTTACCGTTTTAATTTGAATTTCAGTTTTGTATTGACATTTCCATCTTTTGACAAAGACACATTTGTCTTTTTGACAAGTGACACTGACTTTTAGTTGCGGGGCAACCTCTATAAAATAAAGCCAAATAAACCTGTAAAGCTGGATTATTTGAGCTATTGACTTATTCAGTCTAACTAAAAGTATCTATCATTTTACTTTTTATCAAGTTTGTATGGACAGTTTTTGTTTTCATCAGCACAAGTCTTCAAGAAAAGGTAAAAACGAAACCACTACAGTAAAATAAGATCCAGTAATATAACTCTTTTTCTGGAAACATAAACGCAATGTTACATTTTCATAATGCTAATTTTCTTCGTTATCAGCATGTAGAGTCCACAGATGAACATAATCTTATCCAAGAAGGCTTCAATAAAAGCTGTCATGCCTGGGCGTTTTATTTTTTATGATAATGGAGGCAAATTAGCAAGCGGCTGACATGGTCGTACATGATTACCGTCATCCACGAACATTTGCAACACCAGAGGAACTACAGCTGCGTTGCCTACCTTTAAGGGTATTTGGGAGGGGGGGGGGGTTACGGGGAGGGAAAGGGTTGAGGAAGGAGGGATTAGGTCTCCGGTTACCTCACTCACCGTACGAAATGCAGAAGCACGAGATACTTCACGCCGATATTCGCGAGGTCGCGCCCAGTCCAGTCGGCTCATTCGAGCAGCAGTCGCTTAGCTCTACCGCGTATAAAATTCGCGATATTCATAAAATTATTATTTTCAGTGACACAAAACAAAAAGATCAGAATATTATTTCTTTATTAATTATGCATAGTTTTTGCTACTACTACTGTACTTTTGGACAGT
This sequence comes from Bhutanitis thaidina, assembly GCA_029286595.1. NCBI lineage: Eukaryota > Metazoa > Arthropoda > Insecta > Lepidoptera > Papilionidae > Bhutanitis > Bhutanitis thaidina. Next base: position 6,162,941 of record JAGSMS010000016.1, read on the forward strand.
AAACAATTTGCACGTAAAAGTCAAGACGAACTTGTAAACTTGTTAAGAAGGCCACGAGATTTATGAAGCCGCTTAGCTCAACCACGGCATGTGGTAGAGCCAAGCGGCGGCTTTTGCTGCTGCTCGAATGGGCCGGCCGGTCGACCGGATTGGTACCACGGCCTCGCAGAATACCGGCGTGAAGTGCGCCGGATCTTTCTAGGTTTTTACCTCGGCCAGTTCTCTGGGAAGCGCCTTTTTCTCAGGAGGCAGAGCGTGCAGAGGAGCGATGTGTGCGTGTGAAGAGGCATCAGCACGCTCGAACATGTTCGAGGCAAAGCGCTTCACAAATGCCTCCAGGTATTCTATTTTGAGGTGCCGCCTGTTGGTGGAGTTCCTCATGTAACGCGGCGCACCGACTATGGGACGCAGGGCGGTGTTTTCTTGCGTTTGGAAGAGCTTCCTGCTGCATGCGCTGGTTTGGCCGTACCATGCCAGGGCGGCGTATGTAAGTCGGGATCTCAAATATATTTTGTAGATCCCGAGCTTCGTATTTAATGGGAGGCGGGACCTGAGAACTGGCCCCAGCAGTGCGCCTGCAGATCTTGTTTTGGCCACGACCTCTCTGACGTGGTGCTCCATCGACAGTCGTCGGTCGATGGTCACCCCAGGTATTTAACCGTGCACGACCACTCCACGTCTTGGTCTTTGAGACGAAGTTTCGGTGGTAGCTTTCTGACTGGTCCGATGATGATTGCCTGCGTTTTTCCGACATTCACCGACAACCTCCAGTCGAAGAGCCAGTTGAGTCAGGTGTCTAGCGCTATAAGGTGTCTAGCGCTGTAAGGTGTCTAGCTTCTGCGTATCGTTCGGTGAGTGAGGTAACCGGAAGCCCACCCCCCCTCCCCACACACTCCTACTCCTCCCTCCCATATCCCAAAGACCCTTAAAGGCCGGCAACGCACCTGTAGCTCCTCTGGTGTTGGAGATGTACGCGGGTACGGTACGGTAATGACGTGGCTGATGGTAAGTGCATCAGGTGAATCGCTTGCTCGTTTGTCGCCTTTCCCATAAAAAAAAAGAGTAGGGAAAGCAGTCTCCCACGATTAGAAATATCGATCCCATAAATAGCGAGATCTCGCGAGATTGATAGCTAGATCGATTTTTCTTCCAAATTTTCACAAGAATAGAAAACATTATAAAAAAATAACTAAAACTGAAGGAAACTTAGGCATCATCACTATTTTGAAAATAAAGTTTCATCATCATCATCATCATTTCAGCCCATCAGAAGTCCACTGCTGAACATAGGCCTCCCCCAAAGATTGCCACGAAGCTCGGTCCTGAGCCACCTGCATCCATCGACTTCCCGCAACAGTTGGCTCTTTCCGATAGACAGATCTCTGGCGAAGACTTTGGAGCCTTGGTTATAAAGTTTAGGAAGAACTAAATACCTAAATGAACGTGACGTGTCATAAACAGCTTCTTATTATTTATTTTTAATCTAAATCACTAGAGACACGGATCAGGTGCATAAGGTGCATATTTGAAAAGTATTTGGCTAAGAAAGCACTGAAATCCCTATATGAGGGTTCCCGAGCTTGTATCGGAATGAACTGGGCGTACACGGACTGGTTTGATATCCAGCTACACAGCCCTGTCTAACAGGGCTGTGTAGCATCCCCATGGCTGTTCAATTTATTCGTGGATATTTGTTTGACAGATTTGAAGGAGAGTAATTGTGGACTAAGAGTGAATGAGTTGCTTGTTATATGTTTGCTCTACGCCGACGATCAAGTCTTACTTGCGTCATCGGCTGAGGAAGTGCAGGAAATGGTGACAATAATGAATGGGGCACTGGAAAGAAAGGGTATGAAAGTAAACGTTATAAACATGGTGTTTGAAAGAGAGGAGAGGATGACGGAAATATGTATCAAGATTACGGAAGATAGTTTAGAGCAAGTGAATGAGTTTGTTTACTTGGGAACAATGTTTACGAGAGATGAAAGGTACGAATGTGACATTGAAAGGAGAGCGATGGCAGGTAACATGGTGAATGGGGCATTGCATGCATTTATGAACAGCCAGATGATATCTCACAAAGCTCGTTTGGCTGTGCATAGAGGAGTACTGGTACCAACATTAACATATGAAAGCGAAAGCTGGGTATCGCAGAAGAGGCATGAAAGCAGGATAAATGCAGTAGAAATGAGAGCGTTAAGAAGTATGATTGATGTGAAGATAACTGACAGGGTTCAAAATAATGTGATCAGAGAGCGTTGTGGCGTGAAAGACGATGTCGTGACACGAATTGAGAAAGGGATGCTGAGCTGGTTTGGACATGTGGAGAGGATGAATGAAAGTAGGTTGACGAAACAAATATATGACGACGCAGTCGGAAGAGGAAGACCTAGGCGAACATTTCACGATCAAATCGGAGACGTTCTGAAAAAAGTCCAGATCAAGAGTACTCTAAACCAACGAGCATGCATGCGAAGATTGATGAAAGTGGAAGAAGCGAAAGACGTATGTCAGTACCGTAGCAAGTGGAAGAAGAAAGTCCCTGCCTACCTCGTTGGAAATAAGGCGGGAATATATACATACATACATACTAGAGACAAAACTTTTAATAACTACTACTAACAAACTTGGACACCAACAACTTGTGTAAGGCTGTACAACAAGTATTTTGAGTGTAAAATTTAATCTCTTCTCCCTGGTGTTTATATGTAATAGTACAGCCGAGGTATGAGTACAAGGTACTCAATTTAAGTACTACTTTAGAATAAGAGTTTCCGGAACTAATTTAGGATCTTGATATCTGCCCATATGGAGGTTCTCCTTTTTTTCTTTGTCCTTAGACCTACTTCTCCTGCTTGCTCTTACAGTACAATTACGTATGGTATGCACTAAAAAAGTTTCTGCCAATACCCGGATGACCTAAATCAGTAATAAAATGTAATAGTATATAACAAATAAAAGTAACCTCAATCAAGTTTTTAAATACTTTTAATATACTTATTTTTTAATAATTAGTACAATGGATTTTAAAATAATTCATAAACTCATACTATGCAAATAATATTATATACAAGTTAATTGGTAATATAAAAAAAAATATATATTTCGATCTACATACACTACTGCCATTGAGGTCCCATTTCTAAAACAAGTTTGTTTTTTGTAAAATTAAGCAAACTGTAAGATTTCGAATAGTTTTGTAACTAAAGCAGAAGTATGCTGTAAATTATTGCTTATGATATTATTTTTAACAATTTCAAAGATAAAATTTTAACGAACTGTGTGATTTTTTTGTTATTATTTAGTAAGGCCTTTTCTTGCAAAGGAAAGGGATAATTTTAATTAAGTAATAGTTATTGTTAAAAAAGTAAAAAATAAGTGAGACTGCTTAAAGCTTCTAATACATAAATCAAGTTTTAATGGAGAATTATTTGTCATAATTTAAAACACATGAGCCTTACAATCGTGGCTTAAATATTTTATAATGATTCTGATAGTTTTTTTTTTGAAAACATCTAGAATTTGAGAACTTTACGTGTAGCTAAAATCCTATTTCAGTAAACAAACCAATACAATAATAAATAATACATGTGAAACAACGATATTTTTATATTTTTTTCAGAATATTGTATTTGCGTTTGGGTGTGTTTAGTCCATAAGTTCATATTATATCACAAAAAAGGGCTTTCATTATTCGAGGTCTTCAATTAAAGAGTCTAATTCCTTCTGCAGTGTCATCGATTCTTCTCTCTGGTTCTGCACATCATCTTTCAGGCGATCTACGTTAGCCATGAGGAGAGCGTTGCCCTTCTTTAAAGCGTTTACCCTGGTCTCGTGTCTCTTAACACGTTTCGTAAGATTCTCCTTCTTGTTTGGTAATGGAGCATCCTGTAAATTAAAGACATTTTAATTTCGCCAAACTTACACTTTTATTTTTAACGCCAATAATGGAATGAACAATTATTAAGGCATTTGTGTCAGCCAGAGTCACATAAGTTACATAACAAGTATAGTAGGAACTATTACTTTCCGTCTTGGTTGCAATTGTATCCGCTGTATACATAATAGAATCACTATTAGTTTTAATTTTACCTCTGGTTCACTTTCGCTTTCAGTCTCGCTTTCCGTGTCTTGTTCTGTCTCAGTCTCCGTTTCCTCCTCTTCACTGTCACTCTTCTTTTCTTCATCGGATTCCTCCTCTTCTTCCTCTTCTTCGTCCTCGGATCCAACTTCTTTCATCATCGCCGCCATTTTGTCTACTTCCCGCTTCAACTCTTTGTACTTTCGTTTTTCATCTCTATACAATTATTATAATTTTAATTAAAGTTGAAAATAATAAATTCTCGAATTTGATAATATCATCCAATAATGCATAAAGAAAAGTACATTTATAGTACATATATGTAGATATAATTGTAATAGGTACGTGGAAGATTAGTGGTCTAGGTAGTAGGTGAAGTACTAATCTCCTAGTTAGGTAGGTTAATTAATAACCCCCAGGATTTATTTCAGTCCAGAAAATGACATTTACTTAAATACTATAGAACTAATGAGATATGGTAAGAGTTTATTTAACACTGTCTGAACCCTTTTTTTTCTCTTGTTGGCCACTATGACAGGCTCACGTTGTCCCAGATAAACTTAGGTTAAAACTGCGTTGAAAGGAATAAAATGTTTAGACCTCTGATCATCCCAGTATTGGGTATATATACATGTACGTATATATAAAATAAATGTAAGTAATTTTCATATGTTATTTAGGTATATATGTTTTAGTATTATGTGTTTTTGTAACTTAAAAACATTAAATATTTCTTGTATTTACATTTGAAATAAAACTATTATTTATGGATTTTATTGGGTTTGATCTTTACTTTTATTACCGCCGCTTCGGGGGATTTACATCACCCGCGGGGTCACTGAGCAGCTGAGATGTTTGACTTTCTGATGCTATAGTTAAGTCCGGTACCGACAGGTTTCTAATTATTATAATTTATATATCTGATCTACAAGGAAAAAGAGAGATTGAGCTCACAGTATCTTGGGGTCGTACTGTGGTATGCTAGGTCTTGGATTTAAATTAATTTATTACAAGATCCCAACCGGTGGTAGCATCCAGCCATCTTCTATGACCCGGTCGAACATATTAGGCACCCGGGGCGGATGACGTCACATTCAGCTTGACGTTACATTTATTGTCTAGTACAGTGTGTATGGCTGCGACGTACGGTGTGCGGTCTTGGCGTGGGTAGGCGGAAAGCGGGAGATTCCAAAGACGTGCCAAGTTAGTTTGACCGAGTAGTATATTGAAATTAGGTTTTTTTTTAAATTTCAATATCCTCGCGAAGCAAACTTGGCAGAATCGGTGTTCTTTTGCGAGGATTTGTGGTCTGTCAGATCTGTGTAATACATGTGATGTATTGTTGAGTAAATGATCTCATTTGCATAGAGAATCTTGATTTACGAGTATGTTAGACCTAAAAGAAGTACATCAGTACAATTAAGAAGTAATAATAACGCATTTTTATTAGTTCTTAATCTAAGTTATAGACGCCGGTCAAAAAGAGAATTTCTCTTGGGATTTATTTCTATGCAAATTTTGAATTCGTACCTGAACTTAAAGGGGAAAGAATGGGAAAAGGCAACGACGAAATTACTTTTTTCTGCCTTAACGGCAACACATGACTTTCTTTTTTGTTTGGGTTATTACCTTTCAAATGATGTAAGTCTCATACCTCTTCTTTTATAATAAATAATAAAAAAAAAGTACTTAAATTTTCGTTATTCACAGTTAGTTAAGTATACTATTTAATATAATGCTAGATTAAATAGTACCCACTTAAGTGCAGCTTGTTGGTTTTTCAATGCCATTTTGTAGCCCATACGTTCCCTCTTCATATTGTCTTGCTTTTGCTTTAGGTGTGAGATCTTGTTCCTCATGTTACGTATTTCTTTCTCAATTCGTTTCTGTTTCTTCTCTTCACTCTCTTCCTGTAATTTTTAAGTAAAATTTAATTTAAAGTGAAGAGTATAATTTAAAAAAAGCAAAAGAAATCAATGAAATAGTTTTAAATACGAATTTTAACGATGCCTCCTTATGTCTATACTCGCTAATCTTGAAAGCTATTTTAGCGAATTTTATTGGGTGGCCTCACATAGACTAAAATAATATACTGCCGATTTTTGATATGCTCGCGTTTATGAAGAGGCCCACGTGATACATTCCATGTGTAACTTTTGAACGCAATATCTGTTTTATTGCGACCCTCACCACAAGTATGGCAAGCAAGATTAAGACTGTTTAAGGTCTTATGTGTCCAAACGTGTCAGTCTAATCTAAAAAAAGGAATCTCTAATTTCTATGGAAATGGTTTAGTTACCTCGTCTTCTTCAGATTCATTTTCTTCTTCAAAACTGTCATCCTTTGTTACTGAAAGTTGTTTAATTGCATGACTAGACCGCCTGGAGCCAACATTTGTTGGAATAGCACCCTGAAAAGTTAACCAATTCATTTGAAATCAAATTTTATTTTTATTAGTGATGTCCATACTTCATATCATGAAATATGATGACACTTCAAATCATGTTTATCATAAAAAAATATCATAAGTTTTTAAGCAATTTCATACAGAACAAAGGCGCCCTAAGTCTCCCTCGCCTCGCGAGAATGGCGACCTAATGCGGTCACCAGTCCCCGTATTAATGCTACACTTCTCCTAAATAGAGAGTATTTTTTGTGACCTTCATTTTCTACACTACATAATGTTACCGTTCTAGATCATTTGTGTCTGGCATGTTTAAGATCAGACTATTTAGGTTACTATATCCAGCACTGGAAGAAATATGAAGATGAAATTTATGTGAGTTTATAATTTTGCAATATAGCCACGATAATGGAGTGGTTTGAGGATCTGCCTCCGAATCAAGACTTCCGAGTTCGATCTTTTATGAAGAGGCCTCGTAGTAATGAGTTTTTCAAAACATATGTACCTATGATTTTCTGATGCTACTAACAAGTTTGATTAAGTAAGAGCTACGCCGCGGCGAGATTCTGGCTGTATGACAAACATTTAAACACGACAGCCTCACGATGATGACCTCTCTCCCAAAAATAATAATGTATTATTATTGTTAATGTACGTTATATCCGTACCATATTCCATTAACTTTTCAAGGGAAATACGCAACGTACGCGCAAAAAAATTTGTTGTAGTTCTGTATAACGATTTCTTTACATTCAAATTCTTACACAGTTATGTTTACTACCAATCATCGACCTCTTGTACACTATTTTAATACTTTAAGCGAACAATTCGTATTTTTTACACACTCTGTGTCTGATATAGTAGAAGAAAACTTTTTCTATGTTAATATGAAAAAAATGCTATGTAAAATCATTGATATTAAACTAGAATTTGCGTATATTTTTAATTCTACTGCCAAAATAAGGAATAAAGAAGACGAGAGAAAATTTTTGGTAAAAGCAAAACTGTTAAAGGATCACCAGCCATTACCTCAGCATCCTCGTTAGAGTTAGTATTATAAGCATTAGCAAGGTTATTGTTAGCGTCAGCTTTCTTCCTCAACTCGTCAGCTTCTTTAGAATTAACATCAATGTTTAATAACCTACACTGCTTAATAAAATCAAGTTGGTTCTTTTGGTAGAAAGATAAAGGTTCTTCAGATGCTAGTAATTCTTCATATTTATCCTGCAAATTGGTATTCAAGCTGTAATAAGTTAATTGCATAGCGATTCTACAAAAAGGTTAAATGGACGAAAATACATTTAAGGCGTTAAACAACATAAATTTTACAAATACCGATAAAGCCTGTTCCAATTTTTTTTCTAGCTCAGCATTCCTCCTCTTCATTTCTTCTAGTTCAGATTGAGCAGTGTCTCTTTCTTCTGCTGCTTCTAAATACTGTTTTTCCAGATTATCGGCAGTTTCCTTTGCCTTTTCAACTTCCGTTTTGAGGTTACTAACGAGCCTTTCGTCGTAAGCATCCGTTACCGATATAACTGTTTTGTGTTGTTCCTGTTTAATAATGGCTCGTTCTCTTGCTAATTCAGCTTCTAAGTTCTTTATTCTTGTTAAAAGTCGTTTATTTTCTCTCTCTTGCACCTCTTTATTTCTTTAACCAGTTTAATGTCAGGTTAATGCATTTTTTAAAAACCTAAATACGTACTTGACAACTGGATGGCGAAAAGATATATATATGTATATCTAGATAGATAAATAACTCTTCACGAGTCATAACAAATTAATTTCCATTACTTCAGCATGTCAACTAATCATACATATGTATGATTTTTGTAAATTTCTTATTAATTACACAAACGTTTGTCCCTAACGGGCTTTGAAGACTATGTGAGTACCAGAATTTACACAGTCTTAGAGAAATCGTGTCCTTAGATCGTGTAGTGAGTTGCGTGTGTTAATACTATTTTCAGCTCTCTACAAAACTATTATTTAATCGTTTTTCTTACGTTAACGTGTTTCAACTATAGAGGAAAGCTTCTCGCGTTTCTTTAGTCATGTAAGTGAGGTCTCCTCCTGTTTGTGGGTCACACGGCACCATAATATATTTGAAAATATTGAATGAAATATTTACATTTATAAACGTAATCGTAGTCGACTTTGGTCTCAAGAATAGAATCGCTGTTTTTGTTGTTGGTTAAGAAGTGGCAAAAGGCAACTAATTTTACTTAATGACTAATAAGTACAATGAAATAAAAAAAATAACAAAATTTACCTGAGTTCTATGGCTAAAAGTTGTTTCGTCGATTGAAGATCATCTCTGACTTTATCAATGTCATCCATCTCGTCAATATCGTCTTCCTCTGGTGGAGGAACCTGTAAAGTAATCTTTCATTTTATACAAAAAACTACGATTTTTTATTTTTATTAACATTTCGGTGTCATGTAACAGTACATACACAGTTTGTATATATATTGTTACAACGCCTTCTGCGAAAGTTACTTATAACCTTCATGATAATTCATGACATGTCGCACCAGTGTAAATTCTTTTGTTATTATACGTTTGGGGTAAAGATTAATATCATATGTGGATGTAGATAAAATAAGATTTTCGTGAACATACGAATGAAGACTTTTAGTCTGTTAATGAATTTTTGGAAAATGTAAAAAAGAAATACTGATTCAAGAAGATCCTTTTTCCAATCGATTTTCCAAATTATTATTAAGATCTTTCAGTACCTCTGCAGTTCCGGGCACTAAAATTCCAGACGGCGAAGCGGCCAGATTTGCCTGCGACATTGATTTCTGTACTTGTTCTTCTATTGTCATTTGCCTCCTAAACTTCCTTAAACCTCCTAGGTTTGGTTTACTTCTGTCATTACATTTCACCTTCTTTAGTCTTACACCTTTGTTGATTTCTTTAAGTAACTCGTTATGAGAGTTAGGTTTTTCAGATTCAAAGATGAATTGGTCTTTGTTTTTAACAACTGTCGATCGGGTGATGATTGGGCTCGATCTGGGAAAAGTAAATAACGAGGGCTTTTAAGATTGTAAAGATCATTAAAATAATGAAATGAAATAAAACAACTCAAGAATTTAATATAGGTGTTACAATTCTCCAAATTGGAACTGGACCAGAACAAAGAGAGATCCTGTGGGCGTCGTAAGAATCTACTATGCCATGAAATATGGCATCTGAGCAGGTAGCGGAAAAACCATCATAAAACTATCAGTTTGGTAACGGACGTGAGGTTTAGATACCTCACGTCCGTTACCAAGCTGTAACGCTACGATCGTTAACCTGTTTGCAGCGCAGTGATTTGCACAAACCTTAGGGCACCGCTAGCAATGGCGCTCTTTCGAAGAGGCCTTTATGACCAGTAATGGATATTCAATGGCTAAAGATCATGATTTTTAAGTATATTTAAAAAAAAACTAAAGGAGTGTATTTCGCAGCCACTCGTAAATATTTTTAATAAATTTCGTTTGACTAACCTATCATTAGTAACGACATGTTTAAGCTTCTTTCCCTGTTCCACTTCCTTCATCATATCGCTCCAGTCGGGTCTCCTTCTCGGCCTACTACGAAGTGAATCCAATTTCTTCAGCTTTGTTGGATCAAGGGGTGCCTTCTTGAACTCCGGCGGGGGTGGCATTTTTGGTGGTAATGGTGGAGGCATTGGCGGTGGTGTAGGCTTTAGCAAACCTGCGAGTGTCAAATGCGCGCAAGCTTAAAATATTTTCTTACATGGAAGAGATACAGTGCAGCTCGACACTGGCACGTAAGTTGTTAGCGATACAGACTTCCGAAGTCTGAGGTCTCCGGTCTAATTCCAGGCGAGGCCAAAGCTGGACGGGTTAAATTTATTTGTGATTGCACCGTGTCGATGACACTGCATCTGAATTTTATGGCATTTGCGTAACATAGGGTTTGAAAATGTTGCGCTAACACTTACAGCACTTTAATACAATCCTTGCAAAAGACAACTATTGATTATTAATCCTAAGAAATCTCCGTAATTTAAATTGAAAACGTCACATGTTTTCGATGAAATATAAATATTTTAATTAAATTTCTACCTCTAAAATGAATGTCGGTATTTAAATCAGGCATTGTAAGAAACTGCGATCACTTTGTAATATTTCAACAAATCCAAACGCAACTAATCACTAAAAGCTAGTTAGGTCCATGTTCACACAAAACGATACTGTCTGCAATTAATTATCCAAAATTACCGAAAAGTTGACACAAAATCGCTAAGTAAATATGCTAGAGCAAATACGAATGCAAACTGAATTAAGGCGTGCTTGCACCTGAACGAGAAAGCTGTGCATGCGACGCAGGCAGAACTGTCCGGTACTATTTCGAACCAGATATAGACCACAAACGTTGTCTAGCGCACAAGAGATCAAAAGTTAAGTAAGGGATTTAAATAGCGGGCTAACTCGACTAATGAGACAGGGAACGGAAAATATGACGTGGATAAAACACTAACCAAAAGGAAATTTAATATCAAATTATCCTGCCTTGTTCAGATGCTGATAGTATTGTTAAAGTTAAGAAAAAACTTAGTAACTAATAGGCAAGCGTACTCGGTGCCAGTGATGTCCTTTAGGTTTGTATTTTCTTGTCTTCTCTTGTGAGAGAACGGCAATGAGCTGAAAATCTGCGAAGGGTTTCTGCTGTGTTATCTACAGTTTTGTCAAGAGTGGTTGTTCAAACTGTCAACGAATAATAACGCTATCCGTTGATGAAGAAATACCGGCGTTAGTGCAAGTTTGAGAATTTAGGCACGTATTTTGTACTTTTTGCCATATTTTAAGCCTGAAAATAATTATTGACTGTAAATATTGGCAGTATCATGATAACTTTGTTATGTTATGATAAAAGTTATTAGTTAATGAATTACGATTCGCTATGAAATTTCTAGCTCGTTGTTTTAGTCATATCTAATACACCATTGTTTCCTAATCTAGATGATTCTATAATTCTAAGTCTAAATCTATATAGAAACTTTAATTCAACTGCCTTGAAAATAACTTGCTCTGTGGTGGCAGCTTAAAAGAACCTAAATGTACTAAATTCGACCATGGCAATGCCAGAAAAATCTTGTGGCCTCTGAAGGATGTCGAATCTTAAACGTGGTAATTTAGATAACTGACGCGCAGGAGCACCTAAACAAGGCATCGCTGGTATTGCAAACGACAATATGCATACCAAGCGTGGAGATTATGGCAAAATTAGGAGAGCCCTATGTCCATCAGTGGAATGTTAATAGGCCGATGTTCTATTTATCGAATCCCTATTTTTTATATTATTTATTTATTATTCAATATCGTAACAAAGTCAACTTTCAGATGTTAAAATAAACAATGAATACAAATTAATTTGAACAGTCCTTCATTTTTGAATTACTTCGGGATGCTTAAAGTGTGACCGTTTAAGATCACATATAAAATATAACCAGTATGTCAATATCCATGTCATGGCGGAGGAAATAGATCAAACTGCTTTGTGGATCTATAATTATTACAATTAAGTTATGATGTGTGCACTACTTGGAGATATAAATAAATTAGTCTTCCGCAATAATTTAACACCCACATTGTTTCATGTTGACGTACTATAAGAGCTAGAAAATAAAACAGAGGGAGTTTAATAATGCTGGCTGCCAATAACACTATGGAAAATAACGACAACTCGACAACATAATATCTATAATACATGTCTAGTCTCGTCGTCATAGAGGTATACATAGTTTTTGGGATTATTTACATAATTTGCTTGATTTTATGCTGTTGGTATTATTGTTGGCAGATTTAATAGCAGATATGAAAATGGCTACAGCCACCCAGGATTTATAGTTCGTCATCAGATTTATATTCATAGGTATACCAACTTTCTTTTTCTTTCAACTTCTAAAACCAAGTATTATGTAGTAAATTAATATGTAAACATATTATCTTAAGAATTAAGAAGTGGAATATACTGGTAGTATCAATAGGAGAATGCGATTTTTCTTTACGGATAACTCTACGAATGTCATGGTTCTTGCAAAGAAATTTTTTTACTTTCTTTATCAGACGATAAATCCGAGAATTGCTATTTAATTAAAATATCAGTGGACCATTTTAAGAGATCTTATAAGTATTTTTTATGTAAAATATGAAAGTTATAATACAGAATATATATATAATATAATATATGGATATAATACATAAAAATTTTACATGCAAATTATAAAGACTTACTTCTTAAGCTTTCATTTTTGGTTAACGTGTGCCCTTTCGGAACTTCATTCGCTAACGTCTTGTCAATGTTTTCCTTTACTCTTTCATGTAATGGGTCCCTCCATTTCTTCACATGTAATTCATCTTTAGATGGTGCTTTTTGTAGAGATGTCTTTCTTGGTGCAGGTGGAAGCTGAGAATAATTATTAAATTTTAATTTTGGAAGATTTGTCTAATAACTATTATTCAACAACTTTTACAAAACTATGTTATGAATGATTGAAACCTTAACAAAATGTCAATATACCTTAGAAGATGTTTTTTCTAGTGGAGGTTTAGTAGCCATTTTTGAATTATCTTGTGAAAGTCCTTCTTGTTTAGATTTTTCTATGGCGCTCTCGTTTTCTCTTGATTTCTCGGCAATGCTTGTTTTTTCTACTGTTTTTGATTTATCAATTGATTTTCTTTTCTCCTCTCCTTTAGAGTTTTCATTAGTTTTAGTTTTTACAGTGGAGTTTTCAGTAACTTTATTTTCTTTATTTGGTGAATTTATTATAACTTTGCCAATTGTCGATTTGTCATTTACCGCGCTATTTTGCTTTGCAGTATCATTCTTATCCTTTTGTTTTTGGTCTACAATTGTAACGGTTTTCTCCCGAGCTTTATCATCGATAGTTTTCACACTTTTTAATATCGGTTTTTCGAGTGCTTTATCGTTCTTATCTTCTGATTTTATTGTTGTAACAGTTTTCAAAGAAGATTTTGTGAATCTCGGTTTTTCATCAGCCTGCCTGTTTGCTTTATCGGCTTCTTTCGCAGCTGAAGGCTTGACAAGTTTCTCTTCTGTTTGTTCTGATACACCGTTTTCAGTTTTCTCTTTTATAGTCGCTTGTTTCCTTAGTGTCGCTGTAAAATAAAAAAAAACATATTTATTTAAACTTAAAAACAGGAGAATGTACTATACACAAGAACAAACATATTTCATAGTTTTCGCATGTGTTTATTACACGATGTTAATCATCTTTGTCCACCTGTTCAGGTCTACAGCGGTTTTTTTATGAGAAGGCAGCAAAAGAGCAATCGGTTCACGTGATGTTAAGTGATTACCGTCGCCCACGTACATTTACCAGAGGAGTTGCAGGTGCGTGGCCGGCCTATAAAGATATTTGGGAGATGGGAGTGAGGAAGAGGAGGGGGATGGGGAGGGAGGACGAGGAGAGGGATGGGGAGGGAGGACGAGGAGAGGGATGGGGAGGGAGGACGAGGAGAGGGATGGGGAGGGAGGACGAGGAGAGGGATGGGGAGGGAGGACGAGGAGAGGGATGGGGAGGGAGGACGAGGAGAGGGATGGGGAGGGAGGACGAGGAGAGGGATGGGGAGGGAGGACGAGGAGAGGGATGGGGAGGAGGACGAGGAGAGGGATGGGGAGGGAGGACGAGGAGAGGGATGGGGAGGGAGGACGAGGAGAGGGATGGGGAGGGAGGACGAGGAGAGGGATGGGGAGGGAGGACGAGGAGAGGGATGGGGAGGGAGGACGAGGAGAGGGATGGGGAGGGAGGACGAGGAGAGGGATGGGGAGGGAGGACGAGGAGAGGGATGGGGAGGGAGGACGAGGAGAGGGATGGGGAGGGAGGACGAGGAGAGGGATGGGGAGGGAGGACGAGGAGAGGGATGGGGAGGGAGGACGAGGAGAGGGATGGGGAGGGAGGACGAGGAGAGGGATGGGGAGGGAGGACGAGGAGAGGGATGGGGAGGGAGGACGAGGAGAGGGATGGGGAGGGAGGACGAGGAGAGGGATGGGGAGGGAGGACGAGGAGAGGGATGGGGAGGGAGGACGAGGAGAGGGATGGGGAGGGAGGACGAGGAGAGGGATGGGGAGGGAGGACGAGGAGAGGGATGGGGAGGGAGGACGAGGAGAGGGATGGGGAGGGAGGACGAGGAGAGGGATGGGGAGGGAGGACGAGGAGAGGGATGGGGAGGGAGGACGAGGAGAGGGATGGGGAGGGAGGACGAGGAGAGGGATGGGGAGGGAGGACGAGGAGAGGGATGGGGAGGGAGGACGAGGAGAGGGATGGGGAGGGAGGACGAGGAGAGGGATGGGGAGGGAGGACGAGGAGAGGGATGGGGAGGGAGGACGAGGAGAGGGATGGGGAGGGAGGACGAGGAGAGGGATGGGGAGGGAGGACGAGGAGAGGGATGGGGAGGGAGGACGAGGAGAGGGATGGGGAGGGAGGACGAGGAGAGGGATGGGGAGGGAGGACGAGGAGAGGGATGGGGAGGGAGGACGAGGAGAGGGATGGGGAGGGAGGACGAGGAGAGGGATGGGGAGGGAGGACGAGGAGAGGGATGGGGAGGGAGGACGAGGAGAGGGATGGGGAGGGAGGACGAGGAGAGGGATGGGGAGGGAGGACGAGGAGAGGGATGGGGAGGGAGGACGAGGAGAGGGATGGGGAGGGAGGACGAGGAGAGGGATGGGGAGGGAGGACGAGGAGAGGGATGGGGAGGGAGGACGAGGAGAGGGATGGGGAGGGAGGACGAGGAGAGGGATGGGGAGGGAGGACGAGGAGAGGGATGGGGAGGGAGGACGAGGAGAGGGATGGGGAGGGAGGACGAGGAGAGGGATGGGGAGGGAGGACGAGGAGAGGGATGGGGAGGGAGGACGAGGAGAGGGATGGGGAGGGAGGACGAGGAGAGGGATGGGGAGGGAGGACGAGGAGAGGGATGGGGAGGGAGGACGAGGAGAGGGATGGGGAGGGAGGACGAGGAGAGGGATGGGGAGGGAGGACGAGGAGAGGGATGGGGAGGGAGGACGAGGAGAGGGATGGGGAGGGAGGACGAGGAGAGGGATGGGGAGGGAGGACGAGGAGAGGGATGGGGAGGGAGGACGAGGAGAGGGATGGGGAGGGAGGACGAGGAGAGGGATGGGGAGGGAGGACGAGGAGAGGGATGGGGAGGGAGGACGAGGAGAGGGATGGGGAGGGAGGACGAGGAGAGGGATGGGGAGGGAGGACGAGGAGAGGGATGGGGAGGGAGGACGAGGAGAGGGATGGGGAGGGAGGACGAGGAGAGGGATGGGGAGGGAGGACGAGGAGAGGGATGGGGAGGGAGGACGAGGAGAGGGATGGGGAGGGAGGACGAGGAGAGGGATGGGGAGGGAGGACGAGGAGAGGGATGGGGAGGGAGGACGAGGAGAGGGATGGGGAGGGAGGACGAGGAGAGGGATGGGGAGGGAGGACGAGGAGAGGGATGGGGAGGGAGGACGAGGAGAGGGATGGGGAGGGAGGACGAGGAGAGGGATGGGGAGGGAGGACGAGGAGAGGGATGGGGAGGGAGGACGAGGAGAGGGATGGGGAGGGAGGACGAGGAGAGGGATGGGGAGGGAGGACGAGGAGAGGGATGGGGAGGGAGGACGAGGAGAGGGATGGGGAGGGAGGACGAGGAGAGGGATGGGGAGGGAGGACGAGGAGAGGGATGGGGAGGGAGGACGAGGAGAGGGATGGGGAGGGAGGACGAGGAGAGGGATGGGGAGGGAGGACGAGGAGAGGGATGGGGAGGGAGGACGAGGAGAGGGATGGGGAGGGAGGACGAGGAGAGGGATGGGGAGGGAGGACGAGGAGAGGGATGGGGAGGGAGGACGAGGAGAGGGATGGGAACCTAACCTAACCTAACTAGTAGATCTAACTGGACCTGATATTTTTTCTTAATAACAATGTTAATTTTATAGTAACTCTAACGGTTGCTCGCGCCTTCGTCCGCATTGTGACAAATGCTGTTGTGACAACATAACTATAGTAGACTAGTCTAGAGAATGCCTTTTGGCATTAAGTCCGCCTTTTTGCTCTTTTATAAGTGTAAATAAAGTTTTAATAAATAAACATAGATTAACGGTAAAACTTTTGATATTTGTTAGTACAACTATTGCATAATATAAAACAGCACAAAAGATAATTTTTAAATTTTACCAACTTATACTACATAGTTTAGTTATTATCGGCAGCTACAAAGTAGTGACAAAACAAGACTGAAGTTCGCGCAGATTAAAGTATGCGGTACTCCGTCTACCTATCCTAGGTAACCTAAGTTGCGACTTCTGCACATTTTCTCTATTTGGTGTCCACGAATAATTGCGAAATAATGCACTATTAATGTAGTACTCCAAAAACTGTTTTTTTCTGTCAAGTACCACGGTTACCACAAAGAAAATTCTAGAAAAGTTAGGCCCCTATTACAAATATGTATATAATACAAAGTAATGTATATTTTATAATTTTATTTATTAAGTATTGGCGGTTGAACATTTAGAGTAATTAATGGAAACGCGTGTGATGTCCTCGTTTCAGTGCATGGCATTCACACACGTAAATAAACATGGCGCCTGCCAAGATGGCCGACCTTCGCCATTCGAACGCGATTACTTGTCAAAATCATTCGTTCGATGTATTGCTATATTTTGTGAGTTCAACCATTACCTAGTGGTATTTCATTCAATGAAACAGTAGTAATAACTATTGTTTAATTTCGTAAACTAAATAATAATTTATCCAGTGGGCAATCAGATATAGATCAGAGTATTATAGTAACAAAGCTTCGACCAACAAAGAAAGTAAATCTCTTTTTCTCTGAATGTCCAACTATTAAATCTTGATTTAGTTGAAAGTTCCCCAAATCGTGGTTTTTAAATGAACTATTTCCTTGTTTCATCGATGGTCAGTCTCAAGATTTTCTGGATTAGTGTTGGCTGATCATTATTAGGCAGGGCTTGACTTTAATAGAGAAAAAACTGGTTAAGTGTGAGTTAGACTCGAGCACCGAGAGTTCCTTAAAATCATCCAATATGCCTATGTTATGTATTTACCATAAAAATATGTTTTTTTTTAAATTTAGTTCGGAACCTTATGAACAAGCCTTTAAAAAAAAATAGACAAATAAAGAACACTTTATTTGTCTATTTTTTTTTACTGCATTGTTCCGATTTTAATTTGTTTATTATATTATTATTTGTACGGAACTATTATTAACGGATTTGTTCGCGTTTAATTTTGTTATATCAGATGCGTTACAAACTAGATTGGCTATATCTTGAAGTGAATCCATCCACCTGTCAAGTGCAATATCCGTCTACAAGATACAGGAGTGTACAAGCTTGATTGTGAATGATGACTCTCTTACATAGATCAAACTAAAAGATTTGTAAGGACCCGCGAAAAAAAGCACATAGCTGACTAACTTATACAGTATCTTAAAAGTTTCAAATAAGAACGTGTGTGAATTTATTTATAATTTAACCCCTATTGGGGTCGACTTTTATATGCGAAAATTTATTTTGGGGTCTCTGGGAAACTGAAGGTCGGTATCGACCCCTTGGGGTAAGTTTATTAATTAGTTATTAAGGCTCCGTACGGAACCCTAAGAAGTGGGATTCGTTGATGAAAACGCGACAAAAAAAAAAATCAACAGATAATATTGGTTTTACTATCGAAGTAATTTCTTACAAATTTCTGAAGCTTTAGGCCTATCTAAAGGGATTACAAGAGAAAACTCTGTTCCTGTGTCATTTATAGAGCTGCTTGTGATACTGCAAACAGCTCTACAAATCGTGGTAATTTATTAATTCTTCACAAAAGCCTGATTTCGGCTGACCGACGCGAGACATTCAACAAAAAATTGGGACCTCTGGCAACGCTGTTTTGAAATTACAGAAATTCTGAAGTTGTAAATTGTTGAAGTAGTTTGGTGTAACAGCATACGCGTTATTTAAATAGGTCAACTCATTTTTTATCAACACATTAACATTAAAAACTTTCATTGATAAGAGAAAACTTTCGAAAGAACCATTTTAATAAATATGTTAGTCCTTTTTTTTGCTGTTTTGGAGGACCTTTATGGCCACAGTTTATATAACTTTTTTCCAGTGTAAAACTTATCAAACAACTGGAAAATCTCTGTCGGAACTATCAGATTGTTTGAAGGCTCGTCAGTGAAGTAATAGTTAATTTTCACTGACGGTTAACAAACCGTCAGTAAAAACAGGACTGGTTGTACTAAAACGAAAATAGGGAGTCTCCAATTTTTGATACATACAGTGATTGGATTTTCCAATTACTTATTTTATATACGTGGTGGTACTTATAGATGGCTAAATAATTAGAAAAATAACCAGAATAGAAGAACTGCTATATTAACTATTGTTAATATCTATGTAATATATGAAAGGTAGTCTAAATATGATAGCAAACTAGATTTTTATTATGTGTAGTGGATAAGTGAATTATTTATAGCGTTGAACACATAGCGCGATGTTTGATAAATCATAGCATAGCCCCGACAACTTCGTTTATTTTGTAAAATGTCTGTCCTCTCTAAAAATATCGCGATTCGTTGGTGTTTGGTTGCCTCGAAATACATATCTTTAGACTGTTACAAACGTACGTTAAACTACGTCAAGAAACAAGAATTTAATAAGGTACTTAAAAAAATTAATAATTATTATTTTATTTGTGGATAATGTTAATATGGAACATTTTTTAGTAATTATTAACGATTTCGTAATCAGTTTCAGTAATTATTTCGCAAGTCATAAAACCTTTAATTATAGGGAGCTTGGCTATTATTTCTAAATCTAATATTTACCCGACGGTATCCGTCAAATGTTTTAAAATAACTGAGGAGTTTGCGAAAATCTCCAGTACACGAAATCTATCACTGATTTTGGGTTAGATATTCACTTGTAAAGTACACTTGTTGAAGAACACACACTTCTATGATAACACTATCGACAAAGGTTCAATTCCGAAAAGCACTTTCCTGTGACGCGCTGCACCTTCGCGCCATTCGCCTTTAAACTTCAGACTGGCTGGTGAAGTTCTATACGCTAACGGAGAGCCAAATATTCGAAATCCATATGCCCTGCCAAAGTTTCGGGCAACCATTTGACGTCACCATGTAGGTAAATATATATCAACCTACATACATGTGCACTCTGGAATATAGCCCTCTTTCGAAGTGGCGTCGATGAAAAAATAAACAAGCGTGCCACGCGGCCAATGCGGAGTCGATGTATTTAGCTCGCGCCTTTTCACACTCTGCAGATATCTACAATTTAGCTGAATGAATGCTGTTTTTAAGTGATACTACTTCAAATGATAACTATCAAGATATTTGTATTAGATTTTAGTTAGAGGAGATTTTTTTCCCAAATGTCATCATCACCATAGACCGTCTTCATAGTTTGGAGACTAGTTGACGGAACAGCCGAGTATTTCTGCACTTAGCAATATCCTTTCCGATGGGTTACATCGAGGGATTTTATTCTTGAGATATTGACCGCTTAGCATCAATACGTTGTTATTACGTGTTAAGAGAACAACAACATAGGTTTATTTGTTGACCCTCGTATCAAATTGTCTATCGGGCTCCATGTTTACCTTTCTGTTAAATTTATTTTTCTCATGAACTGCACTTTTTCCTACAATTCCAAATAAAATCAAATTAAAATCAAATAAAGTGACACGTGATCGTCACAGGGTAGTTCCCGTTGATCTAGAATCTTAAAATGAAGTATTTCTATTAGTAGCTGCTAATTCACTGCTGAAAGCGCCTCAAAGCCGGAATATATTTCTTGGCAGGATTTCCCATACTCACCACGCTGGTCGAGCGGATTGCGGAACGCTTGTACCGCACTAGTACGCTTCCACCCATCAGTAGTTTGTGAGATTTGAGTTCGGAAAATTATGGTGGATATTCTGCAATCATTCGAACGCCAGAGCGTTATTTGTTAGCTAGCAGGGTGCATCACGAGGAAGTGAGGTTGGGATTTGGAGAAAGAGATGATGTACACGTCTTAGTATTCGTAATGGAAAAAATCGAGCATGGAGTCCAAGATATATTAATCGTTGTATGATGAGCTTGACACTAACTGGTCATAACAAAGCTTTCATTTTCCTATAATGGCCATGCTGGTGCTTGTAGTAGCTACAGTCACTATGCACTTAAGACTTTTAATATCAAAACGAATTGATCAAATTGCGCTAAATTATGAATATAATTTATTAAGATTAATAAATGTAAATAGTATGAACATATTGCACTGATTAGCGATAGAAAAAATGCGAATGTAAACTTATATTTAAAATGTTTGAACGCGTCAATGATCACACTTCGCACTTAATTGCGGAGTATTTCACTAAAATAGATCAAATGGTTGGCCAAAAGTCCGACCTTTAACATTTCGCATTGAGTAAACGCAATACCTTTGGGTCGAACGAAGTTTTGATGTTGTTTACAATGTTATATGCTTTGTGAGCTATTCTAGTGGACAAAAATAGTGGGCACTGCCTACATAAATCGATCGTGTGATTTAGTTGACATTAGAAGTCATTAGTAACGTTACTTAATAAATAGCATTGCTAGTATTCTTTGCTAGTATATATTATTCAAAAAAAAAATTAGTCTTGGGATTTCTGCCGCATCTGTCTGCGTCAATTACTACATTAGCCTATTTTAGTCCACAGTTGAACATAAGCTTCCCAAAAACGCGCTAGCAAAATCAGCATGCATTTTATGGAAGGTTTGCCCATACTCACTACGATAGGACGTAGTGCCGATGCCCGCGTACTAGTGATGCTGCTGCCCATCACTAGTCTACGGTATTCCGCCATCATTCGGTCGCCAGAGACTAGTTTGTTTGTTGTAGTAGAGTGACAGGGTGCATCACGCGTAGGTGAGGTCGGCATTTGGGGAAAAAGACGTACCTCACGTATGGCACTATAATTGAAACTGCGTAGATCATAATCAGAAATATGTGCAGTACCTAAACATACATAATACGTTACCGTGAACGAAATTACCCACCAACGAAACTACTATACGTACGTAATAACGACATTTAGATGAAGCATCTCGGACACCGAACCCTAGCATATTGAGTAAGCTTCGAAATATTCGGACAATATCGCCTAAATATGTTAGGACTCTCAGTTAAGTTGTACTTAGCCCGATATGATTATGAATGAATGAAAGTTCAATCAATTGTCATTTTTATATAGTTTTTATAAGAACGGTTTCGTTTTGTAGTTATTAGCACTGGCGCAAGGATACCTGCCGTTCCTTTCTTCCCGTGGTTGTAGAAAGTATCGACTAAACGACAAGCCTTGAATCACCGCGTCCGTCTCAATAATCATCAGATCGAAAATACACGGACGGGCAACAGCGTCTAGGGTGTGCAGCGTCTGGTACTGCGAGCGCCAACTTGTTTGCAAAGCGGGGCGATTATAACAAGTCCTCCCGTGAGGAGAGGCTGACCAGCAGTGGATTAATAACAAACTGGTGATGAAAAAGAAGACGAAAAAATGTCCCAAATCATATTGATATCCACTCTCTGAGTGGTCACGAAATCCCAGAGAACGTAGAAGGTTAAAATTTGGTGCATGGGTTCATTTTGTATCCTGTAGGTGCACTAAGGAGAAATAAGAACAAAACCGGCTTATGAGAGGTTTCAAACTGTCAAAATACCATCTCGGAGAATCACAGCCACAGAGGTTTGCGTATATCAAGTAATTGTAATATTTTAATATAATCCCATATGATGCCAATGACATTAAATTTGCTTTTTTTTAAAAAAAACTTGACTTACATAATTTAGTTTCTAGAGATATTACTCTAATGTTCTTGGCAGCAGCGAGAAAAATCCGAATAATAATTATATGTCAACTTTCGATACATTCTAATAGACTACACTCCTGTATGCATATTTATAGGTATTTGAGGAAAATTACTGCCATGTTTGTATGGATATGAATTTAAAAATAATTACAAAATTACAAATATCAGAATTTTACGATAACTTATCACCTTTCTAATATGAATGAATCCTTAAATGAAATAAATCAGGAAGTTCCGTAAACGCATTGGAAACGTTAATCGTAAAAGTCTAGATAGAAATAAAAATGGCTCAAGTTCAAGATTTATTGGCAGCAATTTAAAAATAACAAGGTTAGGGTTAATTTGTAATATTCCGGAAAGGAGACTGAATTTGTTCTCGGTTGATCCAGTCGCTAAGCGATTAACGTCGGCATTGCGGGTCGCGGGTTTGATATCCGTACGAAACATATAATTGAGTAGCCTACAAATAATTGTACCAAGTTCGGGTGCAGGGCAGGACATACAAAATTGTGTTGTACAATTTATGTCTGCAAAGGTATCCACGACACATAATAGAAACCCTTCTAATCTTAGTGGGTTAAGCACAAGCACTCACGCCTGTCATTCATACGTGTAGATAGTGGTTACGGATTTCACGCTCAGTGTGCCAAATGAGCTTCCACACCCCACTATTCGCCTCTCCAGAAGATAGAACGTCTCGGGCGGAATTCGCACATCATTCGCTTCTGCAGCACGCTACACTAGCGTGAACACGAATCCTGTCGAACGGCGAGACATTAGAATCAACGGAAAACGAAACGTTTAGATTTAGTTTATGGTGCCTGTATTTCGATTACTCGACAATGATACCCTCGTGACATAATGGAGTGAGGACGTCATAACTCATGGCACTTTTTAATCTCTTACGCCAACGGCAATGCCTTAAGTAATAATGTTTTTTGTAAAAGCTTAGAGCACATGTTATCAAGTTGTTACTTCAATATCTGGCCGCCTGCCATTATGGACATGGATTGTTAAGGAAACAACTCGCATCTTTAGTATCCTGATTGCGCTTAACGATACTCGTAGGTTATGTCAGGTGTCACTGTATTTTTTATCTATTATTTTAATACTATGTATTTTACACTTCCGGAGACTTCGCAGGTTCGTAATGAGAGTGGAATAGTTTCCAAAAAAATTATAAACTCTTGACATTGTTCGTTTAGATTTGTGCTTTCCAATTTTTTTTGTTTCCCGTACCCCTTAATACATATTTTCATTCATGAGTACCTCTCCCCTTCTAACTCCATACCTACTCCTAAAAATGTATTGTATTTTTCCAACCCAACGCTCATAGTCTAACACCTTAGTAAGTTATTAGTCATAAGGTTCATTTTATACTACATATTGTAGACATAATACATTATAATAATGTTTATATAAATTAACTGTTTTAACTTATCTGTATTTCCACCATTACCAATATGATTTTCACGTACCCCCAGGGGTAGGCGTACCACAGGTTAGGAATCGCTGCTTTAGATGATCGCATAGTTTTAATGCCCTGTACTTCTATGCCGAGTCGTTGAACCTGGAGTTCAAATCTGATCGTAGTACTAGTACTTTATTTACATTAATATTGAATTAGGCGCAATATTACATTCCTTTGTGACACTATGAAAGTCTAATCAGATAATAATTTAAAATCGGACACAATTCACAAAAGAGGGCTTGAAGCTATATTAAAAACCGATTTCGATCTTAGATTGCATTTACATCATAAAGTTTGATTTTTCTCTATAATTTAATATTTTTATAAATTTAATAATAATGTAGCTAATTTAAACAAGGAGTGAATGTCGTTTAAATATCTTCGAAGTTTAGTAGTAATAAAACTAGGAGGACAAAGGAGCATATAAACAATGTATTTTTAAATTTTATTGAAACGTATTTTATAATGTTAATTAAACAATGTAAAAGTTGCATTTTTAAATGATATAAATTAGTTCTGTAATGTGTGACTAAAACGTAACTATTACAAAATTGTAGTTTACTTCTTACTTTTAACGTATAACCAGCTGATCTAGGCCAACCTAGGCACAGCGTATTTTATACAAAATCGTTAACTTTTGCTCTACAATAAATAATAATAAAGTAATACTGTACTTTAGTAAACCCCATAAAATATTAAAGTGTGATTTTAGACGACAGATTAAGTTTTGCGCATCACGTCAAATTTATAACAGGGAGAATCTGTAATTTGTCTATAGTCTGTAGTGTGTCTTATTTGTCTTTAAACACTTAAGATACATTGCAGAACCTAAGATACTAAAAATGCCCTTTGTCGATCCTTGTTTTATATATCCACAGGATGCGATGCATGTAAAACTATTGTAATTAGACTTGAACGCGCACACAACACGGTACTAAAATGCGGCTCCATGAGTAGTTCCGGTGCAAAATTTTACTAATCATCTAGAATATTATCTACCAGTGGAGTAGAATGTATTGGAGGAAGTTAGTGCTGTTGACTATTTTGGCTTTTACACCCACATCGAATTTTCCGTTTTTAAAGTAGCTGTACTATGCTGTTTGTCTTTGTTTGATATCTGTGAACCGTTTAAGAGAAGTTCGAACCTCCTATCAGACGATCGAGTTTTGTCGATCTCTTTCAGTGGTGTGAACTTTGTATATGCGGGTGTAATGCACAAGGCTCTCTACGGCGTCGACGGGGGATCGTGTCTGAGTAGCTAATTAGTAAATAATTTTAATTTTCTGCTCTGTGGATCATATCAAAGAAGAATGTTTATTTTGGTGAATCTCATAAAATTCTATAACCATTCATTTTAGGATAAAATAAAGCTAACAAAAAATTGTGGAACAAACGTTATTTTTATTATTGTTCTTTACCTACCTAACCGTATAGCAATCAAATTACTGAATATAAATAATCTCAGTTTTTAATTTTGCTAATTTAATTAAACAAATATTAGCATGTAAATAACTTTCTGGAATATTTCAATTTTTCACCAAATGTCAAACTCGCCTCCATGCGATACACACTGCTGCCTAAAGGACGAGGCTCTGCCGAGCGACTGGATACGAAACATCCATACGACTATTACAAATACAAATTGTCATAGTCTAGTGATGGGGTATCTCTAGTGCAGGAGTACTATGCGTAGAGTCCATGTAAATATTTCATGGCATGGGAGCTTTTGTTGGCAGTTGTATAGTTCCACGTCCTGCAGTGGACTTATACAGACTGATAATGATGATGGTGAAGAACATTATCATTGCAATAAAATTATTGATTGGACCGTACTTACGTTTTAAAGGTTTCGGAGCTGAATCATCGACGGATTTGGAGGACGTGTCCATTGTTTTGGTGGTGCTTTCCACGGGCTTGAGTTTCTTTTGCGTCCAAGCAGGCGGCTTTTCCGTGTCCTTGTCCTTAACCCATGGAGGCCTGAAGCTGTCCCGTCGTGGTGCTGTATCCTTGCTTACGTTGCCGATCGGCATTGTGTGAGCCTGTGGTCAAGAGTATCGTGTATTGTATGGTAGGTTGTGATGTCGAATGTAAATTTTTTCGAATGTAATTTTACATCGTTATTTTATTCTTTATAAGCTTCGTCCGCGATCGTGCTCGCGTTGACTTTATGATTAATGCGTCCCTTGAATTTAAATAATGATCAATTAAAAGGTAAATTAGCTTCAATGTTTCTGTCCACAATCGGTGCTAATATAATATAACAACAGCGGTTTACTGTGTAGGTTTTAAAATTTTTAGTAGCATTTGATGAGCTCGGATATTATTTCATTATCGCTTTTTACGTGTTACTGATATTATATATACATACGAGTATATATTATAATACTACAATGTTATAGGATACAAGATATAAAT
This sequence comes from Bhutanitis thaidina, assembly GCA_029286595.1. Lineage (NCBI taxonomy): Eukaryota > Metazoa > Arthropoda > Insecta > Lepidoptera > Papilionidae > Bhutanitis > Bhutanitis thaidina. Next base: position 6,189,200 of record JAGSMS010000016.1, read on the forward strand.
CAATCCGCTTGCACAGCATAAGAGAATGGGTTGGTCAAAACGCTTTGACCAACCCTGGAGAAATGCATAAAGATGATACATTTTTACAATTGAAGAGCACTACAAGAACCAAAATGTCATAGTATATGCTCACAGCCAGAAAAAGCCTAGCAACTTTTCAGAAAATTTCAAGGTGGTCATTATCTTGCAATTACAACATGGTTTGGGAGAGTGGTGTCATACCCAGGAGTCAAGAAGTTTCTAAAAAAACTAACAAGTGACTGTCTTCACGATGTTACAAATGTAATGTAGCTGAGGGTTGACCCTCGCCCTGATCGGAACCTGATGGGTTAGTACTAGAGGACATGGCTTGACCAAAACGCTACTCCGACATCGCGTCTCTCAAGAAATGTTTAGAGTTACCAACGGAGACAGTGCTTAAATCCATAGATTCCTGGCCAGAGAGAGTTTATAGACCTGTACCAAAGCCTAAGGCGGCCACATCAAATTTAAACAAAAAAAAAAGTTATTTTTAATTAAACGCTTAGATTTCGATAGATATGTACCTTTACTAGAGTTTTATTATTACTACACAGTTTCTTTAAAAAATATATGCATTTTTCTGTGTAGGAGTTATGGCCTCTCTCGGTAAATTCTCCCTTACGCGGAAATGTATGTACGTATGTCTAGCCAAAATAAACCCAACAGCGAATATTAGGACTATACAACACATTAAAGATTCTAGCACGTGATACAGAGTAATAGAAGCAAATAGTTGGCAATGATTATAATTAACCCAACTTTACGACACTAAGGCCCCAGTCCACCAACAACCTAAATAAACGTTTTAATGTTAAAACAGAAGTTTAACACTAGTTTTCCTATGTTAAAACAGTGGATTACTTATGAATATTAACGGTCTGTTACTTTGTAGGTGAATTCGAGCCAACTAGTAACTAATAATAAGGATGAAGTAGAATTATGATACTATCCATTAGTTTTAATACCGACCGTCACTTCTATATATTACTGCTTTGAGAATTGGAATACGTATACAAAAGTACAAATAGTTTATGTTGATTTCTTTACAAATTTCCAAACCTATGTGTTGTTACTTGTAACTAGATATCTCAGTCATTGGAATATTAATTTCTATTTCATAAATAGAATATTCCAAGTACATAAAATGCCATATTGGCATATGCCATAATGCATATATCTGTATCAAAATGGCATCACTACATACATAATACAGCTTTAGAGAAATATCTTTCACATAATCAGATTCTACTGATCTGTTTAGTTAAGTATGGTATAATTTAAGCTCTAAAAAGTGTTACAAGTTGTAAAATGTTTTATAGTTTCTCGACTAACATAATTATCTGACCTGAAAGATTTAAACCACTTTTCTTTACTTAATTCTGTTTTGTTTGTGTAACTGTCTGTGTAATGTAGTCTATACACACGAAAAGTAATTAAGAAAATGCACTAAAAAGGAACACACCAAACATAACACTTGAATTGATTAACTAATCATATTTTTCGTCGGGACCGGATTAGAATACTCGGATTGTTGATCCAGAAATGAAATTAGACGACCGCGAAGACGCGACGGCGAGTACGCGTGGCTCGCCACTACTATCGGAATTTCAACTCTGAACAATCCTCTGGAACTTATAAATAGGTGTGCCAAGGCATGTACCTCGTATTAGGGAGCATCGCTTCTGTCAAGAAATTATAATAGCGTAAGCATAACGTTAATTTGTGCAGAATAAGAAAAAAAAACATTTTTATTAATAATATCATCTTCCTTTCAACGGTTAATAAAACCAGCCAAGTGAGAGTCAGACCAGTCGTAGGCACAGACATATAATTCATCTCACATAGGTTTTCTTGATAGTTTCAGTTTAGAAATTACAAAGGTGAGTACATTGTCTTTGGTGGGAAACATGTCGCTTACAGTATGCCCTATACAAATGTTGCTTAAGAACCTTTATTACGCTTTAAAAAACAAAGACTTGGCCAACGATACCCCATACAATGGTACGTGTAAAAAAGTTTCAGCCCTAAGTGCTATACACGAGCTACCTCTAATAGTTTGTTGGTATACGGGGGGACGGATAGTCCGATAACTGATTTAAAAAAAAAACTAACACACGCTTCACGTTTTTTTTAAGACTAAACACTATTTTATGGAATGTGACAGGCATAACATTTCGAATAACAAAAGTCCATACGAGTAATTACAAATAGGTTATACATATGATTAACTGATAGTACTAGACGTTGTAGTTATTTATCTTTACTCTCCCAACGAAACTGTTTTAAACTGTTTTAAGTTGAAACCTGTTGAATGTTCTGTAGTAGAGAAGTATTCCAAAGTTTTTATTAGGTTACCGATGATAGATTACATTTTTACTTTGCATAAAATTCGCTTAACTTTCCTACATTCATAATATTTCTCCTACCTTGTTCCTACAGGACGCAAAGATAGATGACATCACCTTTTTAAATGTTCAGCCTTGTTCAGAGAGATATGTACATAACGAAGTCTAGACGCAGATATCGTTTTGGAGAAATAAGTCTAATCTTTTCATATTTCTCCACAACTAATACAGCATAAATCTGTTTGAGTAACTTAATGTTGTAATATCGCAAACGTTTCAGTAATATCGCCAACAATTAAGAACGTTTAACTAGCAACAGCCGATTGGTTACTTTTTACTTTAACAGCCAGTGTATAGTCCGGTATAGGTTTTCCGATAATCGCCTCGCTCACCAAAGCGGATTAGCGATCGCAGTACCAGATGCCATGCACCTTAGAAGCTGCCCGTCATTGGTCCGCTTATTTTTGGTCTGGTATTTATCTAGATGGTTATGAGATGGCTCCTTCGACAGCCTAGGTAAGAAAATATGTTACTAGAAGGGTACTTCGAAATTTGTTGATATAGTCAAACGTGCCTATATATATATATATACCTTCGTGGTAACAAGAATTGGGAAAGAGTTTGCAACTGAACTTCCAGTGCAATTTTAAAAATAAAATGAAGTGAGTGCTGTCGTGCTATCTTTTTTCGTACGTCCGGATAAGTTTTTAAATAAATTGGATGGTTCAGCGTCACTCATTCTATTTTTGAAACTTTCCTGTCTTGCGTCTGCGCTATGTAGACACTGAATTAACGACGTAGGGAGACATTGTTATTTGTTATAAAAAGAGTGGAAATAAAGCGTATGTAAAGAATCGTTGTGTGTAATAGTGAGAATTAACGAGAATGTGTATGTAATTTGAAATTAAACTATTATTTACGGTTTATTTATCGTGGCTAATTAACTATTTCAACTTTTTAAATCCTGACGTTTCGGGTGTTTTAAAGCACCCGTTACGAGGAGGGCTGTAGATAAAAAGTTAATTATTTAATTTTGTATATGTTTCTATTCAAGCGGCAGCGCTACTCTCGCGGCCCTAGTGACGGTTCTGTCCATCACTAGTTTGTGGGATTTGGGTAAGGCATTGGCAGAATAGAATTTCGCCCTTTATTCAGTAAAAAAAAAAGATGTCTTACTAATATTGAAACAGCAAGGCATAGTTTATTTTAGTTATTTCCACAGTTTAATGTCTGATATGCGACTGAAATTGAAACATCATTCGTTATACAAAAGGTATCTATAATCTTAATTGTAGGAAATCTCTTAGGGATAAATTTAAAGAAATTCTAACCTTGGCTTTCTCAATACATGTATGAAAATATAATGTATGTATATAAAAACATAAATACATAAAAACAAAAATAACAATAGATATTCATAATGTAAATACTAGGAACAGACACAAGCTTGTGATGCCAGTTATTAGACTCCATAAAGTTAGTAACTCTATGGAGTCTATTAACTATATAAAAAGGGTTATTATAACATAAAGTAATACTAGGATGATAATAATGAGAATGAGGATTCCTGGGAATGAGTTGATGGCTCCCAAGCTGTTCCTAAAAAACTTATTGTAATATTAGATTATTAACGTATCTTTTGAAAAAATTACGGAGTTTCTTTTGCAGTTTTCTTCTCCGTCAGAGGTAGCTCATTACTGAACGGTGGTAGATTTTAAATAAAAATCACGTTCGAAAAGTGAAAAGTATGTTTTTTACGTTGAATAAATGATTTGATTTGTTTTGGTCCTGGGTTCGAATCTCAGCCGAAGTCAATATTTGTGTAACATACAATTATTGGTTTTCGCGTCGCGTCGCGGTTGTATTGTGTTGAGTCCCGTGTTTCTGTCTCTTCGTCTGATCTTGTAGCATAAGCGTTACATTGGGTACGACAATGTAAAGGAGGGTGAGCGGCACTTAGTATAGAATATCATGCTTAATCTGAATATTTTAAATTTGTTGTACATTTTATGTTCCCAAAAAATCTTGAATTACGAGTTTTGACAAATAGCTGAAGAAAAAAAGGTAGTTAGGCAGGTTCACATAAATAGTTTGACGCTTCCGTTACAGTACAATTTTTTATTGTTTTTGTCCCCAGATAGTTTCGGAATGTACTTGCGAGAAACTAGTAATAAGATATTAAAATATAGCAGTGTTTCAAAAGTCTAGCCCAGTGCTTCACTATTATCGCCTGATTTCATTAACATCTAGTTGCTGGAAATGAGCCAATTTCGCTGGAGTTATATCCGTGAAACTGTAAAGGTTACGGGAAGGGGCTTAGCGTTTTAGATAAGAAAAAATATCCGATGTAAATTGAATTTTGTTTTTGTCTGTAGGTGTGACAGCTGACGTGACAATACCGTGTGCTGATGGTGTCGGTGAAAGAGAATCTACCACATCATATTGTCCCGTGGGTGTCGTAAAAGTTAACTAAGGGAAAATGCCATGACTCTCGAATACCAATTTCTAAAAGAGTAAAGTAAGCAGCAGCCTGTAAATGCCCACCGCCGTGTGCTGATGGTGCCGGTGAAAGAGAATCTGCCACATCATATTGTCCCGTGGGTGTCGTAAAAGTTAACTAAGGGAAAATGCCATGACTCTCGAATACCAATTTCTAAAAGTAAAGTAAGCAGCAACCTGTAAATGCCCACAGCTAGGAAAATATATCCTTCTCAAATGTCTAGAGAGTTTTGGAGCCGTGAAGGGACCGTTACGCTGCTTCAGTGCGGGTTGGCGGACGTCAAATGTCTTCGAAATAATATTTCTCAGACATACAGGTTTTCTCACGACGTTTTCCTTCACCGCCGAACGAGATCGAACCCTGGTAGCTCGCGCTCTTTGAAATTAAAGCAAGCGCCCTGACTAGCCTATCACGCTTTTCGAAAAGTACCGTACAGAAAATACACAGGCCGACAACGGGTAAGCGTTGAGCGTGAGTGTCTGGGCAATTTATCTAATTACAGTGGCGTCTACTGCAAATAGAAGATACTTGCAAACTTGCCCAATGCAAATTACAGACTATTTAAAAGGTTGTCAAATACGAAAAGAACAAGACAATTTGCGACAAACAAGTATTCGGTCTTCCTAATAAGTAAGGTAGGTAAGCCGGTTTATTTTAAAGTCGGATACGGATTATGTCTCTGGCCTGGCTCTCTGGCTGGATGCCTGTGAGACATAATCCGTCTTAGGAGTATCAAAAGGATGGTAAATACATCTGGTCTGTTTCGTAGGTTTAGCTTCAGATCAGGTCTTGTAAGATCTATTACGTCAGAAATTGGAATTAATATCTTAGAAGGTTTGCCTTGAGGTTAGCATTTTGAGAAAGAGAGGTAAAGTCCCCCTTGTATCTTGTAAAAACAAAATCACTCAACGAATGAGTTCTTTAGTGTGTTCTTTCATTTTTCACAGATGAAAATAATGGTTCACATTCTCTAAGAATTTTTGTGTTTAATAATCTTTTTGGCTACTAGAATAATAATTACTAAGTGTAATGACAGGAACGTTAGTAATTTGTCACATCGTTGAGTAATATTTTTTTATCCTTAGCATTGTAGTGCGCCGGCGCCGTTCTTCCGGCATCTTGCCGCGCCTGCCCTTCTCTAATATTAGAGCTACCAGGGTTTTGCGTTTGATTTGGTCTTATGTTATTTTATGAATTCTATTCGACGGGGTCACTGTGCCCAAAGATAGCAGGTTTAAAAATTGTAGTTACACACCATACGAAAAAATACTGCGATATGTGCTGTATATATAACACTGCTATTCCTCCATCCAATAACCATTTTACTTGCGGGCCTTCTGCTTTCGAATCTCTTCCGCTGAAGCTGTCAAAGCCACTGGGCCAATAGCGTATCTCCAAATCCATGAGGGTTTAAGTCGACCCAGGACTTTTCTGATTCCAAATTTCAAATTGCGCCAGCAATTAAATTATTCTCGCACTGTTCTTCTGATTTATATTGAGCATGTATACTGAGCAGATAAAAATAGTATGCTTTGTTAAATTTACCCAGGATTGGGCAACCCTACTTCCTCCAGCCAATCATTAGCCACACCTTGCGATAAGCACTGGACCAGAAAAGAAGTATACGTCGCTTATTATCTAAGTAGAGGAGGACGATTAGTAATAATATATTAAGCTTCCTGTAGTACTTTATCGAGACTTTTTTCACGGGGGGAAAGGTGCATGGTCAACTACCTGTCAATACTTAAATATTGTAACATGGGTATGTTGGGTGAAATGTATTAAATGCATAAAAATTATTAATTATTTAATTGCGGATTGACTTTCGCAAAGGATCGCGTATTTCTTTTTACTGTATTAAATTTTAATCAAATCAATCAAAACCATTTTTCTTCGACTTAGGAACATAAATTCCACCTTTTTAAATTACGCTATACCACAAGGCACATAGTTGTATATTAAAATCATAACAAAATAAGTTAATTTATTTTTGTAATAACAATGTGTATTTTATTTCTATTACGTATCACCAGATCATGTCTTATATGTGTTTATGTAAGTGTCGGAATAAATGTCTTTATGTCTTTATGTATTGTGAGATTGTTTTAATATTCCTGCGAGAAATATGTACAGCATTTTATGTTAAGAAAATTATCGATTAATATTATAAGAGAAACAAAGCGCAATATGTATATATATACTCACATTACATAAACATTTATATTTCTCATATAAACGTTTGCCCCTAGAAGTAAATCGAACCCGCAACCCTCAGCTTCGAAGGCTAGGTTTTTTGAAGGCTGAAGAAAAGGAAGCTGAATGATAACGATGAAATAATTAAGTAAGTTCGTTTGCAATATTTTATTATAAACTCATAGCATATATTTTAAATGTGATCGAGTCGAGATTTAAGTTTCCCGAAAATGGAAAAAAATTAATCAATATTTGGCTGAAACCTATCCCATGTTGATATCACTTGAAAGAGCGCATCTCCGGGACACTCGGTGGGTTTAACCTGGCGGTGTCCGACGAGTTTGTATTCCTGACTTATGTACCCCAACTCTACTCCCGTAGCGATCAGTTTCTTCACAGTCTCCAGTTGGTGATCAGGTGGAACAGCAGCTTAATGATAAAAAAATATATTTTTTTCTTCTAATATAATAAGGTTAAAAATAGAAAGTAAAAGATTCAACGAAATATGAGGAAAGGAAATCATTGAAAACTGCATATTACAAAGGTACCGGAAAATATTTTGAGAGCATGTGAGGTCTGCTTTTGGACCTGAAACACTTAAAGATTTACCGAGAACTAGTCCAGAAGAAAAACGTTACATAAACAAACCATCATTAAAAGTAATATTCGTACTTCAAATGACAGTTTATGAATCACCAACCCGCACATCAAGCTTTGCTAGTATAATTGGGTGAGGCCTATGGCCCGCCATGGACTGTTCTGAGGTGGTTAAAACTGGGAAAAAGGTGATATAAATAAAATAAAATGTTTAATTATTACTACTATTGCCTTGTGTCGTCCCAATAGAACAAATATATACTAATTATTGTAATCGTACTGGAATATTGAAGGAAACTTCTAGTATCGTTTTCTTCTTCTTCTTTTCTTTCTCGCTGTTGAACATAGTCTTGTCCAAGAAAGTTGGGATGCTTTTCTTGAAACGTTTGCCCACACTCATCACGCTGTGCATGCTGATTGGTCAGTTCAGTGCCGGCACCCGCACCATATGATTCGGTTCAGTAATTTCGGATGGGTTTTTGGATATTTGGTCGCCAGAATCACGTTTGATCACGTTTGTTTGTTTTTCAGCAGGTCGCACCGCAAGCAGCTGAGTTTGACATTTGGAGAACAAGATGGTTTATACCAAAATAATTTTGAATAATAATTACCACATATAATAACATTTGATTGTCTTCAATTTCAAAAGGGCTCTACGCAATCCTATTTCGTTATCTGGACCAAGCGACGGCTTTTGCTGCTGCTCGAATGGACCGGATCGACCGGGACCTACTTCACGCCGCTCGTTTTGTTCGGTGAGTGCGGTAACCGAAGATCCTTCCCCTCCTCTCCCCTCTCCCCACTCCCCTCCCATCCTAACACTTTCCTCCCCTACCTCCTCTCCCCTCCCCTTTCCCCCTCTCCTTTTTCCAAATATCCTTTAAGGCCGCCATGCACTCTCATCCTTATGACGCAACAATTCTTCACGACGCTTCATATCGCACCAGCAGCTATTTTATATAATCATACTCAAAGACATTGTAATATTCTATTTATGAAATGTCACCGATTATTCTAATATGATGATGATGAAGACTCCTTGCCGATTTCGATCGCTTCCAAATACTGTCGGCAGTTGTCGATTTCGCAAGATATAAAGATCGGAATCGTTCGCGCAAACACTGAGCTACTCACTCATCTTTACCTTGCCGTATGCGACAATATCGGACGAAGGGCTGTACCTTATCCAGGATACTTACACACCCAATCTCCAATCAAAACGATTCCTATACTTATAGGGTTGAAGGTTGTAGCATGTGCTCCGACGTTTTCCCAGCCTCGACCCTCATACACGGCACCGTCACCGCCCACTGCGAAACTGGAAATCAATACAAATATATAAAACAGACGTCCATGTCTTTGAAGGTTGTATTAATTTAAAAATAGTTAAATGAACATTTATATGGTACAATTAATACAAGATTGAGCAGAATTACGAAATATATAATAAAAAAAAAACAAATAGCGAAGAAACTTTTGTCGTGTGGTAACAAGGTAAGAGCCCTTTACTTCTCGCGACCGCCGAATAGTTTATTAAAGGAAAAGCCTTGAAAATTTTAAGGCGTTTCACAGATGTATGGCAACATTTCAAAACACCTCCGGTCAAACGGCTATCCGTCGCCGTATGTTATGTTATATGTACGTAGTATGTTACGTATACTCGCACAACATTCGGTGTGTGAATGTTCAAGCGGGTTGGTGAGCGCAGACTAGTGATGCTGCTCCTATTATTGACATTTGTATTTATTTTTTATTTGGGTAAAGAGAGCAGCGAGCACGCTTTTCAGCGTGGTAGAGCCAAGCGGTGGCTTTTGCTGCCGCAGGAATGGGCCGGCTCGTCCGGATAAATACCACGGCCTCGCAGAATACCGGCGTGAAGTAGAGGCATCTTGTGCTTCTGCGTTTCGTGCGGTGAGTGAGGTAACCGGAGGCCCTATCCCCCCTCCCCCCTCCCCAAATATGGTAGCGGTATATAATTTTGCGCTACCCCAGGAGGGTACCAGTACCTACGGTTCTGGAGAATCCCTCACTGAGCATCCACGTTCAGGCTTTCCTACGCTACGTAATCGTGGATGCTCAGTCTGCCCCGCGTATTCTGGGGGGGGCAATATTCCGCTCTCTTTCTTTTCTACTCGAGGCAAACGCAGCAAGGAAACTATGGCATCCCCTACCGCGCTCGCCGTGGATTTCTGCAATATCAGGGGACTCCACTCGAACCTTAGCGCCATTCATTACCATCTTGAAACGGCGAAGCCAGCCTTGCTTTTTCTTACAGAAACTCAGATATCGTCTCCGGCTGATACCTCTTATCTCCATTACCCGGGGTACAAACTGGAACACTCCTTTGTGCCCCGTGGCCGGAGTTTGCGTATACGTCAGAGATGATATCTGTTCTCGACGCCTCGGTAGTCTTGAAGGTTTGGACCTATCTACCGTTTGGCTGCGCATCGACAGCGACGACCATCCGCGTGTCTATGCGTGCCTTTACAGGTCCCATAGCGGTAATACCGTAACTGACCGACTCATCGACCACATCCAAATGGCTACAGATTCCGTGCTACAACAGATCCCATCCGCAGAGATCGTGATTCTCGGCGATTTTAATGCCCACCACACCGATTGGCTCGGTTCTCGCATAACCGATCATGCGGGAGATCTGTTCACGACTTTGCATTAGCATATGGCCTGACACAACTGGTAACCTCGCCGACGCGGATCCCAGACGTGGAAGGTCATACACCTTCCCTGTTGGACCTTTTGCTGACCTCACACCCGGACGGATATTTGGTCTCAGTCGATGCCCCTCTTGGCTCGTCGGACCACTGTCTGATCCGGAGTTTAGTGCCTATCGCGCGCCGATCCCGAACGCGATCTGCGGACTTCCGCCGTGTGTGGCACAATAGGTCGGCAGATTGGGATGGAATGCGGTCTTTCTTTGCTTCCTACCCATGGGGCAGGTTTGCTTCTCGCTGGATGATCCCAACGCCGTTGCAGATTCTGTCACCGATGTGGTACTTCAGGGAATGGAACTTTTATTCCGTTCTCTGCAGTGCCTGTCGGAGGTAAATCCCAGCCTTGGTTTGGTCGCACCTGCAAAATAGCGTCACGCCGAAAGCGGAAGTGCTACCAGGCCTGGGTCGATGCAACGGCGTCTCGGGATGCAAAACCAGTGCTCTTAAAACGAGTACAACTCTGCCTCCAGGTCCTACAAAGAGTTATCGCTGCGGCAAAGTTAAAGCACATTGGCAGAATTGGCGAGAGACTAGTTCGCCTCCCATCGGGATCCCGCGCATTCTGGTCTCTCGCCAAGGCTGTCCAGGGAATTTCTGTCAGCCATCTCTCCCATCTCTACACAAGGAGGATGATTCGCTGGCCCATACTGCAAAAGAGAAAGCCGATCTCTTGGGCTCTCTTTTTGCATCAACTCGACTCTTGATGACCGGGAAACTCTCCACCTACCATCCCGTGGTGTAAGTGCTCCATGCCGGAAATTCAGTTTCTGCAGAGCTCAGTGCGAAAGGCACTCCGCTCCTGGACATTCATAAGTCGAGTGGGCCGGACGGAATCCCTCCAATTGTGCAAAGGATGTGTGCCCCTGAGTTGGCACCGGTTCTCACGCGTCTTTTCCGGCACTCCTACTCTTCAGGCGTCGTCCCGGAATCTTGGAAGACAGCATTTGTGCATCCAATACCCAAAAAAGGCGACCGCTCTGATCCGTCCAACTACAGGCCTATTGCCATCACCCCCTTGTTATCTAAAATAATGGAGTCACTCATCAACACCCAGCTCCTGAGGTACCTGGAGGAACACCAGCTGATCAGTGACCAACGATCAGCTGGTGATCTTCTAGTTTACCTGACTCACCGATGGGCAGAAGCAGTTGAGTCTAAGGGGGAGGCTTTGGCGGTTAGTCTGGACGTAGCGAAAGCATTTGATAGGGTTTGGCATAAAGCGCTTTTTTCAAAGCTTTCATCTTACGGGGTTCCTGAGAGATTGTGCAACTGGGTCACCAGCTTCCTCACGGATCGGAGCATCAAGGTTGTTGTCGACGGTGCATGCTCGGACCCCAAACCCGTGAATGCTGGTGTTCCACAAGGCTGTGTGCTATCTCCCACTCTGTTCCTTCTGCATATCAACGACATGCTACAAATCAGTAGCATTCATTGCTATGCAGACGACAGCACGGGTGATGACCTATATACAGGCCGTGCGAATATTTCTCGGGAACACATCGATGAGTGCCGGAACAAACTTGTGTCTGAAGTCGAGACCTTGTTATTCAAAGTCTCGGGTTGGGGTCGACGTAATTTGGTCCTATTCAACCCCAAAAAGACACGGGTTTGCGCGTTCAACGCTAAAAAGAATCCCTTTGTCGTTTCTCCTCTTTTTGAGAACATTCCCCTTATTGCCTCAGCCAGTATCAGAATCCTTGGCGTTGACATATCGAGCGACGTTCAGTTCCGTGGTCACTTGGAGGGAAAGGCCAAATTGGCCTCCAAAAAGCTTGGTGTGCTCTGTAGAGCGGGACAGTATTTCATGCCGGTCCACCGTTTGCAACTTTATAAGGCGCAAGTTCGGCCCCACATGGAATACTGTTCTCATCTCTGGGCAGGGGCACCCCAGTACTTACTCCTTCCATTTGACCGCATCCAACGTCGAGCGGCTCGAATTGTCGGCGACCAAGCTCTCTCTGATCGGCTTGATCCTTTGGCCTTGCGAAGAGATGTTGCTTCTCTTTGCATTTTTTACAAAATTTTCCTCGGGGAATGTTCTGAGGAACTTTTCGGATTGATCCCAGCTGCTGAGTTTCACCATCGTACATCGCGATAGAATTCGAAGTTCCATCGATACCACCTAGATGGTTGGCATTCCACCACAGTGCGTTTTAATCGAAGTTTTCTGCCACGCACTTCGATTTTGTGGAATGTGGAATTGAATGAAAATGAATGTGGAATTTTGTGTATTTCCGAACAGTTACGACTTAGGGACTTTCAAGAAAAGAGCTTATTCCTTCCTTAAAGGCCGGCAGCGCATCTGTAGCTCCTCTGGTGTTGTGGATGTTCGTGGGCGTCGGTGATCACTTACCATCAGGTGAGCCGCACGCTCGTTTGCCCCCTTCTTCTATAAAAAAAAAAAAGCAGCTGCCGGTACGTTGCCGGCCTTGAAGGATATTTGGGGGGATGAGAGGGAGGATGCGGAGTGGGATATGGGAGGATGGGGAGAGGGCCTCCGATCACTTCACTCACCCAACGAAACGCAGAAGCACAAGATGCCTCTACTTCACGTCGTTATTCTGCGAGGTCGTGGTATTACCCCGGTCGAGTCGGCCCATTCGAGCAGCAGCAAAAGGTATCGCTTGGCTGTACCACGTATTTGCAAGATAATAACTTCTAAAAAGTAAATTCGGATTGATTCCTCGCCAACAGTTGGTCGTTAGAGCCGTTTGTTTGGTCGTTTGTTATCTAGCAAGGTTGGCCACGAGCTAATGAGGTTAGCATTTTTTTGAAAAGTATGGTATGTACGAGTATGTATGGAACCCCCTTATTATAATTTATGCATATTGTCGAGTGGGATCAGCGTAAGAATCTGCCACCCCGTTTTCTTCCCGTGGGTGTCTTAAGAGGCGACTAAGAGAAACGTCATGCAAATCGTAATGACTACCGAAAAATAATAGGGGATAACAACCCGATAAAAACCAGGCCGATAGTGGCTAATATACCGATAACGGGCAGCAGCGGGTGCGAGGTATCTGGTACTGCGGTCGTCAATCCGCTTGCAGAGCCTGCCGATTATGGCAAATCCTCCTTATGGCTGAGACCTGTGTCTAATTGACACTGGTTGACCATTTACAGGTTATTAAGGATATAAAGATAAATGAAATAATATGTAGCATAATAAATTCTAAAATTATATATTACTAATTTACGTACTTGTATCCAATATCAACCCATCCGTGTGTTTTTTGGTGATAATTCTGCATCCATCGCATTGATTCCGAACATTTCGCAGTTGTGTGACATGCGCCGGGTATGTAGCTATGGTGGATCACCACATAGGGTACCGGCAGTTGGAGTTTAGTAACACCAGTCGGCGGTCGGGCACCCCAATCACTTCTCGGTACAAATGGAAAGGGCCTGTAAACTGAAAAACAAGTGGTCTGATCGAGGAAGTTATAAAATAATGTCCGTTTGTATACATTGTTTTTAAAAGGAACCAACACTCCTTTCTTTTTGATTAACATTGCAGCGTTTTTTAAATTAAAAAAAAATATAAGGTTTTTCCAAAAGTACGTAAGAAGTACGTAAGGTAAGAACCACGACACGTGGCGTTCGGACAACGTATCTTATTTCCTATTGCATATCTTTAAATAATATAATATATTCTATAAGTGGTGAAAGCCAAGAGGCGGCTTTTGCTGCTGCTCAAATGGGCCATCTCGACCTTTGTAGTACCACGGACTCGCAGAATACCGCTGTGAACTTGAGGCATCTCGTGCTTCTGCGTTTCGTTCGCCGAGTGAGGTAACCGAAACCTTTCTCGGTTACCTCTGGCCAACTTTAATTGGTTATTTCCCCGTCTGACGTTTACGACAACCATGGCAGAAGATGTAGTAGCAGATTCTCTTACGTCGTCGCTATAAGAACAACTTAAAAATATATTTAAAGTACTCGTACACTTACCACATCTATTCCGTGATTCTGGATAACCATGTGTGCAAAAAGCCAAACTTACGAATATCAATACGAAGAGCATTGTTCCTGAAATAAAAGCAAAGACTTGGTTTACACAATAATAGTCAATTATGTACCTATATATTACTGATCATCTTTGAAGATAATCTGCATGAACTGTATCGATGGTTCGGCATCTTGATGTAATCAAACAGATTAGATAATGCACCGCATTTTATTATCAATTGCCTCTATTATAATCACGTGTTATTGTATTCATGGTTTTTCTGCAACGCTCTAATAATTCCACGTAACGATATAGGTACCTAAAATATTTATACAGAGTGCGAGGTGTTTAATTAGGATCGCCAAGTCTGTTTGCCAAGCTGGGTGTTTATGGAAGATTCTGCCAATCTCGTCCTCCCTACAATGTTATCGCATAAGCGTTACACCTGTCATGGGAAGTTGCGGACAGTGTTTTTGTAGGCGTGTTTAGTACATTCGTTTTCTTACATTTTAATTGCACAGTTGACGACTACCAGCGATTATCATCATCCTATATAAGTTCGCAGATGGACAATTACCTCTGTACAAAACCTCCAGGAAAATATAACTTGACTTCCACAAACGTTTTGCACTAACCACGCCATGTAAGTATTTGCCCAGCATACTGCAGGCACCAACGCACTGTTGAAGTTGCTCCTACCACCAGTCTGTGGAAATCCTCCTGCTGGTAAAAGCAAGCCAATACCTGCAACCAACTTTAAACAAAGAAGGTTACGGGTGCGATGTCACCACTCTCAACTGTACAAAAACTTTACGTCTCACAGCCTGAAATAATGTAATGCTGCTTGACGGCAAAAAATGAGCAAGAGGGTGGTATCAACCCAGACGGCACCTAAACAAGAGAAGGTGCGACATTTTTTGTCTGATTCTCTGCGATCAAAAAGTGATCAGAGCTCAGGGTCTTTGATCGAGCTGGGTACACCACATCCAGGTGAGGTTTTTATTCAGAGAAAAACTGATTGATGTCTTATATCATATGCCACCTTTTGAGAAAAGGATGTAAACCAGAATAGTTATGTTAAGATAACTTACCTACACTATTTTGTGACGTTTTAATACAGAGGTATTTTTTTATTTCCGCACTTCCAACGTAGTTTCTCACTCGCTGTGAATTCCAAGCTTTATGATTTATTGTGTGATCATTATTGGTATTTATATCTGAATAATGTTTAAATTGATAATACCCGAGGTTCTTCACAAGATAATTCGGAAGCGAAATAATATGGTTATTATATTTATATAATAACGTCTTCATTAGTCATCTACGAATCTTAGTAGAAGGGTATTAACCTATTCAAGAAAAGAACTCATTTAACTATATTTCCGTTAGAGCTTGTTTTTATAGGCTTTGCATTGAATATTTAAGCGATTAGACGTGATATATAAGCAAATTATGTGTGTATTTGTTAGGTAGGTAGGTAGGTATTTCCTTGTTAGAAAAAAATGGTCGATCAATTAACCTCACGAACCAAACGATTGATTTTTTGCGATGGAAACTTTTAATTGTCATGGCTCATTTGCAGTCTCGCGCGAGTGGCGAGACGAGAAGCGAGATGAGCCACGAGACGACTGCGTAAATGGTGCTCTCGTGAATCGCATCGCACCTTGTCTTACCTGGCACCTCGACCCACCCACTCGCAACGCGCGTCGATAGCGGTTTTTTTGGGCACGAGGAAAACGACCGCACGAGGATTACCGCGCAGGTTGTGTGGAAAATCTGTGGAGTATTGTGTCGACGACTCCTCCTCTTTACAATGTGCATCTGGCCACTAACGAAGCTAAAAAGAAGAAAATCGGCGACAGTTGAAAAACTTAAATCAATAAACTTTTCTTTTTACTAAAGTAACCCACAATAGCAGAAGCTAAGTATACAAAGAGTTGATGCTGCTTATAATTCAACGTCCTCCATAGTTACAGGCTCAAAGACAACTGTACGCACCGCGAGAGATGGCGAAGCGCGGTATGAGACGAGGTACAAGGCGAGATACAGAGCGAGAGTGTAAATGATCCATGAGAAAGTATTAGTTTTTCTCACTTTCACTCCAACAGTAGCACTTAGCATACCTATCAATTTATTATATAACAACATAAGAACTGGCCGATGCCGGAAAGTCTATTCGAATCTGCTGAAGCAACAGCAGTGAACGTATTCGCTTATATCTCCTAAGGTTTTGAACCGGTTTCGTCATTTTTAACAACATTTCATGAGGAGGGCTTGTATCTATAAATACAGTCACATTTAGCTTATTTGCTACAGATATGTTTGTGCGGTTCTCTAGTAATGTATAATATGTACATCCACCCGAACAGGCCTCCGAATCAAATTTTTCGCCTCTCTGAAAGATGTAACTTTGGCGCGCCTCGTCACAGGACCTCTGTGCTTTTACATTTTTAAAAGCGTTCAGTCGCCTACATACGGCTCTCACGGAAAAATTGGGAGTGGCAGATTCTTTCGTTTCTACCATACTGCATCCCATGGACATAATATTCCAGATGTAGTATCACCCCTGAGAACTAACATATATATATATATATACATATATATGTGTATGTATATTTTTTTTAACATGTCATGTTTTATATATATTTATATATATATATATATATATATATATGTATATATAACCCAGAGATTAGGTACCTCTCTATCAAATTATACATATTTCATATTATCTTAAATAGTTTTAGATAGATCTAAATTGAAATTCTGTTGTTATGAGTTGTATGAGGCCCTACGACGCGTGTAGATCTTTGCCAAATTTCATTAATTTCAACGGATGTACGTCCTGTCCTTCTAGTGTGGACATTGAAAATTTTACTTTTGTAATATTTTTGAACAAAACTTAATAATCTGGAATTATAAGGAACCCTTTAAAAAAACTTTATACTAATTTTTTTGAGAAAGGTCTTCTCATTTAACAAATAACTCAGTCCTCCGAGCGCAAAGTCGCTTGGGGCTAGATCTGGTGAGTAAGGAAGGTGATCAAGGAGATATTGTAATTCGTGAATTTCCGCCATAGCAACCGCTGATGTGTGAGACGGCGCATTGTATGGTGAAACACATTTTATATTTTCTGAAAATACAGCCTGGTCAGGTCTGCTGGAAGAAATTTCTTAAGAAATAAGCAGTACAGTACAGTACAGACCATTTCTTCCTATCATATTTCTTTTATTCGGTTTTACTTGTGTGTACATAAATTATTAAATAAATAAATAAAATAAATAAGCCTCAGTCGACTTTATACTTTATAACCCGTGTCGCGTCAAATTAAACGGTACTGACTCAGCATAGTTTCGCGGGCTGAACCGCAACGCTGATTTTCAGTCAGTACCGACCCTGTTGCGCGGTGTACTTCACATACTGTCTCACAATCGCAGTACGCAAGAAATGTTAGCCGTAATCGCCCTTATAAAGGTATAACTAAGTTGCTTTAGGCTTTAAAATAAAAATTGTAAATTAAAAAAAACTGCATAACATTACAAACTACAATACACTACTACATATAACCGGCGATGTAAACTTATCTACAAAAATCTCACATTAGGATTTCTCTTTATGAGGGAAAATCAATCTAGTTTGAGATAAACATATTTAGTATATAATTAAATAAACAGAAATAGATATAAAATAATAGTAGATATAGAAATAGACATAGCCGTAAAGATCAGCAAGCTGAAGTGGCAATGAAATGGTAATGGAGTGAACACCTGCGCAGTGTTGCGGGAAGTCGATGGATGCAGGTGGCTCAGGACCGAGCTTCGTGGCAATCTTTGGGGGAGGCCTATGTTCAGCAGTGGACTTCTGATAGGCTGAAATGATGATGATGTTGATGAAAGAAACAGAGTATGAATTAGCCACGATTGACTATTGCAAATTTAATAAATATAGACGATATAATTTCTTAAATGTAGATATACTTTGGTCACAATTTCAAAAAGCCTCGGGAAATATGCAGACTAGTTGTTTCTGCGCAAAGGAACCTTAACCTTACCTTATCTATTCATGGTAACTAACGCACGGATACGTTTTCCGTCCTCAAACGAGTAAAAGTATCAGTTCCACATGTCCACGTGAGGAAACCCTTATTTATTCACCATTAAAACGTTCCACACTTGACAATCGGCTAAAACATTTTTTTACAAAACACTTTTGTAATCATTTCATCTCCAGTTACGAGGCGTCCCGTGCGAATGACAGTTTAGCCATTTTAAGTACTGTAAACAACTGTACAAGTGTTTACGACTTGCTCGGCGGTGAAGGAAACATCCTGAGAAAACCTGCATGTCTGAGAAATAATAAAACAAAGTATGTTATTTCGAGGACATGTGAAGCCCGCCAACCCGCACTGGAGCAGGGGGGCAGTGTCTTGCCTGCATTCCCGGCTCTGAGAGTGTTTTGACTCTCAGATATTTGAGAAGGAGGCCTTTGCTCGTATTTATTTTTTTAGGTACCTTAAAGATATTCCCGCTTTACCAGGCAGTATTTACTTTTTTAATTCCAAAGAGTTTGTACCGTATCCTCCCTTTTTGTTAACGCGACTCGTATATATATATATATATATATATATATATATATATATATATATATATATATATATATATATATATATATATATATATATATATATATATATATATATATATATATATATATATATATATATATATATATATATATATATATATATATATATATATATATATATATATATATATATATATATATATATATATATATATATATATATATATATATATATATATATATATATATATATATATATATATATATATATATATATATATATATATATATATATATATATATATATATATATATATATATATATATATATATATATATATATATATATATATATATATATATATATATATATATATATATATATATATATATATATATATATATATATATATATATATATATATATATATATATATATATATATATATATATATATATATATATATATATATATATATATATATATATATATATATATATATATATATATATATATATATATATATATATATATATATATATATATATATATATATATATATATATATATATATATATATATATATATATATATATATATATATATATATATATATATATATATATATATATATATATATATATATATATATATATATATATATATATATATATATATATATATATATATATATATATATATATATATATATATATATATATATATATATATATATATATATATATATATATATATATATATATATATATATATATATATATATATATATATATATATATATATATATATATATATATATATATATATATATATATATATATATATATATATATATATATATATATATATATATATATATATATATATATATATATATATATATATATATATATATATATATATATATATATATATATATATATATATATATATATATATATATATATATATATATATATATATATATATATATATATATATATATATATATATATATATATATATATATATATATATATATATATATATATATATATATATATATATATATATATATATATATATATATATATATATATATATATATATATATATATATATATATATATATATATATATATATATATATATATATATATATATATATATATATATATATATATATATATATATATATATATATATATATATATATATATATATATATATATATATATATATATATATATATATATATATATATATATATATATATATATATATATATATATATATATATATATATATATATATATATATATATATATATATATATATATATATATATATATATATATATATATATATATATATATATATATATATATATATATATATATATATATATATATATATATATATATATATATATATATATATATATATATATATATATATATATATATATATATATATATATATATATATATATATATATATATATATATATATATATATATATATATATATATATATATATATATATATATATATATATATATATATATATATATATATATATATATATATATATATATATATATATATATATATATATATATATATATATATATATATATATATATATATATATATATATATATATATATATATATATATATATATATATATATATATATATATATATATATATATATATATATATATATATATATATATATATATATATATATATATATATATATATATATATATATATATATATATATATATATATATATATATATATATATATATATATATATATATATATATATATATATATATATATATATATATAACCTCAGTCCTCCGAGCGCAAAGTCGCTTGGGGCTAGATCTGGTGAGTAAGGAAGGTGATCAAGGAGATATTGTAATTCGTGAATTTCCGCCATAGCAACCTGATGTGTGAGACGGCGCATTGTATGGTGAAACACATTTTATATTTTCTGAAAATACAGCCTGGTCAGGTCTGCTGGAAGAAATTTCTTAAGAAATAAGCAGTACAGTACAGTACAGACCATTTCTTCCTATCATATTTCTTTTATTCGGTTTTACTTGTGTGTACATAAATTATTAAATAAAATAAATAAGCCTCAGTCGACTTTATACTTTATAACCCGTGTCGCGTCAAATTAAACGGTACTGACTCAGCATAGTTTCGCGGGCTGAACCGCAACGCTGATTTTCAGTCAGTACCGACCCTGTTGCGCGGTGTACTTCACATACTGTCTCACAATCGCAGTACGCAAGAAATGTTCGCCGTAATCGCCCTTATAAAAGTATAACTAAGTTGCTTTGGGCTTTAAAATAAAAATTGTAAATTAAAAAAAACTGCATAACATTACAAACTACAATACACTACTACATATAACCGGCGATGTAAACTTATCTACAAAAATCTCACATTAGGATTTCTCTTTATGAGGGAAAATCAATCTAGTTTGAGATAAACATATTTAGTATATAATAAAAGAAACAGAAATAGATATAAAATAATAATAGATATAGCCGTAAAGATCAGCAAGCTGAAGTGGCAATGAAATGGTAATGGAGTGAACACCTGCGCAGTGTTGCGGGAAGTCGATGGATGCAGGTGGCTCAGGACCGAGCTTCGTGGCAATCTTTGGGGGAGGCCTATGTTCAGCAGTGGACTTCTGATAGGCTGAAATGATGATGATGTTGATGAAAGAAACAGAGTATGAATTAGCCACGATTGACTATTGCAAATTTAATAAATATAGACGATATAATTTCTTAAATGTAGATATACTTTGGTCACAATTTCAAAAAGCCTCGGGAAATATGCAGACTAGTTGTTTCTGCGCAAAGGAACCTTAACCTTACCTTATCTATTCATGGTAACTAACGCACGGATACGTTTTCCGTCCTCAAACGAGTAAAGAGTATCAGTTCCACATGTCCACGTGAGGAAACCCTTATTTATTCACCATTAAAACGTTCCACACTTGACAATCGGCTAAAACATTTTTTTACAAAACACTTTTGTAATCATTTCATCTCCAGTTACGAGGCGTCCCGTGCGAATGACAGTTTAGCCATTTTAAGTACTGTAAACAACTGTACAAGTGTTTACGACTTGCTCGGCGGTGAAGGAAACATCCTGAGAAAACCTGCATGTCTGAGAAATAATAAAACAAAGTATGTTATTTCGAGGACATGTGAAGCCCGCCAACCCGCACTGGAGCAGGGGGGCAGTGTCTTGCCTGCATTCCCGGCTCTGAGAGTGTTTGACTCTCAGATATTTGAGAAGGAGGCCTTTGCTCGTATTTATTTTTAGGTACCTTAAAGATATTCCAGCTTTACCAGGCAGTATTTACTTTTTAATTCCAAAGAGTTTGTACCGTATCCTCCCTTTTGTTAACGCGACTCGTATATATATATATATGTATATATATATATATATATATATATATATATATATATATATATATATATATATATATATATATATATATATATATATATATATATATATATATATATATATATATATATATATATATATATATATATATATATATATATATATATATATATATATATATATATATATATATATATATATATATATATATATATATATATATATATATATATATATATATATATATATATATATATATATATATATATATATATATATATATATATATATATATATATATATATATATATATATATATATATATATATATATATATATATATATATATATATATATATATATATATATATATATATATATATATATATATATATATATATATATATATATATATATATATATATATATATATATATATATATATATATATATATATATATATATATATATATATATATATATATATATATATATATATATATATATATATATATATATATATATATATATATATATATATATATATATATATATATATATATATATATATATATATATATATATATATATATATATATATATATATATATATATATATATATATATATATATATATATATATATATATATATATATATATATATATATATATATATATATATATATATATATATATATATATATATATATATATATATATATATATATATATATATATATATATATATATATATATATATATATATATATATATATATATATATATATATATATATATATATATATATATATATATATATATATATATATATATATATATATATATATATATATATATATATATATATATATATATATATATATATATATATATATATATATATATATATATATATATATATATATATATATATATATATATATATATATATATATATATATATATATATATATATATATATATATATATATATATATATATATATATATATATATATATATATATATATATATATATATATATATATATATATATATATATATATATATATATATATATATATATATATATATATATATATATATATATATATATATATATATATATATATATATATATATATATATATATATATATATATATATATATATATATATATATATATATATATATATATATATATATATATATATATATATATATATATATATATATATATATATATATATATATATATATATATATATATATATATATATATATATATATATATATATATATATATATATATATATATATATATATATATATATATATATATATATATATATATATATATATATATATATATATATATATATATATATATATATATATATATATATATATATATATATATATATATATATATATATATATATATATATATATATATATATATATATATATATATATATATATATATATATATATATATATATATATATATATATATATATATATATATATATATATATATATATATATATATATATATATATATATATATATATATATATATATATATATATATATATATATATATATATATATATATATATATATATATATATATATATATATATATATATATATATATATATATATATATATATATATATATAT
The DNA here is from genome assembly GCA_029286595.1 of Bhutanitis thaidina. Taxonomy (NCBI): domain Eukaryota; kingdom Metazoa; phylum Arthropoda; class Insecta; order Lepidoptera; family Papilionidae; genus Bhutanitis; species Bhutanitis thaidina. Next base: position 6,213,254 of record JAGSMS010000016.1, read on the forward strand.
ATATATATATATATATATATATATATATATATATATATATATATATATATATATATATATATATATATATATATATATATATATATATATATATATATATATATATATATATATATATATATATATATATATATATATATATATATATATATATATATATATATATATATATATATATATATATATATATATATATATATATATATATATATATATATATATATATATATATATATATATATATATATATATATATATATATATATATATATATATATATATATATATATAGATGATGTCCACGTGTAAATATTTTCACTTTGTTTTCATATATGCTCGCTTATGAATTTATAAACAAGATGCTATCGAGAGTTTAGCATCGTTTTCAGGTCAACCTCTCTTGCATGTGCGATATACCCCGCCCATGTGACTCATGTCTTTGATGTATGTAACTAGAAGAAGGAAATCATCCATGACAATTCATTGTAGTAGAAGTCATCGCTTGTAGGTCAAGGTTTCTAATTGTCATTTATTGTATTTCTAATGTCAGAGGTGAAACATTACTTCGCTTATTCAAATGTAATCATGCAATTATAATTATTCGTATCGTATCGTATAGGTATTTTAAGTGAATTATTGAATAGAGTAATATGTACGTGTTTACTGACCTGACTTTATTAAATTGTTTACATAAATTGCTAAACATGTAAATAAATATGAATAAACGTTAAACAAGACAAGTATTGATTGTAAAGCTTCCCTTAATAAAATATTACCTTTATCAGACAAGACTCAAAGAGAATAACGATCGTGGTGCGTGTTTTTCTCGTATCTACATGTATGCTAGCTGCATCTCTACCTACCTCATGGGAGCTACAGGTGCCACATTATGTTAATGAAGCTAAGTGACGAGACGAGTAACTCGCTTGTAAAACTGCCACGCTTGTCCAAAACAATTTTGGCGGCACACAATTTTTTTTTAATCGTGTAATGCCTTTGTTGTTTTCTCTCTCTTTGAGACCTACCAATATGACCATATATTTTAATTAGCTTTATTTCTGATCCAATAAAAAAAACAATGTATACTTCTGCTTGGTGGCAGCGACATATACAATGATAACTTGTTCTATTTGACATTGCTGTAGGGAATAGTAAAATTCTCAAAACTAACAGCCAGTATAGATTGCCAATCATTTATTTGTACTTCGTATCACCAATACTTGTGATTCACTAAATTTCAACATTTACTGTATAGTTTACCAAACTCGAAGATAGTCTTCTAGCAAACAAGTGACTTCAAAATTAGACAGTTGCAGTTCGAGATACGTTAAAAGAACGAAGTTCAGCCAGGAGCCTGGAGTATGTCTAAATTGACGTAACTAAAGTCAAGAAAAGTGGGTGCTGTAATTCGTAATATGTGATTTCAAACAGTGCGGTAACAGTGCCATGACTACATTGAAAGCCAGGTTGATACAAACGGGTTTTTTTTTATGTGAAAGGCGGCAAACGAGCAAGTGGCTCACCTGATGGTAAATTATTACCGACGCCCACGTATATCTGCAACACCAGAAGAGCTGCGTGGTCCGTTTAATGCGACGACTGTTTGATAGAGCAGATAACGGACCACATCAACATCTACATAACCTGGCACCTCTCCACGCGCGTCCACCGGAAGGACGGCCACTCCCACGCGAAATCCTGCCACCATCAACGCCGCCTGGCCGAAGGGAAGCTTTAGCCCGACTACACCCAGGCGAGATGAACAAGGACAAGGACACCCAAAACCCACAGAAATAGTGGACCCAGGACCGGGGGAGCCGTTGCCCCCCTAGATGATGTCCGGGTAAAGAGGGCAACCTCGAGGCCCGTGACCTGCCGGACAGATTGTCCGTGCAGAAGACCTAGCAGAAGAGCTGCAGGTACGTTGCCGGCATTTAACGATAATTAGGGGTTGGGGGGATGGGGGATAATGGAGAGGGGATAGGGAGCGGGGCTCCAGCTCTACCACGTACAAGCAAACGTAGCCATATCAAATTTCAAGGGCCTAGGTCAACAGCAAGGAACAATTATTTTATTTACAATCCTAAAGATGACGCAACAATTAAAACAAGTAAAATTACAATTAAAATCACTTAAATATAATTACGCTTACGAGTATTTCACTTTGAATCTAAACTTACTTTTAGTATATTTTTATTAGCCTTTCATAAAGGTTTACATTAATTTTGAATTGAAAAATTTCTTTTTGTTTATTGTAACAAAAAATAAAACATTTTACACTTACTAGCGCACACGGATCTATAAAATTTTATGTATAGTAGCTTACTTCTTTGATAGAATGCAAGTATTTACAAAACCTTTTTAAATTACGAACTCATCCGCTAAACTCATCGATACTCTATCGTAATGTTGGAATCTATCCCATGTCATGATTTCCCGGTAGAGCGCCTCTCCAGGACACTCGGTGGCTATGACTTGACGGTGACCTAATAGCACATAGTCTAAGCTGACGTAGCCTAAATCTACTCCCTTGGCAATCAGTTTCTTCGCGGCTTCCAGTTGATAATCAGGCGGTAAAGTTGCTGAAAGGAAAGTGTTTGTCAAATGTATACTTGTCAGTTGAAGGTAGTTTCTAAAGAGTAGGCTCTATTATTCGAGCTGATTATGGGACGGATTGACGTAATTGTTAAGATGGCCGAACCATCTCTTTCTCAAATATTTAAGTAGCATTTAGAGTCGGAAAGTGCCCGTCACGCTGCCCCAGTGAAGGTTGGGGTTGGTTGACATTTCACATATTCTCAAAATAATATTTTTATTATTTTTAGACATTCAGGTTTCCTCACGATGATTTCCTTCATCGCCAAGCACATGGTAAATACATCACATAAAATTGCTATTAACAATTTTAGTGGTCCAGGCACCGGGGATCGAACTCGGGTCACTCGTACTCTATGAAACTAATGCGAGCCCCCTGAGTACTAGACTACCACGGCACTGTATAACTAGTAAGCTTCTTTAATGTCAACAGCTACATGATTTAGTCAGTCTAGTCAGTCTCGTTTGGATGAGGGTGGTGGCTGAGGATATTACTTTGTAGCTTTTTTGGTATTTCTATATATTCTGCAATAGACTTTAGACTAGGCGATGAAAGATATCAGTCTGGGGACGCCCTAAATTAGTGATAAACTGAAGAAGTGCCAAATTAAGAGCACACATAAACGACCAGTCTGAGAAAGATGCGAGAATGTCATATCAGAATCTTACCCTATAGAAATTGGTAATCTCTGCCTATCTCTATGCTTCAGTGTTAATATCTTATGTTTAAAATAAACTAACATTATATTGGCCTTGATAACGATTTAAGGGCACCAGCACTGTAAACAGGATACTACCTAATCTGCCAAATTATTTGGAGCTAGAATTCTATCTGTTATCAGGTTGTTTAATAACTGACCATATAGGAGAATCACAAGAATTCTCTCTTGCCACTTTTCCTCCCCTCAGAGGAAAGTTACGTTGTCAATATATTATATTCGTAGATAGTAAAATCATCACTGTATTTTCCAAATATTTAGGCAGGTTAACCTTTTCCAAGTTTCATAGTTACTTACTTGTCCAATCACCGATTAAGACGATTCCAATGCTGTTGAAATTGTAACCCAGAGCATGAGCACCAACTCGATCCCAGCCTCTACCTTCATATACGGCACCGTCACCTCCAACTGCAAAGCTGAGAAAATGGATATTTCTTAAAATATTTTTAGTTTATTAAGTGGGTACTAATGCTACTTTATTAAGTACTCGTACTTTTCCGTATTGCTTTATTATTACTTTATTACTTACTTGTATCCAATGTCGTCCCATCCCTGACCAATTTGGTGCATATCTTGCATGATATTCATGGCTTTGATGCACTCCCGCGTAGAGTAGCACGCGCTGGGTAAGTAGCTATGGTGAATGATTACAAGTGGGGCAGGGAGGTTTAGAGGTGTTATCCTCAACGGAGGCCTGGCTCCCCAGTCACTTCTTGTCATGAAGGGAAACGCATCATATGCTGGAAAATGTTAAATTCATACAACTAAGGTTTACAATGGGCGGACTTAATGCCCATTAGCATTCTCTGCCTGTAAACACTGGGTGAGAAAGAAATACATGTTGGCAGATGCAAACATTAAAATAAATAATATGCAATAAAGTAATTTAATATCAATTTAATATAAGTATAATTTACTTCTTACTTATAAACATACTCATATACTACACATACTCATATAATACATACATAAATAAACAAGATATAGAAGAATTAAAGCAGCAAAAGCCGCCGCTTGGCTCTACCACATCGAAAAATGATTTCTTCTTAACAGACATTTCTATTTTCTATGGCTGTTAAAAAGTTACCGCTTGTATGTTCTCCCGAGGAACGTTTGAGACATAAATAGCACATTATTTGTTCTGTGCGAGAATCAAACCCGCAATCTGGAGAGTTTGTGCCAATTATTTAACCACTGCAACACTGACTGTTGCTTGACTAAAAATCTGGTCGTTAGTTACGACATAGGGGTTTAGCTCTAGTTTAGAAGTCTTTAAATTACAATCAGAAGTATGCAATTTATAATATGTATAGGCGGCTGTTACTTAGGAGTATATAATGAAAATCATAGATAATGAAATATTCATAACGATATATGATCACAATTGTTAAGATGACAAACTCGCCTGCATTTGACAATAAATATCTTTAAACTTATTGGCGCTTACAAGAAAACGACTATGTTCAGCTGTAAGCTTAAATAGACGATGATGTTGATACATTTAAATGAATATAAGACGTCTCTTGTAATCATATAAATATATTTGTTTTCAGAAAGCTTTTAACTCAACTAAATTGCAAAATACTTACTATTGCTGATACCCTGGAACCTGGGCTTTGGAAAACACTTAGCGCTAGTAGCCAACAGGAGGGCGATTAAAATCGGATACGTGGGCATTCTTCCTGTAATAAATGATATTTGTAAAGTAAAGCTACATGCACTAACAGTTTAGTTGGAGCGATTAACAGGAATATTTGTAATGTTAATAGCATTGCTATTTATCATTAATGCTGCTATCTATTTAATATGTCGCCGTGTTGACGATTGCGGCACTAGATACATCGCATCTTCAATGCTGCTCGGCTCTAGCGGGTCTGTGTATTTTTAAACTGTTATTTTTTTGAATAACGTCCTACCCGTTCACCTAACGCTATTTGGTTACTCAAGAATTGGAGTAAATGATCAAGCAACAATTAGGTATTATTACATTCTATTTATATACGTATATGTATATTTAAATATACTATACTAAAGAATTCTAGCATTGCTATAATTAACACTACGTCGAAAGGGTGGCTCGAACCTGCAACGACATTTCGCAGCCGGTTAGGCCCATTAGGCTATTGAAGAAGTTTAACTCATTAGAGTTAGTATTAGCCTTCTATAAAAAACGAATGATCATATAAATTATAATGTTTCACTTTATCAGCGTCAATCTTTCTAGGCCATTAGAACAATATGTCATCTCAAACACATCACATATATTCTAGACTAGACATAATTATCATCTTGGACCCGCAGCTGGGAAAATTAAAAAGGGGATTCAGTAATTGAAAACTGGCTGTAAGTAACAAGTAACTTCTGGAATAAGCGATTTCCGTATAATTCCCGCGTCCATCCAATTCATGTCACACTTAAACCACTTTTGTGCACTATTTAATAAAAAAATAACCACTCCTAATGTTCTAAGAAATAAATAATATCTTACAAGGTTAAATTTTTTAATATTAAAATAGGTATTTTTCTACTAAAAAGATTTTGATATAAATAAAGTACGTACCTATAATATAAGGTTTACTATAGCACTGATTAAAGTTTTAGGATACTTCACAACACCTGTGAAAATCACCAATATTCTAAAGGAGTGCGGTGAACGTAGTATATATAATGTAATCGATATGCACCATCGGTGTGTAGTCTTCGCGAATGATAAATCAAAGATTATAATTTCGTTTTCTGATAACAACAACAAAGGGTCATATTTTAGTACATCAATTATAGTAGCGCATCTGACATCTCTGTGTTAGTTAAGTGAATTAATAGAAAAATGTAATAAGCGATATTCTTGTTATCGTAAAGGCAGTGAAAAGCTAGTAAAACTAGTAGTAAATGATTCAATTTAATATAGTCGCCAAAGAAAAAAATTATAAACTTGTTAATACCGTTTAGTAGGTTTATACAGATACTTAAATCGGGTGCTAAATTAAAATAAAAAGTTTGTAGAATAACTAGAAGAGAGTAGTATAACAAACAATTGAGTCCAATTTAGAAACCACAATCGCAAGTATTAAATGTCTGGTAATTTAAATTTCTGTTAGAAATTCGTTTGGTATCAATTTTCTTTCTGGTCAGTTTATGTGAGTTTTTACAACGACGGAGGGATCAGCGAATTTTACTCAGTAGTCTTTACTACTGAGTGTCGTGTCGGACCAGTAGTTTGTAAACGTTGCATAAACATTAGTGCTGAGACATGATAATTCTCGGTAGGACCATAACAACAATATTTCACTTATATAGTGTTTAGTTTTTTTTAAATTACTTTTTAATGTGGAGACAGACGATGAGTGTTAAAATTTTTTCAATGTAAAATATCATATAATTCTTTTTCTATTAAGATTGCGACCTTTCAATTAGTTTTGGGCTGTAAGAGAAAATTCATCAACTTTTTCTCCAAACTTTAGCGGCCGATCTGGGCCCAAATCCCACACGTGGCCAATCTTGCGCTCACCCACGACCGCTGGCGTGAGTATGTGCAAATCTTCCATGCATAGTAGGTCAACTTAATTTATGGTGGCGCTTTCGTCGGAAGACCTATGTCTAGCAGTGTCTGATAAAGACAACGAAGAATCATGTTTGTACATATCTAATAGTAAAGTTATCAGTTATTTTGCTAAAGAAACAATAAATTTCCACATATGCACGGAATTTTTACAATCATGCTTATCCATACTTTATCCATTTCCATTATACACTCATCTCTCTCTAACAAATGTTACTCACGTTTGCAAACATTACCATTTGCAAACATTGATTGGCTATAAATGTTTGTAATATTATATAATATGCAAAATAAAACGTCGCTTTGCTATTTTAAAGTAATTTTTATTGGATAGTAAGTGGCTACTGCAGCCCATAGACACCTGCAAACAACTTCGATCGAAGAAGGTTACAAATATCACCCTTGAGGACTGAGATGGCATGCCTCACAGCCCGTAATAATACTCACCCCACCAGAGGCCCTATTATACCACGACCTCGCAGAATACCGGCGTGAAGTAGAGGCATCTTATGCTTATACGTTTCGTTCGATGAGTGAGGTAACCGGAGGCCCTATTCCCCTTTTGCCACCCCCTTCCCCATTCTCCCTCTCTGCTACCAAATATCCTAAAAGGCCGGCAACGCACCTGCAGCTCCTCTGGCGTTGCGGATGAAAGTGGGTGTCGGTAATAATAGAATCAAATAATAAATACGCTTTTTTATTTGTTTTCCTTTTGTTTTTCATTCTTTTGAGTTAGGAAAGGAGAGATGGAGAGTGGCCCTCGGACCTCACTCACGGAACAAAAGGCAGAAATCTCTGCATAACGTACGTAACATAAGATAACCGTAATGGCTCTCAACTTAGGCTGATATCTCGTAAAATTCTATCAACATTCATCAGCCTTACGTTTTGCCATGGTCAAACTCATTCTTTACAAAACTGTGACCGGTAACGCACAACTGTTGCTTTTCCACTGTACATTTTGTATTACACTGCCATAGATGTCGCAAACAGAACTCCCGATGCTATACAGCATCCGATATAGAAATATAATTGTCTAATCTAATCTATAAGGATATAATAGGCAAATTTAGATTAATATAAAATCAATACACGGATCAGACTAATAAAGTAGTTCAAGCTGTTTACTCAAAAAGCCAAACAGACAGACAGACAGACAGAAAGATAAAAATTATCGTTCTGAGCTCTCTTTACATCGAAAGTATCTTCGTACCAAGTTTCGTCAAAATCTGTGAAAACGATTTTATTTGATGAGTGTAAACGTACAGACAAACAAAAATGATGTAAAAACTAATTTTGTTATGATCTCTATCATTCCTAAATGGTATATCAATGAGAAATTAAAAAAAATATTTCATTAATATTTATATAGATACGAGTAGAATAGAATTGCACGATACTTAAACTGAAAAACGTGTTTCATTGCACCTTTGTTGCTGTCTGTTTGTCCGGGTTAATATTGGAAACGATTGAATCGATTTTGTCGGGATTGCTGTGAGGACTTTGTAGAAACTACTTTTACCCGGGAAATATTTGAGATTCGAGGGGAAATATTTGAGATTCGAGGGGAAACATTTTTTTTTATATTTTAATTTTTGATGCATAATCTTCGTAACTGCAACAGCAGCTGCCACTGCCGATAGCTATTATTTAAGTGGAACATAGGGTTAAACCCTTTTTATATTCTCATGTAAGTGACGTTTGTCTCATATAAGTGTGACTAATAAGAAATAAACTTTGATAAAGTGATGCTGTTCCTCTTCACTAGCCTGTAATATTTGGGTTATGAAAATTCAGATAGATATACCGCCTACATTCGGTCGCCGGAGTGTAATTTGTTGGCTTGGTTTGAACACCTTAGTTGTTATAAATCTATCTACATTACATTGCCTTGTTACATAACATTCTACAAACTGCAAAATGCAACGTGGCGGACTTTTCCTGGATTCAAGATCCTCACAATATTGAAAGGAGGCCAATAGGCCATTGCATAATAATGCAATGTTGCTTTTTAGACAATTCGCATGTATAGAGCCATTAACTCTTTCCTTGTCTGTTCGAATGCCATGACAACATGATATGAGGAATAAATGCAGTTCCAGCAACATATTAGTGGCCTCGGCGGCAGCTTTTGCTCCTACTCGAATGGACCGGCTCGACCGAGTTAGTATTACGACCTCGCAGAGGGTGAATTAGTGGCATCTTCAGTTTCTGCCTTAAGTTCGATGAGTGAGGTAACCGGAGGGTCACTCCCTTTTACCCCTTACGTGCACAAGGTACTTGCGAAGCTGTCTTGACGGAAAATCTTTTAGAAACGATCACTCAACGACTGCTTTTATGCAAGGAGTGCTTTTTAGCGATAATCTAGAGTATGTAGTAAACACTACGTTAAATAAGCGGTTTTTTTATAAAAAAAATTGCCATAACTTTTTATTCAAATTAACAACGATAATTTAATCTTGAAAAGAAAACATAGAATATGTTGATATTTGTTGATCAACAATTACAAGTTCTTAATGTACTATACAATGGGTATTAAGTTTATATAGGTACTGATTATTTGAACTAAACTAACTAAATGTGAAAATAAACATTATAATAAAATACTTAGGTTCGTATTTAATTTATGCGCAAATAGATAATTATGACATGTCAATTACATTGTCATGAAATTCATTAATCATAACGTACTAGAAATTGATATTTGAGGAAAATGAGGGGATTTCCATATTTACATGATCCCCGAATATGACGACCGATTTCTTATAATTTCCGCTTAACTACATTATTATATAAAATTAATGTGATGTAATGTAATAATGTATTGAACAACCACACGTCGTCCAGTCCCAAACTAGGATTCCCTGTATCTTGGTAATGGAGAGAAGATAGATAGCAAATACATATATTTATATTATTATTTAACATAATATTTAAACATCCATGACTGGGTACAGGAGTGTACCTAGTCATGACACCACACTCGAACATTTATATTCATCATACACATGTTTGCCCCTAGCGGTACGCACCCACAACCTTCAGCTTCGAAGGTATGGTCACTACCAACTAGACTAATGGCCGTCACAAAAAGAATACAAATATTCCAGGTTCCAGATTTAAATAGTGCAGACCGGTGACTCTACGGTATCTGTATCGGCTAGAGCCCCATTTATTGGCTGGCAGAGTGAACCGTGTGCAGCTGAGGTTGGCATATGAAAAAAGCGATGGTATGTTTCCCCTTACCAACCCTTTAATTGTATTTTGAAATGAAAATAGTACAAAACAAAATAAAGCATAATCAATACATAAAAAAAACGTAATATAATAAAATCAATGTCGATGCCGAACTCGCGATAAATAATTTAAATTATGCCATTTGGTTACGTAACAAGCAAGGAAACGTTGGCAAAGCGTGTAAGGGTGAATATACGATCTCTGTATTCTATTGTATACAAGTTAAGCTGTAAAAGTAAATTATTAATTATGTATAAAAACATGTGACGATAGAAATATCTTAGAGATATAAATTTCTGACGTCATAAAAATATAGTGTGTATTTGTTTATGCGTCGTAACTTCTTTAATAAATTAATAATGACTTCTTTTAAATAAACAAGATAACAAATATAGGTATTGTTATATAAGAAAATCGGTGACATTTGATTGGATAAAGGGCTGTCGTAGTATCGGGAATGTACCGGAATATTTGAAGTCATGTTTTCAGAAACATGAGTTAAACTCAGTCTTGTTATAAAGATAAAGGGAAGGGTTTGCTTAGTAATTCAGATATTATTAGAACAACTTCTCCCTTAACCCTCTTCCTCGTAACCACATTGTCCTCGTCGGCGTGTTCAGTAGAATCGAAGACTAGAATGCGCCAGCTTAAGCTAGCATGCTTTACATAGAACATTTACCCATTCTCATCACGTTGAACACTTTCTGATACTCACGTTGAACTTAAGCAAAGTTTACTGCTTGGGATTTGGGTTCGGCATTTTGAATGGATTTCTGTCAGCAGTCGTACGCTTAAGCGTTTCTTTAAGCGAACAGGGTGCACTCCATTCAAGGGAATTTAACTTTTGGACATAGGGATGTAATGCATTATATATTCAGTTACATCTATTTACTTCATCAAGTGATGATCCCGGAAGAAAATTGTATTTTGAAGAGAATAGTTTAAAGGAAAGTTCTCCTTTAAGTTTTGGATAAATGTTGTTTAATATTTAATAATACGTTGTACAATCTTGGTATATTCGAGATGGTTATAACAGTTGTAGATGGTTTAACATTTATTATAGCACTTGTGATTTTGTCCCAAGTCGTAACCGCCATTTTGTAGGCAGATTAACAATCGTAGTATAAGACACTGCACAAATTTGAGATGGCCACCATCCATCTTTTTGAGAATGGATTGCAGATTCTCTTACACAGCCACCATATGGGATTCTAATATGTATTTATCTATAATTAAAAATGTATGATGGTAAAATTGTACAATTAAGAGTTCCTGCGATGATATCAATCAATCTACACATAAATGCAAATTTATTGATAAGTAATGAGTGATCAGCACAACAAATAAACTAAATAAGTAGATAACAAAATGTCTTGTAATGACCACGCCATGGAAGTATTCTGCAAGTGATTCCCCTGCTTTGTTTGTCAATTGACGAAGTGAATGTTGACGAGCGGATGATCTTCAGAAAAAATAATTTACCGTTTCTATTTCGTACTGATTTTGACTGATAATCGAATGACCATTCATTTTATCGGGTTTCAAAATTAAATACGTATAAAAAAAGATAAAAGAATTAAAGTGATCGAAATTGATAAGACATATCTTCATCTTTACCTGTAGATCAATCAAATTTTTTATCTTTATTACATGACTATGGCATTTTTGATAAATTTCACAAATTTTTTATTTTAATTCCCTTGAAATTTTCAACAATATTTTTTACAGCAGTGACTTCTTTCGTTAACAAGAGAATCAGGTCTCCACAGTCTAACATAGTGCACATAAATCCAAAAATAACGCTATTTTAAGATCAATAAGACAAATCTATGAAGCTCAGGCCGCACTGCGAAATTTAGCCGTGTGATTTTTATTCCCGCAGTTTATTTTCCGTATACTGAATCTAATCTAACACTCGAAAATCGTGCGGTTTCTTGCGCAGTGTGGGCTTACCCTTTTGTTTCCGTATTACTCTATGTATTAGACACTGAGTGTTTTGATCTTTTATAGTGGATACTTTGACATATAAGAAACCTACATGCCAAATTCAAGGTTTGTAGTCCGTATGTCAATCCTCTATAGTTTTTATTCTTTGAATTGTCGGAAACTTTGCTTAGCATGTCTAAAAACTTAAGCCAAGTTTAATCAAAATCAAAGTTTCGACTTCTTTATACAATCATAACTTGAATTTTGTGTAAGATTAGTTTATTATATTTAGTCTATTAAGTTAGATATGAGCTGAATTACTAGTTATTCAAACAATAGTAGCATCACAATTACAGTAGTTTGTGGTATTAATTTTTACAAATTGAATCAGTACTACTACGTCTTATTAATGAAATAATCGTTCAAATTATAGTAAAATTTAGAGAATAAACGATTTTTTTACGCAATTTTTAATTTGGATCCCGTAAGATCTAGTACATTTTCGGGATTAATTTTAAAGATGCGTGTGATTTGGCACAAAAAAGATTTTTTAACTTTACGTAATCCAAACGTTGGATTATCTAGTTTATAATTATTTCTTTATTGATGATCAAACCTTTGAGAATATGGGTTCATGTTTGCGCATGCACATAATATTGTGACAGGTAAAAGTTAAAAAGTTGAATTGTTTAAATAACTCCCTAAGCGAATCACGAGTGCGCAAATTATACTGTGCAAAAAAAGATTCGCAGTTTTTCGATTTTTTTTATGAAATTGTACTTACAAAATATGTGCTTTATCAATTTGAATTAAGTTGATCTTTTAAAAATCTGCTCTTTGTTAATCGTATAAGTATAATGTTAATAAAGGTTGGCTCCAGCCTAGTTCATTCTGTAATGATATCAATCCCTAGCCCTACCTCTCAAGACTTTTTGTGGTAATAAGGGACAAAGTATTTCTAGGCGAAAAAAACAAATACATGTTGACATGAATATTACAATATTGTCACATTTAACATGCATCGAACGTAAAATAACAAGTTTGTACCATCTTAAAAACATACTTGCTGTAACGTCCTTTTCAACAGAATATTCCTACAATATTGTGAAAATTTTATTTGTCATAGTAATTTATAATCAAAGTAAAAAGTTTGCTGCAATCTTGCTATCTGGGCTTCTGGATCTTGTATATAACACATGACAGATGTTAAAAACTGTCTGAATCTTCCTCGGTAGCTTGTAGAAAGTTTTTGTGGAAGTTCGCTTTAAGATATTGGGTATATCTTGTCTGTGATTCCTTCGATGTATGGTAATACACCGAGCACTCGTTCGACTATGACCGGCTTATCTCTGCCCTCGAGACGTAGCCGCAGGATCCGAAGTTAGTTGTCATGCTAAAACTCGGTTATCAGGTGTTTACTGTAACAGATCCCTCGTGGTCTCTGAAACAAATATTTTCCCACGGTAACCAGTAGAGATGAATGGTATGGAGGTTCATCGTCTAAATATCAGTATAGGTTTTTCCTATATACACTGTGAGATGTTATTAGGATTCCGAATGACTAAAATTTCTAGAAAAGCTAAAGCGTTATTTGCTCTATGTATACAAATTACTTTAACTGTTCTTGATGTGATTCTTAATAACACCTGAAGTCACACTATGTAAAAGTGATTATAAATAGATTATTTTTTTTAATAAACTTGGTGTATAAGGGGTAACTGAATTTGTCGATTGATTCTCTTTGGGAGTCACAATTACTAAGCCCTCTTGCCTCGAAAAGTCGAGAACCTGTTCTATGGAGAAGGGAATATTCTAGTCGCGCTTCTGCTTGCTAAGCTTCTACTTCATCAACTAAAGGATTACGTCATATTTGAAGAACATAAGATATATGCGGTAACATAATCACCAGACATGCCATCATCATCATCATCATCAACAATAGCAGCAGCTTTAGTACGATTTATATGAACTTAAAATAATGTGTTGTTCATGAGCAATTTAAGCATGTAAACTGTCGCTGTGACACTGAGGAATTCCTACAAAGAGAGGAAACGTTTTTCTTTTAAAAAAAGAGAAAATGAATTTGTATAGCACATGTACATTTTAGTTTACATACAATATTCATGCGAAGTCGGTGCGGTTCGCCAGTTATTTTACAAAGCATGAGTTTGATCATACTCATCAATCATACCGGGCGATCATGGTGACTACAATGCCGATAGCATCGCACTACTAATGTTGCTGCCCATGTAGTCTAGTAGTCTCTGAAATTTGGGTTCGGGGCTCTGATGAATTTTCCTCCATATCGCTAAACAAAAACATGTAAATACTACCGTTCACCTCGTGGTATCGGTTTCCGAATCTACCCCCACCCACTACGAGAAAAAGCTTAAAAATCGCAATGACTAATGATACTGATGGGCGATACCTATGCCCAGCAGTGGACTATTTAGAGACTGGAAGGATAAGGCGTGTGTGTTATATAAAATCACGTGGATTCCGATAAATAGCAGAATAACTATATCAAATATGCCAGATCTAAATTATATAGACTGGTGACAGGCAGCAGCGTTTATTGTGCGTGGCTTTTGATTCTGCGATCGCCGACACACCTGCCATGCGTAACGATCATGTCAAATCCTGTCATTGGACTGATGTAGAAGGCAGATGAATACGATGAAATAATGAATAATCCTCCTTCCAGGAACATCAGACTTCAGTATACATGACCTATTCTAAAATCGTTGAAGGTGTAGTTACGAGTTACAAATCACGTACTTATGGTATTAGTTTTAAGGAAAGATGTTATTTGCGTGCGGTACGTACTTTAAGGAATGTTTGTTTATCGCTGTAATTGGATTGAAATGGGAAAGTACCGCTGCAAACTTATTAACTTATTGCATATAAATAAACAATAAACCTCGGCTTAAACACTATTCTTGCACACGACGTGATAAGAATAATTTGTTCTGTGTTATTTGGATCTAAATAAGATTAAAAATGACAAATAAATCGGGTTTACTTAGCTTAATTGTTATGATAAATCTATATATTTTATTGGTTCATGGAATACCGAAAATTCGATTAAGTGGCAAGTATCCTAAATTTCTGTGAATAACTTCTGTTTCTATTATAACTTTTAAAGATAGTTTCTTCCTAAGACACTTCCTCCTAAAAGGACATCCTAAGATTTCTTATATTACGATTGATTTATTATTTCCATAGTGGCACTAATGATTACTGCTGAGTCCTGGACTTCGAGTTAGAATCCTAGCCAGACCCAGTATTTGTGCATCACATAAATGATTGATTTTAGTGTTTTGGATGAATGTTTCTGTACTCCAATCTGTTTTTATAAGCTTTACATGAAATAAGAAATGGAGAGAAGTGAGTACAGATTTTTCGTTCACTTCCAATAAAAGTCAAAATGTGAACAAATTGTATAAAATGCGGACATCATCATATTGTGAACAAGTCAATTTTTTTTTAAAATTATGATCAACAAATAAAGTTTATTTATTTATATCTGATTTCTTTAATTCTATTTTATAAGTATATTGCCATTTTAATGTAGTGTAGTAGTAGAATCAAAATGGTGGCAGTAAATGCCATAACATTCTTAAAAATTTGTTAGATATTATTACTTGATATTTCTTCACTTGATAATGTTATTTGATATTTTCTAATACATGACTCACTTCTGGTTTACACACTTTCAAATTAGTATCTCGTGGATTACATTCTTGTTTCAACAAAATGTAGGTACGGCTGATTGCACGTAAATATAATAGCAGAAAATTAATAAACGAAATGGTAATTGCTAACTATAAGAATAAATGTAAAACTTCTAATCTTTTTGTTGATTTTTTTATATTTAACGAATTACTACATATTATACTTATACATATGTATTAAGTCGTAAAACATTGCGAATTATACATATGCATAACGGTGCTTATCAGCTCTGTAACTATTAAATAATTTAACACTTTAGTTGCTGTAGTTTAGTAGTTCATTTCGAGACCATTATTACTTTTTGTTGGTTAAAACTGATGCTATCAACATGTATGTTTGTTTGCTTAAATTTAAGTATGTATGTATGTATTTACGTAAGTATTTTTTGTATGTATGTATATTATGTATGTATCTTTGTAGATATTTGATTAAAGGTTCTGTTAACATTTTTTTTAATTAAATTTATTTTTCACTTTGATTAATACATTTTCTAGATTTCCTTTGAACTGCACCCATGACATATTTTTTACTCAACCCAAGGGTAATCAATACAAAAGTGATAGAAAATGTCTCTTGGCACTAAGTCTGCATTTTGTATAATTTTTCGTGCTAATAAAGAAAACATTTCGAAGTATAATAATTGGACGTCTTTCCTAATTTTGTAACAGACCAGACGTACCCGTTCCAATATTTCTTCCGCGAAGATTGGGGAGCTGAACCTTCTATGGATGTGCGATCCCTCACCCAACCAGTACCTTTCGTGGTCATACATCATACGTACTTACCGGAAGCTTGCAATACTACGGAACAATGCTTCAGAGCCATGAAGTCTATGCAGGAATACCACACGAGTATGCGCTGGGGGGACATCGGATACAAGTAAGTATCACGTCAGGCTGTATACAACTAAGTCATACCTCTTCTTCTTCATCAGCGTTTTTATGTCTGATTCTCAATGAAATTTCCACCATCTGTCGGGTGCCATAGCTTCGTCCCTTAGTCAGCGCAGTGCTCGCATTCAGATGGGGTTTACAGTTAAAGAAAAGGTGGAAATATTTCCCCTTTCACACTTACGGCGTAGCACTGTAACTTGTGCAGTGTGTCGATTTTCCTAACTCGTGTGTCATGCACCACGTCAAAAATTACAGTTTTCACAGGCGTAGAGATTTGAATAACGTATTAAAATTCGGGGATTCAAAGAAAGGTAGCTTTATGACATTGAATGTTGTTCTGCAAATTAAAAAATCGCTCAAGGAATCCCCGTGCTTCTCCGACAATGTTTTACGAGTTAAATACCTACTCGTCTATCGACTAAAGCGCATAAGTTTTTTTGAGTTGCTCCCAACTGCTTAAATATTATAGATTACGTTAATCCTTGTATTGTTAAAATGAAGTATTTTTATGATTTTTTTTGTATTTTCTGCGACAGCGTATCAAATACAAAATACACAGTAATAAAAACTCATACCTGTCACCCATACGGACAAGTAGAGATACCGAATTTAGTCTCGTCGCCGGGTTTGCTCCCAGAGATTACCCTCGTGGTAACCACGGGAGGGTAGTGGGTGACAGATTAATACGGCGCTAGTATATGTGTAGTATGTGAATACAGTAATTGGAATAGAGTAAGTTAAATCTTAAAGCGTACCGTGTGGTGAAATGACAACAGTACTGCCACCCAATCTCATCCGAAGATGTTGCCGGTGCACCGCCCGTCAGTCAGAATTGTGCACTACACCGTCGGAATCGGAAGTGAGGTTGGCGTTTGGAGATATATATGATTATAATTTTTTTTCATTTTTGGTTAGTTTTTGCGTGGGCAGCGCGGGAGCTGCATTCGAGGGTCGCGGTTGGGACAACGTGGGCATCCATGCTGGGCGTGCTAATAACTTTAGTCTGGGCATTTGTTTAATTGGAGACTGGAGAGGTAAGTTTTACAATAATGTCTTCTTGAATTTCAAAGTTTTTTAAACTACCGGATAATTATAAATTAAATGAGTGTGAGGCTATGTATAATATTTACTACGATTTTGACAACTGTCCATAGAATTCGGAAATTGATTTTAATGTTGTTTAGAGCGTACCGGTATTTTTAAAACTGTATTGGGTACTGTGCTTTCTGTATTTGCCGCAACGCGTTTACTAAAGTACAAATTATGGTGGGATATGCCTCCCACCATAATCCACCTCGGCGAACCTTGTCGCTAATAGCCTAAATACTACACTTAAAAAATAGCATTCCAAGTTTTTTAAGTATAGTATAAGTTTGCTCTGCAGTATTTAAAGTAGAGGTTGTCATGAGATTTTCAAGGATTTTACCATAGTCGCCTCTTACGATACCCATGGAAGATTATTTCGTCGGCAAAACACAGCACAGTTTGTAATATTGCACAGTTAAATAAAATTTAATTATTTTGCAGTGACCACACCGCCTGCGCCGATGTTGGAGACAACGAAGAAACTAATTTCCATAGGAATAGAAAATGGGTTGGTCAGTCCGTCTTATAAACTCGTTGGACACAATCAGATCATGGCAACTGAGTGTCCAGGTGAAGCCCTCTTTAATGTAATCTCAAAATGGGATCATTTTACAAAGGAAATTCCAGAGAACTTCAGTTTATCTGTAATTTTTAATTAAAATACTATCACTCATTTTCGGTTGTCTAATCATTAAATAGTATACAACGTAATCGTTATCCGCTTTTTTCTGTGTATTCGCTTAAAACTTTCAAATGTCTTAGTGGATTACAAAGCGATTTTCACCATAATTTAGAAACTCATGAGAAAGTTTTATTTATGTTACATTTATAAAAGATGTGCAAAACCGGCACGAACTGGTTCATACGTTGGGAAATACCTAACGTATCGGTTACACGGCTCCGGGCGTACGGGTATGCACCCTGGCGGGGGCAAAGACCGGCTATGTCGGGCTTGCACCGACCAAAGGGTTTGGTTTGTTCCACGCTGTTCCGCCTTTGCACACTTCTGGGACCTCTCCAGCGCCGGCCGCCCTAAGCAGACCTATCTCGCGAAAGAACGCTTCCTATCCCTCTCCCTCCTGGCAAGACTAAAACACGAACGCGCCTTCCTACTCCCGTTACTCGGAGGCCATGGAGATCAGGATGGTGCGTGCTCGGGAGCAGCAGTCTTTCCGGGACCCCGCGACGTAACGGAACTCATTTAGTTAATGCTCTATAATAATACCTATTTCTATATTTAATCTTTTTTCCGTTTCAGTAAGGAATTACTTAAGATAGATATTTGTCTAGTTTTGTCTACGGAAATGGGCAGATTTGTTCGTTAAGCCGATGTTAATAAGTATAGTAATTGTACAGTAGTTTTGTAATAAGTGTTGATATAGACCACTCACTTCTAGCACAGAACACATAACATCACCTTAAAGTAATTATAGTGATATATCTATTTAGAATAAACGTAACTATTTTTTAAACTATTTTGTAGTCAGGAAGAGTCCGCAACGCTGCTCCATTGCGGGTTGGCGGACTTTAGATATCGTCGAAATATATATTTCTTTATTGTGTCACACACATGCACTTTTCCTCCCGGGGTTTCCCTACACCAATATGAAACTGAATTACAGCGACCACAAGCGGAGTTTGAAAGTTAAAGCATGCACTCTAGCTAGTAACTTATTCATAGTATATTACTTAGTAGCCCAGTTACAGGGGTTCAATCCCGATAGGGGCAAACTTTTGTGTGATGATACTTGAATACAATACTTAGTACTTATATAATAAGGCAAATGTCCATTATATTTTAACGATTGCCTATACCTTAATTTATTTATTCCATATTGTCTACACCTTATGCTAAGGGATACAATGAACGGACTTAACGCCTTGTGGCATTCTCCATCAGTCAACTCTAGTTGATGGAGTCATTTACTTCATAATGGCTATTTACTTATGTAAATTCGAACATATTTGATAAGCTCATCGTACAGTCCAAACAATTGGGAATCCTAGATGGCGACGAGGTGTGTAAGTATACGAAATATTTATTAGGTTTAATGAATTTAGTTCTAACTATTTTCTAAACTTGCTTCTAAAATTGGCTGTCATTAATAAATTATGTTAGTCTAATGTAGTGCGCGAACATTTTTAGTTAGAGATATGTAGTTTTGATGTGTTATAACATTAGTGACTCACAGACAAGACAATTTAACCTCATACTCAACACAATACTGCATCCAATCTCTATTTGTGATTGGTTCACTTGGTTGGTTACGAGACATTACCCTGTCCTTCATTAATTAATTAAAAGTTTTACTTTTTACTTTCAGTTATGGTGTGTTAAGTTGTAGTTATGTAATAATTTGCCAAACAATTCACTTATGTTCATAATTATTATGTGTTTTAAACATTGTCCTCGTATCTTTAGACTAATTTTTTATGTTATCTATGGGTAGGACTATAGACAGTCCTTTAAAGTTGTATTTACTACAGAATTGTTTTCATTACAATATTGTTAATTATTAAAACTATTTACCCTTCACTAGAGTCTGACTGCTGGCTTTCGGTTACCACCCACATGATTCTACCATTCCGAGTCATTCCGCCGGGTTTGGTTTGCGATCGGATGAGAAAAAAGCATTTTTCTTTTATTTGTTTTGCGTAAAAAACGAGTTCTGTGTCCACCTGATCGTAAGTGGCTAGTGCAAGCCATGGACACCTGCAAACAACTCCAATAAAATTATTACAGATGCGTTATCATCCCTGTTCATCTTCAGCCTATAATTCTACTGGTACAGTTGCAGGTATGGTTGCACAATGCTGTTTGGCGTATCTAATAGGGGTCTATCATCTCTGAGGGGGTGGTCCCATTGGCATGAAAACTCTGATAGTGTTTTAGTCGCGTTCAGCTGCCATCCTCCGTTCACTGAAATTAATGAAGTGTGAATTAAATTTTACTGAGTTAGTGCGCTGCAATCTAGTGGGTTTCATCGCCATTGAATGCCATGTATCAGGTGGAATTGTAGTCAATCACTAGCTGATGTCGATAAAAAAAAATTATGGAAATTTATTATTTATAATTTATCATGATTCCTGAAGACTGAAGTATACCAATGATGAGAATGTCGGTTCGGTTATCAGTTATCACAGTGGCTAAGCTTTTTGTCACGGCGCTACTGGTTCGTTTCCCACACGGGATAACTATTTCTATGTACTACAAATAACATTGTTTAGGGTCTGAGTGTTTGTGCATGGGCAATATATGTAAGAAATCTACACACAAAATAAACACACAACACAGGAGACATTTTATTAAATCGTTACAATGGGGTTAACGTTTTAAAAAAAAGTGAACGGACGAAGAGACATGGTTTCGTTTGTCCAAGACATGGTTACTAATAAAAGAAACCAAATCTTGGATGAGAAAAATAACACGGTATTCTTTTATCCATGGATCATGACACACGGAATTTTGTTAACCATGTATCTATATTAGAATGTAATATATTTTACTATACAAATTTGAACTGTAATAGCCGGTGAACGAGTCATAACATGAATAATGTTTAAAATGTACTACTGTAGTAATCAAAACGTAAATGTGACGATTAGAGTAAATGATTAGAGGACGACGCGGTCATTACACATTGTAAGTGCGCTTCGTTTAATAATAATGTGTTACTTATTTCTTAATGTGCGTAATAACACGTCATCAATCATTAGTTTTTTGTAACCTGTTCAAAAGCGTGTTTATCTTAACAGTGGAAAATTTTACATTTTTGTTATTACCCGAGTACAGCGAGTCAACGGAAGAGGTTTCGTCGTAGCTTCAGAATAAGGTCTTAGTCGACTTTGAGAAATAAGGTACTTAATAAGTACTACTGTTTCTAACAAACCGGTTGCGGTAGTTGGGGAGACGCCGTTTCCGTCACAAGACATCCGGATATTGCATCAGAGTGTTGAAATAATTAATGGAGAATTGCCCGCAAGGGATTGAAGTGATAAAGGTACTTAGAGATGTGTCAAGCCCTAAATATTGTATCAAAACATAATTTCTACTTTATCGAATTGTCGATCCAGGAGATAGAATGTAACGAATTGCCAGGCCGTCTCAAAATTTTCATTAGATTAACAAGGTTTTTCAATTTTCAATCGCCTTTTATGACACCCGCGGAAGAAAGGGGAAGTGGAAGTTTCTTACGCCGTTACGAGACGGCAATAATATAAAATAAACAAACACAAAATCATTTTAAAGAAGTTACAGAAACATCGTTTTTCAACCCCTTGTTTTGCGCCCTTAGGAGTGGATTACTTATTGAACGAGTCCAACGGCTATCAATAAAAAAGTAATCAAAATCGGTTCACTACTTTTTTAAATGTCTGTTACGGATATCGCGTGACAGGCATTTAAAAAAATACAGAGGAATTAATAACCTCTTAAATTTTTGAAGTCGGTTGATAATCGGTTTATGCGGAGTAAAGGTATGCCAGCGTAAGTTTTAAATCTGCAGCAGTATCTACTTATTTCATTGTACATCTAGAATATGACCAAAGGAGTCTGAATAGATGCTAAAGTAAAAGTTATCTTCGATAAAACGCGCGTGCAGATGGACGTCTGGCAACATTTGGCTTGAGGCAGTACGTATTAGGCGTTAGACTAAGTGTCCCTCGCATTAATATTTATTGCTGTATGTTTTAGCTATAGTACGCATTCATCCTCATCTTGTTGTCTAGTCTCAGTCATTAGTTAATCTGAGATCTTTAGTGTATTATCAATGGTAACTATGGTTACGTCTTTAGTGAGTCTGTGTGTAAGCCCCGTTTTACATATTTATATGATCATATATATGGACTTAAACATGATTATTACCGTATGAAGTATATGACCATAAAAGTATATTACATCTAACTAGCATTGTCTTCATATCTTACTGCGATAGAGTCGAAGTTTGCTGTCTGTACTACAGCTGCTTTACTTATTTTATTAATCTATTATCGTGGTTTTAATTGTTGTACACTTCGTTTTCTTCATAAAGATTTATTAATGCCATGTTTAAGTATGTGATCAAATGTCAAATCATAGATATATAATCATACTCGTAGATATATGATAATGTAGTTACTAAATTCTATTGGAAATACAGTTCTGTAGCAAACCTGCATTTTATTTAATTTTTACACATATACGAGTACATGCCACCTGCATGTATACTACCTACCTTGTTTTTCGGCATACTAGGAAATAGTTTAATTGAAATATTAGCGTTTTCTACGGAAATGATTAAGTGACCTCGGAGCTATCGTACGAGCGACACAATACAACGACGATCCACTGAAAAACCGTGAGAAAGTAAAAATATCTTTACTACTCAAAAGATTACCCTATAATTCCCTAATATACCATATAATAACGTTTGGTAGCTAAGGTTATCATAACGCAAAATCCAAGACTAAATCATCTTAACAGAAGAATAATTGAAATTTTAGCAAGTAATGGGAACGCACACCGAGCATCGTTGCGAAATCGAGTCACTAGTAAGCGCCACCATGTATTTAAGCTATCAAGTGTCGTCAAGTTGATATTGACATTTGATTCGACTTCCTATGTCTAGAGTCATGTGACTTGTGTCACCACGAAACAAATAAATGGAAAAAGTGTGGTTGTTTTTTTTCTTTCGGTAAAGGTAGTGCATTATTTATGTTATTTCAGACTTTGATTTACTGCTAAAATGTCGGAGCAACTGAAAAGGATACGTCTTACACAGAGACTGTTAAAAGGTACCGTTACAAGAATTTAAAACTTGATTGATGATAATATATATTGATAGGAGCTACAGGTTGTGAGATTGGAGTAAAAGATCTTAAACTTCTATTTATTAGACCATCTTCCTCTTCCACTTACTTCAGAAGTCACCACTGAACTGTCCTTAGTTTTTTTGTGTGTGTGAAGTGTGATGGCAAATTCTTTACGCATTGCTAGTTGCTGGACGGGAGGCCACCTAACGGGTTATGTCGGACTCTGATCTTAAAAGGAGAAATGACGTAAGAATTGACAAGATGTTATCGGGCATTCATTACAATATAATTACAAATCCTTACCAGCCTGTAAATAGTTCACTGTCTTGCAGTGTTTACTATTTATGTATGTTATTATAGGCCTCTCCCATAAGGATTTTCCATAATTGGCAGGCATGGGAAGCAGATTGGTGATTGCAGTATCAGATACCTCTCACCTTAAACACTGCCTGTTATTGGTTTGCTAATTTCAGTCTAGTATCTTTTATAATGGTAATCATATCCCGCTATCTTATATATCTATATTAAATAACCAATATGGTTCTGTGATTTATCAAAAAGTGCTACTTGACTTTGGAACCTTCATTTATTACCACAGATTTAGCTAAAACCCAAATGGGTTTAGTTCTGAAATACCAAAATACCAATGTGATCGGAATTGGTCACTAGAGTAATGTAATAACTAAATCTGTTGATATTACTATTTTCTCAAACGATATACAGTAAGCAAAAAATATCAAACCTAATATAATAGATTACATAACATCCACTTTTCCCCAACTACATTTCATTATATCATGCTTAGATATTTCTAAACATATATCTCTCTATCAGATGACAATTTTATGTACCATCAGAAATATCAATCCTTTTGAGTCCTTGTATACTTTATACTTTATAATATGAATAAACAGGAGTCTAATAATGCAAAATTTAGCTATTTGTAATAAACAAAAATGTTCAACCAAAATGACAAAAGAATTTAAAAAGCTGAACCATGTTTTTTTTTATTTTTTTATTAGAAAGAGGGGTCAAATGAGCAAGGGGCTCACCTGATGGTATGTGGTTACCATCGCCGATGTACAACTGCAAAACCAGAGGACCTGCAGATGCGTTGCTGGCCTTTAAGGATATTTGGAGTATGGGAGGGATGATGGGGAGTGATCAAGGGAGGGGGGGGGGAAGTGGATCTCCATTTAATGTTGACCACAATTACTTCTAGGTGTCTCATTTTCTAGAGCTTTGGAAAGGTTTTTTGGCTTCAGAAAAGATATTTGATATATATTGGAAAATATGGAGGAAACAAAATATTTATTGAGCAGTACATGCTTTTGGGGCATGCTAAAATTATTTATATAGAAAAATGTGATATATGGATTATATGTGATATGAAAAGACGTTCAGATGTGTTTTATTAATCCAAATCAAATTAGTTTACAGCACATTCTCTGGTGTGATATCTACCTTCTAATGCCTATTACCATCAGGTTGCTCCAACAAGTATTTGACTAGCAGAAATATCATACAGAGTTATTAATGTTTTTAATAATAAACTTTCCATTAAAGTATATTTGTACAGTAGTTCTCCAATAGTATTAGCTTGGATAAAATCTTCCACCTTAAAAACAATTATGTTGACAAATGTGTGAAGCAAATTGAAGATTTAACTTAAAGCTTTAAATGGTTGTATGTTAGCACTTCTCATGAACCAGCTGACCTATCAAGAGGTTCTGATCCAAAGAGGTTGAAATTTAATGAGTTGTGGTAACCATGGTCATGGTACTGAATTATGTACTTAACGAAAATTATCCTTTAGTAAATGTCTGCCACTCTCATAATACTACTTTTAGGTATACTGCAATGTCACTGAAATTTTTCAAAAGATTGTCAAATATTGATAAAATCCTAAAAGTTGTTCTATTCAATTCACTTTATTTCATTTTGCATTATGCAATCCAAAGTTACTATATATCAAATTATGTAGTGTTTAAATTTATACCTAGATCACCAGAGTTTGGTGGCCTTTGGGAGGCAGGTGTCAAGATTGTTGGTAACATCTTAACATTTGATATATACTGGTATTGCAGAGATAGAGGCAGTTTAAAATTGTGGGTGCTGTTGCAAGCAAGACTTCTGGTCTGTTTGGTCCAGAGATTAAAGATTGTAATTGTATGTAGTGATAACATCCCTTAACTTGACCTATTGCAAGAATTGTCAAGACAGTTTCTGGACAGAGGGTAGATTCAGAGTTGGTCACGTTAAATTACCTAATAATAAAACTTCTGTAAGCTCTTTTAGAAAGTTATCTTCTCTTCCTCTTGAATAAAACTAAAGTAATAATAATAATATTGTTCGGCGCTGTCTAACTCTGAGTATCTGCACAGACACAACCTAGTAGCCAGGATTCTACATCAGGAGTTCGCTCTGAAATACGGTCTCTTGTATCGGAGATTACCTTACTATAAGTACGCGCCAGCCGTGCTCGAAAATAACCGCACCAGGCTCTATTGGGACCGGCCTATCATCACGGACAGGACAATTCTTGCGTACAAGCCTGATATGGTGTTGGTGGATCGCGCACAATCGAGTATATTTTTGGTCGATATCACCATTCCATTTGACATCGGGCATCGGCCTGTTTACCCCTTTTCCAAAAAAACTATTTTTTTTACTTATTGTAAGTATAGTAGTTTCGTCCAGTCAATATAACAGACTATGTCACAGACATTCGAAAACTATTAAAATAGTAAAATTTGAATATGGCTTAGTTACAGAAACTTAATACAGCTAGGCGACTATCAAATTCAAAAAAAACTTTTTTTTTGGAAAATAAAAATTTTAATTTATCTCATAACGAATATTTTGAGACCAATGTAATTAATTTTTCCTTCAAGAAAAGAGCTTATTCCTTCCTTAAAGGCCGGCAGCGCATCTGTAGCTCCTCTGGTGTTGTGGATGTTCGTGGGCATCGGTGATCACTTACCATCAGGTGAGCCGCACGCTCGTTTGCCCCCTTCTTCTATAAAAAAAAAAAAAAAAAAAAATTAACTAGCTATAGAGTCGACCAAGATGATATTGTGTAACTAGTCGGTGTGGTGTAAATAGCATAGGTAACGAACGACGGACACAGATTATAAATTATAGATTAATACGGCTAGTAATTTAATAACCAGTATCGTAAGAATACGAGTTGTTCACACGCTGGGGTAGTTGGTAGGTGAGATCTTATTATAGTTTTCATACAAAGATAGGACTTAATCTTATTTAAAAAAAACCTTACCCCACTGTAGTCTCCTGTGTTGCGGAGCCACCGTACATACATATACACATTACACATATAGCACACACAAACACCCAGAACGGTAACAACTATTTTGTAGTTCATACAAATACTTTTCCCGTGCGGGAATCGAACCCTGAATCCGCAGCGCCGCAGCAAAACTCTTAGCTACAACACCACTCGCGCCGTCAATAAGTGCAAAGATTGACTTGTGTGCGTAGCATGGTTATCCATGAACGGCAGTGTCCGCGTGTGCACAACTTCTTTTACACGATGCTAGACGAAATACAAATAGAAATAGGTATTTCAACCACTCTCAAAGGCGTTTCATACAAGTAGCATGTGTTCTCTTAAAATAGCAATTAACAATTCTATTGATGTTGGCACCAGGGATCGGATCCAATTGAGTCGTGAGTTTAAGGCAAGCTCAAAGTTACTTTGATTGGGTTTAGGCATATATTTTTATTGGAGTTTTTTATTTTATTTTATTTTTTATTCTTTGTTTTGTAACTGCCAACTACCTCTCACCATAACAAGGGTTGACTGGAGGAGAATGCCACTTGGCATTAAGTCCGCCCATTGTAACCTTAAGCTTAAGGCAATAAAGAATAAATAAATAAATAAAATAAATATTTAGAATTTTTCTATCAACTACGATTCTGCTTTACGTTACCTTACCAGCTTGTTTATAGTCCACTGCAGGACAAAGGTCTCTCCCATAAATAGGATATGCCATAAAAGCCACGCGCGGATTGGCGATAGCAGTAACAGACACCTCGCACCTTAGAAGACGCTACCCGTCATCGATCTGCTTAATGTCGGTATGGTAATTTTCGAGATGGTCATGCCGCCATATGTCTGGCGTTTCAAGGGCTTTCATCCACGGGAAGAAAGGGAGTGATACAAACACAGATTATTAAGCCGACCACTCCACCACCCGGTCACAGCCTTTTGTAGTGGAAATAGGCGATTGCACATTTATATGTGTAGAAGGCCTAAGTTTATATTTTCATTTTGTAATGAAACTACACATTGTTTGTTATAATTGCTATAGTTGTCACCCTTGGCCGCGGGAAGTACAACCGTATTGTAAATGCTACGAATCTTACAACTTAACCCTGAAGAAAATTGGTTTTCGTTCCATTTACTATCTCTGTAACAGTTATGACTTATTAACTTTCCGTATAACATAGCACTTTCAAATACAATAACACATAAGCATGTCACTAAAGCTCTAATACAAAATGAATATTAATTATATAAATAGAATTCCAGTTCTATGAACACTGGACAAGTTTTTTAAATGCCAAAATATTTCCATCAAAACAGTTTTTTTTATTTGCTTATTATTGTGTGTTCAAACGTTTCTTTAAATAGCGTTTTCGCCTCGATCAATTCTCACTCGACTGGGGAATTACCTCTGTCTTGGCCATTGGCCATAGATTATATACGCCCAATGTCTATATACACAAATACATATAGTTACAAGAGTGAAGCAATTTTTATAGTTCTGATACAGCAGTTGCCGAAGTACGTGCTGAAACGCGCTCTCATTGCAAAATGTATCGCATTAAATTTTAATATTAACTATTTTGTGCGCGAATGTAATTGTGTGAAGATTAGGATAATTGATGTAGGACTAAGTTGTAGAAAAACTAATTAAAACAATTCAAGCTTATTAGACATTACTTGAGCTTAATTGCTTCATACTCATTGTGATTTGACATTTCTTGTAAGTATTTATTTACTTATGATATTTAAGTGGTTTTGTGTAGTAATTTGTGAGTATTGTATTTATTAACTTTTACAAAAGAATATAAAAAATTTAAAAAACCTCAACATTTATATCGGAAATAGGTTTTTTTTACAATATCTGCAGTTTTTGGTACTGAATAAATTTACCTCAGATGTCTTAGAACCCTGACGTTCGAAACTTTGTGGTCATGAATTTATGATTTTATCAACAACAGTCTGTATGAAAACCGTTTCGTTATGTCGTTTCATTAACATTATGACACAATAACGCATATCAATATCAAATTTCGGTTCTCGATTCTTCAATTCTATCGCGAATTTTCTAGTTTCAATTAACCTAGAATATTTAACTTTAATTCTAAATAGAACTTACTCTTTTTAAATGGGTAATAAACGGTATTTTTCTCCAAAGCCGAGGGTGCCGGCAAAGCACTCACCATCCTGCTTGTTTTGTCGTGGTGAGATACATATAACCATGCCTTAAAACAATTGATATGCGCGAGAAGTAATATAAAACAACGAAAAAGTATAAGAATAATATAAATTAAATACAATAGCATTGGATATGTCAATAGATAACAATTTCCACAGATAATTTACATCGCTCTGGATAGACACAAGTTATCAAGAAACTTTATTAATTGTGTGTTGTTACACACAATTAATAAACTAAAAAAAAAAAAAAACTTCATCTAACGCTTGCGGACGTATCGCGTCATTGTGTTTATATGTGTTTTTGTGTTGCAGTAAAAAGTGGAGTTAATCACAATGCTTGTGTTTGTTTTCGTGTTCTTGGGGATCATTGGCATCACTGTTGGAGTTCCGGCAATATTACCTGGTAGGAAGTTTAGGCTTTATTTAGATTAGACAATTCCGACACGCATTTACAATGCTTTTACTAATGTTGTCATTTCTCAAATCGTAAATTAATGACATGCGTTATATATCAATTAGGAAATATTTCATAAAATATCTTACTAAAAAGTAAAAAAAGTATAGTAGAGTAATTTATTTATTTTTCTATTAAATTAAAACAACTAGAAGCGACAGTGACGTGACCAGAGTTAAATAAAAACCAAGGCGTTTGTCCTTTTCTTGTTATTTTGCCTCTTACGCTATAGCGTAAATTATCGATGTATTGAGGAATGCAGAGGTTTCTTGCAAGCATGATCAAAGTGAATCGTTGTTTGCATCGAGTTCGAATCCCAGTCAAAGCCTTAATTTGCGTAAAACACAAATTACTTGCTTTTATTTATTTTAATGTTACGCAATATTGTATACACAAGAGGGTTTTTTGAAATGTTAAATTCAAGATACGTAAAACGTTTGTAAATAGTGAGCAATGTAAAATGTGTTAAAATTATAAGATCACATATAATGGTTACGTTTAGAATGTATATATATAAACAGCTTATATAAGCTGAGGGACAAATGGTAAATCTCTGTTGATAGGCTACTTTATTTTTGCTATAGAAACTTGTTATGTTTATGTTTATGTGCTATGTCACCTACGTTATTAGAGGTGGTGTGTGGTGGCGATAAAAGATCCTACAGCCAAAGAATCTGCCATCCCATTACTCCGTGGGTGTCGTGCGAGACGACTAAGGGTAAAGCCTCGAAAATGTTATGGTATCAGGCAGATGAGGGATTAACCACTGCAATTAATACCTGTCCGAAAATAGACAATACGTTGACGAGCAACAGCGTTTTAAGGGTGAGACGTCTAATGCTGCGATCGCGTCCCACTTTCTTAGCATGATGTTTAAGGCAAATCCTCTTATTGAAAGAATTCCTCAATTAATTACTTCCTAATTAATTGAGGAATTCTTCAGAATTGAAGGAAGAAGTGAATTGATAAGAAGTTTTATAATTTCATTTTAGTGCATATTTAAAGCCACCTCATAGATGTAAGGTTTATGTATTACATTGGTGGTACTACCTGTCACCAACAGCGGTAGAGGCAATGAGATTTTAGTTAGATTTTAATTCGTAGTTATGAATAAAACAACAAAAAAGTGTCAAAATTGTCCTAAAAATCCAAAAATGATTTTATGTTTAGAGCCCTCTGAAAACGAAGTACCGACTTATGACTTCCCGTTCGTGGCCAGATCACAGTGGGGAGCTAAGACACCGAAGCAAAAAAAGCCTCTTCCCAACTCTATTCCATATGTCGTCATACATCATTCGTATATACCATCAGCGTGCTATGAAGCCGAGGAGTGTAAGAATGCAATGCGGAGTATGCAAAACTTTCATATGAACGACCGAGGGTGGTGGGACATTGGATACCAGTAAGTTTAAATTAATTACTTTTTTTTTAAATTAAGTGTAAAACGAACTAACCATCTAATTGTACGTCGCTATTGTTGTCTATGGACATATTACATGTTGTAAATGACAAACACAGACAAACCACAGCTCTAGTGTATGCTGGAACGTCTCAAAGCTTGATTATACTAGCACTTTATACCTTTCAAATCGCAAGACAACTAGTTGCTCTGCTGATAAGCGACTGAATAAGGTAAAAGTGATACCTACACCGGGGACTCCTAGGAAGAGAAAAAGCCTGTTATCCATATCGTGGACAGTTTATTTTGATTTGATAACTGAATGAAAGGATAGTGAGCGAGACGTCATTACATGATTGTGTTGATTATTCAAATCACTATTGACCGCTAAATCTCGCAATCAGTATCTATACTACTTCCGCAGTTACACTGACAACAATACAAACATTGTTATGTTCACCTCTGTTACTTCACTGTTTTTCCCCAATTTAGCTCCAATACGCCCAGTAAGTGCTTTAAATGTACTTCTAGGAGAATAGGCCTCCTTTCATGTTTGAGAGGGGTTTGAACCTGAAAAGAGACGTTGTTCTGGAGCACATTTTTTAAACATAATGATCAGTCAACTGCACCGGATATTATAGTCCCACAAGTGCATGCGCTCACACAGAGGCACTCGTCTTTACCTTGCTATGATGTAACGCTTATGCGATAATATTAGAAGACGAGGCAGATGCAGTGTTAGAGACACACGACGCAACACAACACAACCAAACCCGAAAACCAACAATTTGTGTGTTCCACAATATCATCTCCGCCTTAAATAGAATTGGAGAAATAATGGTTTATATAACTCCGTTGTGAACATACTCGCTAATAAATCAAGGTCTACGTATTCAAGGTACAATTGTAGGTTTCCGGCGCCGACGTCTGGATCATGTCACATCTGGATCACCTTCTTCTTTCCTTGTCTTGCTTACATTCTTACTCGCCAGTATTTAATTTCACTCCTGATAAGACCATTTAATTGTTTTTTTGTAATTAATGATTTTATATCTTCTTAAATTATGTGTTATATATGTAACATTATCAAAGATTCCGTATAATAACTAATTGCCGAGTTGTGAGTTTTGGATTAGAACGCAAATTATAACTCGCCACTTTTACTAATAAATATATTTTTTATTTTATATTTTAAGAAACCCAAATTATATGTATGTGTTTATACGACTATAATATACGGAATTTTAATAAACCCAATACGGAACCTACAAAACATAATTTTTAAAACACAATTATAAATTATTTATCTGACATACATATAATTTCGCAAAACATTCGTAACGTAACGTTATTATTATGGTAGTTCTGGTATTTATCACCATCACTAATCCTAACGTACGTCAGTAGAAAAATTGTGTTCATTTAATGTAATTATTTTATGTAACTAATTATCCGTCTGGCCATAAATAATGTTTAAATTTAAGATGTTCTTTTTTTATATTATTTTATGCGTTTTATGTAAAAAAAAATAGGTTTATACGCTTAAACACCCTGACCCGGAATAACCTGAACTCGGGTATCCTGATTAGAAGGCAGCTAACCACTCGGCTATCGTAGACCCTTCTAAGAACAGCATAATGGTTGAATAATAACCTTTGTAACAACAGCAAAAAATACAAACAGTTGCGCAATTAAAACAGTGAATGTTTTGTACACCAATGTAAACGAACATATCGTAAACCTACGCAGGCTTCAAAACCACTGGACCATTTTGATCGGATTTTTTAGATATTTTTTTTATGATGTTGAGAAGGACATAGACTGGTTTCATAGATTCATTTAAATTTTTGACTGCTAATAATATACCAAGCTGAAGAGGATGTGTGTTTGAACGGGCTAATCACAGGAACTACCGGTCCGATTTTAAAAAAAAATTTTTTTTTAAATACTTTATTGCTTACACCCCAATTTGAGGTTACAAAGGGCGGACTTAATGCCTATTGGCATTCTCTGCCAGTCAACCCATGGGTTGGTGAGATAGCCGTAGCAGGTGTATTAATTTATTAAATTAATTAAGTAATAAAATTATTTTAAAGTAACTATAAACAAATATAAATAGATATAATAAAATTAAGGAATAAAAATATGATATAATATACATAATAATATACTATTACATACGTAGATAGATAAATAAATATAAATAAGAACCACAATAATAACTAAATAAGTCCATTTAAATTTAAATAATGTTCTTTAACTAATTTTTTAAAAGAGTTCCTGCTTGCCGAATTGTAACATCAGATAGAGCGTTTATTAAGGCAGGCTTAACAGCAACATTCATACATGAATTACTTCTGTGTGCACATCATGGCACAGTACCTTTCGAATGTTTCCACTTTTGTTCTAATAAATACTATACTAAAAAATAAATTAGTATTGTTTTATAGTTAATGAATTTAAACTTGTATGACAACCTATGTCAGAGCTCACGGCTTACTTAATTTGTTTACTTTAATTCTAATTGTAGAGAACATATATTGGCTTTTATTTAAATTACCAACCTACCTAGTTAAAGGATAGCAACAACCAGCTGTAAGTACAAAGCTTTTGTTATCCCCAATTGAATATAAAGAAAAGATAGAAAAAAGCGCTGCGCAGTAACCTAAACCTTGGTCATATACTTATTATGCATATGAAACATCTCTTGCTGCTGCTCGAATAGACCCCGGTGCCTCGCAGAATATCGGCGTGAACTAGAACCTGCCAAATAGCCTTGAAGGCCTACTAAGTATTTGATCATATATTGTACTCGGATATGGTTCAATAAAGAATAAATAAATAAATAAGTATTCTAGTTTAGTCGTAAATTTTCTAAAAAGTTTAAATTTTTGTTTTTAGTTTCGGTGTAGGCAGCGACGGCACTGCTTACGAAGGACGAGGCTGGAGCGTGCAGGGAGCGCACTCACTGCATTTTAATAGTGTCAGCATCGGAATATGCTTAATCGGTGACTGGTCGAGTGAGTACTTTACCTTAGATCTTTACCAGTTTCATCATCATCATCATCATCATAATCATTTCATTTCAGTCTCTCATAAGTCCACTGCTGAACATAGCTCGGTCCTGAGCCACTTGTTGTATCCATTGACTTCCCGAAACACTGCAGGTCGTCGCTCCTTTTTATGGGGGGTAGTCCCACACTGCGTTTGCCGGTACGTGGTTGCCACTCGAGAACCTTTCTTCCCCAACGGTTATCAGTTCTGCGAGCTATGTAACCGGCATTTTGCCACTTCAGCTTGCTGATCCTAACGGCTATGTCGGTCACCCTAGTTCTGATGCACATCTCGATCGCGCAGAGAAAGAGTGAGCATAGCTCTGTGCATAGCCGCAGAGCAACTTTGTGCTTCCTCATAAGGCCTGCAGTGAAAGACCAAGTCTCGGTTCCGTAAGTCATCACTGACAACACGCACTGGTTATATATTTTGCTCTTGAGGTTTTGCGGTATACTTGTCGAGATGTGACGCAGTTGCCCGAAACTTCACCAGTCTTATCTTCGAAATACTTTAATTTTTTATCTCTTTCAAATACAGAAAGTGTTAAAATCAACACACATGAACTTGTTTTTTCTATGCATTTTTGATCTCTCTTTTTATAATTTTTTCATAAAATTATTTTAAGTATAAGTTAGGTATTATTTATCTTTAATAGGAAAATTTTGCATAATTTACATTAATTGTACTAGTACAATATTATTATTATAAAAAACAAAGCCCAATTCAACATATACCTGGGTTATTACATGCATAAAATTCTTGTTTCATTGTTATCAGATTCCGTACCACCGACCGAACAAATTAAAACAGCCAAGGCTTTGATCGCGCAGGGTGTTGAACTTGGATACATAAAACCGGACTACAAATTAGTAGGTCACAGGTAAGGAAAAACTTAAAATGTCGATTTTTAAACGATCTGCTGGTGTCCTTTTATCGAAAACCTTAGTGGTAACGATGAGCTTAAATAGGAGACATATCTTAGTGGCCTATTTCGTCATCCAGTAATAAAATATATTACTTTTGGTTAACAACCAAGTTATGTGAGAATGTACCAACTTTTCTCCAAATTGGGAGGAATATTGCTCACCTGCTAGCTTAAAAACGCGACTCTGTCAACTCATATAGATACTAGGTAAATGCCGACCCCAAATCACAAAGATAGTGTTGGGGAACAGCCACATTAGAAGCGTGGTATATGCAGTTTTTTCTAGAAAATACTGTCCAGCAGCGGATTCAAACATGCTAAAGTAGAAGAGGAACAGCTAGAAATTGTAATCTGCACTGTAGAAATTATAGTGCCGTGGTAAACCGTATAAAATCGTAACCGGAAAGTAAAGATTACTTTGCTTTTTGGGAGGATGTCACAGACAATGAATAGTAAATCACTTAACTAAATGTTATTGATACGTTATCCCTGTTTCTATTATAAATTCACAAATGCAAGAAATTAGGGTTGACTGGCAGAGAATGCCACTTGGCATTAAGTCCGCCCATTGTAACCTTAAGCTTAAGGCAATAAAGAATAAATAAATAAATAAGTAAATCTGTTATGCTGCATTATTACCTACATAATGTTATTCTTACTTTTATTGGCGCCTTTGGCTGATGTAGGCATCTTTGGTTTTCTTCGCCCAGGGCTAACTGATCTCTATCAGTTCTCTAATGTGTGGCATTCTCGATCAAGACAATAAGTACGCTTTTTGTAGGATACATTAGATGAAGGTGCTAGCAAATAAGGATAAATAAATAAATAATGATATTTGATATAAATAACTACATAAAGTATAACTTTTAATGAAATTACAGTGACACAGTCTTTGCGCGCACGGATCCAATTCGCGGCAGTATAGAGAAATATAAAAGAGGAAGTGATGTCATGACGTCATTAAGATTATGGCAGTTACTGTCCTATTATGGAAATTTTCAAACTGAATGTAACACTATTGTTCAAACAACTTTGTATCTTTGTAAAATAGTCATAACGAAATAAAACATGTTTCAAAAAAAAAACTATAACAATTAATTCAGTGTGACTGGCTTTACACCATCGGTTATTAGATGATGATAGTGCTGAATGCCACTATAATTATGCGCGCAGATCTTGGCAAATCTAGCTAACTCATACTTTAATACTTATTATTTGTTCAACAGACAAGTGCGCAGTACTGAGTGTCCTGGAAACGCGCTGTATCAGAACGTGAAGACCTGGGACCGCTACGTGTCTTTTCCAGCTTGGCATAAAGATTTGACCCACGTTGAAGAACTGCCGGAGTCCGTAAAAGCGATGCTAAAAGATGAGAATAGCACGCATGTAGAAAATTAGTGAATTACGAGAAGTAATCTTAAGTACTTTAAAATAATTATTTATTTAGTGGATGGCTGTATGAATGAATAAAGTTTAAATTTAATCAAGGAAAGTCTTTTTTAAAAGAAATTTATAAAACTATATTTTTCATTATCTTTAAATTATTCAAAGTCATATTAAAACATGTTAGGAGAAATCAATTACGAGGTTCGACATTTAAGAATGCCAAATATAATATAATTATAATATAATATTATTATGAAAAAATTCAGGATTTTTTTTTTTAATTCAAGTACTACTTGCTTAAGTAGATACTTGTTAAATCTACAGATTTTGTGTCTAATTAACTACTGGGCAAACTCCTCTCAATATTTGAGAGGATTTTGGAGGTAGGAAGTGTACACAACGCTGCACCAGCGCGGGTTGGCGGACTTCACAAGTCCTCGAAATATATATTTTTTTATTATTTTTCAGACAAGCAGGTATCCTCACGATGTTTTGTTTCACACTGACAACGTGATAAAAAAGAAATTGGAATTTACTATTTTAGTGGCACCGACATTGGAACTCGACCCAGATAATCGCGCACTGTGCTTAGCAAATTATCGCTTAAAATAGAAGAATACGATTACAATAGTTATCGTTATTACGTAGGATTATTTGTACGATACGCATTAACTAAAATAACCTTTTAGTGCAACATAATTATAGCATTTATTAAACTAAATCATAGTCTACCTCAAAACTCATTATCGAGGAGCATCACCGCAGTGAGATGTAGTAAACAAGATATGACGACACACGGTAATCAAGCTCGCCAAGCCGCTTAATACGTAACAGCCGAGTCACGAGGGGTCCTGGTTTCGAACTCCGGTTGAACTCAAAGTATATGTCTTATTGAGTAATTATTTCTTGAGGAAGATGAGTAATTATTTCTTTGTTCGGCACAACCTTCGTTTTAAATATATATATGTATATTTGCTATGTACTAGGAATTTTTTCAATCATCAATCAATTTTTGAAAACGTATTGAAACTTCAAAAGTATTTCTACATTGTATTTATTTTTCAACGCTCATCACATAATGTAAAACATCTTGAATAATGTTCTGAAAGTTGCACGCCTTCTGGCAGTCTCACGCTTGGCGTGAGTGCATTTATATATAAGAATCCGAGTTAAAGCCAAACACCTAGCCTAGCCTAATTAATAGTTCCATGTTAACCGTTAATACATGGTAAAAATATAACATTTTGAATTACAGAGCATTGCTTCTTTTATATGCACATTTCTTCGTTCTGTATTAAACATATAATATGTTTCAGGAGGAATTCTAGTACCCTTAGCCCCTAATTAAAGGGAGGTTCAAATTCACCTAAACATAAAACGGGAAATCCTACTGCTCTGATCGCAATTAACGTTTATTTTATCATCTTTTTTGTCTTGCTTAACGGCCTGTAAATAATCCACTGCAGGTCATAGGCCTCTCCAATAAGAAGGGTTTGCCATCGCTCGACAAGCTCGATCGCAGTACCAGACACTTCGCACCTTAGACGCTGCCGTCAAGGGCCGCTTAATTTTGGTCGGGTATTTTTGATTGTTATCCCGCCATCTGTCGGTATCCATTGCGATTTTCAAGGTTTTTCGCTTAGTCACCTTAATCTTACGACACCCACGAGATGAAATGGGGTGACAGATTCTTACGTCGATACCACACGGCAATATTTTTTACCATAATTATGAACAAATCCAGGTGTTTATTCAATATTCCAGATAATGATGACGACTCCGTTTTGTTGTAATTAATAGATAATTTAAAAACGTGCCATAGAAAAAGAACAGAAGTGTTATTGTGCACCCGACGTACCTTATATTATTCATCTGTGCGATCAACTTTCAACACCTTGTTCCACAAACGAAATATCAGAATAGTATTTATTTACAATTTAATTTTCTCATGATTTATCTTAAAACTAGAATCAGGTAACATTTTGATAATATAACTAAAAATTAAATTTTATATTATAAACATTTCACACCTATATTTAGTTGTTAAAGAACCAGACCTATCCGACAATGGGTTATTGTCGTAAAGGGCACTGACAAATATACTTAAGATTTTTGCATTTTGTTGGCCTAGATTATTTACTTAATTTCTGATTCCATAATACAGAGAAGCTCCGAACATAGTTCACTAAGTACCTCGCTGACAGACAAAGCTCTTTTACATAGCAGAAAAAGACCACGACTCCATTCTCTTTCTCTTTAACAGTTTAAGTTTAAAATGAAATTTAATTAAATATGCTACGAGCTATACGATCGTAAACTTCTATTTATTTCTTACCACTAAGGTTCAGATTCCACGGTCGAGTCGTGAAAAGACTCCCTTTCCCAGGCTGGTTCTGCAATATTATATGAGACTTGGTTGCCTTTAATTATTATACTTAATGCAAACAATGTTTGTCATATGTACTTTCTGTGACGTCATGAAGTCGAATATCAAAGGAATAACCTTTATAAGTGAATGACGCATTGCCGACTATTATATCAATTATCTGTTGTGTTTTATTTTATTAAATACAACAGATACTGATCAGTGGTTATAACGGTCTGGCTTAATGGTTACTGTACTGCGGAGCTACGACTTTGAATACCGCCCGGAGTTAATATTTGTCCAACACAAGTTATTGGTGTTCGGGGTCTGGTTGCATTATGTTGTTTTCTGTCTCTACATTTGCTCTGCACTTGTAGGTATATCCTATGCAATTGACAACTGCTCATAACTCAGAAGCAGCCAAGTAGACATATTTTTTAATAATTAATTTCCTGGTTGAAATATCTATAAAATGTAAACTAAAATTAATAACGATGACGACGAAGACGTAAGGACGAGTACAATTGACATGATGACATTGGTCACTGTGCCGGCTTGCTATATCGTTGGTCTGGGTCGAATTACAACCAAAGCCAGTCTCTTAAAAAATATAAACTAATCGGTGATATGATATTACAGTTCTGTTTTTTACTATGTTATCAGAGAGAAAATATTTTCTCTAACCACAAACATTATTTCACACAATACAGTACAATGATTTATTTCCATAGTATTAATATTAGACTAAATGAAAATACGTGAGCGCTTTTAGTCTCTTTTTCGGCGAGGCATACAAATAGTAATGTAAGTGCCCACTGCTGGGCAAAGGCCTCCTCAAATATCCGGGTGGGTTCTGAAAGGCCCGCCACGCTGCTCCAGCGCGTGCTTCACATATCCTCGAAATAATAGTTTGTATTATTTCTCAGGCATAGGTTTCCTCACGATGTTTTCCTTTACCACCGAGCACGTGGTAAATACAGCACTTAAAATTGCTATTAATAATTTTAGTGGTACCGGCACCGGTGATCGAACCCAGGTCACCCGCACTCTATCAAACGAATGTGAGCGCCCTGACCAACAGGCTACCACGGCAGGGCATCCCA
This sequence comes from Bhutanitis thaidina, assembly GCA_029286595.1. Classification (NCBI taxonomy): domain Eukaryota; kingdom Metazoa; phylum Arthropoda; class Insecta; order Lepidoptera; family Papilionidae; genus Bhutanitis; species Bhutanitis thaidina. The sequence goes on from JAGSMS010000016.1 coordinate 6,252,950, forward strand.
GAATGAAATCAGAAGGGCACACTGTGAACTACCTTGTAGCTGCATTATACTTAAACGGGTATTAGAATCCAGGTCCTGGTTTTACTTCTCACTTAACCACTGCCGACGTAATATCTAGACTTATGTGGTTATTAAAGCAAACACAGGTTATTATTGGCTTTCGGGTCTGGTCGAATTGTAATTGTCTCGTGTGTGTCCCTCATCTGATACTTCCTTCAATCTGTTTTATAATTTATGACATTTAGTCTTGATTAGGAAATTGACGTCAAGGAGTTTATGCTAAATACCGACGGCAAAATATCTACTAGATACTGAAGTCCGTCGTAATATCTATAAGTCATCACTGGCAACACGCAATGATTCTACAAAAAATAGTTCTATCAAAAGGTCTTGAGGTTTTCGAGGTTTACACGACGAGAAGATGCGGTGGTTTGCCGATCGCTGCAGAGCCGATTTGGTTCGTCGATTGGCCTCTGGGTCGAAGTTGACTAGACGAATGTAATATAATTTAATGAATGTAATAATGTCTAACAATTTATACCAGGTACACGTATTCATCGGGAACTTCGAGTGTATTGTTCCCAACAGCAACCGGCATTGGTGTGACGTTAGATATGATTTTCTTCTTGACCATGTCCACCTGAAGACCAACCTGTTGAAGTTGGTTATTGAGGACATTGAGCATAGTACTAAGCTCCTCAAGCGGTTCTGCCATTTTCCGACGTAGTCTAGTCAGGTGAGTTATGTATTCGTCATTGATGATTGTTACGGCATCCTTTCCAGTTTAGCAGCATGAAAACATCTTCCAGTGCAGTGGTAAAGACTTTCGGAATGTCACATCGCCCTGTCGAACATTTCACGATCAAATCGGAGACGTTCTGAAGAAAGGCCAGGTCAAGAGTACTCTAAACCAACGAGCATGCATGCGAAGATTGATGAAAGTGGAAGAAGCGAAAGACGTTTGTCAGGACCGTAGCAAGTGGAAGAAGATTGTCTCTGCCTACCCCGTTGGGAACAAGGCGTGAATATATACATCGCCCTGTCTTACGCCTTTCTGCAATCGGATGGGTTCCGTAATCTTGTCCTGTACATCATCGTATCATCGTAGCTTCATTGTACAAACAACTCAATACTTCGATACACTGAGTCTATTCGAGGCACCGCTGAAGAGACTGTAGGCACCACTGAAATTTCGACAGAATCTTAGTCATTATCATAGTTAACAAACGCCAGGCACTCTTGACACACTCTTGAAATTGTATACAATTTAGTACTAATATATCTATTCGAGAATAATAGGTTTCCACTGTGAATGAATAAAAACACAGGAATACATCGATTTCCACAAATAATTTTATTTCAAAATATCTCTTAATTAACAAGTGCGAAATATTATAAATCATTCGTTACATAGTACTTACAAACATTTAGGTGAAAACATATCATATAATTATTTACTATTTATTTAAATTTAATTACATTTGACACCGACGTATTTAATTTGCTTTTTTTTATAGTTATTGTTGGAAGAAACATTTTAATGTCTCCTAATTAACGAATACTCTGATCAGGCGAAATTTATTGCACCATAACACCCAGGAAGCCTTAGCGATTAAAAAATAGACATAGAACTTTATTTATTTAGACTATATTCGAGGGTTAAAAAACAAAATAACCATAATTATTTCTTCTTCGACCAAACTATTTGACTACTGTCATGAACTTTTTCCCTACAACAAAACATAAAAATATAATAAAATTAAAGTTACAGCTCTACTACACCCGGATTTTGCAGCAACTATCCAATTATAATTAAATCATTAAAAATATTGAAATCGCGATTGGAAACGATGGAGAATATTTAAAAATTAAATGTTTTTTGAAAATATGTATCATAAGTATAGTTAGCGATAAATTACAAGATTTATCGAAATAGTACTATTATAGTATAGTATATTATTAGTTGATTACATAATATAATTGTCATCTCTATCCGTAATAGTATTAACATGTATTTATATTTCCTAACAAATACAGTTCCTTTTATAAAATATGAATCTTAAGAACAACTTTCATGTTTACAATAAAATACTGCATTAAAATTGCATACCTTAAATAAAATAATACGAAAAAAAACATGAATAAAGTTTCTTTTACAATTACCTAAATACCTACGTGTAAAGCTTGATTGTGTATTCGAGAAATACAAATTACCGTTCAAATTTAAAAAATGTAGGAAAAAAATATACATCTGTTTATAATCATTTAGACAGCAATAACAATAATTATATTTAACACTAATATAATCGTAGGAAAGTAATTTTTTAACGGAGAATATATCGCCGAACGATTGAATAAATAAAAATAAAAAGATAGAAATGGAGAGTTGTTTTGTTGCTTTGCGTTAATATTACAATCTTGCCTTAATGCTTATCGCATCTCAGGGACTAAGACCTTCATTTCCCAACTAACGCGAGCTATGCGACATATATCATTGATATAAATGTTGTATTACTTTTTAATGTCACCTGGTAACGGCGTATCACAATGTATCTATTTCATCAAAAATGTCTAATGGCTTTCGATATATCTCGAAAAACATGGTACCAAATTACACAGGGCGATGAAGGGCAGTAGCGTCTAAGGTCCGAGGTGTCCGCCGATCAATATAGCGACAATGTTTTGTGATAGACTATTTACAGACAAAGACATTTAAAAGAAGTATTTATTTTTGTTCATACCATTTTGCAGCGGTTTCAGAAAAACTTGTCAGGTGGCAGTATCTCAAAAGTGCCAAACCTAAATTATTCAGACCGGTGACGGTTACCCGAGTCTAAGGAGCGACACGTATTTGAGTACACGTAGTTGTTCATTTGCGATATAGCAGTAAATAACCTTACGACTTTTTAATAATAGAATAATTATCGGTGGTGGCATTCTGACTGATATCGATAAAGACTACTTTTAATTGAAATTTGTATTAAAAATGCTTTCTAATGATATCTTTCTAATGATTAGTTTTTTGAAGAAATATTCATTTTTATAGCACACAAAAGAAAAAAATTATACAAAAATAATTTTACATAAGAGGTAGTAGAATGTGATGTCTTATCGCTAAAAGATAATTATATATATAAGATAGAAATAAAAAAAATATATAGCCCGTCTCACTGGTAGTATCATAGTATATGATAGATCTATCCAAAAATTTAGTACGATATACCGGCATTTTTTATTTAAAATTTTCTGATGTCCTTAAAAGCCTTGAATGAGAAACATGAAGGAATTCAAAACATAGAAGGGGTAAAACCCATATGAAAATTATTAGAAACCACTACGAACGACGCCTTTACTAATATCATATAGATTCCTGATCAGTGTGACTAGATATTGCAAAACTCTCACAACTGATAATAGACGCTGATATTTTATTACATGTAAGTGTGGCGTACTGGTACGGGGAATTGAAGCGAGCTATAAAATGGAAGTCGCTGCGATAAACAAACAACCTTCACTAACGAAAAATGTAAAGAAATTTTTTATCGACCGATAACTGTATGTTATTTAGTTCAGATTTTGAAGGTATCATATCCGACAGTTCAATCGATCTTAACCAGTGCCATGCCATTAAAAAGAGGCCGCGCGTTAAGTTCCGCGAATATTAAGAGAGGCGCAAGAGAAAGTAAGAGTTGACATTTAAACGACGTTGACGAATAAAAATTTTCAACCTGACCCAACCCTGTTCAGACAGGGACAAGAAAAATCAAAGCGAAGTATGGAAATGGTTGTCCTCCCCACCAGCTAATAAATTCTGTGTCCGCTTGCAAGATTAGCCGCTTGGCCTATGTCTCCTGGAATCCAGATAGTCTCAATTATTGAGATAACAGACAGGTATTACACCTCATTCATTAAAAAAAATATATAAATTAAACGGCGATGATAGTGAATTCCTTATGGCTGGGTTTTAGTTGTAACGGTACTCATTTTATTCGATAGACCTGGCACAGAGTCATTTTTATCTGTTTTTGAGTCTAAAGAAACACTTTCGGGATAGAAAATTCGTTGGGGACGCTGAAGTCATGTCAAAGTCAGACATCGTTTTTCAGATGTAAGATTCATTTCTTCAAAGGGAATCGGCTAATTTTCGAAACGGCTTGAACATAGAGAATAACTTAGACTACGTCGAGGAAAAGAACCATATTCTCACATCCTTTTAATAAAATTTCTAAAACAAAAAAATATGTGTTGGAATATTTTTACGTTGTTACTCGTAGCTTTCAATACATAGTTTCAGATTTTTTTCCATTAAAATTATACATAAATAAATTCATATGTAAATATAATATTTATGATTACAATAAATATTAACATAGGTTTAAATATTTTTGACAAGGCACGGGAAGTGAAGAAATATCTCTATATCTACTTAGGGTTTTGGTTCTCTGTAGGTCTCACTTTATTGATTTGATATAACTCACAAGTCAGTCAATGCTTGCACTTTGTATGGGCACTGTTACTAATATACCACGACCTCGTACCTATTTACCTTTAAATAGCAAATTTACGGGAAATATGTACATGAGAAATGATGTAGTGCAATTTTTTTGTGGTATAGCAGATAAGGCTCCAGGGAACCACCACCACTACCTACTGAAAAAAAAAATCTTGAACTGATTATGATGCGATATAAATCTGAGTGCAGGTCAGACAGTTTTATCAATATTTTTTTATCGTAGTATGATGAGTTTTGTAATGTAAAGATGTAAATAGTTGAATATAATTTAAACATTTACGTAATTACATTTTATAAATTACTATTAAAATATTTCTTTTTCATATATATATTTATAAATATCGTTTTCATATATAATTTATTAAGTACCACATTTATCTTTAGGATAGTTCCATTAACTTTATATTTCTGGTCAGTGTGCGTCGTAAACACCTTGCTCAAGGATATGAAAGTCCAGACTTATGGTTGACAGTTTGGCTAAAATTATTCCTTGGTTTCTGCTACATTTGCTTTATGCAATATTATATGATAATAACATTTATTTATAATGTCCTATTTTTGAACTAAACGAAAACTAATTAATTGATACTGGTATCACATCCAATTAACCAAAGAATGACTTATAAAAAGTAGAATTTAAATTGTTTAAAGAATATTCATAATTTTCCAGACTACTATTTTATAATTGTGAGTCAGCAAGGTCATCATTCAAAAATCACTCAATGATGTAATACCGTGATTTAGGCACAGAATAAAAACACTTTGTCATTAACACCTTTTACAGTCAGAAGTTTATCAATAGATGTTTAAAGTTTGAATAATGCATAATTAGGCCCATTGAATATTGAAAAAAAATTATTAAATAAAATACCTATTAAATTGACAATTTAACGTAAGTTAGTTTTCGTATTTTATATTTAAAAACATTATCGCTAGGTTGGAAAGTAGCGATATGTGAATATAAAAACCTTTACACCAAGTAATTAAAAAAAATATCTTAACTTTGCAATGAAGTAAACAGTACTATTGATAGTAATTAGTTTAAACAAATAAATAATACAAACAGAGATGAAGACACTTACAGAAATATAATAGAATTTTTCATTATTACGTGTTTGTCTGAAAATAGTTTAGTTCAATATCCGTTGGTTAGCATTATTTACACTCGTAGTTATAAAAAAATCAATAAAATTTGGTATGCATCTTATTGTAAAATAGCAATTACTAATAAGTATTATTTAATTCTAAAGAACTCCTTTTTCCAACGGTAATAAAGCAACTACATGACAAAGTAACGATTTGTTATTAATTGTATGTAAAGTGGAAACACATTATTTAAGCGTGGTAGGGCCAAGCGGCGGCTTTTGCTGCTGCTCAAATGGGCCGGCTCGACCAGGTTGTTACCACAGCCTCGCATAATACCGGCGTGAAGTAGAGGCATCCTGTGCGTCTGCGTTTCGTTTGGTGAGTGAGGTAACCGGAGGCCCACTCCCCAAAGTATTAATCGACGCGTCAACTATGGGCAGATAACCAATATCAAAACCAACGAAATATATGTAATAGCCTATAACATCATCTTCCATCTAGCACCACTACAGCGTTACTAGAACATCCGAGAATACTCTAATAAAATACCTCCACGACGCAGGAGAATTGCGTACAGATGTTTTGTTAAAAAAAAATATTACACAATTATAATATAAATAAGTTTACTATCTTTATCTTTACTTTACCATTTGACATTTGATTTTGACACAAACAAAATTATTTTTCTTTCAACGAACATAAAATATTTTTATTCATTTAAAACTTTATGATTGAACTTAGCGAAGAAATGGATAATGAGGATAGTACAAGCGTCGGAACAGCATGAATTGGTTTCAGATGCTCCAAATAAATCCTTAAATGTTTGAATAACAACAGGAGAACGTTAGGACTTATATGTTATGTAGAAACTAATATGCCTGCAAACTTAGTAATTTGCGTTTCCACGTTCAATGCAATTAAATTGTACTAGGCATTAATTTGGGAATTGTTAATTCAAATAAATTTCATCCACCCGTAAAGAAAATAGTGTTAAAATATTACGATTACCTATTCACTTTACGATTCTAATATCAGACGTACTAATATATTCATTTATTTATCATTTGAATACCGCTAATCATATTTTTTTCGATGATCTATATAATATTGACCACGGTCATATTTAGACGTCAATTTTAGTACCTATAAGATATACCATTTATTTGTTTTCTATTAATGTTTGAACTTGAAGAACGAGATCCCTTGCTAGAGATAATACTGCTGAAGCGTCGTGGCGTTCCGCCATTTCTGCAATAAAATAAATTTATTTAATTAACTTTGCATTCGTTGCATAAGATCATAACCCTGAACAAAATACCCCTTTTTAAATTTAAAAGAAAATTGTAACCTTAAACTAAACAAAAAATAGCAAGTGCCTGAAAGGTAGTCGTTCCTTATATTGTCACGACGGCCTAAGAGAACTGTGCCCTCATCTGTTAAATATCATAAGTGTAGTCTTTGAGAACTACAAAGTAGTTTAATTCAACTTCTTGTCTTATATTGCCTCCAGGAACTCTATGACTTTACTACTATAAAATATTTCGTACCTCTTTGGTTTTACCTAATTCACCCGATCATCTAATCCTTCCCTTTCCACCAATCCTCAAATTTCTTGGGGATGTCGGAAAGCCCGGGTTGCAGGTGGCTGTCGATATTAAATATTGCACATATGTGGCTATGGGTGTCGAAGAATAAGACTCATTTCAAATATGACTTCGCATCTTTGCAGGTTGATGATGGTGTATGCAATATCGTTAAGAGTCGGTAGTTACTCCAAACTGTTCGTAGTCAATTGGTAGTATTTCCACAGTGAGCCGCCAGGGAATGGCTCGGGGCACTGTGACGTTTGACGTTTGCTTAGTGGACGAGAATGTCAAGTGGTCGAGGGATGATACCGATATATGTGCCGTCTTCTTCTGTAACTGCGAGAATATTTGGTTGTAGGCCAAATTAAGATGTATTTATCTTTATGTAAAGTTTTCTATTTGCTTTTTTGTTAGATTGGGCTAACAGTCCAGCCGGTGGTAAGTGGCTTACTGTGGCACACATGACACAAATGCGTCGTCACCCCGGAGGACTACGATGGAATGACTCACAGCCCGTAATTATACTGCCTCTCTATATATTCTTTCAAACCGGAACACAACAGTAATTGCGCTGCTGTTTGCCGACAGAAATCGGTAAGAGCGTGGTACCAACCGTGCGAGTCAACGGTCAAGTCAATAGGCGTGGGATTATACTGTGTTTTGTGTAAGTAAACCCACTGAGGAAGTCAACGATTGCCTTAAAAGGCGTAAGCTAGCAGGAGTCACTCACCGTTGAAAAATTTGATGATGTCAGTGAAGTCCATCGCGTTGGCGAGTATAACGTCGCGGTAGGTCTCGAGCAGGGCCAGCGCTATGAACAGCACCATGTGTTCCGAAGCTACATACCGCGCCGCCCATATCAACTCCCACGCCGAGAATACCTGTTGCATTGCAATTACATACCAATGCAAATAAAATCTTATTTTTTAAATAAGCTATGTGTTGTGTTAATAGCAACTGGTATTAAAAAATTGCAACATTCCCTTTTTTATCTATTCGATTTTAAAAATGATCATTAAAAAAGTAAACAATACTGACGTCTTGATACAGTAATTCCCGTTTGAAGTCCAACAGGAACCATCGGTAGCAGAAGTAAAAGTGAGTGTAATCGCCGTGAGCGTGCATCAATTCGTACAGCTCGCAGTCCAGGATTTGTATTAGTGATCTGTGAACGCATTCAATAATCGCTAAAGTTAAACAATACTTATATTAATAATAATTTAATAGGCTTAAGACGAAGTTGTTTGCAGATTTCCAAGGCGCAATAGCCATTATCCACCAGGTGGACTGTTAGCTCGTTGGACAATTCAATCTAATAATAAATAGAAAAAAGCTGAGAACAGTACAGTACCTCATGTCCGCGAAATGTGCGTCCATTGACTGTCCGGAGGGAAAGTTGTCCCTGGCGCGCTCCATGAGGCGCGCGAAAAGTGCATGCGCGACCGCCTCCTCGTGCATCATCACCAGCAGCGGCGCCGCCAGGTCGCACATGCCCTGCATATAGCCGGTCTCCAAGTGCTCCCATACGTACCTATCAGTGATAGAATGGATTTATTGTCTTCTCAGATTTCAAAATTTCAATATGGGTTTTATTATGATCCATAGACAGCTAACTTAGGCACTATAGCCGAGTGGTTGAGGAATCGGTTAGGATCAGTTCAACCGGTCACGTTTTACCAAGTAAACTCTAGTGAAAAGCGGGTTGAAAGGACTAAAATTTCTAGAACACAGACCACCTTAGCATTGGTATGCGTTCGTCACGAGTCTTCTTTAACCTGGGTCTTCCTTCTGCATATATTATTATAAAATTCCTAAACGTTTCATTTACTAAAACGTTCGTGATTAGTGAACATGATTTCAATTAGATTGTGAGTACGCTCCAGCGAACAAACCATCCGTTTTTCACGCGATTATTTTGACACGATTGGCTCGCAGGGAAATTTTATTAACCACGTTTACGCAAGTTTTTCAATGCTTACTAACAAATGCTCGCGGTGAAGTCGCAACTTAAAAGTCACTTACGTGCACATTATATTTCTTAATTTGTCCAAATTCTCATCAGTGAAGAATGGATAGTTCCTATCACATCTCTGCACGTCTTTGTCTATCCTATGTAAATTCACAGAAAAGTTGTCCACCAATTCGTTCTGAAAAAAAAAGGATTATTAATCAAGGTTTAACTGATGAAGGAAACCAGAGTATGTTCTATAGTAGTATTATAAATATTTTATTCAATTCAGAACATGTGATCACTGGTGTTTTGTTTTATAAAGAAATTTTAACCTATTTTTAGAACTTTAGTTACAACATACTATTTTCTTTATAAAATCTCCTTTCTGTTCGATTTAATACTGCCTTAGATAACATAGCAAAGCCGTAAGATGAGTTTGATCAAGTAGGTGATTAAGCTTACCGAATAAACTCCACCGTTAGAGCTGGCAGGTGAAACGCAATTAGATCGATTGTCTGGCCTTGCATCAGTACTCGGTTCCAGTGTGTCAAATGATGCGCCTGCTGATTGCGACTCCTCTCGAACTACACCGAGTGGACTTCGTGCGGGACTGACGTTTGCTGGTATAAAATATGTTCATTCTTAGTAACTTCGATGTGTAACAAATATAAATTTTATAACTCTAAAATAAGGTTGTAAAATATAATCAAAAGTTAGTTTAAACAATATTGTAAATTTCTGTTCTTCAAAAACTGAATTTAATAACATAGTGAAGAATATAATTGGTTTACCCGTAGTTCCTCCAGACGCTGGTGATCCGGAAGCAGCCAAGTCTACAGAAGGGTTAGTGATTATTACACTAGTATGTTGTTGTTGTTGTTGTGGAGGATTTGGTAGGCTTTCTTCAATTGAAGTTTTTATATCGTTACCATTTAAAGTCATATTTCCACTATCAACGCTGCATAATAAACCTCTACCGTCTCCTTTTTGGACAATTCCTTCAGCCAATCTTTTGATTTCAGCAATGCTTTCTCGTCGCATATCTGGATTTTCCACAACACTTTTAAGATAAACTTCGTCGTCATCAATATCGTTAAGACTGTCTATATCTACATGCTCTGTACTATCGCCCGTCTCAGTGTCTCCGTTTACTCTTGTATCGTCATTCTCTTTTTCCTTCGAGTCTATTACGATATCATCAACTTCGTCTATACTCGGTGCACGAGATAATATTGGCTTAGTGTCAGTTTTATGCTGTTCTTTTTCACTTGGTTCTGGAGAAACGACAGGTGGATTGTCTGAAATGACGCTGCAGTCATCTTCAAACACCTGAAGAGAAGAAAAGCATTTTATTATATAAAAAAAACCTTTTGTCATCATTGTTTATTATTATACCTTATTTTGGCCCAATCCCTAGCTAAAAGTATCATACAAAACATATTTGCAGCATTACCTTACCTTAATATCATCTAAACAGTTCACTGCAGGATATAGGTATCTTCCAATAGGAGGATTTTACATAATCGTCACGCTTTACGCGGCAAGCGGATTGGCGATCGCCGTATCATACACCTCGCACCTCTGCCGCTGCTGCCCGTCATCGATCCGTTGATTTTGTCTGCTATTATGTAAATTCAATCACAGTATACTCTTAACATCGTTAACAGCCAAAATTTTATTTATAATTGAATTCCGACTTGGTTGAAATTAAGAAAGTTTTCCATTGTACAAAACTATTTACCTCGCAAGATTCCAAAGCATCATTCGGTGTCGACTTCGCGGCGGCTTCAGCCAGCCGCGCTATAGACGCAGCCGTGGTCTCGCGGTCGCGCTGCCGCACGATGGCCTCGACGCACAGCCACTCCGACATCGTCGTCTCGTACTGACGCCGGCAAGTAGCGTCTTGTGAGCTCCGTTGCTCTGCCGTTGAACCGAACCTGTCCAGTTTTGTCCGTACTTAGTTGCTTTTGTATTGATTAGTGTTTGTGTTTCAATTTGTTTCAATATGTGACTATAGGAATACTATATATTTTGAATCCCCTATTACGTTAAAAAGTGTAAAGTGTTTTGATTATTTCAATTTTTTGACTGTTATCAGTAGTCTTATATAGTAGTAACAGTATATTATAACATTATAACAGTAGTCTTATGAGTAGCCTTCGATATTGATTGTCTCGAGGTGGAATCCCGCTAGAGACAAACATTTGTATGATGAATATAAATGTATGTAAACTACTCATAGATGTTTATTTATTATATTGGGGTTATTTACATATATTCTCGTCTGGTTTGGAGGTATATGTAAATATGTATACATACATAAAATACTATAAAATAAATTATAACCAAACCAGGCGGAAGCCCTTGGCAGGGGAGACCACGCAACCAAAGATTAGGGGGAAAGGGCAAAAAACCGGCGGACAATGCGAGGGATCAAGGAGCCTCCTTACCGCCTTCTGCATTTGAGCTCCCCGCTTACGATTTGTGAACCCCCATTTTTTTGTCACGTAACGTAGAACCCTGTCTCCCGTGGAACACTTTCGGAAGTAAGGATATAGAGCCTTCTAGAAGATATATGTATTGTATCACCATCCAGTTACCAGGATACAGAGAATTCTAGTTTGGGACTGGATGGCATGTGAGTGTCTGATATGTTATAATTAATAAATCATAAAATGTCAGGGGATTGAAGGAAATAATACGATCTCTTTCTCCAAAAGTCAGGTTAGATTACCTGCAAGTGAGGCACTCTGCTAACTAACAAACGAGGCTCTGGCGACCGAATGATGGCGGAAACTCCATCCGATCTAATAAAAATTTTATACATTATGATTTATTTAAAGAAAACGAATTCTTAGGATCATGAAATAAATACTTTTAGATTAATATCAAAATAACGTATAAATATTCGAAAACTGACTCGTAATATCCGAGCAGATACGGCCAAACCTCCCGCCGAATATCGTGTTGTACGCCACCATAGTACACGAGCCGGTAGACCTCGTCCTTGTCGTTGACTACACCCTGCTCGTCCATCATCGACCGCCATATATCTTCGGTAAGGCCTGACCCTGCGCTATCTGTGAACGTATTGAAATTAGTGTTTCATGCTTCGACTTCAAAAACTTATAGAGTAGAACATTTAACGATGGGATGATATGCGGTAATTGTCACATCTTGCAGGGGGATTTGTGATTGTAGAGGTAGATATAATCGAAGTAGGTACCAGACGCAAAGCACTTTATTTTAAAAAACTACCGATTATACAGTGTCAAAGCTAACGAAATTTTTTTTGAAGTTCCCAAAGTTATTGTTCCTTAGGTATACAAAGAAAGCAAATGAAACCTTAGGTATACAAAGATAATTCATTATAAAGAGCTGAAGCAAAATAAATACTTCTCTGAATAATTAGAATAATGCTCCCTAATTTATTACTCAAATACCATACGAAAGATAACAATTGAAAAACAATTGATAGTAGTAAAATATTTTCTTAAAAACGACGTGGATAAATTAGATAATTGAAAATTTTGATGTTATTTAAAATGATATAAAGAAAACTTCAAAGTGTAAAACAATGAATAATGAACAATATTACAATAGATCAACCCACGACGTGTTTCCCCAGTAGAAATTCAAATTTTATAACACGTGAAGGATTATTTCTCTGAAATATTTTATAATTACTGACCTCTTGGTACGATGTTTGGATGTACTAAGCCACTCAGATGTGTGCGCACAGTCGACAAGTGCCTGCAGTATGCCAGCCAACCGTAGAACGCGCGTGAAATTATTTGGCGCCGCATCGTACTGCAGACCAGTTCGATTGATGCCGCCTGTGTGTATCGTTTAGTCGTAAATAGACTTGTCTTTTAATATGTAAATGAGGACAAAACGTAAATAAATACACAGTTTAGCTAATGGCATGTGGTTTATGGCTACTATTGAGACGTTTAGTACATACTATACAAGATAATAATAATAATACATGATTATTTATCTAAAATAACAAATAAAAAGAACATGTTGAATCTTAATAATAAATTACTTTTAGTTAAATTGTAAACAAAGACGTCCCGAATTTAGCTTGCTTACCACTCGTGGTGCATACCACTTATATTCTACCCCTGTCTGATAGTACCAAACAAAACAATGACACATGTTCATAGCACATTTACATTTAAGAGGATGCAGATAATTTTACAATAATTTAATAAATGTGTGCTTGTGGCTCTACTACGTAAAAAATAAGACGAAGTGCATTCTCACCCATGGGGGAAGTTACCATCTTTTTCTCCGATTGCCTACCTCACCTGCACGTAGTGCACCATACTAGCTATCAAACGAAACTTTGGCTACTGAAAATCCATCTGAATTTGCCGAACCCCATTCCCACAGACTGCCGGAGGCACGGACTGGTAAAGGCAGACTTTTATAGGTTGATAAAGCAATAGTAAAACAGAATAGAAATGTTGTGTAGTGGCGCCTTAAGTGAATCTGCAATATTTGTTTTTGGACGAAGTAAGAGGCGACCAAGAGTTTTATGGTAGTCTCCGGGAGCAAAACGAGGCGTGGAGCCTCGCCGCCGTCACGTTCTATATGTCGGAGCGTCTCAAAGTGGGTTCCGGAAAGGTGTAACGGTACCCTCGCACCACTGACGCCGCTCCCAATGACGATTCTGTGTTGAGGTCGGTATACTTGGACCGATTTTTCGCTATCGGTCTATGTTTCGCTAGTTCGCCAGACACTCTTTAATCAAAAGGTTGCACCGGAGTTCAGGTGAACTTAACATTTGGAGAAAAAACAGTCCCATATGTGTTCCATCAGTTCTCTATAGATACCTAATTACGTCAAAGACCCAAGTAAATTGCCAGAATTACGTTTGACAGACAGTTGTTTCACATAAAAATGCTTCATTCATAGCCAAGGTTTTCTCTTAGCCAAGTTCGACACTGACGCTTTAAAACAGGGGTTTTCTTAAAACGGGTTATTTCTTAAACAGGGTCTTACTTGTTCAACGGGAGGTATTTGAGCGAGAGCTATCGGTGGTTGACCATTAATTGTGGCAGACGGCGGACAGTCTACGGACATCGTGGACGAGTCCGAGGACGTAGTAGAAGTGGATGCAAGAGTACGGCGTGGTGTCCTCGGCGGTGACTGCAGAGCGCGTTCTAACAGGGAGTGACGCATTGCTGAAAATTTTTGCAATAGCTTTAAAAACGCATGACAACTAATGATAAACACGAGCGCGTAAATAAATAAACCGCAAATAAACACAAATTAAGATACAAATTAAGTAGCTGTAGGACCAAAACCCACCCAGCTCGAAAACAATGTTTAGACAGTACAGGTACAGAGGACAGTAAGGTTCGTCACGCTGCTGTACATATTTTTTTTTAGACGCAGCAGGTTACCTCTCGAAGATTTCCTTCAGCGCCGAGCACGTGGTAAACGCAGCACCTTAAATCGCAATTAACAATTTGAATGGTGTCGGGGATTCGAACCGAGAAGTGAGTGCTGTGAAATGTAAAACAAACAAGTCTTTTTTAAAATGAAGAAAATAAACCTAAGAGTCAATAACTCCTTTAATTTATCTTAGAAATTAAGCCCTAAATAAAAAATGGGTAGGACTGTTGAATGGAATCAACCTCGAGGTTTAAAAAAACTACAAAATAAACCAAAGAAACAAAATCATTATGAAAAATGTATTCGATTTCTTCGTACTTAATTTTTTAATATTTCATGGTCAATTAATTCTGAGGTAATTTTGTATTTGTTTTACGTGTTCACATAGTATCAACGAAGATTTACCTTCCCTATCGGTGATTGCGTTATTGACAATGCGAAAAACATAATCTCCGGCAGCCTCATCCCACTCGGCTTCCTCCGTCTCGCCACTTTCACAAAGGCTAGGCATTGGTCGCCGTCGACCTTTGCCTCGACCAAATACCTAAAAAAGGTAGAAGTTAAAAAAAAACATATTACACACCATGAATCACACAACCTGAAAATTTTTTACTCGAAAAATATCGTAGTAAAAAAATATTGTATGGCTTGGTACAAATGTACATGAGTGATGAGTGATAAACGTTGATTAGAGACATAAACTTAAGTTTGACTCCTATCAGAAATCTTATTCATCAAAAGTAGGAAGCAGCACACAAATAATTAGTTATATAGTCTGGATTTCAATGTAGCAGGAAAATTCTATGAGGATCTTGATTATCATGTCCTCCTGGTCGATTTCAACATTTTAACCTTTGACATCTTTTGTGGTCAAAGGGAAAAAAAGGAAAACAAAAATATCTAACTCGGAGGTATGTTTATTCGAGTGGTGGGGTGGGGGCACGAGGTTCCGCACTAGCCGAGGCAATAACCAAGTACAATATAACAGACATGATATGTTCTCCTGAAGAAGAACCTTCAGCCTATTTAAGTCCACTGTGGAACATAAGTATCACCAAAAAAGTAATGCTAATATTCGCCACGTTCGGTAAACAGATTGGAAACCGCTCCCCAGATTAGAATTTACCTTCGGAAACTTCGGATGGATTTTACGCCATCATTCGGTGGTCAGAATCATAAGAATATTTGTTATACTTATGCCACAGCCTCGTTATTATCTAGCAGAGCGTACATGTCCTCAGTATAATAAGCATAATGAAGGGTTTAATAAAATATGAGTATATTGATACAGATGATAGTTAATTTAGATATATGACACTAAATAAAATACCTTGCCAGTTCCTCTTTGCGACCACAGAGGCGGATCTAACTGGCCGTGGGGTAACAATCCTGTTTCTAGGTTGCTCAGGAAAGACAGAAGATGACCTCCTAAAATGATAAGGAACCTACTACATGCCAAATACACAATTGCTAACATAATCTATTGATTTAACCTTATTAGGTTCCTATACTTTTTCGGGCCACTGCGTTTCATTTAATTCATTACTATATTTTACACATTTGGAATGTTTTTTACGGCAGAATTTGGAATTTCTTTTATTGAATTGGCTTATTATTGCAGTAACGATGCTCTGTGTCGCCGCCAACTTTGAGAACCTCTGCTCTAAACATAAAATTGCTGGGAATAGATTTCTACGAAGTAGAAAAAATTTAACATTATTACGACCCTTGGCAGACAGAGACAGATATATCACGTAGTAGCAGAATTATTGCATCTAAAAATAGTAATGCTCTAAGTCGCTCTAGATCTTTCAGGGATTAACTGCTATAAGGGTTATGCACTTGCGAGGCAGATATGCATTACACATAGTAGCAGACGTTAAGTACTTTAAAAATAGAGGTTCTCAAAGTCGCTTTGAGAAATAGCAATATCAAGAAGAAACCCAAGAGGTATCGACGCGTACCTTTGGGGAACTGTATCGGCGGCCGCTGTACTCCGTCCTGGCCGACCAGTATCAGAGCATCGCCTGCTTGTGATCGGTGAACGTGTACGTAAACCACCTCCCACACGCACACCTGTAGCGACATCGCCCAATACACACTGCAAATAAGAGTTATGTGAATAATTATAATAACAATTTCCGGCATAATTCCTTAACACGCTACGTGAATATACTTCTTAATGGTATTGGTGCTAATGGTAACTTGAGCTTAGCTCACTTATTTAAATTCAGATCAACAACATCATTATCAATAACGTCCTTACTCTCCCAAATTGGAAGACACCTATTTATTTACACGCGCTTGTTGGGCGAGTTGAAAATTGCAGTACCAGGAGCTCTTTGGTCGTTACCTGTCATGATATTTTTAGTCTTAAGACTGTTCTGGTACGTTTTATAGACAACAGTCACGATAGTCGAGTGAGTAGCCCATATGGGCTACTCACGAGTCTCCTGATTCAAATGAATCAGGAGACTCATGTTCGATCCTTCTTAGGGGATGTGGAGCGCACGTATCAATGAGTTTTACGGGCGAGTAGGCTGGCAGCGAGCAGATGGTTGCCCCTCATTGCCTGTCCTGACATTTTTCATAGACTTTTCTGGTATGTTCTATAGATAACAGTCACAGACTCGAGTTCGATCCCAAACAGTAGATGTGACGTGAACGTACTAATGTGTTATTTGAAACATACGTATGATTTGTATCGTTGGCTTGGACACTAAGAAGGCGACAGACATAAGCTCAAATGAAAAGTAGGTTGAAAGGACTAAAAGATCCTGACCACCCACCCATTGGATAAACGATCATGAGGGCTTAACTTTTTTATTCACAACACCCATGGCAAACTATACGGTACAGTTTTAGTATCTTTACAGTAGCGAAAATGGCGGCCAATAGCGCAAAATGATGAAATAATGTAAACAGAGGGATGGTTAATATAAAATATATTCACACCAAGTTTATACGATTTCAGATCGAAATAGGTTACGTATAAGGAAATATCCTAAGAAAAAGAAATCAAAAACTTTAACTGGAAGTGCTGAAAATGCTTAGGTTTATCTACCTTAGTACTATTACATCATTTTATTTTAGTCCACTGCTGAAGATAGGTCTCTACAAGTAAGCGTCTAGAAAGTTTCGCCCATACTGGTGAGAGCAGTGCCGGTACCCCGCTCTTGTGATGCATCCATCGCTAGTCTTTGGGATTTGGGTTCGACAAACTCGGATGGATGTTCTGCCATCAATTCGGTGACCAGCGCCTAAAGTAGGCCTACTAGTAGAATGTACAGACGAGTTTGACATTTGGAGAAAGGAATGCACCTCGGGGAATGCTTTACATCCTAACAAGGTCACGTTGATGTAAGTGAAATTTTCCAATTCCGAAAACCAAATCAACCCTGAGAACCGTAACTCAATCAGATACAGAAACCTCAGTGGAAACCATTACATAGGCAAACAGTAACGTACCAGTCGATGCAGAGCGGGCCAGCGCAGCGTCTCCTGTATATGGTGCATATCTCCGTCATGCTGCACAGAATACACTTGTTTTGGCACGCGGACGCATGCACTAGGTGGCATCGGAAGCTACACACACGAGACGATCACAAACATGCACTCTACTGCTAATGAAATAAGGTCTAATAAAACTACTGAAAGCCACTAGCTTCGACAAAAAATATAATAGTAATTAAGATTCAAAGTCTCTTTGTCGTAAAGTAATAAACAGAAATATTTGACGTATGTATAATAATAAAAAATTAAGAAACTATAGTAAATACAAATATTAGCTATGAAATATTGAGAGCACAAAAAAAAACAAAGGAACATTATATACGTGACAAAACGCTAAATACAAAATTACTATGAATTTAAAAACATTAAAAGCTAAATGTGCTTGAAATACTATACATTTTCGGTTTCAGTAATGTTAACCATGAACTTTTACTTACCTTTTATCGATACCTTCACTCTCTGCGTAGCCATTCATGAGTTGATTAGGAGTCCATTTTATAATAAGACCCGCTGCCGTTTGATGCAAGCTCAAATATCCGGGCAAAGGTTCTTCTACATCTTTCTTCCGGGTGCATAAAAAATTTTGTAATTACTGACCTAGTATGATAAAAAGAATCTAAACACTTTAGAAAAGTTCAAATGAAAACTTCTATACTACTATCTACATCTACATTTGGATGCTCCTTTGGCACAATGGCTGTGCGACTTCCATATCACGAGTTCAATTCCCACACATCTTGATATTTCTACATGTTTCTGTTTGTACGATTTAAATCGCAAAACTGATTATTAAATACAGCCAACAGCACAAGAGATCCCAGAGAAGGGCAACTTTTACTCAAAAAAATAAATAAAAAGGGTTTGCACTTCTGTTTCAAAATATTAATCAAAATTTTTGGCAATAATGTAAAGAAAGAAAATTACTTTCTTCTATTTATTTAGTGTAGAGTTCAGGTCAGTTTCTGGCTTAGAACAGTCTGAAACCAAGAGCTGAGACTGCTTAGCTTAGCCCTAAGAATTAAACGCAGAGTGGGAATTAGTCGTCATTCAATAACGAATGGGAAAGAAAACTTTTGCTCTTCTCGATGGAGGGAAGGTTTCATAAAGGATGACTTTAGTGGATAGAAATTATTGCAATACGTAGCACCTAAAGACACAGTATAAACAATAATCTGTCTTAAAAGGTTTTTCTAGGTTAGAAGTAAGAAGGAGCCCTTTCTCGATCTAGGAACCGTCCGAGTATGTACCACCCGCTTACCTATTTCTGCCATCATTGAACAGTGCAACTATTGTAATGTTCCGTTTTGAAGGGTATAGACACAAACAACAAAAATAGCCTAACATACAAACTTTGACATTTATCATTTTAGTTAGTAAATATAAAGTAAGTGAATTAATCTAAATGTAACCCGTCAACTGTCATACTGCCTAGCCTACAATGATGACGACAGCGTATAATACGTTTATATTGAAATGACTCCACGTTCGAAAGGAATCACGAATCACTTTGCAATATCCCTCGTATTGCGTAAAGTGAACGCATATTAGATTAAACTTTGTTACCAAACTAGTCAATAACGGCTACTTCAACTTTTCAAAAGTGGATACGGAGCCAAAGAGCTTTTAATGATATTCTAGACTATAATCTGTTGTAGAGGTTTTCTTACATAAAATTTATTTTAACAACACGACATAATTACGGCAATGTTTACTAAGAAACTAAAGGTCAACTTTAAAAACTATAAGTAAGGGCTAGTACATTCGTACTACTTCGTTCGTACTTACTGGTTGTACGCGCACATTGTTTTTTCCATATAGCAAAGTGGCGCGAGAGTTCTGATGTAAGCTTTCGACGTAATCTTTAGCGCTGGACCCTGTCGCGTTACCCGTTGCTGAAAATAATTGCAGATGTAGTTAAATGAGGCTGAAGTAAACTTAGTAACTGAAGTACAGCTACAATGTAGCAACTTAATGTCAAGCGTGAATGGTAACTTGCCATATGTTATGGTAGTGGTGCAAGAATCACTCTCCCCGCGGAGATGAAAGAGGCGATTATAGTAAAAGCCTTAAAAACCTTATGGTAATCTTTGTGAGTAAAACGAGTGACAAGGCTCACCATCAGTCACATTATATCTCCCAGAGAGGCGAAAAGAGGATTGGGTGCATGTTTGGTTCCATTGAGTTGTACCAAATAAAAATCCGCGCTCTCTACCCATCCCTACGGGTAACAAGGGTGCTGATATACGTAAACATATATGTATTATCTTTGGTTAAAAACAAAATATTATAACCTTCCGCTTCATCTCTTGCCATTAGATGTTCATAACAAAATTACTAGTTGTGGTAACAGTAAAATCATACTTAAGTTATAAATGATATCAAACACCCAAGAGCACTCGCTCTTGTTTGCGAGTTATTACAAGGGGATGGTATTAAGTATTAAAACTGCTTGCCTTTATCAAATTTAATGCAATGTTCGTGAGAAGGAATTAATTGCTTCAATATTGAAATATTGAAGCTCTGAATTAATATTCTGGCGGTAAATAATTAACCCATCTATTGTGAAATTTACACAAACATTCATGTAGTAAGTACTATTAAGTATTCTGTGACAAACAGTCAGTAGTTATTCAATGAAGTTAACATTAGTCCTTCGTATTTACTAATAAAATATATAGATTTTTTTGTACATTTTAAATATTGAATAATATTCATAATGCTCTTTAATGAAACATGGTACGTAAGGGTAAGTGTAATCCTAATGCTTGTGTGTTAAGTTAAGTCTAGTTATCCTCAGAAAAGCAGTAAAGAGCGGAAAATTTTTGCCCGATGAGATAAAAGCAGCTCCTAGCAAGAAACTGTTTAAGAGTCTACTTCGTAATTACCTAATAGAATAATAGATCATTGACAATATTCGGCTTACCTATTTTTGATTTTTATTATATATTTATTTATGTATCCTTTTATATACTTGTATACGTATTTGTGTATTTTATGTAATAAATATTTATTTAATAACATAGTTTATTTATATGTACTTATCAAGTTATTTTTATTGGAGTTTTTAAATTTTAATTTTTTTTATTCTTTGTTTTATACCTGCCAACTACCTTTCACCATAACAAGGGTTGACTGGTAGAGAATGCCACTTGGCATTAAGTCCGCCCATTGTAACCTTAAGCTTAAGGCAATAAAGAATAAATAAATAAATAAATATAATGTGACGAAGACGACGTGTCAAAGTTAATATATAATAAAAGATCATACTGACCTTTTTAACATGATAGTTCCTAGTTACCTTAAATGTTTGATAAATCAATCATGTTTTTAATGCTTATAGTGGGAATGAACTAACCAAGATCACAAAATAGGTAATGGTGCTACCAAGACGCGTATTTAGCCACTGAAGGTATGTTGACATATTAAAGTAAAAGGCCAGACGACTTAAATCTACATACAGATGTGTAAGACAGACTGAGTCACATATATTTAGATTTTTTTTTAAATACATATATTACATACTCTTTAACAAATGTAATTAACTTAAAAAGTATAACTTAAGAGTCTTACAAATTTTACCAATATCTTCATTAGATTACCATTTTTTTCTTCAATAAAAATATAATATATATCAATTAACGAACAAAGCATTCTATTAAAATTCAGAAACAAAGCAGTTATACGAAAGCGACATCAAATATTAAATGTACAATCTCACTTGTACTGGAACCGCCGGTGTCGTCTGAAGACGCGTTCAGACTTCTTCTGAAGTTTAGAATCGGCCGCCGTACTGAGGGCGGTGTTGTCGTGCCAGCTGACATACGATGCCTTTGCACCTGTCATATATGATACCTTACAGGACACATGCATAAAGACTTCTTCTGCATTAGACTGTTATATGTTCACTGCTGGATATAGGACTCTCTTAATTTTGCCATAATTACCACACTTGGCAGGTGGGTTGATTGCTATTGCTGCAGACGATGCTGCCTGTCATAGGTAATCGTGTTTACGTTACCGCGTCTTTTGATTGTTAATCCGCCATATGTGCCACATTTTGACCTGGCATTTTGTTGGTTTCTCTTACGAGACCCACAGGTAAAAAGGGGGTGGCTGATTTTCTTTCGCCTTTACTACTAGATATGTATTTATAATAAAAAAATCTAAATAAAAAGTAACAAATCGTGTGGTCTTAACCCATTTTGTGTGGGGTATCGTAACTGGGAAAGGCATTTTTTGAAGGAAATTTTAGTAAAGCTCGTGGACTACGATCGTTCGAGGAATACGACTGGTATCATATTATAGTACAAAAAAATTATCGTATAATAGAACAAAAAAATTATCGTCTCAAATATGCCAGACTTAGGCACTGGTAATAACAGAGCACTTAATAAAGCACAAAACTTAAAAGAATTAAAAAAGGATAGTAGCTGCATGAAAATTCCCCATCACTGGTCAGAGACCTCCCATCATGACATGAGACGATTTTGGAGTAAAGAAGAGTCCACCGCTCTGCTTTTGTCACTAGTCTCTATATTTTTCTTATTATCTATCTTTTATGCAGGTTCCCCCACAAATATTTCACTTAACCGCCGAGTAAGTGGTAAATACTGCACTTAAGATTTCAATTAATAAATTTGTGGTACCGGCAGCGGGATTAGAACCCGAGATAGCAGCGAACTATGAAATGAAAGCGAGCGATCAGACCCCTGGGCTAACACGGCTCACACAATGAAGTACTCAAACTACTACAGGACTACAGCTCAACAAAAACATAGTAGTTTAAATATCGGTATTGATGTCTCATTATAAGTAGAATTAATCACAAGTGGATAGATATAAAATTACCAGTTCATCAGCTGGTGGATCTGACCAAAAACATGCCGGTGCCTTTGCCTTAGAATACTCCAGAGCACAAGGGCCGACCAGTAAAGAGCTCAGAATGCTCCCGTAGTCCGGATCAGCGACCAGCGCATCTCGTTCGTAATATCTTGTCGCATTGCTCACTAAATGTTCTATGATCTTCGCTAGTTGCTTTTCAAACAGAGCTATGCGTATCCAGAGGTACCTGTGGAATAATTAAAGTCATACTATAAAAGAGTCACAAGTTAAGTTACAATGTGGCAGGCTCCTTCTCTGCCTAGAGTCGGCAGGGTAGACACCGCCCTCTTAGCCATTTTTGCAACTACTATTGTGTTCCAGTTAGAAAGATACAGACAGCCAGTATAATTACGGGCTCTGATGGGAAGTCTCCCATTTTAGTCCTCAGAGGTGACAACGACTCTGTTACCTTCTTCAATTAAAGATGTTTGCTGGTGTCCACTTACCATCAGGTGGATTGTGCACGTTTGTTACCCAAATTGCCATTGACCTTAAAAGAAGTCGGTAGTATGTGCTACTTCCAGCTGGTATTGTGACAGCGAGTGATTTTCACCGATTGAACCGACCGTTTATTTCCAGGTACTATCATTGTTAACTTTTTTCTGAGTATATAACGTATATTTGTATAGTTTGTACTTGCAATTGAGATGCGATTTGATCTTCATTGAAATTCAATTATCACTCTAAATAAGTGTTTTTTATAAATAGCTCTCATGCACTTGTACTCATTTCAAAGTTTTTTTATTATTTTAATTTTTAATTTGATGGATACGATTGATTTCACCTTTGTGGCATTATCAAGGTATATTTATTATGATTATGAACTATATTAAGGTAAACTAGCCATTTAACAGGAAGATAATGATGATATTTGTTGAATGATCACCGAAGCGATTCCACAATTAAATTGTATTAACTCCTGCAAACAAAAACGCTATTGCAAGGATATTCTCATTATTATTCTGGTTTACGATCCGTCATAAACTGATAATAAAGATCAACACAGACGCACAAAATTATCCACAGCATTCATGACAACGAAAATCATCTCTGTGTCGTTTGTATAAGATAGAAAATAGCGTAGATACTCGTAAAGGTGATTGCCAGCCCATAAAACCAACCTAAAGAATAGGTCCGAGTGGCTCTTTATATCATTTTTATATGGTCTTTCAACAGATTTCGCTAATCGTTTTAAATATAAAAATATGCAGTGTAACGTTGCAGTTACATAAATATTTTTTTAACAATAAAAGTAAATTAAGAAAAAGATAACTAAAGTAAAAACATTACACAAAACACCGCAGGGGTTGAGTGCACACTGGTTTTTGGACTTCCATACGTTGCGTTGTACCTCAACACAGTTGTACAGGTAACACAAAACTAGCTACTACTAATACACAAAGTAGCTTATTTGTAATTAATATGTAATTATTAGTTTCTCGTCACCCCATATTTGGGGTACAAAGAACCAGCTACGAGTTCCCGGATTTAGTTAGCAACTTAAACTCCAACTCCACAGGCAACCCTTCGTCTGGCTGACGTTCCTTGCCCACGCAGTGTGTACTGGACTACGTTTGTGAAAAATAGGCGGACCTTACACCCATGACCACCAATTAATTAAAATATATTTTTTTATTTTTTTCGTGATCACGTAGGGTTGTTTAATTATTCTCTATGCACCCCCGTTACAGCATAGTGTTTATTTCCGTAAATTAAAATGATCAATAATTAAAAAAAATAAGTATCTCGTGTTGATACCTTAATGACTGGTTTTTTTTTAAAAAAAAAACCTATACAATACAATATTAACTGTGGAAATATATAATTAGATATGATTTGATCTGTCAAGAGGTTTCAAGGGCCTTCAAAAAGTTTGGCGAAACATCTGTAATTGCCTCATCTAAAGTAAATGCTCTAATTTATTAACTCGAAGCCAAGTTTCTTTGCGGAAATTTAATTCTATAAGTAATTACGCCTTCGGTAAAGTTTCACAGATGTTTAATGTGTGGTATAAGACGATGGAGAGTATTTTAAAAATAACTATATTCTAACACACTGTGTCTTCGTTCAATAAACCGTTACCATTCGTTTTATGTTTAATATTTTATTTTGATAATGGTTTAAAATTTTATTACTTGGATATATTAGAAATGCTTTAATTAACTTGAAATCTGTATTTCTACAACACAAAGAGATAATTATTATGACAGTCACAAAAACGAATGAAATGATCTATTGATCATTCTACAAACAATAGTACATATCTAGACTACCGATAACGGTTCATAGGTCTGAGTGTTAGGCCATTGGCAATTTATGTATGTAATTTGCCTCCGCGACACAGGAGACATTCCTACAGAGGAAGGTAACCTTTTTTTTAAACGATTAAACAATGAGATCAGAAAAGTGAAATCGTTAAAACGAACGAGCGATATTAATCCTGGCATAAAATGGTGAAAGTATTTTTTACAACTTACCTTCTATATCATATTGTCCCTCACTTTTATTTATAAAAAGATATACCCATAAAGAACCATCTTTTTTTTTTTATATAGAAGAAGGGGGCAAACGAGCGTGCGGCTCACTTGATGGTAAGTGATCACCGACGCCCACGAACATCCACAACACCAGAGGAGCTACAAATACGCTGCCGGCCTTTAAGGAAGGAATAAGCTCTTTTCTTGAAGGTCCCTAAGTCGTAACTGTTCGGAAATACTGCAGGCGACAGCTGATTCCACAAAATCGAAGTGCGTGGCAGAAAACTTCGATTAAAACGCACTGTGGTGGAATGCCAACCATCTAGGTGGTATCGATGGAACTTCGAATTCTGTCGCGATGTACGATGGTGAAACTCAGCAGCTGGGATCAATCCGAACAGTTCCTCAGAACATTCCCCGTGGAAAATTTTGTAAAAAATGCAAAGAAAAGCAACATCTCTTCGCAAGGCCAAAGGATCAAGCCGATCAGAGAGAGCTTGGTCGCCGACAATTCGAGCCGCTCGACGTTGGATGTTGTCAAATGGAAGGAGTTGGTACTGGGGTGCCCCTGCCCAGAGATGAGAACAGTATTCCATGTGGGGCCGAACTTGCGCCTTATAAAGTTGCAAACGGTGGACCGGAATGAAATACTGTCCCGCTCTACAGAGCACACCAAGCTTTTGGAGGCCAATTTGGCCTTTCCTCAAGTGACCACGGAACTGAACGTCGCTCGATATGTCAACGCCAAGGATTCTGATACTGGCTGAGGCAATAAGGGAATGTTCTCAAAAGAGGAGAAACGACAAAGGGATTCTTTTAGCGGTGAACGCGCAAACCTGTGTCTTTTGGGGTTGAATAGGACCAAATTACGTCGACCCCAATCCGAGACTTTGAATAACAAGGTCTCGACTTCAGACACAAGTTTGTTCCGGCACTCGTCGACATGTTCCCGAGAAATATTCGCACGGCCTGTATATAGGGCATCACCCGTGCTGTCGTCTGCATAGCAATGAATGCTACTGATTTGTAGCATGTCGTTGATATGCAGAAGGAACAGAGTGGGAGATAGCACACAGCCTTGTGGAACACCAGCATTCACGGGTTTGGGGTCCGAGCATGCACCGTCGACAACAACCTTGATGCTCCGATCCGTGAGGAAGCTGGTGACCCAGTTGCACAATCTCTCAGGAACCCCGTAAGATGAAAGCTTTGAAAGAAGCGGTTTATCCCAAACCCTATCAAATGCTTTCGCTACGTCCAGACTAACCGCCAAAGCCTCCCCCTTAGACTCAACTGCTTCTGCCCATCGGTGAGTCAGGTAAACTAGAAGATCACCAGCTGATCGTCCGCGACGGAAACCGTACTGTCGGTCACTGATCAGCTGGTGTTCCTCCAGGTACCTCAGGAGCTGGGTGTTGATGAGTGACTCCATTATTTTAGATAACAAGGGGGTGATGGCAATAGGCCTGTAGTTGGACGGATCAGAGCGGTCGCCTTTTTTGGGTATTGGATGCACAAATGCTGTCTTCCAAGATTCCGGGACGACGCCTGAAGAGTAGGAGTGCCGGAAAAGACGCGTGAGAACCGGTGCCAACTCAGGGGCACACATCCTCTGCACAATTGGAGGGATTCCGTCCGGCCCACTCGACTTGTGAATGTCCAGGGAGCGGAGTGCCTTTCGCACTGAGCTCTGCAGAAACTGAATTTCCGGCATGGAGCACTTACACCAGGGGATGGTAGGTGGAGAGTTTCCCCGGTCATCAAGAGTCGAGTTGGGTGCAAAAAGAGAGCCCAAGAGATCGGCTTTCTTTTTTGCAGTATGGGCCAGCGAATCATCCTCCTTGTGTAGAGATGGGAGAGATGGCTGACAGAAATTCGCCTGGACAGCCTTGGCGAGAGACCAGTTGTTATGTTCCATTTTCGATCTTCTCGATCGATCGACCGTGTTTTATATGATTTGTTATCGCTATTTATGTTATGGGGGTATTTACGTATTCTCGTCAGGTCGGGTTATATATACATAAATAAATAATAGATACATAAAATTCTACAACGTAAATAAAATACAACAACAGATATTATCAGTAAAATTAAATAAATAAATAATTATAATCCAAGCTGACGGAATCTCCCGACAGAGGAGACCACTTCGACGGCTTCCGGCGAGTAGTTTATAATAAGGCCGATCCACGAAACCGTATTTCGGAGCGAGCTCTTGATATGTGAAGATCATAGCTATAAATTCTGCTCCTGGTTAGAAGGCACGAACGACTCAAACCATGCTGGAAATGATTATGATGCCCAGAGCATCGCTCAGAGAGAAGAGCTGGTTCTCGTCCAGTCAGAAGATCCGTAGATTCGTGATCAGAGAGATTAAAGGTCTGTAATCAAAGCCAGAGCCGGCCACTTTGATTAAAATTGTTTTCTATTATTCGCATAGACTTCGATAATTACGTACGTACGAACACAAGTTAGTTTTGTTATTATCACTGTTTCTTTAAAAAAGATATTATACACTTTAAAGTCTAACAAAATGTATGATCATTCAAGGTATTAATATATATAAATATATGTTCATATTGCTGCGATCACCTTCTCGTATAGCGTGGTGATAATGGCAAATCCTGAAACACTGATGAAAAAGAATGTATATTTATATAACATAACATTGTTTTCTATGCCGAACAAAAGCCATAAAGCAGGTTTTTCTTTGCCATTAAACTTGTGGATAATTTTGATTGTCTATGTCGGATTTTATAGCCAATTTACGACTGGTCGTGAGCCAGAGCAATAACGAGAGTAACGCTTAGATATAATTTTATTCCGCTTAGAAAAATTCAATAGCTTTCTGAACTGAACAATATTACATAGCTTGTAGCTTGAATTAGATTTTTTCAATATTTAATTAGACGAGCTACATTATGGCAATAGTAATCTCATCTTTTACATAATTATTACTTATTCTGATTTGATTTAACTTTATAGTGTCTTTATAGTTAAGTTGATAGTGCGATCACCAACTTGTTATCACCAATAATGGCTAATCCTTCAATGGTGATGACAAAGAAGAAGACGTTTTCTTATGGCGATCACTCATTCCTATTACACCAACTCTTTTAGGCTAAGATCCAAGAGCCGTCAGACCTACTTTATAATATTAGGTACATATGCAATTGGCGTTTTGTCGAACTGGCCACTTTGAATTCCAAATTTATTTCAAATTTAGGCTTGTGTATTTGTGATTCGAATTTAGTAATTTATTTGTTTTCGCGTCATTTGTTTTTTCTTTGACATCCTTCTGTTAATAAAATGGAAAACTTGAAATAGCGCGTTATTTACGAATACCATCGCTGCAGAAACAGCTCGAAACATTAATAGTATGTATGGGAAGCTACTGTAAAAGAAAGTTCGGTACTTTTTTAGTTCCAACGTTTTTGTTCTGGAGATTTTGACCTCCAAAACACCGCGGACGGCCGGAGACCCAATTTGACAATGAAGAATTAAAGGTGATCTTCGAGGCGGATCCATCGCAAACCACGTCAGAGTTAGCGGCAAGCTACAGCGTGAGTGACAAAAATTTAATTCACTTGAAACAAATTGGAAAAGCGAAAAACTCGAGAAATTGGTACCACATGAATTGAGTAAAGCACACCAACAAACGCGCATTGAGTGCTGCTTTACATTACGCAACCGTCAAAATAACGAGGGCATTTTGTATCATATAGTTACTTGTGATGAAAAATGGATACTGTACGACAATCGAAAATGCTCATCACAGTAGATGAACCCAGGAGAACCGGCCAAATCCTGTCCCAAACGTAAGTTGACTCAGAAAAAGGTACTAGTGAGTGACCCCATACTTTACGACAGACGGTCGCTAAATTAGAGGAACTGCGATTGGAATGTCTCCGACACCCACCATACTCCCAGGACCATCCTCCAACAGATTACCCTTTTTTCGGAATTTAGACAATTTCTTGCAAGGAAAAAATTCAATTTCAATGAGGCAGTCCAAACCGCTTTCAAAGATTTTATTGATTCTCGCTCCTAAAATGTTTTCAACAATGGAATCAATGAACAACTTGAAAAATTGTAAAAGTGCATATAAGATAATAATGGTACATACTTTGATTGATTAAATATATAAGGACTAATATTATGCTGCTAATATATAGGAATCGGCATAAGCCGATTAGACAAAGGGATTATTATTATTATTATACTACTTTAGTATAATGTGACTACACCAAACTTAACGAATGTTCTCACTAGCACTGGCAAACGTAGATAATGCTCTCTCAGTCGTACTCACAGCGGACTTTTCTAATAGGGTCCCGTTGACTTTATGAAAAAACAGATTAAATATTTGAACGTAGAACATCAACATTACCTCTTCATAGTACAAATCCTTACTTTATTTTACTTAATGATAATCAACCTTTACAATAGGGTATTACATATTTACGAGCTTGCCTATCGCCAACCCTTAACATAATTTACAATTCATTCGATTTTCGATTACGAAGCGTAAACACAAAAGTAAATTCGCATTCCTTATTGTATAAAAGATTTTGTAGGTCACCATTTTATTTTGGTCTCAGTTATTGTGAACTTGAACAAAATTTTGTTAACAATAAAACTCGCGACAGATCAAGCTACGCTAGCGATGGTTAAATTTATTCGCAGGCCGTATTGGAGTAAATGGAATGGAAATAGTGTGCAATGGATTGAAGAATTGGTAATCGTGTGTGTTAAAAATAAAGTTTGAATTTCAGTAGGTATATATTTTGGTCGGAACCAAACCTGGCGATGAGCCTCGTCTATTCATATTCTCCCGGTGAGACGAAAAATGGATTACGGTCCAGTTTAATCCGTCTATTACCAAAAATGTCTATTACCAGAAATGGAAACCCACTATCTCTGCCTACCTGTGTGCGGGACCGGTGTGCGTGCTTATATGAAATATTTCAGCCCTGTGAAGAGGGCATAAAAAATGCAACACCATTTCGCGTCTTTCTAAGGAATCTAAAAAAATGTAGATCAATGACGACGGCAGAGGCGTCTGCGGTACGAGGCATCTGGGTACCATTAGTCAATATAGCGTCGCGACGACGGTGAACAATCAATGATGATGAATCTCACGCAAGGATAACCCTAAGCACGTTTTACTAAAATCATAATATACATATTTCTCTGAAGAAAGTCATAATAATTCTTTGTCTAATGAAACGTTATATTTTGCCAATTGTTTGTTTAAGCATTGGTTTTTTCTAGTTTTCGTATTTATAAAACACGTTATTGAAAACCCAATAAAATATTATTATTCTAGTCAACACTGACATCTATTTGAGCGTACACTGTTTGATTTGGGTGAAACAAATGCCTATTTAATTTGATACACCTTTTTACTTCATATCATCAGAAATCCATAATAAGTTCATAAGCAGGATACAGCTTTCTAAAATGACTTAAACACAAAAATTTGAACATACTCATCACACAGAGCAGGGGTTGGTGAATGTGGTAAATGCGAGTACCTTCGCAATAGTCACACTGTTCCCCGTCACCAAATTAATGGGATTCTGTCGAAATATTCGGATCATTCACCATGTGAAGATGAGGTAAGCATTAGAAGAAAAACTTTGTATATATTCCTCCTCCAACTCACATAATTATTTTCATATAAACTCATGACAATAATGACAATGAGATTTTAGATACTGAGAAGCTAATCGTGATAAATAATAATAAAAAGAAATAAAGGTAAATTACTGTTAAACCCAAAGGAATGAAATAATAAACAAAATTAACACCAAACTAATTATAGTCTATTCTTTTGATTCTAGATTCTAGTATATACAAATAGAACAGAAAGCATTCCAGTAACAAAGTAACTCCGCTCTACCATGTTCAAAGTACGTCACTAAATTGGAACAGACACCGTTTGTAAAACGATCGAATTTAATTAAAACTTACGCTACATTCGCTTCTTTCATAGTTACTATTGAAAAATGGATTTTTAATTTTTAGTTGTCATTTAACTCTTAACGACAAAGTTTTATCCTTAATTACAATTTTCACATTTTTAATATAAGTCTCCAACTCAGCATAATGCTGCGGAGCCACCAGTTCTGGTTTTCAATTGGTTCTTTATGACTTCATAATTAGAGCTATATATCAGCCACCCGTTTTGTATATTTACATTGTACAAATAGGAAGAGACTGACCCCCAAGTCACGGGATATCCTAGTTTGGGGGTGCAGGGTAATTTTAAGAAAAACTGTACCTTTTTTTGGAAGTAAATAAAGATTTATTTAGATTAGGTTAGAGCTAATTTCTTCCTGATGAGTTCTACTATGTAGTAGAATCCTAAACTGATAGTACCAATGAGCAAAGCAAGCTAAATATTGGAAATTTTTAGACGCCTCACATGATTTTTTACCATTTATTCACATAACTGCTATGCGTTATCACAATCCAGGACTTGCATATTTTATTGAACTGGATTTTTTTTTTTTTATAGAAGAAGGGGGCAAACGAGCGTGCGGCTCACCTGATGGTAAGTGATCACCGACGCCCACGAACATCCACAACACCAGAGGAGCTACAGATGCGCTGCCGGCCTTAGAATTTTAATAAAAATTTAATATATAGGCACTCACGCCTGTGACGAATATGGGTAGGCAGAAATTATGTTTGACATGACACGCGTATTTTATATGGAATAAATTAGAGGTTTTTAATGCTTTTTCCGTAGTTACTTTTTTCCACTGAAGGGTGTGTTTTGCATAAAGAAGCACGTGCAGGTGAGACCTTAGACCTTAAGAGAAGAAGATGGTATATTCGCCCTCAGAAAGTATATAATATTTATTAACCGTGTTGATCGGCTTCAATTCAACAGACCCTTATCAATTCTGCGTTTGATGTATCTGTCAGCAGCGGCTCTTTATATCCTAGGGCAGAGGTTGGCAACCTTTTGAGTTGCCGACCCCTGCCAATGATGACGTACTAAATAGAATGCGATTTAGTAGGAATTGAGACTGGTAGATAAAAGACACCTTATTAAAATATATATACTATATTTTTATGTTCAAAAAATAAAAAAGTTACTGACTTACATTACTTACATTTTAAAAAACACAATTTAAAACGAAACAATGCCCTGAGATAAAAAAAATTATCAAAATAAATTATTATGTACCAGATACCTTACCTTAACATGTAAATAGTTCACTGCAGAACATAGGCCTCTCCTATGAGGAGACCTTTCCATAATCGCTACTCTCGGCAGGCGGATTGGCGACCGCAGTACCAGACACCTTGCACCTCAGACGCTGCTACCCGTCATCGATCTGCTTATATTTGATGTGGTACTTGTGGTGGTGGTACTTGATGGTTATCCCGCCATCTATCGGTAGCCGTTGCTATTTTTAAGGCTCTTCCGTCGTCCATGGGAAGAAAGAGGGTGGCAGATTCTTACGTTGATACCACATGGCACCAGGTACATCTACTTACACTTTCATTATCTCATCTTTCAAAATGCTATTACTTTAAAAGCTCGCTCAGTATATTTTTCCTTTCAATTCGGTCAAAGCAAAGCATTTGGAATTAAACAAATATTTTCCAACGAACGGTTCGTTTTACCTGTTTGTTAAAAGTAATCGATTTGCCTGTGAGCTTTTAGCTTAACTTCAATGAAAAGTAAATAGGATTATTTGTGTTTATTTTATTTAAAGGAATAAATGAGAAGTGGAGTATTCCCTATCCATGACCTTGAAGAAAAACTCTTAAATCAATAAAGGCTTATTGATTGCTGAAAGGATGAACAACAAACAAAGATATTATGTTGACAAATTTTTAACTGGCTTCAAATAAGTAGTCACAAAGTTCACTGATTACTCAGGCATATCTGAACCGATTGTGATGATTTTGTTCCCGTGTAAATTTGGTTAAGATATTTTTTTTTATTTATAACAAATATATTTTACACTGCAATTCTGAAACAAAAACTTTTTGCCAAACTGTTGAACAGTTTATTGACAAAAAACATACACTACATATTATCATTAGTCTTATTTTACAAAAGTCACAAATTATTATTATTTAGATATTTATCATTATGTGTTTCTAATAACCATAGTTTCAATTTATTTTTAAAAGTTTTTGCTTGTACACTTATTTTCACAAAAGATTTCATTAAAAATTCCGAAAGACTAGGTACATTCTTGACCGTTCTCCATAATAATTCGTAGCTCCCCGGGCTTCAAAATCCTTAAATTGTTTTCTAATGTTTTGAGATTTCGGTTAAATGTTTTTATTGTTTTAAGCTCGGTATTATTATACTGTTCAGTGGATAAAAAGAACTTAACTTTTTCGTATACATGTATTATTTTACATTCGTTAAACAATTCGCTATATTGTTTATTACATTTATCTTTAGTGGGGTTATCGACTCCGTTTTATAAATCTATATAATGAAATTTATAATGTTGCTCTATTAATTACATTCTTAATATTACTCAACTTATACAATACATATCTTAGCTTAGTAAATACATTATTTATATGCAGTCTCCAACTGAAATTGCAATCAATTGTTAATCCTAGATACTTGTATTTAACAATAAATACTATACATTGAAAACTACACAAGGTTTTATTACTATGCAGGCAATCGTAAGAGAGACTGATTATATTGCCAGATTTAACAGGCTTTATATGCATGGGTTTTATGTATGAGGAAGCAGCATAAAGTATGAGCATGCATTTTGTCTCATCTCCGTTTATTTTTAACGCATTATCATGAAGCTATTTCAATACGTTATCAAAGTCATCTTGTAAATGTTTTACAATAATTTCAATGTCTATATCTGTATATATCACGCACATGTCTTCCGCATGTTTCACAATGTTTTTGTTACATTAATCATACTGTTATATAAGCATATGGGCATTTCTTCCAAATGTTTCCAATCGGACCATAGACGGATCCAGTTAGCACACCAAACATTATTATCGCCTCGAAGCCAGTAGTACCAATGATCTTTGTACCGAGCGTCATATTTTGTAAATAACTCATAAATCATTTGGTCACCGGACCGCGGAACCCACACTCAATGCTTTTTTGAAGCCTATGCATAGGTTTATATTAATATTATCCATAAATTTATTTAAGATAGTGGTTATACTCCGCACGTCGTCGGAACCACGTCAGTATGCTAGCTTGCTGCATCACGTACAGGTACGAAGTAGGCTCTTGTAGAAAGAGATGGGTGTGTTATTTGCATCTTGTATATATGTAATGACTCGTAGAAACTTTCATAGAGCGCTGATCAATTTACGCACAATATGTGTTTGTGAATAGCGCCATTTTGAAAAGCGATTTCCTCAAGGAATGTCTGTCATTTGAAGGTTCTCTTCTGATGACACGGATGGTTTCACACATACATTGCATGATGTACGTGGTAGAGCCAAGCAGGGACTTATGCTGCTGCTCGAAAGGGTCGGCTCGACCGTTATAGTACCACGGCCTCGCATAATATCGGTGTGAAGAAAAAACATTTTGTGTTTGTTATGCGTTTCGTTCGGTGAGTGAGGTAACTGAATTCCCACTAGGAAACATTGTTAGCGCGGTGTAGAGTTTAATTATTTTCCTTTGTTGATAATTAATAGTTTTGATTGAAGTCTGCCAGTTCATAATTTATAATCACGTCACTTCTATAAATATGTACTGCCGAGTGCAGATCCTTCAGTAAAACGTGAAATGAATAATACCTAGTAAGTATTTATATGCTGCACCATCCGGCCGGATGAGGAAGCTCAAAGTTGCTCAGCATGCTATGGAAAGGGCTATGCTATAGAGCATAGCCCCTGCAATGATGATATTCGCAGCAGAACTTGGGTAACCGACATAGTCGCAAGGATCGGCAAGCTTTTCATAGAATGATGATTTTGATGATTGCATTTAATTATGTATCTTCAGTATACCGCAAAGCGTCAAGACTAAAGTATACAACCAGTGCGTGTTGCCAGTGATGACATACGGATCCAAGACTTGGTCCTTCACTGCAGGCCGTATGAGGAAGCTCAAAGTTGCTCAGCGCGCTATGGAAAGGGCTATGCACGGTGTTTCTCTGCGTGATAGGGTCTGCAACGATGATATCTGCAGCAGAACTAAGGTAACCGACATAGCCGTAAAGATCAGCAAGCTGAAGTGGCAATGGGCCGGCCACATAGCTCGCAGAACCGACAACCGTTGGGGAAAATGGTATTCGAGTGGCAGCCACGTACAGGCAAACGCAGTGTGGGACGAGATAGAGTGACGACCTGCGCAGTGTTGCGGGAAGTCGATTTTTTTATTTTATTTTTTATGGTAAAGACAGCAAACGAGCAAGCGGTTCACCTAATGGTAAGTGCTTACCGTCGCCCACATACATCTGCAACACCATAGATGCTGCAGGTGCGTTGCCGGTCTTTAAGGATATTTGGGAGATGGGAGGGAAGAGGAGAGGAATAGGGCGGGGATGTGGGCCACCGGTTACCTCACTCACCGAACGAAACTCAGAAGCACAAGATGCCTCTACTTCACGCCGGTATTCTGCGAGGCCGTGGTATCAATCCGGTCGAGCCTGCCCATTCGAGCAGCAGCTAAAGCCGTCGCTTGGCTTTACCACGCACGATGGATGCAAGTGGCTCAGGACCGAGCAGGTGTTTATGGCAATCTTTGGGGGAGGCCTTTGTTCAGCAGTGGACTTGTGCTAGGCTGAAATTATGAAGTAAATATAGCCATGGTACCCCCAGACTTACATATGTGGTAGCCAAACGATAATAACTTTACCAGATAAAGCTGGGGCGTACTAAGGTATTTACCATTTCGTTCTCCAAATGCCGCACTACCAAACGCGGCTCTTGTGACCAAATAAGGGCACTATATCCACCCGAATATTCTTAACCCAAATCCCCTAGATATATAGCCTATGACATAAAAAATATTAAAACTTAATTTATTGTTTACTCGTACTTTTAAGTTGATTGTTAATTTTATTGCATGGTAAAGGGTGCAAACGAGCTAGCGCCTCACCTGATGGTAAGTGATTTCCATCGTCTACAAACATCTGCAACACTAGAGGAGCTGCAGATGCGTTGCCGGCCTTTGAGTATATTTAGGAGATGGGAGGGATGAGGGGGAGGGGGTTGAGGGAGGAGGTACTTCACTCACCGATCGAAACGTAGAATCACAAGATACTTTTACTTCACGCCGGTATTCTGCGAGGTTGTGGTACTACCCCGGATGAGCCGGCCCATTCGAGGAGTAGCAGAAATCGCCGCATGGCGCTACCACATGCAAAAATTCGATTTTTTAGTAAGAAAATTGTAATTAGCTATAGTTTAAAAACTGTTATATTTTACCTGTAACCCGTTTTGTAATACCGCTTCTTATAAATAAATAAAGCATGTGATCCCCATAACTATACTTATTTATATGTACAAGACTGGAGTATTACTTGATAAATATTTTTGACGACAAATACTTCCTAAAATGTCTACAGCCACTTTTGAAATATTAACGTCAACTTATATACAAACTCAAGTTTAATTTCCGTAACATTAATGAAATTGTTGTCGAACAATTCTGAAGCCATGTGTTTGATATTCACAATGTTAGGTATTCACGGTAACGCAATAATTGATATTGCTTTTTAAAAAAAACACGCTATATTATAATATAACCCTTCCTTTCAGATCGATATGTACAATAAACTCACACGCATGTTACCCAAAGGGGTAGGCTGAGATTAAGGATTTCCATATAGCACGATTTAGTGTAGCCAAACGGGCTTCAGAAATCCACATTTTGCTTCTTTGGAAGATAGAAATGACTTGTGGAGAGTCTCATCGCCGGACTTCCAAAGCTCCCGAGAGTTAAAAAGGCGCGCATAATCAGAAAGTCTAAGTAAATATCTGAAATACATCAGATTTGCAGAATTATTTCGGTGAAACTCAATATTATAATATTCGAATAGTATCTACGCGAAGAAGCCGCTAGTTTGCTCTTATTCTTATAAGATGTGTGTTTACACCGTATTCTCGAGACATATCGTTGTCATAAAGTGAGGTCATATTTCCTTATTATATCGTATGGTAATTATTAATAGGTCTGTAGTAAAGCAAAGTAGCAGCCTGTAAGTGCCCACTGCTGGGAATGGCCCGCCACGCTGCTCCATTGCGGGTTGGCTGGCTTCACATATCCTCGAAATAATATTTTTTTATTATTTCGCAGACACGTAGATTTCCTGACGACGTTTCCCTTCACCGGCAAGCACGTGGTAAATATAGCACTTAAAATTGCTATTAACAATTGTAGTGGTGGAACCCAGGACACTTGCGCTCTATAATACTAAAGTGAGCGCCCTGACCACTAGGCTACCACGGCCTCGTACAGACAAAATTTTTCGTTCTTTTTTTTATGTTTAAATTAAACTTTACCTCTCTGTAGGAAATCTCCTGTATCGTAGAGGCATTTTACATACATAAATTTCACATCGAAGAACACCTAGACCCGGTACAATTATTTTAATACCTCACAACTACTTGTCCTGTGCAGGAAACGAACAGCCAAAAGTTTGCGCTACCTAACCGACGAATATTCAGATGGTCATGCCACTGACGAAACGGCTCAAGACTCTTTAGTTTTCCTCCCTCGAGTAAATTATCATTTGAAGATGAATCCATTTTTATTTTCAGAACTACCATATCAGCCCGGCGTCGCCAGTAGACAAATAAAAAAAAAAATCAAAAAAAAAATGTTTCGTCGGTTTTTTATCATCAACTGTATGGCTCTAGAAGTGAACATCAAATTACAAGTCTCTATCCCATTCCGTTGTTTCATTCTGCTTTACATCTTTTAAAAAATTAATTGATAGATAAAGTTAAAGAATTTGTAACAAGTTTATATCGTACACAACGATAACTCAGGGACCCTATGAGTTACTCTATAAGGTATATACCCTATAATAATTTGAAATTGTACTTACAAATATTTTTTGCAAATGACGTTTATTGGCATAAATACATACGACACGACGTCTTAGATGTAAAATATATATGTAATAATATATATGTGTAAAATATATAGCCGTTTTGGAATCTGCGTCAACTCAAAGAAAGGTCAAGCAATACTCATAGGTAGCTCAAGAATGCTGGCTAAGATCGATCTTGAAACCTTGCCCTCCATTAAATACAATCGAATTTTGGTACCTATTTTTGATTTAGTTAGAATTCTGGGACTGCATATGGACAAAACTCTAAACTGGGGTCAACACATAACTGAAATCAGCCGCAAAGTTTCGGCCATCTTTACAACACTATCGTTTAAAACACTTACTTCCGTACAAAACAAAGGTCATGCTTGTGCAAACTCTAGTTATACCCATAATTGAATATGCTGACGTATATTATCCAGATCTGAACCAAGATCTTCGCAACAAGCTCGAGCGCCTTCTTAATAACTGTATTCGCTTTTGTCTTCGTAAGTATGACCA
Organism: Bhutanitis thaidina; assembly: GCA_029286595.1. Classification (NCBI taxonomy): domain Eukaryota; kingdom Metazoa; phylum Arthropoda; class Insecta; order Lepidoptera; family Papilionidae; genus Bhutanitis; species Bhutanitis thaidina. The sequence goes on from JAGSMS010000016.1 coordinate 6,291,904, forward strand.
TCTCTGAATTCCGTATTCGCCTTAAATAGCTCACTAGCCAACAGAGGCGACACTCTAGAATTCTAGTTACTCTCTATTCCATCCATAATGATGTTGATTCCCAGGCGTATTTTCAAAAAAAAAAATTGTTACCTTTCCTGAACGCACGACAGAAAGCTTCGATCTTCATCTAATCTTAAGGTTAGTGTTCCACAACACTTCACTCACTCTCTTTTAGGGTTCAGGTTACACTGCTCTCTAGATCACTGCCTGCTCAACCAAGTTAAGAAATCGGCAAACAGGAGTTCTTTTAAAAAATCAGTTAGAGAACATTTTTTTTAATTTAAATGGTAGGTATTTTCGAAAATTCTTTGTAACTCCACTTCACTTGTAAATATAAGTCAGAAACAGTTTAGTTATTTTTTTTATCTTATTTATATGTATTTATCTATGTACATATATCATAAAATTCTCGTATTATTATGTATTCATATATATTATTTTATATTTTTTCATATTTATTTTGTTATACTGTAGTTGTTTTTAAGTTTATTTTTATTAGTTACTTAAATAGACCTACTACTGCTACCTCACCACTGACACTGGGTTGACTGGTAGACAATGCCAACAGGCATTAAGTCCGCCCTTTGTTACCTAATAGAAATAAATAACATTATTAATGTAGCTGTAATTAAAATAGCCGAATGGGTTAGGGTGCGGACTACGAAACATGACGTCGTAAGTTCGAGCCCGTCATTCGACTATTCTCGAGAACCACTCCTGATACAAGCTGTAAGCTTAGTTGGAGGGTTAACAGGAATATTAGTAATGTTACTTAATAAATAACACTGCCAGTATTTATTTAAAAAAAATGTAAAGTGAAAAATGTGTTTAAAAATTATACGCATACATTGCGTATAATTTTTAAACACATTTTATTAACGATCATCATTAAAAGCAAGAGCTTTATTGAAAACCTTTATTTTTTAGATAATATTGTGTCTTTGATAACTAAAATAGTTATTTGGTATTTTTATGTCATGGCGAACGTTTTATAATGCTAAGGTTTTGTAAAATTTAACAGCTCGCCAAAAATTCATAATTTATAAATCTACACCGAATTGGACATAAGTCTCTAAATTATGGGTTGGTAAGCGTAGTGCTGGTGACCTCGTACTAGAGATGCTGCTCCCCATCACTAATCTATGGGATTAGGGTTCGGCAAATTCCTTTATCATCAGAGCCTAGTTTGTATTAGAGATCGCTATAAAACCTGGCACCTGTCACGCTGGGGTTTATATTTCTGTGTAGTCTTTTTTGTGGAGATTATCTCGCCGTATGTTAGGGTGATACGACAGTTTCCCGGCACTATCTTGGGCAACTTTTTCGAAATTCAAAGGACAAGGTTTCCTTATTCCTTTTAAGAATTGCAAAGAAAGAATATTAATTTTAATATGGCAGGGGAATGACTTTTTCGTACAAATAAGGATAAGGTAATTGTATAAACATACTCTCACTAATATAAAAAGCATTATGCAATAAACAAATTAAGTTTAATATGAATTAATCACACGAGGCGCTACCAGCGACGAGATAAAAATAAGCGCCATGCTTAAATTAATTTCCCGAGTCCGAGTCCGCTCGGCAACAATTCAATTTTCTGAATAACTTTTCCGCTGGAAATGCCACCCGGAAATATTAACGAAGTTATGATCTTTAAAGCTGAATCAGTAATATCCACAACTAATAAATATCATAATGTAGTTTAAAATCAAGAAGTTGACAAAAAAAATGGAAATTCTCGAGTTTATGAGCTTTCATAAGCTCAATTATCTACTTCCTCAAATACTTTGAGGTAGTAGATAATTTTTATTGTCTGGCCGTGGCGGCGGTAAAAATTACCACCCTTTCTTCCCGTGGGCGACTACGGGAAAAGGCTTGAATAATCTCATGGTAATGACGCCCGCCATTCCTGCTGTTCTTTCTGCCGGAAAGGTCTGGTGGGGCCGCGGGGGGAGAGGAGTTATTATGACGCGTCGTTCTCTCTACTCGGCCTACCCATAGACCAGATCCACTCTCGGGAAGGCTGGTGCTTACGAGCGCTTGCCTTCCTGATCCTCATGATCTTCTGGTGGTGGACTTGGGAGAGGAAAGGGAGTCGGTCGCTCACGTGGGATCGAAGGCCGAGTTGGTAAACGCGTCCGTGTTCCGACGAGTCTAGCTAGGAAGAGGGAGAACGAGGTGTTTTTGAGTAGAGGTTTGCGCTAGTAGGGTCGCGAATGTAAGCGTTACCTCCACTTACCTACCTACAAAGTTCATCGAGGAGGTTTGGTCGTGACAAGCCAGTCCTGCGGATATCATCGTTGCAGATTCTATCACGCAGAGACACTAACGCCGAACATTGCACTTTCCATTGAATTCTTATTGGCTATATTTAGAAATATTTTTTTTAATCCAACGTGAAACTATGATACGTTAAAGACCAAATACAATACTTTGAATTTATACTGTAAAAATAATATAAAAGAATACTGCAAAGCTAAATTTTCTTAAAAAAAATTTAATTACGTCGTAGCATTGTGCAACCTTCGTTGTAGGTCTTCTTACATGAATAAAGTCTCACGAGTACATAAATGGCAATGAAAATCATTTTTGGAGGACATAATTGCTTTTGTTTTCCTTTTTTTTCTGAACGATGTAATTATATTAAAACGTTTTTTATCAATTTACGTTTTTTATTATCAACGTTTAGTTGAGAATTAGTTGGTTTGTAAAGTTAATAGGTAATACAATAACTTAGTATTCTGTACTGTGTCCATACAAGCAATACTAGAATGAACACTATTGCCAGGAAAATAGTAAGGAATGGTGTTCTAGCCCTACCTACCTATTTAATTAATCCAGTTCTCTGTCAAAAGTCAACAGGTACATAGTGTTAATATTAGAAAAAGCAATAAACATTATTTTACACAAACCTATTCAGTCCGTCTTAAAACGCCCTCTGTTCATTGTGTACGAAAACCGAAGACCCAATTACGTGCGGAGAAATAAGCTTAAACAATCCCCAGGGATGAAAGTGTACGTCTACGTTAATAATTATTTATGGGCTTTCTTGATGATGTATTTAAGTCCTTTGCCTACATAGGCCTATCCGATAAAGCACTAAGAGCGAAAGCGCGCATTTCTTGAAAGGTTCCGTACCAGGCTGGGTAAGCGAGTTGTTAGAGACTATACCGGTACCCTAGCTCTAGTGATACCCCTCATCACTATTCCTGGGAGATTTGTAAAATGCATTTAACAAAAATATAATTATTATAAAAAAAATTATTACGAAGCATAAGTGCAAGAAACGCACACGTACTAACAAAAATACTTTTGTTTGTACTAAAATTTGTATGTAGCACAAATATAAATTCCGTCTGGGTTTTCGAATCCATGACTCAGCCTTCAGGTACTCTAAACACTTTAACCCCGCGGGGTTGAACGCAGACTTACCTGGATTGTGATGGTGGTTGTGATAAAAGAGAACCGGAGCCCCTCTTGTTTAATGGAGGGCGAGGAGCGGAAGGTCGACGCTCGACGCCAGACGCGGAACGCGTCGCCGGTGCCCCCTCAGCGGCCAGGACGCGAGCCGAAACCAAGGCTGCTTCCGGACAGTGCTAAAAAATAAAATATCAATTTACTTTTAACAAAAAAATAATATACTTAATATAAATGTGAGGGGAAATATACGATCTTTTTCTCAAATTACGAGACTCCGGCGAATAAAAAATGCTAAAATACATGAAAACTATTCTATGCTGAATCCAAATTACATACATAGTGATGGGGAGCCGCATCTGGTGTTATACCGGCGCTGCGGCTCCTTTGGCGCTTTCATTTGATGAAAAATTTATATAATTTTGACATTAATTAGTACTTTTACTCTATATAATTTTTTTTTAATTACTTTGATTATTCGCTAGAAGTATTTCTAACCAGGAAAGAGTTTTTAGATTAGAAGTAAATACTAAGAAAACTCATGATTTATACAAAATATATAGTCAGGGTCTAAACATGATCAGCCATACGGAGCTATGAGCTCATCGTTTGCGGACGTGAAAGTCAATATCCATATGATCTTAATTTAATGCGGTCACGTCTTATCTGCACGATACAAATTTATCCGTCTAAAGTTTCGATAAAAAAAAACAAATGTTTTGATAAAACTGATGTAAGTTTTGACTAAACTAAACAACAACTAATTCGTTAGACGAGAGTATGCATGTAGTTTAATATTAAATATTTTTAGAGTATGAACTAGGATTTATAAAGTAATATTTATCACAACTCAGAAATTAGTTAGAGAAATAAAAGTTGTTACAGGAAAAAATATGACTTCGTAAGTACTAATAATTTATTCTAATAATCTTTAATTCTGAAAGCTATAAATAGTTTCTCCTATTTTAGCCAGAAAATATAATTAAGACTACTCAAAATACAAAATCATTAGGTATTAATATCAAAGACTTATTAAACTTGTACACTTCGAAGTTATAACAAAGTTTTAGTTGTACGTAAGAAGTTTAACTACTTATGGTTGAAATAGGTTTAAAGAGCACTTTGAACTTAATGTAATATAACCACAAACTACAATGCAAACAAATAACAATTGCTTACGTTCCCTATGATACGAAGAAGAAAAATAATATAATTTAAATACTTCGAAACTCCAAAAGATTACATTAATGTATGTTTTGTAAAACTCCTTTCTACGTTTTGCAACCTACATCTAATCGGAGCTTCTAAGAATTTAAAGTCTCGGAATCCAAAGGCTAAGTCAGATGTGATGCTATTAAGTAAAATTCAATTTGTGAGATTGCTCTCTTCGGCAGATTAGGATTTTAATACAAAGATTTATCACTTCACTTCATCTGGTTTCCAACCGCACATAAAAGTATTTTATAGATCAGTAATACTTGGAAATCTTCGTAAAATACTGCTGTAATAATTTGTCATTTAAAAATGTTTAATGATGCCACCCCATCTTGGTGGCATCACATGTCTATCACCTACCTGTCACTAAAGGCAGTGGCAGGTTCAGTATTAAGCACCGGACCGACTAAAACCCCACGGATTATAGTTACGCTGTTGGTCCGGTTCCCTTGACAGCTTCCGCGGAAGAGACGAGATTGGACATCATCATCAATCATTCAATGGGAAATGCCAGAAACATTGCTTGGTTTCTGTCTTACAACGAATTAACTATCATGATCATTACAGCCTTTCCCAAGTACACTACTAACTGCTTGCAGTAATCCATTGCCACTTCAATAAAAAGATGGTTGTCGTGTGTTCGTGACAAGCATCTGTAGTATCTAACTATATATGATATAGACCTATATTAATAGTTATACATACGAAAATATATATATACGAATAGTTTATTTTATTCATTTAAATGTACGCAAGTATTAAATTCCGAAATAATTTTTATTAATGAGACTGCTGATATTTCAATATGGAATATCTAGTACTCTTCTGCAAATTGTTTATTGATAGTTTCTGTGCCTCTTTATGTATAATGTGTGTAAAATATAAATATTATAAACTACAATTACAATTGTTTTAGGTTGGTAATGAAATGGCTGTGTGGATATTTGTTTGTAGTCGATTTCAGTTTTATTATTGACTGCATTTGTTGTGAAATTGGTATTGGTCGGTGGTGTATCGGGAATACGCGGTCAACAGTAAGTTAATCAATTTCCCAATGACGTAAAACATGATTTATTGCTTCAAAGATTTTAAAATCCTTCTCTAGGTTTAAAATAAAAAAAACATTTATATGCACTAAATTATTCCCTTTCTCGGTATCTTTCTTTCCCTATTGCCTTTATACGTTTTTTTGGAAATGTTAAATATATATATGTATATACACGAGTACCAGTATCTCTAGTGCGAATTTAACGGCATGGCGTTTACCTACCCACCTGCCAAGAGCTATGGATGGATAAATCTTCCATGGGTGGTGTGACGGCTTTTATTGGCGCATTCGTGGAAATACCTATGTATGGCAGTGGACTTCAGCCACAGCAGGCTGCTGAAGAAGTAAAAGATAGAAAACTAAGATAGTAAGTATATTGTGATAATTATTTACGTCTGTTCTATTTACATAATATATTAACATTGTCATCGTTAGTCATATAAAACCCCTTAACGATTCCGCCATGTCGTTACTAGGTATCTATCACAATGTACGGTACTTCAGCCTTCAAGGCATTAAATCTTGGCAAAGTTTAGTTTAATTTTGTTCAATAGCTTTTAGGTCAACTAGCTTGTGGGTTATTACATTATAAGAATGCTGCAGAAATACATTAGTAATAAGTAGTTGTGTGTTAGTGGCGTAAGAATTTGCCACCGCCGTTTTTGCGTGGGTGTTGTTAAAGAGACGATTAAGTGAAAAAGCTTTGAAGGTCTCATGGTATGTGAGTTGCGGAAGCCCGGTATCTACATGAGATATTATGAAATTATATATTGCTAAGACCCAACCGGAAAACTGAAGGTCTTAAAACATTGTTGGATTCAACAAATTAATTTTCTTGTGTCTATTTACAAAAAACCCAAATATTCCTAGTAATCTTACGAATACCATAAACATGAAAGTTTGTATGTTAGGATATTTAATACTCAATCACGACTGAACAAATCTAATCAAATTTAGCAGAAAAGTAGACAGATAAGTCACATATTTATAGTAATAAATACGTCCTAGGATGTAATGTGAGGTTTTTTTTATACTTGACCACAAGTTCGGTTGAAAAAAATGTAAAATTACGCAAAAACGGGCAAACCGTAGACTGCCGCTATTAGGTAAAATGGGAAAGCTAAATTACGTCCGAAACCTCAAGCGGTGTTCTCGTAAAAAAGTAACCTACGACATTCGGTAAGCTGGTCTACTTAAGCATTATAAAGCCGGACAACTTCTACCGCATACTTGATGACTTTGAGGTTAAACACCACAAGCGCTGCTCGAAAGTGATTCAAAATTAATACACAAACACAGGAAATTGAACAACCGTCCCAACAAAGTTTATAATATTTTAATTATCTTCATCCATAACAATAACAACGGATTTTCAATATTAACTCTTCTTACAATACTTGGAACCTCTTCTTGGAATGTACTAGTATGGTTTTCGTTTGGCTCGATGTGCTAAGTCGATGTAATTAGATTTCTATGTGTAAGGTCTTGTTGGTGAAAATATGGCTAGTAAAATAAAATTCGAGAACATGTACCAAGTCAGCTCATCCGCATTGGAGCAAAGTGGCGGATGCTTTAAGCCTCTAAAATGAGAGAGCAGTGCTTTACCCAGCTTTGTGACATTTACATGCTGCTACGTGTTTCATTAGATCAATGCCAAGTCAGTCCTTTAACGGAGATTTGAATGAATCGTTAACATATCTCGGTCTTATTTCCAAACAAATATAGCCTTTACTACGGAGCCCATTCCGAACCAGAAAAACTATAATGTCATGATAGAGCTAACGAAAAACTCTTATTAGTACCATATAACGTGTTTATAACTTAGACAATATTGTCATATGACTAAAGACATTACTTATTATGTCTTTTCCACGCTCTTATTGATCGAGTGCCATTAAGGGCAAAACTGCCAACAATATTTTTTTGTTCCGCGTTTGGACTTTGCGGGCTGGTTGTCATTTCCTAATATTTTAGCCATTATTTATCTATTATGATGTTTCATCAATGTATCGTTAAGAGCCTTTCTAATATTTTTTTAGTGAAAAATAATATAATAATATATAAGGTAGGGAAAAAGTTTTTTCGTTATCATTAGTAAAAATTGCACTGTATTCTCTTCCCTTGTATTATTTGTATCGGGGTGGTTTTGAAACCATTAAATAGATGACATTTTATAAACAGAAAAGAAAAAAAAGGAGAAACGGTTACACGCCATTTTTCTATTGATTTCCTTTCCGCCAAATCTAACAAATAAATTCGATACATGCAATAAAAAAGGGAAAAATGCGACACAAGCCGCGAAAAAAATTTTGCGACGTTTATGGATTTAACGCAGTGTCAGTAAGAGTAGCACAAAATTGGTTCAAGCGTTTTCAGTCCGGGAATTTTGATGTCAAAGATGAAGCTCGCTCTAGTCGACCTGTTACGGATAAAGTCTACGCCAATTTTTGAAAAAGTGGAGCAAGATCGACATATTAGTAGTTACGACATAGGTGAAGAGCTAGGAGTTGAACAGTTTTTTCCCATTTGAATAAGACAGTAGATATTTCTGGGTGCCACACGGGCTCACTGAAAGAAATTAATCGTTTACTCATTTGCGATTATGTATTGAAATGTAATGAAGCCGAATTTAAGCATTTTTTATCGAATGAAGCATTTTTTTAAATATAGATCATTGGTGATGAAAAGTGAAAAAGATTACCTACGACAAGAACGTGCGAAAAAGATGATGGTCAAAGGGCAGTCAAGCTCTCCAGACTATAGTAAAAACCGGATTAAATCGCAATAAGGAGATGCTGTGTATATGGTGGGATTTAAACGTCATCGTTCATTATGACCTTTTACCGCCGTGCAAAACCATCGGAAATCAATTCGGATCTCTACTGCCACCAGCATATGAGACTCGAGCAAGAAATAGAGAAAAAACGGTCCGAATTGATCAACAGAAAGGATGTGTTATTTCATCCTCAGATTTTCTCGTTTCGGTCTGTTCAGAATTCTTTACAGTTTACTAGTGTTAACATCAAGAGAGGACTGTCAAAACTTCTTGTCTTAGTTTGTTATGAACAGTCCTAAAATTTCTACAGCAATAGAATTATGTCACTTCCTACAAAATGGCACATATATATTACAATCAAATGTAAATAAACTATGATGAACTCTATCTTAAATTTATTTTCGTATATAAAATACGAAAAAACTTTTTCTCCGACCTATTATGATGATAACGAGTTTCAATTAATCTCTATATAATACTTAACTATGGTCATATTATAAATAACTTCATTACACACTCTTAATTTTATAATGTTGAATATACCATAAATAGGTACAGTATAATATTAACAAGCAATCAAGAAGCTTTATCTAAACGGGATTATAAAAGGTTATTAAAGCGCGACACATACCGGTTTAATTAAACAAACAAAATTATAAAGCAATAACGGTGCTTAAATTGAATATTCAATGAAACGCATTTACAATTCTGTATTCGTATATAGAAATGTATTTACGAAAAGATTACTGATTGACATTTAGCACGATTTCATAGCAGCCAAAAGGGCTTCCACAACCTACTGTTCGCCTCTCCAGGAGACAGAACGAGACAGGTGACGGGTGACAGGTGACGGGTGACAGGTGGGGCGGGTTACGAGTGTCGAGCCTCATCACCACAGTTACTGAAATTTATTTCATCTGCTGCTGCTAAGGCCACTACTGAACTTAGGCCTCTCCAAGAAAGCGCTGGCTAACCAGCATTAATTTCTTAGAGAGCTTCCTCATACACAGCCGATGGGTTAGTGAACCCAGTGCCTCATCATCATCATCATTTCAGCCCATCAGAAGTCCACTGCTGAACATAGGCCTCCCCCAAAGATTGCCACGAAGCTCGGTCCTGAGCCACCTGCATCCATTGACTTCCCGCAACTCTGCGCAGGTCGTCACTCCATCTTGTGGAGGGTCGTCCTACACTGCGTTTGCCTGTACGTGGCTGCCACTCGAGAACCTTTTTTCCCCAACGGTTGTCGGTTCTGCGAGCTATGTGGCCGGCCCATTGCCACTTCAGCTTGCTGATCTTTACGGCTATGTCGGTTACCTTAGTTCTGCTGCGGATATCATCGTTGCAGACTCTATCACGCAGAGAAATACTGAGCATAGCCCTTTCCATAGCGCGCTGAGCAACTTTGAGCTTCCTCATACGGGCTGCAGTGAAGGACCAAGTCTCGGATCCGTATGTCAGCACTGGCAACACGCACTGGTTGTATACTTTTGTCTTGAGGCTTTGCGGTATACTCGACGAGAAGATATGACGTAGTTTCCCGAACGCAACCCAGCCGAGTTGGATTCGTCGATTGACCTCTGAGTCGAAGTTGGACTTACCTAATCGGACAATTTGTCCCAGGTATACTTACTCGTCTACAACTTCGAGCCTATTGTTCCCAACAACAACCGGTATTGGTGTGACATGGACGTTTGACATGAACTTCGTCTTGTCCATGTTCATCTTAAGACCAACCTGTTGGGAGACGTTATTGAGGTCATTGAGCATTGTACTAAGCTCCTCCAGCGATCCTGCCATAAGAACTATGTCGTCGGCAAATCGAAGGTGAGTGATGTATTCGCCATTGATGTTGATACCGTATCCTTTCCAGTTCAGCTGCTTGAAAACATCTTCCAATGCAGCGGTGAAGAGTTTCGGGGATATGACATCACCCTGTCTTACACCTTTCTGCAGTTGGATTGGTTTCGTACTCTGATTCTGTACTCGGATAGACATCGTAGCCTCATTGTACAAACACCTCAGCACTTCGATATACCGAGAGTCTATCTGGCAACGGTGGAGAGACTGTAGCACCGCCCAAATTTCGACTGAATCGAAGGCTTTCTCATAGTCCACATACGCCAGACATAATGGCAAATTGTACTCCTCGGCCTTTTGTACAATCTGGCGAAGAGTATGTATATGGTCTATGGTACTATAGCCTTTTCGGAATCCGGCTTGTTCGGGAGGCTGGAAGTCGTCAAGTCTGTTCACTAGACGATTTGAGATGACTCTCGAAAACAGCACGTAGACGCGGCTTAGAAGCGATATCGGTCTATAATTCTTCAAAAGGCAGTTATCCCTTTCTTGAAGAATAGGACAACCACGCTTCTACTCCACGCTTTCGGCGTAACACCGCCATGAATGACGGAATTAAACAGCTTCTGAAGGACAACAAGTATCGGTTTTCCACCCGCTTTCAGAAGCTCAGCTGTAATTCCGTCCTCACCCGGCGCCTTGCCGTTTTTAAGCTGTTTGAGAGCCATCCTAATCTCGCTCAGACTGACGTCCGGGATGTTATCGGAGTATCGGATAAGCTTGGCTCTTGGGTCGTTACTCACATCAGTGTGTGGTTTCAACGACGTTGTGTACAGCTGTCCGTAAAATCTCTCGATCTCACTCAAAATCTCGGCTCCAGCGGAAATGACTGCGCCGCTTTCGGTCTTCAGCTTGGTTAGTTGGCTCTTTCCGATAGACAGATCTCTGGCGAAGACTTTGGAGCCTTGGTTCCGCTCTATCGCTTTTTCAATACAGGCTGTATTGAATTTGCGTAAGTCTTGCCTCATACCTTTGGAGATCTGTCTATTCAGTAGCCGATACGCTGACGCATCCGTTGTAGACTGCAGCTTTATCTCACGCCTGGCTTTCATGAGTTTAAGAGTGTGATCGGAGAGCTTTTGGGGCTTGTTCGTGCGGCGGGTCCTGCAAAACTTAGCTCCTACCGCATGGACAGTTTCCACTAGCCTGCTATTCGTATCGTCCACTGTAACGCAATCGTCTAGGCACTGAAAGCGATTATGCAATTCGAGCTGAAAGCTCTCGAGGTTCTGGATAAGGGCACGTGGTGGGCGGAGCGTAGACTTCACCAGACGAGACCGCTCGAGCCTAATGTTAAGGTTCAGTGTGCCTCTTACCATTCGGTGATCACTGCCGGTTTTTACCCTAGTGATCACAGAGACATCACTGAACAGCTGACGCTTGGTCGTCATGATGAAGTCGATCTCATTTTTTGTGGTACCGTCCGGGCTCATCCATGTCCACTTCCTGTGGGGCCGCTTCTGGAAATAGGAGTTCATCATAAAGAATCCCTCCTTTGCCATGAAGTCAGCCAGCTGTTGCCCTCTTGGGTTCCGTCGCCCTACTCCAAAGTTCCCCACTATCAGCTCATGCGTTAAAGTCTCCCATCAACACCGTGTAGTGAGTCTTAGAGCAATGCATGGCTCTTGAAATATCCTCATACATTGCCTCCACTTCATCATCAGGGTGTGTCGAGGTTGGTGCGTATACCTGTATGACCTTCAGCGAATACCTTTTGGTTATTCTGAGTATAAGGTACGCGACCCTACTCGACACACTTCCGATCTCGATCACGTTGTTGATGAGAGACCTGTGGACGATAAACCCGACACCTCCTTGGGACAGATGGTCACCCTGCCGGTAGTAAAACAAGTTACCGGATTTTAGGATTATAGAGTCCTCTCCCTGTCTTCGGACTTCAGACAACCCCATAATACTCCAGTGTAACTTGCTTACTTCTTCTTCCAGTTCTAGTATCCTCTCGTCGGTCCTCAATGTGCGTGCGTTATATGTTGCCAGGTCCAGTCGTTTGGGTTGGCAGCTAGAAATCAGCCGGTGATTCTTCGCACCCCCTGCCTCGCCGTTACCATGGCTGCCACCATAGCCAGGACTAGCGAGGCCGCCGGGGACTGGGGGCCATTGCTTTCTTTTACCTCTCATCATGGGGGGGGTTTGCCTTAGTTGCCACGCCTGGCGAGCGGGTTGGCAACCGCAGTTTTTTTTTTTTTGTTCTAGTGCAGGAAGATGCTGCTACCCATCTCCTAATATAATTTTTACCATTAGTCGCCTTTTACGACACCCATGGTTAGACAGGGTTGGCGCTATTCTTTACTTCCGACAGCCACACGGAAACCCAGTGCCTATACTCTACTAATGCTCTATCATTTATTCGTGAGATTTGAGTTCGGCACATTCGGATGGATTTTCTGCTATCATTCCGTCGCCAGAGCCTTATTTAACATCCAGAAGGGTGTTCCAACACGTGCATATGAGATTGGCCTTTCGAAGCAAAGGTGGTTCATTCCTTTCTTAAAACTGCTGCACACACAGTAGTTGAATACTGGCTATGTGTAGACTAGACCAGGGAATGACCTCACGTTCACAAAGAATTTCACAACGCATAGTAACTGCATTGCCTTACTTTTATGAGGTGAGTGCCGAGTATCATAGACACAACGTTGTAGTATCGTTGTCCTCAGGGACGATGAAGCACTTGAATATTGATAGTTCATTGAGAATGGTTGAAGGTAAGTCTAAGTAAATAATATGGTGCATTATGGTTTCTGCATTTGAAAATCAGCATAGAGAAATACCTTGTAAAGGTTATGGTTTTGGCAGAATAACTATATAAATATGCCTCTCAAACGTGGCAATCATGGTAAGTCTTCCTTTTGTATCTACCGGATGACTAACTGTAAGCAAAAGTAAAGTAGCACCCGGTAAATGCCCACCGCTGGGCAAAGGCCTCCTTCTCAAATATGTGAGAGGGTTTTGGACCCGGGAATGGTCAGCCTCGCTGATCCACGGGGTTGGCGGACTAGACGCCAAGTGACAATGACGAAACGAGCACATAGTTCTTGTGCTCATTTAGTAAGAAAGGGCGTGGCATGGCAATATTATACGATTATATTTGCAAGCATTTTACCTCATTTTTATTTAATTAACGAAGGAAATTACGTCAACCAAGTAATTAATTACCAGAACAAGTTAAATGATTCTCAAAAAACAATGCCCTCGAGCTTAATTGCAAAAGTTTTCATTGACAAGTGATGTGACTGGGCATTGGGCGGATAATTTATGTTTAACAGTTCGCAGTATTGTATGAACAACTTTCTTTTTCATTGGTTAAGTGAAACGTCATTGTTGAAAAACGAGTTAACAGCCCACCTGATGGCAAGTGACTACTGCTGCCCAATGAGACCTGCAAACAGCTTCAATCGAAAAAGGTTACAGATGCATTGCCACACCTGATGACTAAACTGCCTTACAACCCGTAATTATACTGGCTCTTGCAAACCAGAAGATGACAGAAGTCAGCTATTGTTTGGCGGCAGAAATAGGTAAGAATGTGGTACCAACCCAAATGACTCCTAGATAGGGTAGGAATCTACCAGTAGTTAAAGACACTGTTTAATATGATTATAAATAATATGAATACAAAAAAAGAACATATGATTCTAATTGACTGATAGACAGGAGGGATTTTTCAAACATCTTCCCCTAAAATCTAGTGAGCGTCTGTTCGTGATCGTGTAACTTTTGAACAACTTGACCAATCGAGGTCATATTCATACAATGTATTTCTACTGTCGAGACCATGGCGCTGGATGTTTGTCACATAAATCACACATATGTCGTAGTAAATTGAGATCAAACGTACGACGAGTTTCAAAGAATTCGTTTAGATAAAATCGTTACGAGATCCGAACCATTTCCTAAGGGACGCTACTGAAGAAACATTTATCGTTCGCGTCCTCAAAAAACGAAAGTGAAGAATGATCCAAACGAAATGTAATATTTATTGTAACACATAGTGAAAAAATAACACTCAGAAACCACATTGCATTGCCAGTTGAAGAAAGAAAACAAAAATTTATCGGCAATACTTGGAAACGTATCGGGCATATTATTGACTCTGCATTCCCTATTGGCATGCGACCAATGAGCGAAATTGAAAGCGCTAGAAAAACGAGAGAAAAGTGTTATGCAATCCGTACTAACAAAAACTTTTTTTTTTGGTTTCGAGTTACATTTTGTTTGATTCGGAAACCTTAATTAAATATCTGAATATTCTCCGACAGAGTACATAGTTCAGTATGTATAGTATCATAGTTCTGTTGGTAAAATCGCAGGCAGCGCATTTAAATGCAACATCATTCAAGAACAAGTTAAAATCGTTAGTTCCTACTGGGATAACGATCAAACATTGCCGTCATCAAATGTATTGTTTTCCTCGCAGTTGTGTTTTACTTGTGAGAATTTAGCGAGTGAGCTAAATCCCGTGAAAATATACCCCTATCGTATAAAACTCTTGATAATATCACGTTTCCTTCAGTTGTAAAGAAACTGTATTATCGGACTATTTTAATATTAAGAACGACTCACACCTGTCACTCATAGGGATCAGGCAGAGATTATGTATTGAACAACGGTTGGCGAGCCTTGTGGCCGACTTTTCCCTTAGTCGCCTCGTAGGATACCCATGGGAAGCAAGGTGTAGCAAAACGACTTAGTGGCGCAGTGGCTAAGCGTTTTGGTGGTTCGATTTCCGCTCGGGACAAGTATTTGTATGGGCTACAAACAATAGTTCCGAGTCTGGACGTTGGTCTATGTTCGATATATGTATTTAGACTACCTCCATGACACAAGAGAGACTAATCAATCATAACAACAATATTGTAACAGTACCGTATACGTATCAGGAGACACGAGTTCGATCTCCTATGTATGTTCGTAACTTATCACCGATTGGTATCGCTGGACTGGACATTAAGACAGCGACAGGCTCACCACCTATCACGCTATCACAAGCAAGGTGAAATGTTAATTAAAGGTACTAAAAATGTCTGGACCTCGGACCATACTAGTATTGGATTATGGTCGTGAGAGCTTATTCATATTTATTATATTCATATTATATATGTCATAAGTCTGAGAAATAGACGGAGAAATGGTTTAAGTACCAATTTTCAATTTCGAGCAAGACGGACTATGCGACATAATAATAATGGCGTCAAGCAAAGCCGTGCCGTCCCAATTACTATTAGACTCGCTTTGGGAATACGAATATATGATAAATAGAAATGCTTTATGAGTAACAGACTGGAAACTAAACACTGAGCCAGTAACAAATCACTTTTCCTTTATAAATATTATTCATACTCGTGCTTCCATAAGGCATAGTAGGCAGGTGTAGTATGAAATAAAAGAAGATAAAATTATCTTGTCTATTTTAGATATGTATATTCAAAGCTTATTTGGAAAGTTTAATTATTTATTCAATGATTAATTTCTGTTTTTAGCAATGACTTTATTAACTGCAATTATAAACGCGATACAATGCTGAAAAGCCTTACAAATAGAACATCGACGGTGCTACAACTCATATGGTGGTGATGACGACAACTGTGAAGGCCCATCCACACTACCGAGAGTATGACACTACTCGAGGATGTACGGTGCATATATGGTGCAATCTTACCTACTTATTCACAACTTAAAATCAGTCCACAGTTGGAAATAAACCTCCCTTTTCAATAATAGGTTGAAAAGGCTGTTTATTATACGACTGGTTTTTATTTGGTTTATTTTATCACTTCCTATATTAAACACAGAAAATACGAGCTCAATTTCGGGTTAGTTTTTTCATACAATTCGTTCGGCAATGGCATACATATTTTTTTTGGAACCAGTTAATTCGTTTCTTTAAAAAAACATTTTTTAAAAGCTATATGTTTTTTCAATGCCTTCCGCTATCTGCCATAGGTGGCTCTAGCCGTTATCGCTGAACTTGGCAGAGGGATTACAGAGTTATCAGTACACCACCCACAGCGCTTATGTCTGTCTTTACTTGTATTATTAAGTTATATATACGGAACATACTATAATTTAATCCTACGGGTAAGGCGTCCCAGACGAGTGCAGCTAGAGCAGTAAAAGAGATAGCAAGAGCGAAAAGATAAGCAGAGTTATAGTATCCTGTATTTTGTTTGCTTGTAATTGGTTTATGCAACGAGGCACTCATGAATAGATAAAGGTATTTGAAGTTATTCTTAAAATATGTCGAAGAATTAGGATCAGTTATAACAGAATACTTTAAAAACAAAATACTGGAGATAAGCCTTTGACCCTTCTTCGAAAGCCACACTCACGAAAAAAGGTTCTGGCAACCGTATGATGGCGGAATATCGGTTCGAATTTACCGAATATAAATCCCACAGACTAGTGATGGGAAGCTGTATCACAACCGCGAATGTTCCGGCACTGTGCTTACCAACCAGCTATGCCAGCGAGGTGTGTATGCTCCAAGAAATGTATGCAGACTTTTGCTTGCGCTTCCTTAGAGAGCTTTGCTCAGTAGTGTACTGAAATACGCTATGTAGTAGTAATAATAATGTAGTATCATTAAGATGCCGCCATATGTCAAAGTACATAACATTTTTCCTTAATTTCTCTTAGTCGGCTTTTACGACACCCAGAGGATGAGATGGAGTGGCAGATACTTTTACGCCGCCAACATACTGCACAAGAATGACATAACCTCATAATAAGTGAACTGAACGACGAAATTTTAAAGAATCGCAGTAATAAAAGATTTAACCGTTTCCGTATAACTTGGTCCATCGATAAATTACGCTTTATCTGAATCACATTGTGAAATGTCTATAGAATTGTTATGTTTTACGTGGCTTTCAATATCTGGATGTAATTAATTAACCCATGCTTAACTACAGTTTATAAGCACTTTTGGTTTCCTACATCAAATCAAAGACGAATACGATAGTTTATTGATTGTAGTAAGTTCCTACAACTCGGAGAAGAGGTGCGTTGTCCACCCTTATAGATTACGATGAAATGCCTCTTTAAGAATATTGAGGACTTCATTTCTTGTCATTCACGATGCGATAGAAATCGCAGTAGTATTATACTTCTTTCTAAGTAAGTGCCTACTATGCTTAGATATTAGTTCGCAGTGTATTACATTATCAATATTATACAACAGTTTGTTCGAAACGTGCTGACTCAACAACTACTGATACTATCAAACCATTACCATAAAAATTCTACATGTTATAAAGAAAGGGTAAAGGTACACGAACACAAAAACGCAGTATTAGGCAACCCCCACAAGACCGTGATGAAGTTTCGACCTGCGCAGTGTTTCAGAAGGTCGATGGTTGGCACGCAAGTGGTAAGAAATCATTCTTTGTAGGCGTAGGTACAACAGTTTACCTGTAATAGGCTGCGATGATGATGATAGAGTTTACCTATCTAAGGTAGTTATTACTTAATAATATTACAAATAGTTATAAACTTTACAATATTTTAATTGTATTTTATTTCATTTCGTTTTGCAAGTAAGGATATATCCTACTTCATTTGTAGTAACGTTATATTTTATTTTAAAAACACACAAGTTGTTCTTAGCTTGCGCTTGTTAATAAGTGCCAGCATGCACTTAGCGGCTGTCGGCAGAAAAGCTCTTACGTCAAATGCCTAACCATGCAATTGTTTCTAAAGTGAGTTGCTAAAAGATAACAGTTTCAAATTGTTCATTAATCAGGCATTAGATAAATCGTGAAATTAGTTACACAACTTTAAATTTATTCGGATTACATAAATACGAGTACCTTTACTTCTTTGAAGTAAATATTGTCGATAGTTTTGTTTGAACAAATAGGCGTAAAACTATTTTCTTACTAATAACAATGATAAACACGTAAGGGTGAATCCCAAAGGGTCGTTAAATGCGCATATATCAGGGAGACGTTGTTATGAACAGTAACAATATTAATGTTTTTGTTAGTCTGTATGTTAATCGATGAAGCCCAAAGGTATGGGTTATGTTTGAAACATTACTAAGCACGTCGAATGTATGTCACGGGCACGATACCATCTCAGACTAGAAAAGCCATGTTGAATAAGTGCATAACTTGCCGAAACTAAAACATAAGTTCTGGGTGGGATTCGAAATCATGATCCAAAAATCTGAAGACATTTACGGTGACCGTAAAGGCAGATGATTCTTAAGCACCAAAATATGAATAATTGTAGCTGTGTTTTCCTTGTTTTATTGCTCTAAGATCGTTGTTAAAACTTTCACAGCAATGAACCGAAATTACTGAAACTTTGAATAAGCCACCTACAGTTTATGTAAGAGTAGGTAATAACAGTCTGTGTGTTTCGATTGATTTTACGTAACCAATGCGGTATGGCAGTACGACGTGTGCTTAGAATAATATATTCCGTGTACTCCGATGTCTGTAGCATTATCCTGATAAAAACGATAAATTAAAAAAAAATCGTTACTACTATATAATTATATACGTCTCTACAAACATTTCTTGTGGTAAATGTTTCCAAGGGTTAATCGGGGAATCGGAACAAGCTGTTGAAAAAGGGTGTAGGGAAGAATATACTTCATTTTTCTCAAATTGTACGAGCAGGCTCCGGCACTCCGCTAAAGTCAAAATATCCATTCAAATATGCAGAACCCATATCCCACAAAACAGTGCAGTAGCATCTCTAAAGTGAGGATAACGGCACAGCGCTTACCATACCGCCTCCCAAAAGTGTTGAGTATGGTGAATATCTTCCATTTATAATATGCCAGCCTGCATGTAAGCCTATCCAGCAGTGGCCTCTGTATGGAGGTTATAGATGCTGACAAATAAGAAGAATAGTTAATCAAGGAAAAACAAAACGAATGCGATCAGAATACAAAGCAAAGAACAGTTTTTGAGATGCGAAGCGCGATCTGTTTCTGCGAACGCAAGCTCACAGTCAACCGAGGCGATTAAGGCAAATCCTCCAATCGAAGATGGCCTTTGTCCAACAGTGGACCATTAACAGTCTGAAGAAGAAGAGCCGCCAGCCTACCCGCTTTATTTTGGGAAAATCGTTCAAAACTGCGTATCCCTGTATAAAGTCACTCGAAACTTTTACCCAAACGTTTATTAATTCTACGAGCTATGTGTAATACGGTATATTGTCAGTGTGGCTTGCAAAAACGTTTTTGTATTTTCGGTGTGGCATTTTGGAGAACGCCCTTTTCACTTACGGCACTCACGGGTAAAAAGGCGGTGACAGATTTTCTTACGCCGTAAGTCTGTATAGAATTCTATGTAGTCCTATGTAGCTAATCTAATATGGTAGCAAAAGTGTTTGAGGAATTCTTTACGAAGATATAAATTTTTATTAAATAAATTTTTATAAAACTAAGACTAACTAAAACTATCGTTAAAAAATTTATTAAACAGGGACTTCATAAAATGGGTTATAATGATATAAAGCAATACATGGATGACAATAATCCCTGGGAATGAGTGGACCGCTCTTCTATCTAGCTGTTTCTCAAAGTTGTATTGTAATAATATAATACAGTACTATAAAAAAAAAATTAAAACTGAGCATAAAGGAACTAATGAGTTTCTATGACATGAATCTTCTCCGATGATGATGTTAATGGGAGTTCTCATTCCGGCCGATTTCGACGACGGCACCAACATCTGAATACTATCGGCAGTTGTTAACTGCGCAGCATATATTACGGTGGCGCAAGTGTAGGCGCAAGCGCAGAGACTTTCATTCATCATCACCTTCCCATACCCGGTGTTACGCTTTCGCGATAAAATCAGAACGATAAGACGCAGTGTCATTGATACAACATAAAACAACTACTCCTTAAAACCAATAAATTGTGATTCGAACTCTGGGCCCATGGCTCGTTAGTCACGTCACTAAGCCATGTGATAGATAGGATTATAGGCATGTAACTAAATTAGCTTTTTAAGTCATTGGTCAAACGGTCAAAATCTAACCGTTTTATTTTCACCGCACTTAAAAAAATGTCGGACGTGACAATTATCCCTGAAATCGGTTTTAATTTCTTTGGAAAATTTATTCTCTTCCTAACGAATTGCATGTCGCCCTAAGTCGGGTAGTCGTGGATTCTTATAATTACACATTTGATTTCACAGCTACAAAGTTCAACACGGTTTGCACCATTTCTTGCGCATACGGAAGGCCTCAAAATCGGGAAAAGTTTTTTCGTATTTTACATACAAAGTCAAGATATTTTTATCACAATTTTTAGTACATTTGGTTACAATATTCATATGCCATTTTTTCGATAAATTGTTGCTATTATGTAAGTAGCGACATAATCTCATTGCAGTAGAAATTTTCGGACTTCTAATCAAAAAACTGCGACAAGTAGTTTTGACAGTCGTCTCTCGATGTTAACCTAACAATACCTAAAGAATTCTGAAGAGACCGAAACTGAAGAAAATATGAAGACGTACGGTCAGGGCTATATGGTGGATATTTGCTGAGTGGCTAAA
Organism: Bhutanitis thaidina; assembly: GCA_029286595.1. Lineage (NCBI taxonomy): Eukaryota > Metazoa > Arthropoda > Insecta > Lepidoptera > Papilionidae > Bhutanitis > Bhutanitis thaidina. Next base: position 6,312,803 of record JAGSMS010000016.1, read on the forward strand.
TATGTGTGTAGTCTGGCGTTATCATGATGAAAAAACACTTCCTGTTGATCAATTCTATTCCTCAAGTCACGGTATATCATAGTTTGGACCCCCAGAGTAATTTTAAGAAAAATTTTACTTTTTCTTTTTGGAAGAAATAAAGATTTATTTATTTAAGATTTATTTATTATACATTTATTAAAACGACTTTTTTTATTTTCGACACAACACAAATAACACGAACCACAACCGTGATTGTTCAACCTCAGTTCTGCTATTAAGACATCATTAATTAACAGGCGCGCGACATACAGTACAAATTTAAAAAACAGTACCATGGCGTCACTAACACAGAACTTTAAACCATCAAATTTTTAATGAAAGCAATAAACTTTTTTGGCCATTGCTTAGCATGGGAATGTGGAAAATTTTCAGTATGTTCAGAAAATAACTTTACCAAGTTTGCACTTGGGTGGGTCGCAGGGAAAGCTGTTTTCCATGTTTTGCTGTCAAATATGGTATATGGCCGTAGTAAATAAGGGAATTTATAAATTTTATCTTAAACTTATTGATTTATTTAGTTTACTTGGCTACATTCGCCGGCAATAAAATTTTGTTTAATATTGCGGATGGTGTAAAAAATACTTTAAAAAACTTTAAATCACTGGAAGCGGTAACAGAGTTTTTTACCTTTATTGAGAAAGCTATCACAAACAAGAAACAACATAATCATTTTACACAATAATTTTTTTCTTTCTCTTCACTTTCTTCCTTCAGTGCCTTTGGGTACTACACTTCCAGAGTAATAGTAATAATTACTTCAAAAATAGTCTATGGAGAAAGTTTATTAAAAAGTTGGTCAAAGAAAGTTATGATAGGCCAAGATTAATCGCTCTGTATACAACGCGTGTCTATGATTTAGTAAGTACGGCAATGCACCTCGTGTTTGCTACTTACTTTGACTCCCAATAACTCTCATATTGCTTTAGTATTTTTAATCTCAGACGAAATATCTTTATTTAACATAATTTTAACCAACCAAATATGTCACTCGTGGCGCACTACAGAAAATCGATGCAACATCACACAGTTAACCGGGCAGTTGACGTTCTATATGAATCCATAATGAACTGCGAAATCAACAACAACTTAAAGATGTCAACAAAATGCAACGATGTAGTCCTGAATCCTCATTACCATGATTGGTGGAACAAATATGTGAGTTTTACGGATTATTATGTTGCACCACAAGAAATGCCCGCCCTTGAATGCGTGAATTTATGCTGGAATAAATATGCCAAAGGTACAATAAATAAATATGCTATAATAACGACTTTGGTGATAATAACTACAAGGAATTTCTAATGAGGCCCCGACAAATAACTTATTTTAAAAATACCTTTAAACACTCACGTTATCTGTGTATTACATTTTACTTACTTTATCAGCCTGTAAAAGTCCACTGCGAGACAAAAACTTTTCCATGAAACAAAATTCCAACAAAAGCCAGCATGCTATGTATGAAAGATTTAACTACACTCTGGACGCGCGGATTGGTGACCCCATCACTAGTCTGTGGTATTTGGGTTCGGTATATTCGGATGGACTTTTCACCAGAAGTCGGTCGCCAGAGCCTCGTTCGTTAATCAGCAAGGTGCACCGCCTTTAGGGTAGGTTGACATTTGAATAAAAAGTTCATTACATAACCTCCTTACACTTACTTATAAACGCGAAAACCTATCTGACTCATCACAAAATTTCCGAAACTACTAAAACTACACACTTCAAATTTGGCATTATGTAAATCAAATTATAGGTAACTATAAAAAGATAAAAAATTGAACCCCTGAAAAAGATAAATAAATAATATAAATAAAATAATAATTCATTATCTGATTCCGGTGTGTGCTCGTGATGATACTAACGAGCGTTATGAATTCATAACATTCGTCAGTATCATTCTGATAAATCGATCTGAAAAGTTCATAATCTGAAAATAATCACAATGTTTGTGGAGCATAATTAAATTGTAATCAATTCCGGGACTTGTAAATTATACATTTAATACATAAATTAATTAATTATGGATGCAGAGAGATATTCCGGTTGTATAAGGCCAGCCTAAGGTGTTAAGGAAAGGAAGTTTCGTAGTTCCGTTAAACATTTTTTGGTGTTTTCTAACAAATTATGATTAAAAATAAATACATAGAAGGACAATAACTATGTAAAGGTTAAATACTTGTAAAAAAAAGCCGCGGTTTTCGATTAATAATATAGGATAAAAGTTACATATGAAAACCACACCCACAGGTTTGTGAATAAGACAGTATAAATAGATCCCGAATGAACTTATTTTCCACAGAGAAAATACAATCACCTATCCTATTTCGAGGTCAGTCACGTCCACTCTAATTTACTAAAGCCATCCAATACCCACAGGTGCAGGAGACAAACATAAAACCTTTTAAGAACTAATGGCGCTTTGTTACTACTAAAACCACACGCTTCACTTTGTTTTGTCTCAGTTCACTTACCCTTTTTGTTTTGTTTATTCTGTGTTAAATAAGAAAAACATACATCTCGTAGGATGATCAAAGTGGTGTAAGTTTGATTAACAACTAGAAGGATTTCTGAATATTTTATAGTGTCGTGATTATTAGTGTCGCACAGCTGTCTAGTAGTGGCATAAGAGAATTAGGTACCACGTCTTATCCCGTGGGTATTGTAAAAGTCTAGGGTAAGGGTAAAGTCAGTAAAATCTTGATGCTTTTAACACTCAGGAATGGGCGTGGGAGTGGTGATGGAATTTATTGATCTGGTACTGGGGCTAACCCTTTTCACTGACGAGGATTATTTTCAGCAGTGAGATGTTAGAGATCTCACTCATTCTTGTTCCAATACCCGACGTTACCCACAAGATAGCAAGATAGCCGCGGGTCTTTGACGTACAATAAAGTATTTCTTTAATGATTTCTTATATTTACGCGAAAACTACACATTTCTTGTGTGCTTTACAGCACCTGAAACGTCGGAATTTTTTAATTATATATTTAATTATGTAAAACATTTATTTATCAATACTTATTATAATTAATTCACCGACACATGGAACATAAACGAGAGTTGCTTTACGAGTCGTTACTCTCCTTTTTTTAAATCACTGAATGGTTTCGAAAGGGGTTTTCAATGTTGTACAGCTTTGTGCTCCAGCTAGCAGATTTTGAAACATCAAATTATTTATAAACCATTATCATTTATTGCATTCAAATGAGCTGTAAAGTGTCAGAGTCAAAAGCCTGATAACCCTAACCCTTAATTTATGTATGCAAAATACGTTCTAAGCCAGGGCGGGTCGGCAGAAACATATTATAAAGAATATGAGAGCGTAATATTGAGTGTAAGTGAAGTTTTCAACATGCCCATTAGTTTTGAAAGAGCACCGTTGGAGATAGCGCAGCGGGCGTCTAATGGCTTAACTTTGTACAATACAACATTCTTGCATTAAAGTGGAGTGCACTTTTAATATAATTTAAAACATATTTTCAGTTTAAAAAAATACTAAATTAAAAATTTAGCATTTGTCATATAACACATTCCTTAAGTTACACATAATTATTAAAAAAAAATTCTCCGTCCTCATACCTACGAAAATCCAGACCTTCACTTCAGTTTAGTCCATATCATATTGTAAAAATAAAAACGACGCATTAATAGTAGCCAAAAACAGAAATACTATGGAGAAAAAGCCTAAGTATATTTGTACTAGACAAATACTCACAATAAAAATTGTCCTGATTTTTATTAAAAGTCAGGGAAATATAACTTTACTTTCGTCTTTTCTATTTTAAATTATCATAATAACTTTATTACAGTATGTTACGCTTTGTCTCTAAAACAAAAAGGCGTGCAAGAAGTTAATAATATATTTTATTCTTGTGATTGTTCTCACTTGGTGAAACTTAAAAACGTAATTATCATTATTTCTTGTACATATTTTTAATAGTTGGAAACTAGTACATGAAATAATAATATAATGATACTGGGAAATCTCTCTTTAAATAAACTCACCACAGTAATCACTTAAATTATTAATACTAAAATAATATTCTCAGTGCATTTCCAGTAAATAATACTTTCCCAACTTACGTGCTTCTGAAGATACATAATTAAATGCAATCATCAAAATCATCATTCTATGAAAAGTTACTACTAGCATTTGATACATCAATGACCTTTATATTTCGATTCGTTTGCATAGATATACTACAATAAGACCAAAATATTTTTTCTTGCAATATTGATTTGAATTTTACGATTACCGATTTATTGTCCGGGGCGTGGATTATATTCAACACAAATATATTTACAATTAAAAATTTTTGATCCAAATAATCTACTTAATTAATGAAAGTAAATAATTTATTAGTAACATAGGAAAAATAAGACGGCATAATTTAACATAAAGAGTTTAAATACGTTTCGTACTTTGATACCCAAAGTTCCAACATTTAAAGTCAAGTAGCGGCCTGTAAGTGCCCACTGCTGGGCAAAGGCCTTATCTCAAATAAGGTTAAAACGTTTTTTATTCGTTCATCAGACCATTAAAGTACACTGCTGAACATAGGCCTCTCCAAGAAAGAGCCAGCTAAAGCCGGCATACACCAGACCAGTTTGCTCATACTTACCACGCTGGGCTAGCGAGTTAGTGAGCGCAGTGCCGGTACTCTCGCACTACTGATGCTGTCTCCCATCACTATTGTGTGGGATTTGTATTCGGCAAAATCGGGGAACTTTCCAGCATTATTAAAAAAAATTAAAATATCTGCTTAGAGTTGCTACTATTTTGGCAGCGATAGTTTTCTGTTGTACAAAACATACATCATATCTTTGACTTTTGTCAGAAACATAAATTTCATTAAAAAATACCGACCAAGTGCGAGTCGGGCCACGCTCTATTAGGGTTCATACATACGGGCAATCAACTGCTTTTTTTTAATTATTCATTTAATATTCGATTTTGGGTCAACATTCTAGTCCAAATTTCGGGTCTGTAACACATTTCGTCTATGAGACAGACAGAAAGCAGAGAGATATTAACAGGGCTGCATTTTGCTCCTTCGGGTAGGGAACCCTGAAAATCGTACACCTAAATCAGTAAACACAAATGTCTAGTACTGGTTTGTAAAGAGAGATAAATGATTATAAATTCCAAGTGTATACAAAAAAACACTTTACGACAGACATAAATATTCTGAATATATACACAATGTATGAAACTAAAAAGAAAGGAGAGGTTTGAGTACAATGGAGCACGTTTTTCTCTTTGCAGGCTTAATAAAATGAACTAGACACCCTGGAGCGCCGCTCGCTCAGTGTAAACACCAGAGTTGCCATACACACTGAGCCACTTCGGGTAAGAGCTTTTCTACAAGCATAATCAAGTGCACGGGTTTGTTTTAATTATAGAGTGCTTGCCACGAACAACTTTAGCGTTTCGAAGCGCAAGCTATTATTTTTTGATTAACGTTCGATTCAAATTGAGTAGACAGAACGTTTATTAACACATTTAAACATTAACGTTTACAAATAAATTATATGGAAAATTGCCTCTAGGAACGCATACTTGCTTAGACGTAGACGTGTAGTAAATTTAGTAAAGCCTGTAAATGTCCTACTGTTGGCAAAAAAAAACTCGACATATTATTTCAGAGCGTTTTAGAGCCGGGAAGAGTCTAAATAAAAGGGCACTCTATTAAAATGCTAGTAACTTGTAATGTCCTCGAAATAATTTTTTTATTGTTTCTTATTGACGTTCTGTCAGACTGGCCACTTTGATCTCAAATAATCTGGCATTTGGTTAGGAATTCCAAGTTCAAATGTATTTTAAATTTAGGCTTTTGTATATTTGTTTCGAATTTAGTGATTCATTTGTTTTCGCGCTATTCGTTTTTTCTTTGCCCTCCATCTCTTAACAAAATGGAGAACTCGAAATATCGCGTTATTTACGAATATGAGAACCATCGTGGCACCAGCGATGGAGAAACAACTCGAAGGATTAATGATCTGTATGGGGAAGCTACTGTAAGCAAAGTACGTTTCCGATTCTAATGTTTTCGGTCTGAAGATTTTAATCAGAGTTAGCGGCAGGCTTCGGCGATCTGTATTGTCAAAAATTGGAAACCATGATGGAAAAGCTAGCCGTTAAATAACCGAGACTGGTCAATTGCTCTAGCGCACTGCTGTTTCATGACAACGCTAGACCCCATAGTTCACGACAGACGGTCGCTAAATTAGAGGAGCCCACCATACTCCCCGGACGTTGCTCAACTGATTACCACTTTTTTCGGAATTTGGACAATTAGTTGCAAGGTACAAAATTAAATTCCAATGAGGCAGTCCAAACCGCTTTTAAAGATTTTCTCCGAATTTTTTTTTATCAATGAAATCAATGAACTAAAAATGGCGAAAGTGCATAGATAATAATGGTACATACTTCGGTTGATTAAATATAAAAGTTCGTTTTTTACTTTTTAATATAATAACCTACTTCTACAGTAAGGTTAACCGCTATTTTAAGCATTATAAACGGTAATTGAATTTTTAACTTTTTATAAAACCAATATTTGCTTTGACCTTACCTTTTATTTAATATGAATTTAATAAAAAAAATATGTTAAATATCAGCAATAAACGAATGGCGATTCGAGATGGTCATTCCGCCATCTGTCGGTACTAATAAGATTTTATAAGATTTTCCCTTAGTCCCCTATGAGATTCGCTTCGAGAAGAATGGCTTATTCTTACGGAGTTACAACACAGTAAACTTTAACTTTAACACTTATTATTAAAAATTGCTTCCACTAACACTTAAGCATTGTTTAAAAAATGTTATTAACAAACAGTTCAGTCTTAATTCTTCTATGAAATCATTTCAGATATGTGTTAGAAACGGCTTTACGTGCTTTACTATAGATAAATGAAAAATTAAAACAACTTCCGAATTCATTATCTTTCAACATCATTATCGTAATAAAAACTACTTTTTAATAATCGTATTATACTTAAAATTCGTGCAGTAAAACTCTATGTCACTCCAGACTTAGAAGATGAAAGTTTTGGTACGAGCACTGGAGTAAACTTTGTTTGTTCGCAAAGTAATTTTAATCGAACTTTTTGCCTACAAAGGCATATCTAATTATCGGATATTAAACTTTCATCAAATAGGGTCAATGCCCAGAAATTTATAGGTGGCAGCCGATTAATGTTCCACAACGGAAAAAATTTAGAATCCTCTGCATTCTTTTTACAATCCTTAACGATCCTTGCTCCAACATCTTCAAAATCTAAATTTCAACACTTGGGTTCCTCCCATAAACGCAATCTTCAGTCTTCTACGACGGTCACGTGTACGGTCACGTCAATATTGTACTTCGAATTCCGCCTCAGCGTACTGGTTTTCCGCTTCGCTTCCTTTATACATATGTAAATTCCCGAACAAGTGGATTTTTAAAACCTAATTAACACTAATACCATTCGAGCCCATCAGACACTTAATTAAACTTGTCCTCTATTATAAGTATTATATCCTATTATTTATTTTTTTTGTTTACGTTTTTAGTAAATATATGCATGATAATGTATATATCTAAGTTGAAAAATCTCTATATTTATATCTTACATTTGTACGTATGTTTTATGTTTGTCACTTGCCCACCACGCTTCTTCTACTAACTCTCCGGTTGGCTGGTTGAAAATTCCAAGTTTTTTAGTTCCAAGTTTAGTTTGTCTCCTTTTTCCATTTCATCTTGATATGCAAAAATGTTATAATAACTACTGATATTCTATAGAACTAAAATTCATACTGTATCCACGACATAACGTGCGATTATCACCACCAAATGGCTCAAGATGTTGCGTCCGAGTGGTGTTCCGAATCTTCCTTTGATGCTAAGTTGATACGTGCCTTGTAATAAATCCTGTGTTCGAAAATTAGAATGTTCACCTATGACATTATAACATATCCTTCACAGTTAGCTACCGATAGCATTAGGAAGCAGTCATCAACAGTGCTTTAAATATACATTTGTTTAATGTTGAATGAACCTGCCCTCGAATGTTAAACAAACAAAATCAGGTTTCATTAAGCAACCACCTTTATAATTCGTTTACATTAAATTATTTTGTGCCTTGCCAACTTACCTAACATTTGTTAGTAGGTTTAACATAGCATTTGGATTGTAGAGTACTTCAGTGGAATGTTTAAGGGGCTCGTAATTACATAAACCTCATTCATAAAAACCCTTTGTGCTCAAACAACCCGAGCCTTGATATAACGTAACTGAACCCACAACAGGTATTTTAGTCACAAAAGCTGTGCTCGCGACTTTGATAAAATTTTGCATAAATTCATGTACGTTCAGTATCTTATGAGATGTATAAGATACAACTTTTACTTACTAAAATTACATACATTATTGTAATTTTTATTAGGTTCAGTAGTCTTAAGTTAAATCCTTTCGAATTGACAGAGGAAAAATAGACAGCAGACACGGTACAGAAAACAAACATACAAAAGGAATAATTTTTTAAAATGTTACTTATATCATAATAATTATAATCTATAGAAAATCAAATACAAGTGTCTCGTGCGAAGGTTAGGTACTAAACTCATCAACCCTTCTGCTCAGAGTTACGAGTATGAGTAAACTCACCAAGACATGCGTTCCTGTGGCTATGTTCAGCAGAGGACTTAAGAGGCTGATAAAGAAAAGTATAGAGCGATACATACGCATTTGTTTGAATTTATACTGAATGACGATTATTATTTTAAATCAACATGAAAAACAGTCAATAGAAAATACCTTTACACGAGCACTCAATAACCAGACCTTTTTTTTGGAAAAGCATATATCTAGCAGTTGGCTGGTGAGGAAGAAGATTATGGAAGATCGCCTGTTTCTTCTGCATCAGACATCCTCATTACAAAAAATGACAATTGAATTGAAAACCAAACGAAATTTGAATTTCTTACCTCCATAAAGAACTTTAGCCAATTTCGTTTGTTTCATTCATTACGTTTGTTTCATTCTTTTCGTTCACTTCGTAAATTCCATGCAATGAAATTATCGAATATGAATGAAGAATGAATTAATTCATTATTAACAAGTTTTAATAGTAACAACTACATCTTCCTATTCCATCTTAAAACAAATACGGCTACAAAACGGCTTTTGTTAAGTATTGTCTGTACGCGATTTTGTAACTATTCTTAGGCTAGGCTATTGGTTACGCTAGTTATCAAGTTTAAGATGCGACATAAGGTTCGAAAGAGTTCGAAGGTCTTACATTATTTACTTCGTTTGAATTGTTTAACATCATGAAGCTACGTCTGGTGCAGAGTTTTATAAAATCGAGGTTTATTAGCATGGCACTTCGTGCGGTTAATGCCGGTCTCAATATAATAATAGTGAATGTACACATATGTGTTCCGAGTTGTATTATATTTGCTACATACTCATTGAGAATTTGTGTTTCTGCCACATATATTTATATGGATAGCGTACAATTTTCTATCACATATCCAAGATGTATTCATACAGGTTCGTGAAACTGGACGATCCGTAAAACAATAGAGAACGACACGTCTACTATGTGGCAATAATTCATTGACTTACCTTTCTCCTAATATTGGGATCTATTGATAAAGTCTGCGCGGAGATTTAGCTTAATTTTAGGTGGATCCGTTGGAATACGGAAAAAATTGCGAAACTGATCACCGTCATTCATCAACATCATTCATGGTAAAATAAAACGGCACGGCCGAAAAAGATACAGGACAAGAGTATTAATATCAATTAATTAATCCATAAACGGTTTATTCTAAACTTTAAGATGCAATAGCTTTTGTGGTTAAAGAATATTCTATTAGTTCAGTGTACCGCTTGGCATAAGCCTCAGAGGAGTAAGCTCCTCTAAGGCTATTGATATACGAGGATAATATATTTTGGTAGAGATAATAACTGGCTCTTTTTGTCAACTCGCTGGTAAAGCTCGAGCATAATAAATATTCTTTACCCACCAGAGTAGTAACAAATTGGTTGCATCAATTTCTGCCCGCATTCCAGCGCAAATGCTCATCTCGCATATTATATATTTATTATTATATATATATATATATATATATTGCAAAGATATACATAGAAAAAGATTGTTGTAAAACCAATATTATTTGAGAAATAATAAGTGCAAGAGGCAGAAGTGACACTGAAGCCATATCAGTTATTTTTAGAATTTTTGTCTGTCAGTGTGTTGGCGTTTCACGCAAAATGTGCTAAGCAGGTATTTTTGTTGTATCCGACTATGCTGTATGTAAAAAATAGGGTTATGACTTTTCCTTTATAGATACTGCTCGAAAACTATTTCGTTATATATCAATGTATAAAAAAACCCTACCATGTTTTAAAAGCCAACTCAAACAACGCACTCTCTCCATTGAAAGACATCAAATGGTACCTCCAAGGACCGTCGTCCAAGAAAAACTGACGAAACAACATTTGTGCATAAACATCAATAGGGGGCTCGCATCTAAATACGCGTTACCCTCATACAATGATAATGGGTAAAGGACATACTGGCCAAATGTATATAAAGTCAAGGTTCTGTTTATTTGTAGTAAGCATCGCCTTAAATGTACTTATTCCATACGAAAGAATAGCATACGCTAAAATGTAATTATTTTATGCGTCATATTCAACCATTCAATAAATCCAAGTATATAACTAGAAACTGTCAGATATGATACGTTTGAATATACTCAAATAGTGTTCGAAGTATTCAACGAAATCTCGGGGCGAAGTGAAGCGAAAAGAATTCTCTAGTGATTCTTTATTGAATATTTTGCATAAAGGAGAGTCCTTTGAGAGTTACAATTATCTTTACAAAGGTTTTTATTTTTCTTTGTCAATTAATCATTTATTATTTTAATAAAGACTATCTTTAAATGTTTTTGACACGAATATCTATTAGGGGTTATTTTTAATGAGATTCTATTTTATTTTTTCGTCTACCAAATATTTTATATATCGTTCATACTTTCATACTGAATTAACAGCAATATAATATAATCCCGAATTTAACATTCCGCAGGGAAAAGCTAGAATTTATTTATAAAGTATTAATATCTCCGTTTTTTTTAACTGTTGACATCACTGTCATAACAGGTAACTAAGGGAAAAACCTTGAAACTCTCATGGCAATCTCCGAGAGTTAACCCTGTGACGCGATACGCCACCCATCAAATTCTATCTCCCGCAGATATGAAAAATTGCAGAAGTCCGTTTGTCTACACTGAACCTCGCTAAATAAGTACCGTAATCTTTACTTACCTTAAAGTTCTTCTCTTTTCTGCAGATTTAAACCTTAAACAATCAGGAGTACATCTAATCGGCTTAAAGGAATATAAAGGCTTACTTTTGCAATCTTGTGTAGCAGCGCCGTCGTGGAGCTGGTCTTGAAGAGTCCAAGTGCTCGCCTTCGGAGCGATTGACCGAGGCAGGCCTCGACAGCACCGCATAGTGCGGTCACACCACCGCTGTCCTCGTGTACGAATTTGCGAGTGACAGCCTGTCATAAATAAAACGAAAAAAAGTAATGTAACCAGTAAATATTCATGATGGGCACAGCTACAACAACTAGATGGTAGACTCTTTCAAGTTATGGAATCTAGTAAAGTCGATTAGGTTGCTACCGTGCGAGTTTCCAGACTTTACCCGTCCTTTATTTTTCTTTTCTCGAAATTATACTCCCATGATGTTATCCATCAACCACCGAGTCACTGATGCACTTATTACCATACCTCCGCTTGCCTGATGCTTTACAATTAATTATGAATTAAAATGTTAATTTATTTTATTAAACAGCCGTAACGGATGAGAAAAGGGGACTGCAGAATTATTCCAGATACGTATATGGAAAAGGAGACAAAGCACAGCACAGCAGCAATTAATGTCGCAATAAATCTAAACAGCACAAGAAGCGTGGCTGCTTTTTTAATTTTATTTACTCGCGGGCCTTCTACTATTCTCTACTAATCACTTCCGCCGAAGCTGTTGAGGCCGCCAGGCCAACAGCGTAATCTCTTTTCCGAGGAGTTTTAATAGCTGTGCACTTAATATTGATCTCTTCATAGCCGTTTACTGCCTTCAGTGACAGAACACATTTCTATATGGGACAATCTTTCAAAATACCAGCCTAAAACAACAACAACGGCATAATGCTGCTATATTTCATATGATAAGTGATTAAACTCATTCCTCGGGCGTGATAATTCCGTTACCTTTTTTGAAAATAATCGTACTACCACTGACACCCCGCATGTTTTATGCTCTTGTGGAACTAACGTTCTATAGTATAGACTCTCTCTTTCAATTTAATTACTACATGTACACCGGCACCTTTTACTTATTTATTTATTTATTCTTTATTGTGTCCCTAAAAAAGAAAGAAATACAATGGGCGGACTTAATGCCTTTTGGCATTCTCTACCAGTCAACCCTGGGTGAGAAAGAAAACATGTTGGCAGGTTCAAAATAAATAATAAATATAAATATGAAATATATAACCCTTATAATTTACTTACATACTTATAAAATATATAATACACTATACATAAACATATAATACATACATAAACAAATTAAATATGGAGAGGAAAATCTCAGATGGCATTTGCCTTCAGATAGTGACGACGGAGCAGGGTTTTGAAAGAGTTTTTATTTGGAGCTTTCTTGATATCATCGGGGAGAGCGTTCCAGAGAAAAGTGGCTTGTACGGTGAAAGAAGAAGAAAAGAAACCAGTACAATGTTGTGGAACACTAACATTCAGGCTGTTTGAAGTTCGAGGCACTCGGTTATGACTCGAATAAAGAAAATTGAAGTTATCCTTAAGATACGAAGGAGAGTTTGCATCGTTTAAAACGGAATACTGATAAGATTCTGGAGCTACGTCTTTGGTGAATAGAAAGCCATTTTAGCTTTTAGGTCATACTTACGCAATCCGAAAATAAATCTTATGCAGTTATTGAGAAGGCGCTCCAGTTTAGTATGAATATATTGCGGTGAATCTGGGTAACACACATCTGCATAGTCGATAATGGGAAGAATAAGTGAATGAACCAGCAAAAGTTCAGTTTTCAAAGGTAGGAAATTCTTGAGACGATAAAGAGTCATAGTGTGGTCCAAGAGTAAACCAAGGTTTTCATGGAATGACAGTATAGGATGATAAGGCCGTTGTAGAGAATAGGAGCAAGACTTCCATAATCCAGCCTTGCGAGCATTCTTGCACTACCCATAACCATCACTTTACATTTTGATGGATTGAAAGAGACTCCGTATCTGTGTGACCAATCTCTGATGGCATCAAGATTATCATTAAGTCTGTTAATAGCATTGTTTAAATCCTTAATGCTAGAATGAATATAGAGCTGAAGATCGTCAGCATACAGATGGTACGAACAGTCGACAACTGATGTGATAGAATTTATAAATAAAGAAAACATTATTGGAGAAAGTATACCGCCTTGCGGTACACCAGACTCCAGATCAGCCCATGCAGATAGCTGCTGTCCTAATCGGACTGATTGCTGGCGACCGCGAAGACAGGGTGAAAACCATTCCAAGGCCGATGAAAATTGAAGAAATGTAAGGATTGAGAGAAGGATATCATGATCAACTGTGTTAAAAGCATTTGAAAAGTCAACAAGCGCCACCACTGTAAGTTTCTGCTCATCCATCGCTTTTCTTACATCGTCAGTAACCTTAATCAGTGCTGTGACCAGGACAAAACCCCGACTGAAAATTATTTAGTAGGTTATGTTTTGCTACAAATAAATAAATTTGCTTATGAACACAGGCTTCCAAAACTTTCGATAGAAAAGGGAGAATTGAAATTGGGAGAAAATAATTTGGCAATACAGGATTATGGATTTTAGGAATTGATCGTACATAAGCTTTTTTCCACTGAATAGGGTACTGACCAGAGTCAAGGGAAAAGTTTATAATATGAGTAATGACGGGAAGCAGGTACTCGAGGATCATAGATAACATTACCTTACTTATATCATCGCAGCCCACAGCCTTGGATTTGAATGAATAATTTTCATAATTTCGTCTTGAGTAACAGGGGAAAATTGAAAGTAAGGAACAGAAAGAGGTTGGATTAAACCTATGGAAACAATTGTTTGAGGCCGGATTGCAGGTTGCAACAAAGAAGTCGAGGCAAAATGACAATTAATGTCATCCAATTTAAGATCTGAACCATAATTCGGTGAAATCACTTTTCCGAAACCGAGAGATCTTAGGAATTTCCACATATCAGCTGCCGACGAATTATTAATGTTATCGTGGAAATATCGGCGTTTAGCATTTCGTACCATCTGATTACATCAATTTCTTAGTAGTTTGAAGCAAGCCCTGTTCTCTTCTGAACGTTGTCTTTTAAATTTCTGAAACGCCCGATCCCGTCTTGTCATTGCCACCCTTACGCCTCTTGTCATCCAAGGGACTGGAGGACGCTTTACTTTGTGTAAGGGACCATGAACGTTGTAGATATTGATAAGTGTATTATTGAGAAAAGAGACTTTGTCATCAATTGTGGAAGCTGCCAATAAAGGAGTGAAGTCAGTAAGGGATGCGTCATTTTTAAGTTTGTCGGTATTTAATCTTGAAAAATTGCGTAAATGCAGAAAAGTCGAGTTGTGTTTAAGAGGTTATATTCTATAGGAAAAATAGATCAAACCATGACGTGAAAACTTGGGGCGGGAAGCTGTCCGTGGCTAATCACACGGTCAGGCGAAGAAGGGTTATGAGATCAATCCATGAATCGTTAGTGTCAAAATTATGATGAGTTGCCTGTAATGGAAGAATGCTGAGATTGACTGATTTAATGATCGACCGAAGTCTTAGAGCACTTAATATTTTTAGAATTGATTGAGTAGTTTCCGAGGGTACTTTCAATCCACTTAATTATAAATTGAAAGACTTACCTCTTCCATTAACTGTTTGACTTCCTTTTTCACTGCTGCTATAAGACGCTCCTTCTGCTCGGCGCTGGGATCTGTCGTAGTCGCAGCCGGCATTTCTTCCGATTCACTTTCAACTAAGACAAAAAAAGAATATATATACTTATATTACTTCCGGGTTTCCTCATACAAAGTGCCATTTACGCAGTACCCAAAGAGCTTAAATCTATTACGATTAAAGTAACGTAACCAGTTCAGAATGCGTTAGGATTAAAAAAAATAGCGAAGTACTCTAGTAATGTTCCACTACTGAGCAAAGGCCTTCTCTCATTTTTTATTTCTAAGACATGTTGATTTCCTCATTATGTTTCTGCACCACCGAGAACGAGTGTATTCAGCAATAAAAATTGGAATTAACGAGGTGCTGCAGGAGTCGAACTCAGATCATAAGCTACAAGAGTTTGTAATAATAAATAGTCGTAAGTAAAAGCAATGCATTATAGATGTCATATGAAATTATGTTTCTAAAAATAAAAGGCGTGCAGCCAATGTTTATCCTATTTGTCAACGTTCGTGAAAGTACTATCAAGTCATGACACCGTTAACCTCATTACAGTAACACGTTACAGATTAGGTACAGTGACATGAAAGCTTCATATAAATTAGCGTGTTGTATTTCATAGATACTTCATATACGTCGTACGTTTAAATTGACTCATAACAAAGCCATTATTAAAAAAATATCGTATACTTTAATACCACATTTAGGCTCCTGCTCTAAAACTATGCCGCGTTTATATCTGAATAGTTTTTGAATTTACTTTTTTTAATGAAGATTGGTTCATGAATACTATCGTCTCACGACTCTACTCAAAACAGAGAATTTCCTAAAAATTCGAGCCTTCCGGCAGAATACCTCTGTCAAAGCACAGCACCTGACACCTCGCCTAAGGTGCGATGCGGTGTCAGGTGCTGCAATCACTAATCCGACTGCCATGCATGGTGATAACAGCAAATCCTCTTTATGGGAAAGGTCAATATCCAGCAATGGACTATTTACAGGCTTATTTAAAGATGCCTCAGAGTCTAGTCGCTTGACATTGAACACGTGATGCGTACTAAATGGTGTGATGAAGGAAGTGGTGCGATGAAATACTATGAGAAATTGCTGAAAGTATTACTTTTTTCCAACTCTTTTAAAATTATGGTTATCCGCAAAGTAATGCCTGACTCTCTTTACTATTTACTGGTTTTTAAAAAAGAAAGAAGTATCCTGACTGAATTTAAGTAAAAAAAGTGCTGAAAAGAAGTGTTTGTACAATGAGGCCGTGATATTTAACCGAGTGTATATAATAAATTTCCGTGTGGCTGTCGGAAGTAAAGAATAGCGCCAACCCTGTCTAACCATGGGTGTCGTAAAAGGCGACTAATGGTAAAAATTATATTAGGAGATGGGCAGCAGCATCTTCCTGCACTAGAACAAAAAAAAAAAAAAAACTGCGGTTGCCAACCCGCTCGCCAGGCGTGGCAACTAAGGCAAACCCCCCCATGATGAGAGGTAGAAAAAAGCAATGGCCCCCAGTCCCCGGCGGCCTCGCTAGTCCTGGCTATGGTGGCAGCCATGGTAACGGCGAGGCAGGGGGTGCGAAGAATCACCGGCTGATTTCTAGCTGCCAACCCAAACGACTGGACCTGGCAACATATAACGCACGCACATTGAGGACCGACGAGAAGATACTAGAACTGGAAGAAGAAGTAAGCAAGTTACACTGGAGGTTTACGGGGGTTGTCTGAAGTCCGAAGACAGGGAGAGGACTCTATAATCCTAAAATCCGGTAACTTGTTCTACTACCGGCAGGGTGACCATCTGTCCCAAGGAGGTGTCGGGTTTATCGTCCACAGGTCTCTCATCAACAACGTGATCGAGATCGGAAGTGTGTCGAGTAGGGTCGCGTACCTTATACTCAGAATAACCAAAAGGTATTCGCTGAAGGTCATACAGGTATACGCACCAACCTCGACACACCCTGATGATGAAGAGGAGGCAATGTATGAGGATATTTCAAGAGCCATGCATTGCTCTAAGACTCACTACACGGTGTTGATGGGAGACTTTAACGCATGAGCTGATAGTGGGGAACTTTGGAGTAGGGCGACGGAACCCAAGAGGGCAACAGCTGGCTGACTTCATGGCAAAGGAGGGATTCTTTATGATGAACTCCTATTTCCAGAAGCGGCCCCACAGGAAGTGGACATGGATGAGCCCGGACGGTACCACAAAAAATGAGATCGACTTCATCATGACGACCAAGCGTCAGCTGTTCAGTGATGTCTCTGTGATCACTAGGGTAAAAACCGGCAGTGATCACCGAATGGTAAGAGGCACACTGAACCTTAACATTAGGCTCGAGCGGTCTCGTCTGGTGAAGTCTACGCTCCGCCCACCACGTGCCCTTATCCAGAACCCCGAGAGCTTTCAGCTCGAATTGCATAATCGCTTTCAGTGCCTAGACGATTGCGTTACAGTGGACGATACGAATAGCAGGCTAGTGGAAACTGTCCATGCGGTAGGAGCTAAGTTTTGCAGGACCCGCCGCACGAACAAGCCCCAAAAGCTCTCTGATCACACTCTTAAACTCATGAAAGCCAGGCGTGAGATAAAGCTGCAGTCTACAACGGATGCGTCAGCGTATCGGCTACTGAATAGACAGATCTCCAAATGTATGAGGCAAGACTTACGCAAATTCAATACAGCCTGTATTGAAAAAGCGATAGAGCGGAACCAAGGCTCCAAAGTCTTCGCCAGAGATCTGTCTATCGGAAAGAGCCAACTGACCAAGCTGAAGACCGAAAGCGGCGCAGTCATTTCCGCTGGAGCCGAGATTTTGAGTGAGATCGAGAGATTTTACGGACAGCTGTACACAACGTCGTTGAAACCACACACTGATGTGAGTAACGACCCAAGAGCCAAGCTTATCCGACATTACTCCGATAACATCCCGGACGTCAGTCTGAGCGAGATTAGGATGGCTCTCAAACAGCTTAAAACGGCAAGGCGCCGGGTGAGGACGGAATTACAGCTGAGCTTCTGAAAGCGGGTGGAAAACCGATACTTGTTGTCCTTCAGTAGCTGTTTAATTCCGTCATTCATGGCGGTGTTACGCCGAAAGCGTGGAGTAGAAGCGTGGTTGTCCTATTCTTCAAGAAAGGGATAACTGCCTTTTGAAGAATTATAGACCGATATCGCTTCTAAGCCGCGTCTACGTGCTGTTTTCGAGAGTCATCTCAAATCGTCTAGTGAACAGACTTGACGACTTCCAGCCTCCCGAACAAGCCGGATTCCGAAAAGGCTATAGTACCATAGACCACATACATACTCTTCGCCAGATTGTACAGAAGGCCGAGGAGTACAACTTGCCATTATGTCTGGCGTATGTGGACTATGAGAAAGCCTTCGATTCAGTCGAAATTTGGGCGGTGCTACAGTCTCTCCAGCGGTGCCAGATAGACTCTCGGTATATCGAAGTGCTGAGGTGTTTGTACAATGAGGCTACGATGTCTATCCGAGTACAGAATCAGGGTACGAAACCAATCAAACTGCAGAAAGGTGTAAGACAGGGTGATGTCATATCCCCGAAACTCTTCACCGCTGCATTGGAAGATGTTTTCAAGCAGCTGAACTGGAAAGGATACGGTATCAACATCAATGGCGAATACATCACTCACCTTCGATTTGCCGACGACATAGTTCTTATGGCAGGATCGCTGGAGGAGCTCAGTACAATGCTCAATGACCTCAATAACGTCTCCCAACAGGTTGGTCTTAAGATGAACATGGACAAGACGAAGTTCATGTCAAACGTCCATGTCACACCAATACCGGTTGTTGTTGGGAACAATAGGCTCGAAGTTGTAGACGAGTACGTATACCTGGGACAAATTGTCCGATTAGGTAAGTCCAACTTCGACTCAGAGGTCAATCGACGAATCCAACTCGGCTGGGCTGCGTTCGGGAAACTACGTCATATCTTCTCGTCGAGTATACCGCAAAGCCTCAAGACGAAAGTATACAATCAGTGCGTGTTGCCAGTGATGACATACGGATCCGAAACTTGGTCCTTCACTGCAGCCCGTATGAGGAAGCTCAAAGTTGCACAGCGCGCTATGGAAAGGGCTATGCTCGGTGTTTCTCTGCGTGATAGAGTCTGCAACGATAATATCCGCAGCAGAACTAAGGTAACCGACATAGCCGTAAAGATCAGCAAGCTGAAGTGGCAATGGGCCGGCCACATAGCTCGCAGAACTGACAACCGCTGGGGAAAAAAGGTTCTCGAGTGGCAGCCACGTACGGGCAAACGCAGTGTAGGACGACCCCCCACAAGATGGAGTGACGACCTGCGCAGTGTTGCGGGAAGTCGATGGATGCAGGTGGCTCAGGACCGTGCTTCGTGGCAATCTTTGGGGGAGGCCTATGTTCAGCAGTGGACTTCTAATAGGCTGAAATGATGATGATGATATAATGTACTAAAAACATTTCACCGCTGCATTTTTTTATTATACTTTTCCTTTATCAGTCTATAAAAGTCCTCTGCTGAACATAGGCCTTTCCGTAAAAATGCCATCATACGCCGGCATGCCATTTATGGAAGATGAGCGCATACTCATTGCCGGGCGGGCGGATTGGTGGGCGCAGTACCAGTCGCGCCAGAGAAGCTGCTCCTCATCACTAGTCTGTAGAATTTGTGCTCGGTACAATCGAATGTATTCTTCGCCATAAATCGGTCGCAGGGGCTTGTTCGGTGAACATTTGGAGAAAATGTTTGCACATTCCGATACTTCTACTTTTTAGGCCGTTAAATAATTACTGACACAATAACCACGTTTCGCAACAGCTTGTATCAAGCGAGTAAATTAGAACTCTTGTATCAAGAGTATAGGAAGTAAAGTACTGTACACAAATCTCAAGTATTAGTTACTTCTTTTAACTAATGATTTCATTCTGTTCAAAATATCCGAAAAATAATGATATAATTAAAACTTTCTGCAAACTACTTCAGGAAACAAAGAGAGAATACGGAAACTATTTCAAATTCCAGAAACTTTTAATAGAATCTTACATTTATTTTTTTGAATTTACGTGGTCCCTGATTCCCTTGACTCATCCATTTGGACCAAGCATGTATTTTTTCAGTCTTCTGTCTGTACAAATCCCGCAACCAATAATTAATCAATAAATGCTTACATTATTAATCAAAATCATTAGTGTCAGATATATGTACAAATAATAATATTTTCTTTGCAATGATTATATTATCAAAGAGTAACCACGTATGCTAGTATTATTTTTTGATTTAACCACTATGTTTCATATAGTACATATTATTATGCTCAAGACTTTTGTATTACTCTATGGTGCTCTTCAAAGTGTATATAACCACTACGTTTTAGTGCTCTTGTCTTATTTACAAATGTTTTGTAAGTAAGACCATGTTTTATTTTAATAAAAACCAAATCGATTATGCTGTGTTCTAAAATTTAACTTGAATGAAATTATACAATTAAAGAGTTCCTTCCCACAGTTATTATATCCATATACTTATATTTTTGTCACCAAAAAGGGTAGGCAGCGATTAAGGATATACATTTGGCACGATCCTGTCGACGCCAAAGGTGCGTCCACAAAACACATTCCGCCATCAGGATATATTGAGACGGATAATCTCCGGGTTGTCTCCCGGAGTTTACCATAAAATTTTCAAGACCCTTAGTCGCCGCTAACAACAGCCACCGAAAGAAACGGTGTGGTAGATTCCTACGCCGCGTTGTCTTATTTTTCTCAAGAAAAATTACATTGCACCTCTGTAAGATTCTCTCCTGTATCGTGAATGCATATTAGCAAATACCCAGACCCGGAATAATTCTCAGTAGACAATACAAATATTTGTTCATCCACTGTGGATTAGAGTTTTTTTCTGGCATTTGGATCGGGCCGGATTCTACCGCCAAACCGCGTGTAGAAAAAGTTATATTATTAAAATTAATATACCTAACCCTGAAACCTGCTCTACACCATTTAAGTTTTACATTAATTTACTAACTTCTTACCCTATGTAAGGTATCAATCACATGACTAAAGAATAATGATAACTTGCATTAAAGAGTATAGGTACTAGCAAAAACAGTATTATTGTTGCTCTAACGAATTGCCTTTGCTTCACCGAAAAACCTGAAAAAAACTAAGCTTTAGCAATTCTGATTTTTAAATTAACATAACGATGATAACCAACATATTTTGTAACAATCGAGACTGCCATAAGCCGAACGGAAAATGCTGCCTGTCAATCAAAGCGATTAAGAAAAGTTTTCCATTAAAGCACAAGTCACAATTCACGTCGCGTACACTCGAAGAAATCCTTAAAGTGCTGTCGGAGGGTAAATGAAAGTACCCACAAGTTTAATATAAAAAGGTAACTTTGAAAGATGCTTTTTTCCGACTTTTTCGTTCCGCTCGTCTGGTAGGGCCACATAATTGGATAATGCCATTGTCATTTATAAAGTTTTTTTTTGTGGGAAATAGGGCCACCAAGCAAACGGCTCACCTGATGGTAAATGATTACGCCCAAGTACATTTACAACACCAAAGGAGCTGCAGTTGCGTTGTCGGCCTTTAATGCTATTTGAAGAGGGGGGAGGGAGGAGTGGGTTACCTCACTCACCGAACGAAACCCAGAAGCACAAGATGCCTCTTCTTCTTGGTAGTTTGCGTGGCCATGGTATTGAATGTGATACGTGATATCCTGGTCCTGCCGGCCCATTCGAACATCAGCAAAGGTCGCCGCTTGACTCTACTACTACTATTAAATATCTTTTTCCCTTGGGTGCCTGCAACAAGAATTTTCTCCACCTGAAGGTAGAGAGATCGTATATCTCGTATTTTTTATTTTATTTTTTTTATAGACAACTACCCTTTCAAGTGTAACCCAATGCGATAGTTCTCTATTACATCTAAACTAGATGTTACAATCATATTAAAATATTTCAAGTTCCTAAAAATAATAAACGGAAATGAAAAAAATAAATAAAGAATATTAGTGACATAAGAAAAATAATACTAAAAAAAACAGGACTCAAAAACTACTACTTTCATTTAGATGATGAGGTTTAGACCATAATGATAAAATGTTTAGTTCCTTTTGTGCTCGGTGATCACCAACAGCGATCGAGCGGAACTAAGGGGCCAAAGATTTCGCCAGAGTTCTGTCTACCGGGAGGAGCCAACTAACCAACTGACCTAACCAAGAGCCCAGCTTTTCCTACACAATTCGGACGTCAGTCACGGCGATATTAGGATGGCTCTCAAACAGCCTAAAAATATCAATTCGCCGGGTGAAGGCTGAATTACAGTCGTGCTTCTGAAAGTGCGTGGCAAGTCGGTACTTGTACTGCGTCGGAATCTTTTTGTCAAATATTTTGCCTAATTTGTAAAATCTAGGCTAGGCTCTAGGGCTACGCTCGGTGTTCCTTTGTGTGATAGAATCTGGAAAGAAGATATCCGCAGCAGAACTAGGGTAAACGACTTATCATTTCTGTCAGAATAACTATTTTATGTATAAACCGAAAGAAGCCTTAGTGTGTATCTTTAACAAAAAGATTTAGCCTAACTTCTGATTAGAAAAATCAATCCTAAAATATTTGAAATGAACTACCTACTTTATCGCGATTAGATTTTTTAAATCCCGGCTTTACAGCACCCATGGTCATAAGGGGACTGAGGTGTTTGACGCCCTGATGTCATAGTTAACCATAGAATGAGCTCAAGGTGTCTTGAGATTGTGCAGAGGTATGCTTGGTCTTGGATTTAATTTTATTAATTGCCAGATCCCATCTTCTCTATTGAAATTAGTGTATTTTTACATTTCAATAGCCTCGCGAATCATCCTTGGCAGGAATCGGTGTTTTGTTGCGAGGATGTGGTCTGTCAAATCGAATGTAATGGTTGGGGCAAACCAGAATATGATCACAGACTGCACACTTCCCAGAGCACCCGTGTTTTACATCAGCTACCTTTGAACGAGAAAAGAACCAGACCTCTTGTCACCGGTGACACAAATACATAGTCTTCTCTAATAGACTCATATTTACATATAATGTATTTATATATTTATCATATAACGACTAATATATACCTCAATTTTTTGTTACGATGTAATAAATAGGGCACGGATTGATTACAAAGTAGTTCCAAGAAATTTATCTGTTCTAGAATATTCTTTACTAAGAAATGTAAATAAATTGTGTTTTAGAAGTCCGTTTCCTTTGCACTATTTTTAGTTACAATCACCGAAAGAAACTTCATACAAATAAAATAAAAATCGAAAAAATACACTGAATAGAGAGTAACTGACTTAGTCACATTTTAGTGGTATAATTATATCCAATCCGTATTGCTTATAATCTATATTCTACGGTTTTATTTTAGAGTACTACTTTTATCAAGTAGTACTCTAGTACTCTTTAATTAAACAAACCTCAAGTAAAGGACGTAACTTGAAATACTATATCAAAGAGCAAAATAAATCGCTGTGATATAATTTTCTTTAGTAATAACATTTTACTATCAAAATAATGGATTAATATCATATTCTAAACATTTTTACAGTTAATAATATTTATGAGGCTCACAGAAAAATAAAATAGTTAATTAAAGATACATTTATTATACGAAAAATCTTTATCATTTCTCAAGGCCATATAAATATTCCCAAACAGTCAATCGTCACATGGCCGTATTTCGCCCACGCTTATTGTTATCTTTATGTCAAAACGATGTGCACTCAAACAATTACAATCCCTTACAAAATAAGTTCAATGCGTTTTTATCAAACAATTTGCATAAAAGCGATAAAAAAAGTTTGAAATGAAAAATACGATGAACAGCGAAATAAATCTCGTTGAATATTCGGTAAGTGCTTACCTTTATTTTGAGCTGCCATTATTTTTTTGCCCGCCAAAATTGTCGCATTATTTAATCGAAAAACACTCACATTACACAAATAACATCGCCGCAATCATTCTAGAGCGCAACTAGTTGTATTAAACGTGTTTACAATGTCACTGATGGTTGAAAATGGCTTGTTTAGTGGAAAAATCGATGCGGCGCCGCGCGCAGTGAGCCGCCAGCGCTACGCAAGTGATAAGACGCCTGTCGAGGCATTATACATATTCTTTATTCGTATAGATACAACCCTATTGCAAACGCCCTTTAAAAGTTTCAGTACTCTTTACTATTTATTGCCTAATATTTTAGGTATTTTAACAAAAATTTTTTTGTGTATTTCAAAAGAACGTCAAGAAATAACTTATCGTCGGCTAAAGAAATCCTGTGCCCTGTTTTTTAAATACAGCCAAGCGACAATAGCAATGTAGACCATATGGCTTAGTGGTTAACCTACCTGACTGCTGAGCCGGGGTTCGAATCTTAGTCGAAGTCAATATTAGTGCAAAAACACAAATTACTAGTTTTCTGGTTTGTTTGTGTTGTATTCGTCCTGGAACTGCATCTGACCCTTTCTCTGTGATAAGGGAAGGTAAAGATGAGTAAGTGCCTCTGTGTTTGCGCGAACATTTACGACACTATAATATCTCCTGCGCAATTGACAGCTGCTGTTAATATTCGTAGTTATCGCCGTAGTTGAAATCGTACTAAGGTCTTCCTGGTGGATTTCCAGATAATGCTTATACTAAGCTTTAACTTTAAAGTATCCCTCCGACAGCCCATTGCCGCAATAACACTGCACACGATCACAAATAAGCCCATCACATGTAGGTAAGTTAATGCAAACTTCGTGAATTTAACGCAAACGCTTTCTCGGAAAGGTCCACAAGTAAAGCCTGGTGATGGTGACGATAATGATGTCCGAATATGTGCATAAACATCTATTAACTTACACAAATCCTCGTAAAATGGCCTATTTTAATAGCAATATTATTTCCCATTATTTACATTTCTTCCTGCACGAACAAGATCTTAGATGGAAAACTTGTGAGCTTAAGCTGAAAAATGTAGGGTTACATGAGAATAATTAATGATAACGCCCTAACCGATTGTGTCCACGGCGACAACTTCCGAATAATTGTAAGCTACACCTTATGTATTATAGTGTCACGAAAGTAAACACAAACACAGAGAGGACAAGGACTTGCGGTCTTTACCTTCTCCTGTATATGGCTTCTTCTTCATCATCGTCGTGTGAATAGTCCACTGTTTGACATTAGCCTCTTCCAATGACAGGATTTTCCATAATCACCTCGCCCAGCGCAGGTTCTTATACCTCAGGGTACCAGACGCCTCGTACCTTTATTTATTCCGACATACGTCGAAAACCATTAGTTTTTCAAGGCGTTAACATTAGTCGACACTTACGACAGCCAAGAGAACATAGGCGACATGCGGCAGATTTTCTTACTCCGCCACCATACAACTAAATGTAATGCTTATGCTACAACATCGGAGGACGCAATACAATAACCAAACAAGAAAACGAATTATTTTTGTGTTACACAAATATTGACTTCGGCGGGGTTTGGAACCCAAGGCTCATGTCTCAACAGTCAGTTATGCTTTTAATCCACAATATGTACTCGTATATACAACAAGAACTGTGTACAACATTGCCAACATTTTTGCAATGCTGCTTGCATGACAAACATTAAGAGACTGAATAAATTATCAGTATCTAAAGTTAGATGCAAAGTGTAGGTACAATCGCATGAGTTTACTGCCATCAGTCGGTACGGTCGCCAGAACCTCGTCCGTTAATCAGGAGGGTGCGACGCTGCTATAGACACAATAAGTCCTCATTCTGTGATTGACACTTTGGTATTCATTTTCAATGAAACATTTCAAATAAACGCATATTTGACACAATGAACGAACATTTTTAGAATGTACAATTCGTATTCATTCGTGATGTTTCATTGGGAATCATAGTTTGAAATGAGTGACCGTGTAAAAAAGTTCCCTCTAATTCGGGAAAAAGTGTTTAAATTAAATTTCCTACGAACCTACATACAAAGAATTGTATATGTAGAACTGTCCCCTTCTTCGGAAGGTATAAACAAGAATAGGAAACGCTCAATAGGATTTTACAAATTTGCAGTACAAATAAAATTTACAAAATTGCCCCCTGAAAAGTACTAATTCTGAACTATGAAATGAAACTAATTTTAAGATTCTTATTGCTTAGATAAAGCGCACATAGCTGACATGAAACATCGAAGCCCAAGGAAGTCTGCAGTGTGTGATCATATTTCAGATCAGATTTATGTTATGGATCGAGAATCCACACACAGAATCCACAATGCAATGGTCACTGAGCCACACGGGCCTCATCAACCCCATGTTAAGAGTAATAAGGATAGTAAACTGCCTTTCTTCACGTGTGTGTATTTAAGAGTTGACTATGAGAAAAGTCATGGCCGATGGTAGGCAGCAGCGTTTAAGGTGTCAATCTGCCTGCCACACAGTGCGATTATGGCTAATCCTTTATTGGGATAAGCCTATGTCCACCAGGGGGCAAGGTGAAAACCATTAATTTCGAGCTTTGAAAGTAAACTTAACAGGCTGCGTACATTTTTTTATTTGTAATTTATAAGTCATTTTATTCAACCTTACTGCCCTTATTTAATCGATATTAATATTCCCGATTTGTACATCCCGGCTTACTCTTAGCCCGGTCGAGCTAACTCGGCACCTGGTGCATGAATGTGTTATGTGCTAACGGGAAGCGGTGTCGCATTCCAACAAAGTGCCAGGTTTGCTCCACAGTGTGGTAAAACCATCATCTCCATCATTACTAGCTATCCTTTCTAATCAACGGCCTCAATTTTTTACCAGTTTTTTACCAAGGCTTCGCTCGTATTAGTTTCAGGTTAGTAATAATATTTCATTAGCCGTTCAAAACCATTAAAGTATAAACAATATATTATTTACATCTTTGTAGCCGGAGTAAAATATATAAGTATGTAAGTATGTAGGCCACTGCGCAGCATTCAAATAATTAAAAATATAAAAAAAGGTTTACACACTTTATGTCCTATAGAACCATTCCATGTTACTGACGGAATAAAATTGTATCAAGATTTCTCTATTTCTATTACACCCATGGTCATCCATGAAATGCACACGATATGTAAAAGTGCTGCAAGTAGATAAGCAAACACAGTAAGCACTTACTTCGTCTTGACCTTACCGTATTCTAAAAGCATGCAATAGTTATAAGATACGAAAGGAAGGGTCCGATATAGTGATTTATATATGGAACGCAACACAACACAGACAGACCCGAATACTAATCATTTGTGTGTCTGTGTACATTCTGTGCATTAACAAAAAAGCAGCTGTGTCACAAATTGATATTGTATGCATTTTCTACTAACCGTATGGTAGTTGTTTGTTTGCTAAGCGTTATGCCTAGGATAATGTCATGATATGATACGGAACCCTCACAGAGCCATGTTTGCAGAATAAAACACTGCTATTTGATCAACGTATAATACGATTATGAACCACAGTCCGTATCTTCTTACAATCATCTTTTACGCCTATCCTATATCTAAACATATTATACTACACCTCCACCCTTAGTTTACCTAAATAACAAGTTTCTATAAAAATCTAACAAAAATTTTATATTAAAACTGTTATTTACTACGCATTAATTATGACACTATTAACTATTAACCGAACTTAGGCAATATAACAGGCGATTGTCTGTTTCTTACAGTATAGCGGTGGGTAAGTTCGGGCTCAGCCCGTCGTGCCCAACTATACTCCTGCCATCCCCACCACCGCGACTGGTAACGCTGCCGAACCCTCGCCAGGATTATCAATCTCATTAGATACCGAAACTAAAAATTACTACACATTATATACAAAGATTAAATGAACTGCGCCTTCCCGTATGTACGATGATGATCCTATCGTTTAATCTTACATTAAACCTGTGTCTTAACTAGTGATGTGACGTCCATCGATGCCTAAAATGTCATAGTCCGTATTGCCTAACCTAAACTGAACTTTTCCCTCTACCATTTCTTTCCCGTGCTGAAGATACGGTATAAAATATCATTTCCCACTACGCTGCAAACCGCCTGCTGCCATCTGAACTACTGGCGTCTTTGTACTGCGTAAACGCGATCCGCAGTTTTAAGCAGTCTAGTCGCATAATTTACGATCGGCCTAGTATTCATTTTTCCGTACTCTCTCCCGTAATGCAATGTTCAGTATCTCTGTACTAAAGAGGTTAATGTGTCTGCGTCTAAATTCTAAGAGAGTGCATTCTTTACGACAGGTTTTCAACTCATTTTCTACTGCACCGTTGAAGGGTCATACGGCGCAGAAAACATGTGTTCCATTCCGTTGTTATCCAAAAATTGTGGGAATTCAGAACTCGTGACAGGTGGGCCCTTTCGGATAGAAACTAATTGCTTTGGTCAACCAAACCGAGACCATATTTTTTTATGGCTTTGCTAAAAGTAATTTTTATTAAGTCTGTCCATTTAGTGCACTCGTCAATGATAACTAATTATCTATTCTCTGCGATTGGACCAAAAAATTCAACCTGTAATCGGGATCAAGGACGATCAGGCCAAGGCCACGAACGAATCGTGTGGGAGGGCAGCGCGTCTGCAGTCTCCAAGCACACCTGGCACTTCTAACATTTCTATGTTTTCATCTATTTCCTTTCTATGTTCTCATTCGTAACTATGCGCTAACCTCATTTGTTTTAACCGTTCGACAAGTCGTGCAAGTCTTTCAAAACTTTTGACCTACAGACACTTGGGATCACTCCCCGAAGAGCACACATTACGTAACATAACTCCGTATAAAATTCTTATTTTCTATAATAAGATGGTACTAACTATTTAATGACCAATTCACCCGGCATGAATGCTCAGAATGGTGTAGTGTAAATTTTCATTTTTAGTGCACTATAATCCAAATGAAATTCCGTCACGAAATGCAAATATATTTGCTCCGCTTTCTTCACAAAGGCTTAGTTCATTTAAAAATAAATAAATTGTTTACAACATAATTACACAAAAATAACAACATCATTTCTATAAACATTTTTTAAATAAATTACACTCGCGGAATGAATTATTACACTGAACGGAGTATTCAGAGATTCAAATGTGTCACTTTTTTGTATGAAAACTTAAATTTCTATTTATGAAAATCAAGGTCAGTGTTTTTATTAAATTTTAGCTAGTTAAAAGCTCGTATGAACGACAATATCTACTCCGATTCGCAAAACATGACCTTCTCAGAGAAAAACTGACAAGAAATTCTAAGTCTGTTTTATAACGCTATGTTGCAATAAAATCAGTAACGTCAAATGTATATTTTTCTTAAATGACAATTTATTCAATATATCAGTAGCCAAGGGACTTGCAAGTGCAGACGAAGAGTTAATTGCACGAATCATTGTTGCACAATATTTTGATCTGTTTAATAGTAGCCGTTTTTTTAACAAAGTTTCTTTAATTAGTTTTTTTAATTGTATGTCAGATGTGTTGACGGAAGTCAAAATATTAGTCTGATTGAAAAGTTCATTTAATTATTATATCAGTATCGTGACCGGTTTCACCCTACGGCGCCTTCAGAGTATTCAATACAATAGTAATAGTCAATTAGACTAAGTAGTTACTAACTAGTAAACTAATAGATACTAAATCCGTTCATTATAGCATAAGACTAACATACTTTCACAAATTGATTATTATGTATGTAAATTTGTACTATTTATTTATATTATTATTATAAATCGCAGTAGTTAACGATAAAATAGTTGTTAAAGGTTAACGGTTTTTTTTTTAGGAAAGCGGCAAACGAGATAGTGGCTCACCTGATGGTAAGCGATTACCGTCACCCAAGTATATCTACAACACTAGAGGAGGATGCGTTGCCGGCTGTACAGGATATTTGGATGATAGGCGGAAAGGATGAGAAGGGGGATGGGGAAGGAAAGAGGCCCTCCGGTTACCTCACTCACCGAACGAAACACAGAAGCACAAGATGAAGTAGATTCACACCGGTATTCTGCGAGGCCGTGGAACCTAGCCGGCCGATTTCATAATAAAGTTTTAACCAAACTAATGAGAGTTTTTAATATAGAGATAAATTCATAATCGTTTTTAACAGTAAGTGATAATTTAAATACCTTCAAAATTCAACGTCATTCTGCTCATAGAGTACATTATTAAAACTGAAAACTCAGCTTACTTAGTTACATATGATATAATGAATAAAGGTTCTTGTCATAGTAACATTATAGAATTCGTCATAAGTGTGATCGATAAACATGTAGCATGTAACAAAAAGCATGTAAAAAAAAGGAAAAAAAAATTAGCTACTACGTAATAAAAACCGCTATTTTTACAGCATAGATATGGACACGAATATTTCCTGTTTAGGTCAAATTTTTTGGCATATTACCTATGCAGGTACACCGAAGCTTAAAATGAAAAAAACACTGAACTGTCACTCAGCTGTCAGTGCTGTCAAGCTGACAGAAAGATTTGTTATTGTTATTTTGTTTGCAAAAATACATAAAACATATTACAAAGAAAAAAGAATTAATATTGTAATAATATTCAATAGTTATAGAAAAATATTTACCAGCGATATCTACTGTAATGAAGGAATCTAAAATGAGTACTCACCTCTCTGGAGGTAGATTAAATGTATCGTTGCTTCAAGAAGCTATGAGAAAAGAGTTACTAAATCTTCTACAGCTATGTGAAGGACCAAAAGTAAGTCTTTAAGCTCAAATAGACCCAAATAAACTATGTAAAATGTATAATTTGTGATAATAATACATATTGTATTGCAATTAGGTACTTTGCAATGTTTGAAAACTTTTAAAATATTTTTACCAATAGTTTAATTGTACGTAAATTTTTAATGCCGTAAATTTTTTAGCATAGTCTTAGTGATTTCTAATTTTCTAAATTTCCATTGTAGTAAATAATCCCTTTAAAACTATATTTTCTGGATTTTATCGCTTTCAATATTAGTTTTTAAGTTCCCGGTTTAGTTCTTGTGGTTAGGTCCTTGAAACGAGTTAGGTCTTATAAAGAAGCGCTCAAGATTTACATCTTTAAATTTCTTGAGATTGCCGGGACCAAGTCCTCTTTCTTATGTGTCAAAATTTCCACTAAATGTGACATTTGAGGAAGTGCTAAGATCTTAAACCAGGTAATTAAAATATTGTTACAAACAGTGATTCATCAAGAACATACTGGTCTACATTACATAACTGTGAGCACTTTCTGCATAGTTTGATCCAAAATTTATACTTAAAAGCTGCAAGTAGCCCAAATTAACTGTGACATCAGGGTGTCTACCCTTTTTTTATGAGAATGTATATCTAATTCAGTCTCATCTAATCTAAAATGGAACTAAAAGGTATTAAAAATGCCTAACAGTGGGTTATTTTGCCACAGAGGACTTCACATAGTATGGCTATAATTTGAAAGATGTTTAAATAAACAACTAATATATCAACTAGTTTATTTAACATTATATTTGATTAATATTATTTTCCTGTGTACCAGGTTACAATTTGGGATGAATGGCTTGCCGGTCCAGTTGGTCTTGTTGCTCAATACTCACTTCTAAAGGAACACGAGGTGGCCGACATGTTTCCCTTGCGCCCAGGCAGTCTGCCCAGCATCGCAGTCAAGCATATTGTGTTTATTGCTCGCCCTAAACTGGTTTTAATGGACTTGGTTGCTGATTATATTCTTTCTCTCAGGTCAATTCTGGAGTTCTTATTCTGATTTTGTTTTGTTTCTTTTTTTCCTATTCTTTATCAGTGTTTAGTCCACTGATGGACTTAAGCCATAAGACATGTCAACAAAAATTTAAATTAGGTCTACTAAACTCAAGGCCATTAAAATTTATTACAAACTACCATTAAACATAAGAATTTAAACTAAATTAAAAAAATTCACTCAATAATTCTGTAGGACAAAATGAAATCAAGATATAATTAGAAATACAAAATATGTAGCTACTTTTGTAATAAATAATTAAAATTTAAACTAAAGCATTATATGTTTATATATATGTTACTTATAGATGATTATACAAAAAGAATCAATGAGAACATGAAATAAAAGAAGAAAAAAAAATTGTGTTGATTTGCTATATTAGTTTAATATTTTGTTTTAGTATTACTTTAGTGTTTATAATATTACTAATAGATGAAATATTGCTATAACCTATGTGGGTTAATGTTGAACTGTATTACTGCATTATTTTAAGACCCTTAGTAAATGACATGAACATAAATTATTATTGAAACAATTATTGAGCATAGGTTAGCGATTGCAGTTCAGATATCTCACACTTAAGAAACTGCTGCTTGCCAATTGCTTGTCTGAATAATCGAGGCCTGTTATATTTGAGATGAATTTTCCCCCATCTGTTGAAGTTCTTCTACCATTATAGGGTGACAGATTCTATGACTGTGACAGGTTGTTTAATTATAATAAATTGTAGTAGTTAACCAAGGTTTAAATTAACTATTTTCAGTAGATGTTGCTTGTGTATAACAAAAAATATTTTTTTTTCTAACTCAAATTAATCATTTTCTTAAATTTGGTTATAGGTCAAAACAAAGTTTTCCTGTGGAGTTCCACCTATTCTTCGTCCCAAGGAAAAGTGAGCTATGTGAAAAACATTTGAAGGATCGAGGAGTTCTTTCAAACCTATGCATTCAAGAGTTTAAGTGTGACATTTTCCCATTTGATAGTGATGTTATGTCCTTGGAACTGCAGAACGATTTTAGGTATCACAGTATTTAATTGACTATTACACTACACTACTTCTGAGCTGTGTCAGGGGTAGGGAGTTTAATTAAAACTTTACAGTTTCTTAATCTAGAAGTGTTGTCAGTTGTGTCTGTTACACTTCATCTGACCCTTCCACCGATCTTATCGCCTCTGTATTTCCGCTAACTGTTGCGGATCTGTAATATATCCTGCGCCGATAATAACTACTGATTATTAATAAAGTCGATTAGGTCTAAATCGGCCAAGAGAGCTCCATCATCAACATAATTATCATATTTTGTTATTCCTTTAACACGTTGTTAACATACAGCGTGTGTGCGACATTATTGACAACCCTGCGCCGACGATCGACGTGGTCTTCGATCTAGGTCTCGTTAGCCTAGTTACCAGCTAAACTACTGGACTTGTGTAATTTATATTTGGTGTATGACCTAGAAATGGACGGTAGAATATTGCGTTAAATATAATGTCAAAACGTTGCATCCATTCTGTTTATGCTAATGCCTTGTGGGTCTTGCAAGTTTTTAAAGTTCTTTTGTTTCTTCTTATGTAAAATTTAATCTTATTAGCCTAATTAGTTTTTAGGTTAATCCTTTTAGACACAGACAAATAAATCCCTTCCATTTTATTTATTTGGATTGATTTATAGAGAGAACTACTTAGAAGGCGACCCCACGTGCCTTTATAATGCGGCGCAAGCGTTACGCACTATTCAGCATTTGTACGGAATCATTCCCCGAGTCTTCGGCAAGGGACCCGCCGCTAAACAGGTTTATAGCAATTAATGTTCTACCACCATACAAATAAAAGCATTTCTCCAACAAAGTTGATCATATTTATTTATTAACATTTTTTTTATTGGACCGAGGTGAAAAATGAGCTAACTGTCCACCTGATGGTAAGTGGCTACTGCAACCCAAGGTCATGCAAACAACTTCAATCGAAGAAGGTTACAGATGCGTTGTCACCTTTGTGAACTAAGGTAGAATGTCTCGCAGCCTGTGATTATACTGGCTCTCTTTACCTTTCAAACCGGAACACCACAGTTGATGGCGGAATTATAGTCTTAAGTATACTAGACTGAAATAATCCCGTTCATGGACCAACCGTCAACCCGCCTGCCAAGCGTAGCGACAACAGAAAATCCACCCATTGTGCGAGGTCTTTATCCTGCAGTGTTAAATATATATTATTATATTTTTAGCATATCATATATAAAATACATATTTAGTAATAATACGACGGAGAAAAAATATTTTGTGCTTCAAGCCTCTTTTCTTCGAGAAAATAATAATTATAGTTATCAGACAAAATATATTACATCAATTAAATCTTTCCGGCTGTCAGGTATGGGATTTACTTTGTCGTCTGAATAAAGAAGACCAGGGCACGCCACCTAAAGGCTCGACTACATCTTGCATCGACCAGTTGCTGCTGATAGATCGCGCGATCGATTTTACCAGCGTCATGGCCACGCAGCTCACTTATGAAGGTCTCATTGGTAAGTATGCAAGTCGTTTAATCGAGTTATGAAGTTCGAAATAAAATTGTCGTCAAGTAAGGTCCATGATCGTATGAGTATCGTAAAAGTCGAAAGGTAAATGCCTCCGACAGACGGCGAAACAACCATATAAAAATGCCAGACTATTCAGTCCAGTGATGGACACGGTAATAAAATTGATTTGACTGCAATCGGTCTGCTCGTCAAGCGGGCAATGTGAGGCATATGTTAAGCATTGGATGGCGTAAGAAGATATTGCGTCCAAAATATACAAACAGTACACGTTCCATAATATACATTGTATATTATGGAACGTGTGCATACGTACCATAAATACAACGGTTGTACTTCCAATGCTTACGGCGTGTGCGCCAATCACTGTGAGAATTTGTTATAAGAAGTTGATGATATACGTCTACATATTTATGATTTAGTAGATTTTTGTTTAAAATATTTTGGAATTCTGTTCTAGCCAATACTATTTCGTTAAAAATATTTACTAAAATCAACATGCTTTCTGTATCGGAATTTACGTGCGTATATAATTTAACAACTCTGAAAGCTGTACATTCATGCAACTTTGCCAAACCCAAATCCCAGAGATGGGGAGGAGCATAACAGTACTCACTGCCCAATATGATTATGGGCAAACTTTCCATGCTTAGCATGTCAGTACTTGTGGGCGCTTTAACGGAAAGGCATTCGGTTATAGCAATGAATTACAGGGTGTAAACGACAGACAGACGAAGCAGAAAAACGCGCCGAGGGATTCCGATCCATTTTTATTTTTTACTTTAATAGACGAATTGTACGGTATAAAGAGCTCAACGGCGACCTTCCCGGGTGAAAAGTTCGTGAGCGCGGACGACGCCACTCCAGAAGTGACGGCCCGGGAGAAGAAACGAGTCATACTCAACTCCAGTGAGGAGTTGTTCGCCGAACTGCGCGATTGTAACTTCACATCGGTGAGTTAATAAGGTTCTATCAATCTGCTTTAGCCTTCTACGGTACTATGAATCGTCTCAAGGCGCGCAACTAAGTTCGATCTTCGAATTCACGCAATTAGGTGCTGCCTTGCGTATGTCGTCGTACCATGTTGCTAGTGGATGTTCCAAATTAATAACAAATTAAAATTACAATATTAGGTATGGTTTGATGGACGTTACGATTAAATACAGACTGTTGCATACAAAACGATAACTCTAATCTTGTATGAAATAAAATTGCGCTGTATTTTAGCTGAGCTATTCATAAATTAGCTCTATTTACTACGTAATAAAGTTTCCATTAAATGTGTTTCATGTTCCACAAGGATAACGCTTATATTTTTAGGTTCGCAGAAACATTTCATATACAAATCGGTGAACATTTGTTTACATAGAAATAAACAAAATTTTAATTGCAATTCCTTACAAATTTGATTTAAATTTAAGTAACCATCGAGGTGCCAGTGTCGCATATTTTTTTCCTCGACGACATTTTCCAATAAATAAACAAAAGTATATTATAAAGACAACTACAGTCCCAGAAGCATTAGTGTAAACCGGATCGATCGTGTTTCTTTGCTTTCTCCTACTGTATTCTATTGGTTAATGATGATCACGTCATCCTAAACCACGGCTAAAACTTACGACGCTAAAAATATCGGCAGCTGAAAGTTGCGCAAGAAATAAAGGAATAAGTGCCACATGGGCACATTCCTCTGTTCCGTTCCATATCCGATGTAACCTTAATGCAATGAGGTCAAAGGAAGGGTGAGATGTAGTCTCAAAGATGTTATCGCAACAATACTCTAAAACGAATAATTAATGTGTTGCACAACGTTTGCCTTCGTTTGGGTTTCGAACCCGGGACCCTCAACATGATCATCAGTAAGCGACGCAGATAGGTCAGACACGGCAGTACAAAAAAAAATATTGTGCTTTATTTCTTTTATGTACTTATAGCTTCCGGTTTACTTACACCAGGTTGGTGCAGCGTTGTCGAAGAAGGCACGTGTCATCAAGACGCAGCTGGACGAGAGGCACAATGACAAGTCTGTACAAGAGATAAAACAGTTCGTGGCCCGCCTGCCGCAGATGCTTGCCAACAAACAATCTTTGGCCACGCACACAGCTATTGCCGAATATCTTAAGGAGGTGAGCCTCTTACAGACTTTCGACTCTTAAGCTTACAAACACTCTTTATGTTTCCCTATATAGGCCCCTACCAATGGAAGGCCGTCCTACAATCGCCACTGGCCAATTGCCAATCGCAAGGCTACTTAATACAATCGGACGATACTCTGCGAAAACTTTTTTCAAATTAAAGAAGTTATTTCGCTCTATTCCGCTAAAAAATCATAAAACGATACATATTACCTAGTATGAAGAAAAGAAAAGCACCACGCTCCCTCCCACAAATGCATCCACTACTTCCACACCAAGCACGTTCCCGCAACAGTCAGACTCCGGTTTTACCTCGCCACAAGGCATTATCGAGCCGATTAGAATCTGCTACGTACAAACGCCGATACACTTTGACTGTTTGAACGGAATAGGACGCAATAACTTTATTCGAATGCCTGGTACTACCTTAAGAATAATACCTTAGAAAACCCTGCACGTCTACAATGTGCGGTTAGACATTGTCCGAAATTGTTATTCCGCCATCTGTGGTACATCGTGTCATTTTCATGGCTTCCTTTAGTCGACAGTCTTACGAAACCTACGGGCAGAAAAGGGGCGACAGGTTTTCTTACGCTTGCACTACACGCCCTACAAACGTAAACCGAGACGCACTCAACGGGATCCATGGTTTAGCCATGTAAAGTAGTATACTTTAAATCCAATCGCGAAGTGAGAAGAGTCGAGGGTAGGAATAAAAAAAGTTGTCTTCTGAACTCCGTTGTTTGTTACATTGTTACTACAAGAATGTGTCCCGTCTATCAGTCGTCAGTCGTCGACCTTTCATTCATTTGGACTGATCAGCGTTCAAGATCGCTTTTGATATCTCTTGTTTTTATAATATGACGAGCTAACAGTCGTCCACCATAGAATACTGCAACCAGTTTTAAACATAGAATGCAAATACTTTGCGTCCTCTGAGGACTAAGATGGAATGTCCCACAGTCTGTCATTGTCCTGGCTGTCCTTTCTACTGTCTATACCTTTCAAAATAATGAATTTAACATAACAGAAACATTACAGTGGTCGCAATGCTGATTGACGGCAGAAATAGACAAAAGTGTGGTACCTATCTAGCAGGCTCTTATACTCTAATCGAGCAACGCAAAGCGAGAAAGTGAACTGAATGGATCTTCGTCAAACCTACCTACGTATTCCTAGTATTCAACATAAAAATGACGTGATATTTTAACTTTTTTTTATTAACCAACACTCATTAAGTAATAACTAATTATGAACTTCGAATATCAGTGACGGAAATCTTGACATATCGATAACGCTAAAAGTCCCATTCCATTTGTATAGCATCCTAACAAGCCTCAAATATTCACAAAAAATAATCCGCAGTAGACGTATATACTTAACTCGAGGCGTGTTACAGCAACAGAAATTCTGTAGTTATGACACATTAAAGGTTATGTATCTTAAGTAGACAGAAACATTAATGATATTAATTGCATAGACTAGTCAGAGAGCAACATGCTAAAGCATATGAGGGTAACGGCGTAGAACCCACGAACCCGCCCCTGGTAGGTATTGGCAAAACTTCACACCAGCTTACCTACTGGCCATTTTTGGTCCCATTTTCCAAGACCCATTTTCAACAATGGACGTTAATACGTATAAACGTTTTACATAAAAATTAGATTCAAGACATTTTTGAGTTTCTTTCAGACCACGGATTCCTTTGAATTCCATGATACGATACAATGTGAAGAGGACTTTTTGAACTGTGTGGACAACGACAAAGTGTGCTCGTTCATCGAAGACCTAATCGCTCAGAAGTCTCCTCTTACTAAGGTAAATCCATAAATATGTACCTATAAATGTATCCTGAATAAGAATTGTCCATTCCTATTTGAGTTAGTAAACAACGACGATATGCAAGAACGCTTTTACACACAGTATAATTCATGACGCTAGTACAAACATCATATCATGTAGAATTTTGAGGGTTGACAACATGAATATATAATACTAAAAACGTTATATAAAGCACATATCGACTTTACTGGAAAGGATGGTGCACCGACCGTAGAATCAACGGAGCTAACATAGTTGTAAAAATAAATTTTATAACCTAAATGATAATCCCCTTCGTTGCCCGTACTGCCAGGAGATGAGTAAACCTCAAGTCTTATATGTCCATTATTGGAATTTTCAAGCTTAATTTGAAGTTCTTAATTTACGTCTGTGTACCTTTTAAATTAGCTCCTATTGTCATCAAGCAACACTAATTGTAATAGGTTGATGTTGTTTGAAACATGGGCCCTGGGTGCATATCTCAACGGGTGCCAAATTTTGTGCAATATGTTTTCGGGTCTGGAAGTATGACTGTGCCTGTCTTGTTGCACCCTGCCAATGTTTTGATATGAATGAATTGGCGCTAATATTTATATACTATAATTTATAAATCATATTCAAACGAAAGATGTACCAGGACATCATGATGAAATGTAAACTTGACTTTGGACATAGTTACTACTATGAAACAAAATAAACTCTCACGACCGTATACTCATTAAAGGGGCGGTCAGAGGTAGACATTTATTTGAACGAAATCGACTCTTTTCGGAGGCAGATCCCCTAACCCTTCGGTTATCGTGCCATTAATAATAAGTTTCCTTTTCAGATTCTTAGACTGATATGCTTACAATGCGTGACCGGTTCGGGGTTCAAACCCAAGCTACTAGAGTATTATAAACGAGAACTAGTGCAGGTGTACGGGCTCCAAACTTGGCTGACGCTCTGCAATCTGGAGAAGTGTGGCTTGCTACGAACACAGGTTGGAAATCGGCAGTATGCTGTGCTGAGAAAGGTAATATATACATATATATATATATAATTGACAGCCTATTAATCCCACTGCTGGGTACAGATCACCTCTGTATTCCCAGGGTTACAGAAACGGGAAGAGTATACATAACTAATCCATTTCAGGTCCACTTCATGTTCTCAAAAAAAAAATATTTCTCAGAGTGCAGGTTTACTCACGATTTTCCTTCATCACCGTGCATGAGAAAAATTGCTCGCCTGCTTAAAATTATCTTTATCAGCCTGTACAAATCATCTGCTAGACAAGCCATAGCGGGCATGCCATGCATGAAAGATTTTCCCATTTACACTACACTGGATACGCGGGTCAGTGAGCGCAGTGTTAGTACCCACGCACCAGATATGCTGCTCATCCCTAGGTTGGGATTTTGGTTCGGAAAATTCTGGTGGATTTTCGGAAGATTACGGTCGTCCCTTTCACGTCCGTTAGTCGGAGTCAGTTAGAAGGAGGACAACGACGTTAAGGAAAGGCTAGTAGGTATCTTCCCTCTTACACTAGAGAGAATGTAATTACATAAGCCTGTGTGTTAGTTGCACGTCGTTTTCAGTCTGTGACAGTCTAGACATGATCGACTTAAACGTTGCATGAACTAGTCGTTAAAACCACATTACCACCTACAAAGAAGCGTTGAAAAACCGAGCCACATTCAGTAATGATTTACTAAGTGGTAGACTAAGAAAGACACACATTTATTTGGCAATTACAAAACAAAACACAAAATAAAATAAAAATAAATATATATTAAACGCATGCAATTTCGGATATATATTTGTTCTACCTTTCAGACTTTACATCTAACAATGGATGAATCGGAACTAGATGCAAATGAAAAAAGCTACCTGTCAAGTAAATACGTACCTTTAGTAGTACGCCTTAGCGAACACATTGCAAAGAATAAGTCATGGACTGGTAAGTATTCTTCACCTTCATCGGCCTGCTTTAGTCCACTCCTAAACCTAGGCCTTACTAAATGTTTGTACGCAAGACTAAAAATACGCAAACCTGTGACGAGCAGCAGCATGACCTTTCTAGTGCTACCATGGCCAAACCGCATGCCAAGCGTTGCGATTACAACGAATCCTGCAGCTGGGAGCGACCTATGTCCAACTGTAAACCGTTAAAAGGCTTTTACAGAAAAATGACGGGCGATAAACATATGCATAGCATAGCATTTAATAGTTGTTGGCAATATACTTACGATAAAAATGCTTTGAGATGTGGTATCGGCGAAAGAACCTGAACCAACCCGATACTTCCCGAGGGTCGTAAGAGACGACCAAGTTAAAAGCCTTGAAAATCGCAATGGCTGCCGACAAATTTAAATATTACATTCATAATCTGTACACATATTATTTACACAAACTATCGTAGTGTTATCAGTAGGTACGTGACATCACAGGATGAGTGCGCCAACCATTTAAATATAATTTATATCCAAGTGCAGATATATTAGCTCGCATGCTATTTTTATCATTGTATATATTTAATCTATTTATAGCGCCCAGCTTCAAGTCAGTTCTCTATAATCATCTCTATAACCTTGATATACACTTTAGTTCCATTTAACACTAGTCTATTCTGACCTGATTTAATCGACGTTACGCATTTTGGATGATTATACATTTGCTATGCAC
This sequence comes from Bhutanitis thaidina, assembly GCA_029286595.1. Lineage (NCBI taxonomy): Eukaryota > Metazoa > Arthropoda > Insecta > Lepidoptera > Papilionidae > Bhutanitis > Bhutanitis thaidina. The sequence goes on from JAGSMS010000016.1 coordinate 6,353,797, forward strand.
ACTGACATACTAACTGAATCAAAACCCATCGTAATAGTGAATGAAAAGACGAACGTACGGTTACTAAACGGATTGGAGGACTGCACATGTATTTCAACATTTTCATTGCTTAGACATGCATCACTTGAGAACGACTGGACCGATTTGGCTTTTTTTCTAAATGATCGTAATAGTCCGAATTAGGTTTTTACGAGAAAAATTTAAAACAGCCTGGAAAATTGGCAAATTCGAGGACAACTGAAAGTTCTTTTTTCTATAGGGTTTTTATTACTATAACTTTAACCATGATCATAAAATAACATGCGTAATTCTTTTTTATTTTGTTCGTTATTGTCCTGGAAAAGTGTGTGTGTGTGTAATAAAATTTATATATTTGTACCACCAACTTCCGCGGCCCACTTTTCACATGTCCTGTATAATGTGACTCGTCGCCGGGTTTACTTCCAGATTTTGTCATGAGACTTCCAGGGCTTTTCCCATACTCAAGTTATGTCATTTCCACGCGGCATTATTGCATTTATTGGTGAAGAAAAAAAAATAAGTTTGTATTGTCCTTCCAGGTATTGCAGATGTATTAAATTCTCTCCCCGGACCTTCAGTTGATGAACTTCAGACATTACAGCCCCGTATGGCGCGCCGAAACTCTATCTCTAGTGAAAATTCCTCCTCACTTGAGAATCCACGAGTGATACTTGTATTCTTTATTGGAGGATGCACTTATCATGAAATATCTGCTCTCAGAAGTATTAGTCAGCAGGAAGATTCTAACGTTGAATATGTCATATTAACAACTAAATTAATTAACGGAAACACATTCATCGAATCTCTTATGGAGAATGAATAGGTAATAGTTATTAATTGTGCTTTCAATATGTATTTGTAAAACCAAAGTATTTGATTATGCAATATAACATTAAACTGTTTTGTGGTTTTTTTATACAACCTTTACACAACTCTATTATTATTTTGTTCAATATCCTTTTTTCACTTAATACACATGGCTTGTTGCAGGCTTATATCAATAATGTTAACAATAAGCTACTGCTAGATTAGATTTCTTATAATCAAAAGTTACAACTTAAGGTCTACGATTTTTTTGAAAATCACTATTTCAAATTCTAATTTGGTTTTACTCTATGAAGTGTATTAAAGTGGGAGTGCAGTGTGTAGAATAATGGAAATCTTTAAAGTGAGTTATCATTATTGTTTCAAACTTGAATATTAATTCATATAAAAATCAAGCAACAAGAAGCAATATTTTTTTCTAATATCACTGTATACATTCACACATCCTAGCCTTTTTTCAGTCTATTAGTCCCCTACTGGACATAGATCTTTTCATGATCGCACCAACAAAAGCTAGCAGGCCCGAAAGATTCATCTCAAGATTTTTCATATTATCAAGCCTGCAATATATTTACATAGAACTATACCACAGCAGTTTGTTAAAGAATTTTATTCACAATGGGGCATTGCTGTTGACTAGTGGTAAAGTATTGTTTTTGTTGGGAGACTTAGAACAAGAAGTTATGGAGGTTAAGTGTGACTATTCATCCAGTATATTCTTGGACTAAAATGGCACAAAGAATAAAAGGCTCAATGATAATTTTGAATATGAGATTTATCATAGGGCTTTAATATAAATTTATACAAAATAGGATTTGATCTAAAATTACTTTTCTTCAAAATTTTTATGAGTTACTAGCTGAACCTTATCATGCTTTAGAGACTATTTTTGTAAGTACTGAATAAAAAAAATTTTTTTTGTTCCTAATCTTCCCAGTAAAGAGATGCTAGTATGAACACAATGAAATGAGTTAGGGAGATTATAAGGGACAAACAAACAAAACAACATTATTTTTCCAATGAGCCATTATATAATGCAGCTGAGATGTCACTAATTGAAGGTATTGCAAATGCAGTATTAACAATCCATAGGTGAGGACCGTGTGAAACTGTACAAGTTTAAACTGCATGTTCTATGCATGTGCATAGGGCACATTATCTTATGTTGAACATGCAAATTCTGTACTGAAGTGGGACTGAAATATTCATTTGAATTTTGTAATTCTCATGTCTTTTATTCAAAATAAATGTCTTTATTATTAAGCTGATGGGATGCTCCTTTTCAATTGTCTTAATTTTTTTATAAATGTGATATTATAAAAAATGTGTTTGTATATTCTACATAACAAGCCATTATTCACATAGTGTTTATCTAAAATAAAAAAAAATCAGGGTACTTAATTTCCTACCTTTGCTCTTATTAACATATTTTAAATGTTAACTAGTAGAAATAATAAAAATAGTTAGTGGGTAATGAAAACGTTTTACTGTGGCATATTTTAAATACTTATACATTTTTTTCAATCTTTTTAATATTTTATTTTTTCTCAAATAAGATCTTGTTAAATATGAAAAATAGCACCATTATCAGCCTATTTAAACCCAATGCCGAACATAGGCCTTTCCAAGAAAGCTTCAGCAAGGGAGATGGATTGATGAGCATAGTATTGATAACATTGCATTATTAGATACTGCTATGATATCACAAGTCTATGAGATTTGGGTTTGGTGACTTTTGATTGATTTTCTGTCCTTAGTCCGGTGCCAGAGATTTATTTGTTAGCTAACAAAGTGCAGACGAGGTTGCCATTTTGAGAAAGACAATGTTACATTCCCTATTCCACCCTACCAAAAACATAAAAAAAACAAAACTAAAAAATCTGTGAAACGGAAATAGATAGCTTTGATATTTCTGCAAAATAATCAGTCAGTCTAAATTTAACAAAATATACATTTTTATTTTTGCAGACAACCCCTGATTACAGAACTTCTTAAACAATTTCTATACTACTAAAACAATATATGGGTTGCACATGGCATGTCTAACTGACATGGTTATGGCATAGTCTGCTATTAGCTGACAGTATCTTAAATAAAACATAAATAAATACCATAAAAAACCATGAAACTGTGGTTTATTAAAATTTCATATTCATTAACTTGCATATAATATAAACATTAATTTGATCAGTTTTTAAATAAACTTACAAAATTCTGCATGCTTACTATCTATATATTACAGTATTAAAGCTTTAGCATAATAAAAGTAAACTTCTTCCATAACATACTTTCTGAAATTTGCGAGTGACTATTCTCATAAATATTCATTACTTGTATACTTTGTGATGTTGGATTTCTTTGGTGGTGCCACTAACACACCAAATTTCTTTGCTAATAACACTAGTTTTTCATTTTCATAACCAATCTCTTCCTTGTAACACCTAAGCATCATTGGCATGACTGTATCTAAAATAAATTTGAAATTCTTCTGAGCATAGCTCGAATCATTTCCTATAGAGAGCTTAAGGCGACTGTTAAACACTGCATGAATACACTCATCCAAGACATCCATCATATCCTTTGTTACAAGCTTCAGACCGAGTTTCTGTACAGTTATTACAGACTGTGCAAACCATATAGTACTACTAGATAAGTCTACCCAAGTCTCATTAATTATGTACTTAGCTAAGATAAGGCCCAAATTTTCCATCTGTAATAAGAATTTATTAACACCAGCTTTTGTATGCATATTTACCGGAGTCCATTTATCTTCAGACACTTTCATTTTCATTGAATCAACAATCTTCTCTTTATACTCTCTTAGAGCCTTTACAATTGGAGTTCTCAAGCAACTATTCATTTGGAACCTTAAATCAAGACCAAATTCACAAAATAGACTGCATTGATCTCTCATACTCTGTACACATTCCAAAACTGAGTCTAAAGCACACTGTGGGGTGAACACTTGCTTTATAATTTGACTCATTAAAATCCTTAATTGCATGCTAGCCCACACTATGAAAGCACTTATTTTGTTCTTAGGGAACAGGGTAATAAATTCTGTTAAGGTATCACTTAGTGAGCAAAAAAAAACTTCACCCACTTGGTTTACGTAACTGTGAATTGAGCCTTCCAGTTGTACTCCTTTCACATGAGCTTTTACAGTATGGCTACATATATCTAGAAACAACTCACATGCTTGACTGGTCATGTTAAATTTGTTGAGTATTAACACAGGATGCCTAGAAGATCTTAGGCCTCCTCTTGGACTCCAGTTATGGCTCACATCAAGTTCTTTCAGCAATATCTCTGTTAAAACTTTTTGCTTTTGTTCTATTCTCTTCAAAATACTTGCCCTCTGGGGGTGAGTTTTGAACTCCTCAGTACTTAAAGTTTTTTGAGCTGCCACCATTAACTCATATGTCTTTTGAAAATGTCTTTCAACAATTAACACATCCAACTCCTCAGTGACATCAGATAACCAATCTGGTAATGGAGTTATTTGAGGTGATGGTAACTCTTCAACTGAGAGACTAGGAGAATCTAGAAATTCAGATTTAGGCTTCTCTTGACTTTCCTTTTTCTTTTGTTTAGAATTTTCTTTCTCTATATGCATTTTCTTAACTATATCAAACTTATCTAACCAGTCCTTTTTAATAGCTAGACTATTGCACTGAAATACTCTTGTATCTGGAAAAGCTAAAACCTTAAATGCTTGCTTAACAGTTCCCAAATCACGTACATTTACTACTGCTAGAGTGCTAATTGGGTAACTTGTTTGAAACTTATATCTCATAGGGCCACGGCGGTTTGAAATCCAAGAGGTTAACATTAAACAATCACTGAATAAATACACATGCATTCTTTGTAAGGCAGTGTTTTCTTCTGCATCAATTTCCAACAAATCACCCTCATGAAGTAATGTTCTGTCTGGCACATCTAAAATATTCATGCATCCTTCCACTTTTTCTGTGATAAGATTAAGCTTATTTTTTCGCTGTTCTTCAGCTCTCTCGGCTTCCAAGTCATGATTGTCAAGTGACTCGCGGGAAATGGTGTTATCATTACCTAAAATTGACGCTTGGGATAACGTTATAAGCACAGTGCGCTGTTCACTAAGCAAATGGGACAACTTATACATTTCAGCTTCTAGGTGGGATATCTCCGTAGCCGTCTCAATAAATTGCATATAGTTCTCGTAAACATTTTTCTTGAGGGCACTGGCGGTCTCCTCGGCTAAAGTTTGTATTTTCTCCTTTTGCTGCTGCAACTCCTCCCCTCCGACACATGACTTCGCTAGCTCTTTTACATAGCGATCAGGTACAAACTCTGGTACAGAAAATTTCTCCATGTTTAGGTCGGACATCGTTTTGCATTAATGTTTACTATTTCGTGGAGCGATAATTTGTATAAAATACTGTTTCACTCATCATTCGATAAATCGAACGACAGGACAGACAGGACGTATCAATCAACCCACCAAATGTCAAAGTCAAATCAAACTACCTTTGACGTTCCATTACATCCGTTTCGTATAAGAGTTTTTAGTATTGTTTTTAACTTATTTTTTTATTTGTCTTCATTAATAATTTTATTTAAAATGTTTCCGTATTTATGGCACAAATATACATAGAAAAAATGTATTTATCGCTGAAATAACGTAGGAAAAGTGAAGAAAAACCAGTATTTTTTCTAATGAATTATCATATACAGAAATACAAAATAATAAAGGCAAATATTATAAATATCCCTATCAAATGGCATAAATATGGAAGAATTATAAATTTGATAGCGTGGCTATGATTCCGTGTAATAGTGACCACATTATCACAAATAATGTAATCACTACGTTATAGCAGTAAAAGTGAGTGCGTCGGAGCGGTGTTTTCTGATATGTAACCTGTTGACTGTGACTAATTATTAGAGTACGTTGTTTAAGCGAAATAGTAGCAATAGGTAACAGAAATGTCGAGTCTATCTGACATTGGGCAGAGAAATGATTAATTCCTGCTCTGATTAAAATTGGTTATGTGCTCGTGAAGGTTATCCTATTACGGGAGAAACTTCAGGCACCTAGACTCTTGTCAGCGAAGCGCGCGACTGCCGTTGTTGGTTTGATCACTAACAATTGGACAGATTTTGAAGAAACCTATCAGGAAGACTGTATATAGTTTTTGATCCTGGTTAAATATACTTTCTGGAAACTAAGCGGAGAAGAACGCTAAAAATTAATTAATAACCTTTCGAAGTCTTAAGGTATTGATTCTGTCGATCTGGCTGATACTGGTTCGAGTAATATTAGCTATTGAATAAAGGACTCTTGATTTAGAAAGTTATTCTGTTGACTGGTAATAAAATTTTCGAATATATTTAAAATTAAATGGGACTAAGGTTTTGAAAACGATTTTGATACTGTCTACTGTTGACTGGAATTGGCAAATTTTCTACAGATTTTTAATATAATATTGGGTTCCATCTTATTTTTAAATAAGTTCCTGTTGATATAGGATTTTGCTTGAATTTTTCCAGTTATTCTTAAAAATGCCTTCCAGGAGGGTTTCAATTCAAGGTATGCCAATAGGTTTCAAGAAGCCGACAATGAAAGTGAGTCAGCACTTCGTGTTTCTGAGATACACATCTCTGAACAAACGCTCAGACTCAATTGCGATTGACTGCTGATCGCAAGTGGCACTCAGTATCTCGGGCTTCTGAGACATTTACTCAAACTCAATTGCGAAGGACTGCTGATCGTAAACATCACAATGATCGCAGATCTCGCGTTTTTTTACAGAATATAGCGATGCATGCGCTAAGAACATGACAACATATTGTCTTCTGAACGGCACAGAATCAAAGACATCCGCCAGAAAGAATCTAAGCAACGCCGTGAGTCTCGCTTGGAGGGAGACTGATTACGACAGTCTGTATACAGAACTGAGAGCTCTGAACAGTCGTTAGAATTCGACATTGTACGTGATGAGCTTACTTAACTGAATAATATTAATAGTGGATTCTGTTACACGAATAGAATAAATTATAGCTAAAGAATTTATTACGTCCTTTCCTTAACAGCCTGTTACCAACCCACTGTACAGGACAGATTTTTTTTTTTTTTTTTATAGAAGAAGGGGGCAAACGAGCGTGCGGCTCACCTGATGGTAAGTGATCACCGACGCCCACGAACATCCACAACACCAGAGGAGCTACAGATGCGCTGCCGGCCTTTAAGGAAGGAATAAGCTCTTTTCTTGAAGGTCCCTAAGTCGTAACTATTCGGAAATACTGCTGGCGACAGCTGATTCCACAAAGTCGAAGTGCGTGGCAGAAAACTTCGATTAAAACGCACTGTGGTGGAATGCCAACCATCTAGGTGGTATCGATGGAACTTCGAATTCAGTCGCGATGTACGATGGTGAAACTCAGCAGCTGGGATCAATCCGAACAGTTCCTCAGAACATTCCCCGTGGAAAATTTTGTAAAAATGCAAAGAGAAGCAACATCTCTTCGCAAGGCCAAAGGATCAAGCCGATCAGAGAGAGCTTGGTCGCCGACAATTCGAGCCGCTCGACGTTGGATGCGGTCAAATGGAAGGAGTTGGTACTGGGGTGCCCCTGCCCAGAGATGAGAACAGTATTCCATGTGGGGCCGAACTTGCGCCTTATAAAGTTGCAAACGGTGGACCGGCATGAAATACTGTCCCGCTCTACAGAGCACACCAAGCTTTTGGAGGCCAATTTGGCCTTTCCTCCAAGTGACCACGGAACTGAACGTCGCTCGATATGTCAACGCCAAGGATTCTGATACTGGCTGAGGCAATAAGGGAATGTTCTCAAAAGAGGAGAAACGACAAAGGGATTCTTTTAGCGGTGAACGCGCAAACCTGTGTCTTTTGGGGTTGAATAGGACCAAATTACGTCGACCCCAATCCGAGACTTTGAATAACAAGGTCTCGACTTCAGACACAAGTTTGTTCCGGCACTCTTCGACGTGTTCCCGAGAAATATTCGCACGGCCTGTATATAGGGCATCACCCGTGCTGTCGTCTGCATAGCAATGAATGCTACTGATTTGTAGCATGTCGTTGATATGCAGAAGGAACAGAGTGGGAGATAGCACACAGCCTTGTGGAACACCAGCATTCACGGGTTTGGGGTCCGAGCATGCACCGTCGACAACAACCTTGATGCTCCGATCCGTGAGGAAGCTGGTGACCCAGTTGCACAATCTCTCAGGAACCCCGTAAGATGAAAGCTTTGAAAGAAGCGCTTTATGCCAAACCCTATCAAATGCTTTCGCTACGTCCAGACTAACCGCCAAAGCCTCCCCCTTAGACTCAACTGCTTCTGCCCATCGGTGAGTCAGGTAAACTAGAAGATCACCAGCTGATCGTCCGCGACGGAAACCGTACTGTCGGTCACTGATCAGCTGGTGTTCCTCCAGGTACCTCAGGAGCTGGGTGTTGATGAGTGACTCCATTATTTTAGATAACAAGGGGGTGATGGCAATAGGCCTGTAGTTGGACGGATCAGAGCGGTCGCCTTTTTCGGTATTGGATGCACAAATGCTGTCTTCCAAGATTCCGGGACGACGCCTGAAGAGTATGAGTGCCGGAAAAGACGCGTGAGAACCGGTGCCAACTCAGGGCACACATCCTCAGTACAATTGGAGGATTCCGTCCGGCCCACTCGACTTATGAATGTCCAGGAGCGGAGTGCCTTTCGCACTGAGCTCTGCAGAAACTGAATTTCCGGCATGGAGCACCACGGGATGGTAGGTGGAGAGTTTCCCCGGTCATCAAGAGTCGAGTTGGATGCAAAAGAGAGCCCAAGAGATCGGCTTTCTCTTTTGCAGTATGGGCCAGCGAATCATCCTCCTTGTGTAGAGATGGGAGAGATGGCTGACAGAAATTCCCTGGACAGCCTTGGCGAGAGACCAGAATGCGCGGGATCCCGATGGGAGGCGAACTAATCTCTCGCCAATTCTGCCAATGTGCTTTAACTTTGCCGCAGCGATAACTCTTTTGAAGGACCTGGAGGCAGAGTTGTACTCGTTTTTAAGAGCACTGGTTTTTGCATCCCGAGACGCCGATGCATCGGCCCAGGCCTGGTAGCACTTCCGCTTTCGGCGTGACGCTATTTTGCAGGTGCGACCAAACCAAGGCTGGGATTTACCTCCGACAGGCACTGCAGAGAACGGAATAAAAGTTCCATTCCTGAAGTACCACATCGGTGACAGAATCTGCAACGACGTTGGGATCATCCAGCGAGAAGCAAACCTGCCCCCATGGGTAGGAAGCAAAGAAAGACCGCATTCCATCCCAATCTGCCGACCTATAGTGCCACACACGGCGGAACCCCGCAGATCGCGTTCGGGATCGGCGCGCGATAGGCACTACACTCCGGATCAGACAGTGGTCCGACGAGCCAAGAGGGGCATCGACTGAGACCAAATATCCGTCCGGGTGTGAGGTCAGCAAAAGGTCCAACAGGGAAGGTGTATGACCTTCCACGTCTGGGATCCGCGTCGGCGAGGTTACCAGTTGTGTCAGGCCATATGCTAATGCAAAGTCGTGAACAGATCTCCCGCATGATCGGTTATGCGAGAACCGAGCCAATCGGTGTGGTGGGCATTAAAATCGCCGAGAATCACGATCTCTGCGGATGGGATCTGTTGTAGCACGGAATCTGTAGCCATTTGGATGTGGTCGATGAGTCGGTCAGTTACGGTATTACCGCTATGGGACCTGTAAAGGCACGCATAGACGCGCGGATGGTCGTCGCTGTCGATGCGCAGCCAAAGGGTAGAAAGGTCCAAACCTTCAAGACTACCGAGGCGTCGAGAACAGATATCATCTCTGACGTATACGCAAACTCCGGCACGGGGCACAAAGGAGTGTTCCAGTTTGTACCCCGGGTAATGGAGATAAGAGGTATCAGCCGGAGACGATATCTGAGTCTCTGTAAGAAAAAGCAAGGCCGGCTTCGCCGTTTCAAGATGGTAATGAACGGCGCTAAGGTTCGAGTGGAGTCCCCTGATATTGCAGAAATCCACGGCGAGCGCGGTAGGGGATGCCATAGTTTCTTTGCTGCGTTTGCCTCGAGTAGGAAAGAAAGAGAGCGGAATATTGCCCCAGAATACGCGGGGCAGACTGAGCATCCACGATTAGGTAGCGTAGGAAAGCCTGAACGTGGATGCTCAGTGAGGGATTCTCCAGAACCGTAGGTACTGGTACCCTCCTGGGGTAGCTCAAAATTATATACCGCTACCATATTTGGGGAGGGAGGAGGGGGGAGAGGGCCTCCGGTTACCTCACTCACCGCACGAAACGCAGAAGCACAAGATGCCTCTACTTCACGCCGGTATTCTGCGAGGCCGTGGTACTTATCCGGACGAGCCGGCCCATTCCTGCGACGGCAAAAGCCGCCGCTTGGCTCTACCACGATTAAAATAGATACAGGACATAGGCTTCTCACATGAGGAGGATTTCTCATAATTGTAAAGGGTAAACGGATTGGCAATCGCAGTACCAGACACATCGCACCTAAGACGCTGCTGCCAGTCATCGGTCTGCACACAGTGTTGCCGGAAGTCGATAGGTGCTGGTGGTTTAGGACCATGCTTTGTTTGCTACAAAGCATAAGCTCTTTGGGGGAGCCCTATGTTGACTTCCACTCCCTTGCCATGGATAAGTTTTTAGATCTGCTAAAAATGGATCAAATTCAGCAACAAGCTCTACCGTTCATATAAATAATGTAGTTAAAACGGCTGTCCCCTTTTTTTTTGATTTGATTTAAATTTCAATCTGTTTGAAAATTCCGTTCCTCAATTTTATATTTAAATCCTACGCGGTGAGTTAGCTAGCAGGGTGGCAATACGTGCAAGTGAGATTGGTATTTGAAGAAAAGAATGGGACTGCCCTTACAACCGACGGAACACAAGATCAACTCAAAACGTGGTAGGTCGAAAAGAAGATTAGACTAATAACACTGAAGTCTAAGATGTGAGGCGTGTGGTGTTGCTAATGTTATCGCCAGCTCAGCAGCCAAGCGTGATGATAGTTTATCAATGCCACGCAATAATCGCAGATTGATCGAATTTTGACCACAAATTCTTTTTTATCAATTGTGAACATTAAATAAAACTAATTTATAATTTCGCAAGATTGTTAAAAAAATTATTCGTTTATTATTTCTTTTCTGACACATACACATCCATAGTTTTAGTTAATGGTTCTGTTCACTTCATTCCTTCTTCTCGGATAAAACTTTTTCGGTTTCGATTTTTTTAGTTTCTACTTTGACGGTGCTTGGTTTCATTGTAGCTTCAACAACGATTTCTGTCGCAGTAACGGTTGGGGCTACTACTACGGGTTCGGAAGTGTAGTTTCCGTCGCGTTTGTATCTGTAGTAGTAGCGAGAGGTCGCTGCCACTGACTTCGACTCATAGCAGTTTACGAGGGCGTCTCCGTGGTGACCTAGGAAAATGACATATAAATTTTTACATTTTATGACAGGGAATAAAGAATTCTTCCAATCTCACTTCCAATATAGGTAATATTGCGCGCAGGATCAAAGGAACATGGGTGTTAAAATTGAGTGCACCAATTTTTGAAATTAATGAAAAATAAGTCTTTTGTTAATTAAAATCCTGTAAGGGATCATTTAGATATTTAAATAAAGTTTGTTATTCACTATCTTAATATGAAAAAAAACTATATCTGCACATTCTATGTCAACTGTTTTATAAATTTATGTAAAAGGGCCACGGTCCACACGCAAGAGTGACAAACGAGCTTTCAGTCCATCTGGTGGTTAGTGGCTATTGCAGTTATTAGACACCTACTGAAGAACTTACAGATGCGTTGTTACCCCTGACGTCTAAAATGCCTCACATCCTCAAATTATACGCGTAGTACTCGTACTCTCTATACTCTTCAAACTTTACAATAGTGGTTGCAACTGTTGTTTAGCGGCAGAAGTAGGTAATAAGAGTGGAACCTATCCAGACAGCCCCTGGGCAGAAAAGAAGTCTTACCAGCTGTTAAAACTACGAACTGAAGAGAAATGTCGACATTTTAGTCTTTTCAACTCTCTTTTCCCCAGAGCTTAGTTGAATCAATGTAACAGACGATGAGTCTGTCGCTGTATTAGTGTCTCAGTCAACGATAGGACTGAGATCGTTTCGACCGATACATAAGTTTCGATTAAACTCATTGGTACGAGGCCTTCGCACAGAGAATTCGAGTGTCATATCGTGGCTTTCTAAACTAACATTTTAGTATGTTATTGTTTACCATTAGGGCAGGTGCAGACGGCGAGATGGCGGCGCGCCATGCACACGGCGCCGGAGCCGCACTGCGTGTTGCCGAGGCACGGGTCCACGCACTGGTAGCCCACGCACGCTAGGTGGTCGGCGCACTGCGAGTCCAACTCGCATTCACCCTGGTATATCGAACAAGTTAGCAATAGAATGAACGTTAATCACTTTTTAACTGAATAAACGACGTAGCTCCGCCTAAGCGGACATGGGGACCAGTCCAGTACCAGCAAAAAAGGATCAAATACAGGGAGCATCATGAATATCATCTACCGCTGGACCTGCTCTCAAAGGAAGCGCCAGCAAGCCGACACAAATGTCTAGAAGGGTTTGCCCATACTCATTACACAGGGCAAACGGTTTGGGGAGCGCAGTACCGGTACCGCACTAGATGTTGCTCCACATCACTAATCTGTGAGATATGGGTTTAGGTGTCGGACGGTCTAGTCTATCAGTCAGTCGCCAGATCCTAGTTTGTTAGCAAGTAGAGTGCACCACGAGTGAGGTTGACACTCAGAGAAAAAAAATGTATTAACACAATACTAATGTTACTTAATAAAAGTAGACTAAAATATTCGCTATAATGTAAACTACTATGTAACCTTATAGGTTTACTTTAATGTAAATGGGATAATTTTGAGAAATTTAGTCACTCAACCATTAAGTGATTACATCTCATGAACATCCGCTCACACCAAAGCTCTCAGAAATAATACCTCTAACATAAAAAAAACCAATAACATAAGTATAGTATTATTGCTTATTCCTATAGCTCTAGATTATACTGACCCTTTCACAGGCCACCAACGCGTTCCCGATGTAGCCGTTAGGGCAGGTGCACACTGGACGCTCGGCGCCTGTACGGTCGTGTCCCGGAGTGCATTTGGCGTTGGTACCGCAGGGGTTTGGTTCGCAGAGGTCTCCTGCAAATATAAACGTATTATTATTACAATAAAAATGCATTCAAAAGCAGTGGTAGAAACACTTGCTGAAAAATATTAGTTGTAACTCTTAAATAGATCGAATCAATCGCGGCAGTACCACGCTCTCAGAATACCAACGTGAAGTAAACGATGCTTCATTTTTTAGCGACAAGGTATCCCCACTCAGTATTCTGGGATCATACCCATATCATGATTGCTCACAGGGTATAGATGGTAGTGTGTTTGGGTAAGCACCCATCAAGGGAAATATATGCTCGCTTATCACCTATAAAATTTTGTATAGTAACAAGAGGCAACGGTAAAATTATTTATTGGTATTTTATATGCCCATATACCTTCCACGTGCTCGGCGGCGGACCTAGACATCGCCTTAGTAAAGATACCTGCCTATCTGGGGAAAGTTGAAACTATTTAGAGTTGTGTGAAGAATTCTTTTCAGTATTGGTTACCCAGCCGTTTTATAATATATACCACATGACTACAACTTACGCGCTTCAAAAGGCCTGCAGAATGTGAAGGGATCGCCAGTCATGTTCCTAGGGCAGGAACAAACGGGCGTTAGTCCGCGAAGGTTGCAATCAGCGTTAACGCCACATGCGTTGATACAAGGGTTGACACAAGCGTTGTACACGCACGCCGGCTTGTAGCTCGGACACTGGCCATCTGATTCACACTCGGCGGTGCAGATGCGGTAAGGATCACCGAAATATCCCTGTAATGTATATTTGGTTTAAGGGAAAAGGTACAAAACAAATATCTACTTCAACAACTACAGACAATCTTAATAAATGTGAATCATGATCCATGACCATTTGTAAATTATTAAAACCGGTTTTCCTACGTTTACAAACACAAATCGCCCATCACTTTTATTAGGTAAGTACATACTTACCAGCGATCCGCCTACGGTTTACTCACACATGTTACCTACTTGATTTATTTATTATTTACTGTTACCACCGAATGACGTCCTTGTGACAAATACAGAGCAGATGGTAAGTATTAAATGTCACGATTGTTAAATAAATAATGCTTCTAATTTGGATGTTTGTCTCTCAATCACGTATCAAAGACGTAGATTCTATCATGGAATAAGATGGCTTTCTACGAGTTCCTAGAAGTAATATTTAAGATCACGGTGAAGTCGCTGGCACTCGTTAGTAATACATTAATAAAAACATTAATACTGTAAAAGAAGTTACCATAAACAGGGACTGAATACTAATACCACAAAACTAATTGAGGTACAACGACATACTGATTTCTAATTATCATCACATTTCGCTACTGAAGCTTGAACTTGAAGTCTAATAAAAGAAGCCACCACTGCAATGAAGGCTCTCATTGGCCCGCATAGTCCTCGCTTCGCACATAGATTTCATTACGGTAAATAAATAAGGTAAATAAAGGTAGAAACGGTTTTGTTATACATTACGGTATCGTTATGCAGTTACGTTAAATACCGATATAACTCATACCGGAATAAGTGATAGGTGGATCAGTTACGCCGCCAACACACATCGTAACCGCGCTAATGAAGCAATTTATATTTTTTTCATTATTTCGGCATTACAAGGCATTTCATTTGAATAAAATCAAGTCCTTGAGAACAGTGCTTGTAATACCTAATGTGAACAAGGTGCTATTAACACGTCACCTTTGTTCTTAAATACTTCATTGGAAAATTCAAGGAAACTAAAACGTAGGCGTTAGGCAGCTTACTTCCTAAGTGCCTAGAGCCTACAATGATAATAAAGCCAAGGTGACTGTGCGATGATCTAATCAATAGGTAAACTAGAATGAATTTATAGTTTTTTAATTACCTTCAAATGTGTCAAAAGCAAAGCTATTTTCAAATATTAAAAGGAAAATTAACTCGTGAGGAATTACAGACGTGAGTTGTGTTTTTGTTGTAAATATATTTTTTTAAAAGAATACTAGCAATATTATTTAACTAAGCTGCTATATGTAGGTATAGTCGGCTGTACTACATGTACTACATGCGCATCGTTATTATCACCTATTCTTTTAGTAGATAGGTAAAATTGGTTTGCGGTGATTGCATGAGAAAAAAGATTAACACGAATTCCAGAATAAGCTGACTCTTACCCACTTGTCCTCTACTTGAAAGGACAAGTGGGTAAGAGTTAAAGAGTATAAAAAAATATTAAGCTATACTATTTTAGGCTGTTTTAGTCCAGTCCACTGCTGAATATACACATTTCTAAGTATGAAAAAAACAGCTGAAGGTTTCTTCATACTTTTGATGATGATACTTTGAAGGTTATGATACTTCTACTATCTTCCAATATCCATTCAAATTTGCCGCACCCCCGAACCAGAGCCTGGTTCATTTGCTAGCAGGGTGTATCACTCGCAGGTGAGGTTGGCATTTGGAGAAAGATATGGTATATTCTCCATTACACCCTTTGCGTCACGCAGGCCGGAACTTCACAGAACATTTATACACAGACACATAAATACAAGGTTTAATGATCATCGATCAAATTACCATAAATGTTGTGAAAAAAGAAATTGCTCACCCTCGGGCACTTGCAGATGGCGCGGTGCGCGGAGACTGTCTCGCAGTCTGCGTTGACGCCGCAGTCGCTGCAAGGACTCGCGCACTTGAAGTCGCGGCACGACTGCTGAGCGCCGCAGTCGCTGTCCGCCTCGCACTCGTGCGTGCACCCGCTCAGGGGACTACCCTGTAAAGTTAAAAAGTCATTGCTAGAAGGCTGCAAGTCGCATATCCGCGAGTCTTCTCAAAAAACAGCCCATTTTGTCGCATAGCTGTCTCTCTAATGTTGTTACGTGTGCAAGCATTGTAAATACACCAAAGTAATATACACAACAAAATCGTGGATCAAATTCATTTAAACGAGGAACAGGATAGCTATACAGCATACATCAGACTACCAGTCGTACGACTCTTGCACTTATGCGGGGTAACGGGCTCAGCGAGAGGAATCTTTGATAGATTGATAGATCTCTCTACTCTGAAGAGTTGTTACATGTATGATTTGAAACAATCTTACAAATATCTTACAAATTCACAATAGTGTATAGGAATATACACTATTGTGAATATATTTATAACAATTAATGTCATCTTAAGTGACACGTTTACAAGTTATAAGCTATCAAAGTTGCATTAGTGGCACCAGTATGAATCATATCTTAGAAAAGTTTAGGAGATCATATGACATTTCTTGTTTGAATCGAGGAAGACATTTTTAAAATTGTATATTGACGCTACTGATACAACTTCGCTTATTTGTGTCTTGGAAACGTGACGTTTTGTGAAACTTTGTTAAACGATATAACTTATTTATATTGATGACATCCATATCGGTTATATTGAGGGTAACATAGTATATAAGCCATTTTGATATTTTTTTCAAAACGAACCAAGTATCTTCGAACACTATTGTTAAGTCCGTGATTTAACTCCGTGGATAGTAATTACGTAAAGAAGGATTTTTTACAGCCCATTTCTCGAGTTAGTTGCTGTGTAGTTATCGGCATGGATTCTAGAAAAAACGAGACGAACTACAGGTAGGACATATACATGGATCTTTAATACTGTAACTACAGATAGATAACATTTTGGTATTTGAAGTCGCATAATCAATTAAAAACTCATGGTTTCCGACAAAAGTAAATAAAATGCACCATACATTTTTTTTCCCATTACATCGGAGATATCTGTATATTAGCATCAACGAAAGATATACTTACTCTGTATCCTGGAAGACAAGTACAAATAGCCTGATTGTTGGCTACGTGGCACTTTGTGTTGAGGCCGCATGGCGATGGGTGACACGCTTCCTCTGTAAATCATTTATGAATATATATATAGTTTTTGCCTGCGTCTTCACTTACGAGATAGTAATATTTTTTTCACTAGTAGGTGACGTGATGCCTCACGCACTTCCAACTATAAAATATAAAGTATTAGATGACTAAGGGAACTAGTAGAATTCGGACAACCAAATGGTATAATTCACACGGAAAGTTTGAGAAATTTTGAAGGCATTAGAAGTTTAAGTCAACCAGTCGCCGGACGGACCTACATAGTTGAGGTAAGGACCTGAGTATGTAAATATTATGTTAATTATTATAAATCTTTAATATAAGACAAAGTCGCAATCCGCGTTAGTCCAGTTATAACTTCTAAAGTTGTAAGTGGATTTCAATCCGATTTTCACCAAAATTAAGAACATTTCATGAGGAAGGTTTATATGTGACACATTCACATTTAGTTTATATGTTACAGGTTCGTCCGTGTGGAGCCGGTGTGGGACGCCAGTGTATATAATATAATAAATGATATAATTAAATTATATACACAGGCTGGCATGTTAAATTATATAATAAATATATTTACACGTTATTAGAAAATAAATCATAATGTGATAAAAACGTTAGTAAGAAACCCAAATACTAATTAGTTTTAAAAAAATATATATCTATATCATCAATAAGTACCTGGATCAGCGATTCTGCAGGCAGTGAAAGGATTACCAGTGTAACCAGGGGGGCATGTGCACACTGGGATATGCTGACGAACCTATAACAAATATAATAAATTGTATACAGTAAAACGTATTTAAATGTCTAAACTAAAAGTTAGAAACTTAAAAAAAAATTAGAACTTGATGTCCTCTTTAAGACACTTTCAAGAACTTACTTTTCTCGTAAGATACTTACAAGTTTAAGCAAAACTTTAAAACACTTAATGATTAAATATAAATAAAAAAGATGTGAACATACATCGCAGTTGGCATTAACTCCACAGGCGCCTTCGCAAGGGTTAACGCAATGTTGGTTCACGCACGTCTGGTGGGCGCGGCATTCCTCATTATCTGGAATAATATCACTTCTTTATAACTATACTCTCCTGGTCCCGATCCCCTGGTCCGGGTTATCCGTATCTTGTTATTAACTCTTAACGAGTCATAACAATAGAATTTCTACCATGTCATGAGTCACTTTGACATAGTGTCGCGGTCAGTATACCGATCTTAAGATTCATTAGACACTCAAATAAAGCCGGTATTTGCAATAAAGAAATTGGTCTTATTCGGGAGATATGTATGGCTGTTATTATCTGTCACACTGCCCTTGCCCCACAGAATTTTTATTTTCTGTGAGCTTACCAACGCCAATCACAAAATGGAAGCACCGACGATGACAACTTCATGTGGGTTCTCTAACTCAAAGATAAACCAAAACAAAGAACTTGTTTCTTTGTTGTAAAGAAATTAGCCTTAAATACATCCGCAGTCGATGTAGCTCTTCTTGTCTGTCCATTGCTGGACATACGCTTTTGAAAATGCCAATCAAAATGGCATATATTTATTTGAAGTTTCAACCTCAAGATATAATACCTAATAATTTTTTGTTTGGTTTCTTTATTTGGTTAGAGCTAGCGAGTAATTCTTTATTTATTATTCATCGTTCATTTCCGTAAATCAATGCCTGGTTATCAATTTAGCATTTGCTTTATGTAGTGATAGCATACATAATGAATTGTATATCTGTCGAGCCGCTCATGACAGAATAGATCGAGATGCGGAAGTACTCGCATCATAGGACAAAACATACGCGTAATCATGCGATCAAGCTGTGCTTGCCTTTTTGTTCTGTTGACATTGCAAGTGATTTACTTCATGTCTCCATCTATTCTACGCTAAAAAACAAAACATAGCTAGAGGCCGGTCGAGTTTAGAATACAATTGAAAGATTTCAAGAATTCTTCATGTAATCAATAATCATACATCAAGGCGCACTGGTCTTTATTACTACATTACTACATCAGCGTATTTTAGTCTACTGCGGAACAAAGGCCTCTCCAAGAAGACGTTAGTAAAAACCGTGTTGGTGAGCCCTATGCCGGTACTCCAATGCTGCTCCCTATCACTAGTCTTGGGATTAGGGTTCTGTTTTTTTATTATTATATTGGGATGAATACCAGCTAATGGCCCACATGATGCCAAGTGGCTACTGTAGCCCATGATCACATGAAAGCAACTTCCATCGAAGAAAGTTACAGATGCGTTTGTCACCTAAACCAACAAATACGCGTAAGGAGTATAAAGGAGGAACATGCAGTAAGATACAATTTACTTTTTAAACTTTACTTCAAAAAACACGTTATTTGTATTGAGAATGAGAACAAAGCTTAAAGCTAACCAAGGCTAAGTAACAATACTCACTGACGCACTCGATCTTGATGCACTGTGACAGCGGATCACCCGAGTAGCTAGGCAGGCATGCGCATACAGGGCGCACGCTACCGTGCGTGCAGTGAGCACCAACTCCGCACGTATGCGGCCCGCATTTCACCAGTTCGTCGGAAATTGAACGTCCATGTTCATACAGGTTACGTCCATAGTAGCCCTTAGGTGAATAATTATAGTACCTTTGCGCTGAAAATTATCATTAAATGTTTAAATAGTAGGTGTGCTACATTCAGAAAGGAATGAAAATGATCAATATATTGCCATATACCACATAATAGTAAGTGATCCCTTCTAAAGTCAAAGAGTCCGGAAAACTAAAAAAAAGCATACCTTTACGAAATGTTTTCTATTAATTGATTTATCCTCTGGACTAATCGAACTATTTAGTTGCGTTATATTAGGTAACTGAACGTATTATTATTATTAGTAATTTATTATTTTAAATTAATCATAACACATAAAAATGTTTTAGATGCAACTTGCGCTTTTTCAATGTTTCGTAAAAGTTGTACTATTTTAAGATTTGCTATTTTATCTATTGGTAACTAAACTGGTACTGATACACAAAGTCACTGAAACATTACCACAAATATATCTCTATTATAACAGTGGTCAGTTAACACGATGCACGAACAAATCATATCTTTATTATAAATGTCCGAGGCACTTCCTTTGACGAAAGCGCTAATATTATAGATGCCATAATAGACTTTATGACTAGATTATATCTTTTATGGCGTCTAACACAAACACTTGCCTTGATGATCTCCCTGACCTTCGGGTGGAGGGTCAGGCTAGTCCGTTACCCACGTGCGAGTGGAGATCGAGCAGGATATGACTTATGCGTGTTTCGTCACACCTTGCTATGTGGGAGGATGGGTAGCATCCTTTCCCGAGATGAGGCTGCTTAAAAAGGCCAATGCAGGTGGAGTTGCGGATGTAACTCGCTTAAACGTTCCCGTGGCCCTGCCGACATGCGGCAGTTCCTGAGGGAACTTTACACAGGCGCATTTATTTTCGATACGAAAAAAGGGAGAGTTCTTTGGTAGCTTATACATAATAAAAGAGTTAACCTACCATTTTAGACTGATTGCCAATTTGCATTGGCTCGATTTGTAAACAAATGCGAAAACAAGCCGCAGCCGTCACTGTTGTTATGAGATAACAATAAATAAATATGTTTATCATTAATCAATGTAATGCGCGGTATTTAAATCGACAACCTACATGTTAACACCTAAAGCCTTGACAAGATCCTTATAAGCTGTCGGCCAAGTACCCGCCCACTTGAAAACCCCTGTGCCCGTCATTGATGTATTCGTTCATTATCAAGGTTTAACATTGAACGTGGATTATCATTTCGCAGACAACATATTTCCTAACAACATAATCTTTTTTAATAACTTGGCAACTGTGGAAAGATATTCAATGTACTCTACATTATTCTAAAAGTGAAATAATAGTAGCTACTTTTAAAATCTAATTTTTGAAAATATTATGAATATGCTTAAAGTCGAAACCACCGCTTAATGCAAGTTTTCTTAACAATCAGTAAATTTAAAGGAATCAAATATTTTAAAATATGAATTACCAATAGACGACCTAATCGAGTTTTATGTTTTCTCTCATTAACAATATTATTATTCAAGTTATCAATAGCAGTTTATGATATTTCTTGAACAGATTGAACAAGTATTCTTATTCGTTGGCAGCATTTTCCCATGCAGATGCCTACCAATTTTTGAGATTCTTAAAATTTATAATACTTACCATCGGCGCCATATTGAAGGAAGGCGACTAGCACCAGGGGTGCTAAAAATAGCAACTTGCCCTCCATCTATAAATAATTGATTATATAAATATTAGTACAAAATACTATCGAAAAAATAATACGGGTTGCAAACTCTTTATTTAACTTGACAAGCTCGATACTTCAAACATAGCAGTGCTCTTCTAACCGCTACGTAATTAGAAGGCTTTTGGTGATAATACCAGTAGTATAGCAAAACTTGTAACAAAATTGTCTTAACACTTAACTGTCCCAACACTAGAGCACTAGACAAACGTCCATACCAAATTTTAGTGCTCCAAATCTTTTACATCTGAAGATTTCATGACCAAAATTGATATGAATTTTTATTGTAAAAACATATAAATGGAGTTGTGGACTTTAAACCCCAACTTGTACAATTACTTATCTAGACAGGCGCATAGACAGGTACCTACCTACCTAATAAAATAATAATAACTGGTTACCCCAGCCCATTTGTTTTTTTATGGGAAAGGCGGCCGTGGCCGTGGTACCAACTCGGTCAAGCCGGCCCAATTGAGCAGCAGCATAAGCTGCCGCTTGGCTCTACACCAGTAAGTACTGGTACGCTACTTACTACATACAGTATATCAAACAACGAAGGCTACAGGTGGGTTGTCACCTATGAACACTATGATAGAATACCACAGCCCGTAACTTTTACTGGCTACTGGCTCAAACCGGAACACAATAGTTTGCATTGCTGCTTAACCGCAGAAATTTGTTGAACTACCAGCTAGTAAAAGCTAAATAATTGTTTTCATGCGCCAACTAAATGAAAAACCTATCACTTTATAGTGTGAGAAATTATTTAAACTAGACCCCCGGAATATACTAAAGACCTTTATTTATTTTTTGATGTATACATGTACAGTTGTTACATACGTAACAACCTGGGAAAAACGAACTAATACTGGGAAAGGCAAAATTGCTTATTCGGAGCAGAAAAAGTCATAAAAGGCTTCGGTATGTTTGTATTTGACCAACAGTACGCGTGCCGTGCGTCATAAAACTTACTCGAATGAATGACCGACATGACGTAACGCAGTGTCGTGTAAAATGCTATTGGGTCAATGCTATCGCCGCCAAAAAATTGTTTTTGGTTTACTATGTAGCTCTAAAAACATTACGGAATAATTAGGAGAAACAATAAAGTAACAGTGTCACAGCTGTGTACAGATGACGTTTACACGATTTTTATTTCGCCGTGTAAATTGGCATGCAATCTGAATTTTAGTAGTGCCGGCAAATACTATCGGAAATTACGTAAACTGTAAAAGCAAACTTTAACCTAGAACCTAGAATGGTTTTTCAATTTTATCAAATCAAAAATTCAATTCATAAATTCAAATGTAACTCTTTTAACTCACAGGCGAATAACCATACAGTTGCGTTGTAATAAAAACCTTTACAATATTATTTTGGATAAATTTAGAGTTCTACTTTATTAATTTCAAAATAATTATTTTGGCCGAAGTCAAAGAACCGTTAAATATATAAAAAGGTGAACATATAGTATTATACAATGATAACATTCGATAGAGAGGAGAATGCTGCCTTACTTTAGCTCGACAATGTGATATATTAAAAGTCTTTCTATTACTGAGACGACTACCAGAACGCAGAATTACCAAATCTATCTTTTTAAAGAAATAATGGCGGTCTGCCAAACCACGGATAATTTTGAAATGAAAACAAGATATCCGAAATCTTGCATCGAACACCTAAGATTATGTGTTAATCTAGTCTACGTATAGGCTAATGGATATAAGAATCTCTTTTGTATTTGATCTAATGTATTACAATGCACAGCATATCCAGGTAACCAAATAATGCTTTTATATTCAAGAGTGCTTCTAACTAATCAAATATATCTTTAATTTATACAGGCCAGATATTTATTTAAGAATTTATATGATTATATTATAGCTTCTCTCCCCACAACTTTCATTAGACAAAATTTAGCGGAAAATAAATAGAAAAAGAATTATTAATCTTTAAAAAATTATCATTATTAACGTGCTTGCGTAGTTTTGCGTAGTCCTTAATTATACTAAGAAATTAATTATTATTTTAAAAACCGCAATGATAGGTATGCAAACCTACTAATATAATAATAATAATTTTAGGTAACAAATTTTTTAGTTACAATAAAAAGCTTCAACATTTTGTCTACACTTTTCGCGCCACATTACCACACACACAATAATATATATATTTTAATATTTGAACACAAACTTACATCTGTTCGTTAGCGTGATACGAAATGAAAAACATGCTTACGACGAACGCTTAGCGTCCTTATAATGACTCAAGGCGCCTACGCTTACGCTAAGATACTTCCGAAATAAGTAAAATCAACGATATCTGTAATAATATAGATCATTAGTTATGATGTAAAATGGTTCATATTATTAATTTCTTTGTATAAGTATGTGTTAATTTCAAGGCCTTTTATTGAAGTATTTTAAATGAGATCTATTTACTCTCACTCCTAATAAATAGTACAGAGTAATCGTCAATAATGACATCATTTTAAATTTTTCGCGGTAATAGTGAACCGGATTTTGGGTTTTTAACATTTAAGATATACATAATGATGATGTCGTTCTGATTGATTTTACCCACGGCAGCGATTTTCTGTTAATAAGCAAATGTTATAGCTGGATATATTATAATAGCGTAAGTGGCACAAGGAGTCAGTACCGATAGAGACCTCATCGTTCCCTCCAAAAACAATCATCGTTACCCCCACTGAAGCTCTCGTGTGTTGTGGAGGCATTTTATAGACATAAGTTGCACATGGACAAACGCCCAGACCCTGACAAGATGTCATAATCAACGAAGCCTGTTTCCGGAGATATTATGTTATAAATATGTTAAAAACGTGATACGGGTGGTACTAAAAACGGAGTTATGTAAAATTATAAAGTTTTTCTACGCAATAGAACCACGTTGCAAGTTTATTATATAGCTTCAGCATGAAAGGGTCCGGGAAAGGTCCACACTCTCACAGAATACTAATGTAAAACAGCACATATAGGATTACACCATTTTGAAGACGTTTCAAAAGCTAGGCATTAGCTGTATGTTGGATTGTCGCATTATGGGCAGATACACCAACACCAACAGTCTCCGTAAATATGTAAGCATAATTTTTTTAATTATTACATTGTTTCTTGAAAAAAATGTGTAACTGGACTTATGGGCCGTATTAGGTCTGTAGGTACCTATTTGGGTCGATTACGGTCAATAGCCAGTACTCGGCGGTTGATTTACGTGAAGAATAGTGAGCTTACTATAAAAAGATTCTAATACTCATAATGAGCGTTTTTTACTGATTTACTGGGTGTGCTTAAAGGTTTGCTTTAAATTTCGATCGTAATATTAGCTTTACTTTACCATTACTCTATTATAAAAAATAATTACAAAAAATGTAATAGTTTTCACGACTACTTGTCCGGTAGTTGGTGACTTACTTAATGACAACCTCGGATAGACCACACCGGCTTCTTTTGCTATTCCCGGGTTGTACTAGTCCAATTTTGAATGGTGATCCTTCACGTACCAAAAACATTATAAATACAAAAGGCACTATCAAGACATTCCAATGGTGCTTGCTTTCATATAGTGCGCAACTTACGTACGTTCGAAAGTCATTAATACGAGACCTCCACAAAGAGGATAGAAATTGGGCCAATGATTCTGGGGCAAATCCCCTTAACACTCGGCTATCGTGACATCCACTCGTTCCATATTATCTACAGAGACGGAACTGTTATTTTTATTAAAATTATTTCGCAAAAAGAATGACACTCAGGGGAAAAAAATAAGTAGGATTTTGCGTTATAAAAAGTAGCCTCTGTCCATCTCCACTTTATTTATTATCTTAAAAATTCAGATCGTCCCGTTGCTTCGTTGCGAAAGAAAAAGGGATAGATAAACAAACAAATGCACTTACGCATTTATAATATTAATTCAGAAGATAGGATTAGGATTACGAAGAAAGAAGTGGTCCAATGCAGAGCGGCGCATTTCTGCGCTCTACGTATTTCTGACATAATTTATAAATTTTTCAGCAACTTAAAGTAAAACCTATGTCCATCTCCTTCCCCCAACTATCCATATTGATTCGTTGATTTTTTTTAATCATTTTAATACGTGGTAGAGACAAGCGGCAGCAAAAGCTACTCTACCACGCTGCGAATAGGCCAGCTGAACCGATGTAGTACCACGACGTCGCAGAATACCAGCGTGAAGTAGAGGCATCTTGTGCTTCTGCGTTTCGTTCGGTGAGTGAGGTAACCGGAGACCCACTCCCCCTCCCCATCCTCCCATCCTCATCTGCCCTCTCAACTCCCAAATATATTAAAGACTGGCACCTGCAGCCTCTCTGGTGTTGCAGATGTACGTAGGCGACGGTAATCACTTACCGTCAGGTGAGCCGCTTTCTCGTTTACCCTCCCTACTCATAAAAAATATCCTCCCGGGAATAGCAGAAGAAGCCGGGGTGGACGTCCCGAAGGTTGTCATTATTTATATTAGCAACTACTGGACAAGTAGATGTTACCATTATTATTTGGAAATAAAGTCACTAATAGAGTAATTATAAAGTTAACAATATTCAAAATCTATAGCAGTGAATATGTAATACATCTATGACATTAGTGACAAACCAAGGCGTTTATCGATGCATAACATTTTAATGAATTAGCAACAGGTTACTTAATTTAATAGTCCAATTGTCCAAAACAGAACCCCCGCTCGACCATAAAATCCAAAAATAATATTCGTTTCGTTTTATTCGATTCGAAGAAGATCTGTTTCGGAAAACACGCCTATTATCGGTCTTAAATATCAAATTTTGCATAACTTTTTGTCGTGCGGAAAAGGAACTTCTTTTCTTTCAGTCAGCAACTGTTTGTCGACTTCGACCCACATACAGTTACGTAAGAGTTGAGATGATATCAACTTTTAAATAATAGATAAAGATTTTTTGCTACGATTTATTATTCTCTTGTAGACTAATAATTAAACGTATTAAATATTTGTTGTACTTTACCTATTAAATGTTTGTTGAAGGTAATCTCAGAAACTGAACTGAAGTAATTTAATAATTGTTTCACTGTTATACATCTTCGCGGGCTTTGGGATTTGGTGAGAGACACAAGCTTCGTGCTGTTTTTGGTTATTTAATTTGCCTGGAAGAACTGTTGATTTACTTTAACTAATTTGTGTTGGTGTTGGTACATATTTAGAGTTGTTAATTAGTAAGTATTCATTAGTTGTGTTGTCTTATATGTAATCCGTAAAAATAAAATGGAGGAAGATCCACCAGATTCCGATCCCGGTGGGGATCCTCAGCCTCCTATTCCGATGCAAACAAGTTACTCGGAGCAGACAAACCGTAAGCGCCCACAAAGCATCATAAGCATTCTCAAATTCTCGTTAATTCTGCATATCCGCAGAAAAGATTAATCACAGATCCTTCGCAAACTTTACCACCAGTCCAATCTTCATATACTCTCCCCGATTATATAGAAAAAAAGTCTAAATACTCCGATAAAGATTCTTCACCTTTTATAGTTCATGTAACAAACGATCTATCATCGGGAGCAGTATTAAAACCGATAAAATTTGATAATTTCCTCTTCCACAATAATATCAAAAATATTATTTGTGATGGTTTTAAAAGAGTGGGACGCAAAAGAATATCGGTAGAATTCAAAAGTGCATTGGATGCCAATACTTTTATTGATCACCCATCCCTTACTGCAGCTAAGTATGAAACTGTAATTCCCTCATACAATGTTACTCGAATGGGAATAGTGAGACAAGTCCCTGTAGAGTGGACATTGGAGGAATTAATCTCATCCATTAAAGTGCCTTCCGGTTTTGGTTCAATTATTAAAGCTCGCCGACTTAACAGGAGATCAGTTAATGAAAACAATAGTCCTATTTTAATCCCCACTCAGACTGTAGTTTTGACTTTCACAGGACAAAAATTACCAAACCATATCTATTGTTTTTATACATTTTATACATTTTATACAATGCCAGTAGAAACCTATGTTTTACTAGTTATTCAATGTCATAAATGCTGTCGATTTGGACATGTTACTTCTCAGTGTACCTCGCTGTTTTGTATGTGCCCAAAACCATGATGGAATATCTTGTCCTAGCCAAATACCTACTTGTCTATTTTGCTCAGGTTCTCATACAGCAAAAGATCCTTCTTGCCCTGAACACTCTAGACAAAAGTCCATAAAACTTGTGATGTCTCAAGAAAATATTTCATATTTGGAAGCGCCTGCTAGATTCCCACAAGTAAGAAGATCCTTTGCAGACACTACAAGGACCCCCAAGCCTCTCATTCAGCAGACCCCTCATGACTCACCCTCAACCTCATTCTCTCATACCCATTCCTCCTCACACAGAAAAACTATATTTATTCCTAGACATTCCCCCAATCTTGCATCAGGTTTTAGATATGACAAGTCTGCTCATCAGGCAATTATTGAAAATCCTACTCCTTCCTTTTCTAACGGATGTGCTTTAGATAAAAGCCCTAACTCCCCAAACGACAACCTTGTTGAATTATTAACTTCTATGCTTATTAGTATGCTATCCCGCTTCAGTGATACTGAACTCCCTTCTAACTTATACCAGAAACTTACTGAGCTCTCTTCCCTAACAAGCAATATTCATATTCCCACCGATTCTCCAATGGAACTGTCGGAGCATTAAAAATAAAAAAAATTAACTCATTCACCTAATTAATAAATATAGTCCTCTCATTCTTGGCATCCAGGAGATGTGGCTTAAGCCTGGGTCCCATTTTAGAGTACCAGGTTACCTATGTCTTCGGGAAGATAGAAGTGATTGTCATGCCGGCACTTCTATCCTAGTGTCAAGAAAAGTAAATTTTTCACAAATTTCTCTTCCTTCCCATAGTTCTACAATGAATGCTGTTGCTATTAAGGCATTTGGTATTTCCTTCCTTTCTATTTACATTCCTGATCCTAATCCAAATGTCTTAACAGAACTTGCAACTCTGGTATCATTTCTCCCTCTCTTCTCGTTGGTTATCTTAGGATATTTTAATATGCACCATACTATCTGGTGCTCCCACTTTTGTGATTCCATAGCTCCCTCATTCCTGGATATGATGGATGATTTTAACCTCTGCATTCTTAATGATGGTTCTCCTACTCGCCGAGTGACTCCTTTACAGAATATTAAAAGTGCTGTGGACCTAAACCTCTGTTCCCCCGGGGTTTGCTTCCTTCCTTTCTTGGAGAATATTGCAATCTTCTCATGGTAGCGATCATTTGGCCATAATTATTTCCCCGCCTATTTCTCCTACTATAAATCTTCCTTTTAACCCCAGATTGAAGTATAACCTCTCAAAAGCAAATTTGTCATTGTATGCTTCAGTCTTAGATCAAGAGATTTCAGCTATTCCTCCAGTCCACAAAGATAATGTACTTGCAGCATATGCAGATTTGAGAAATGGAATTCTTTGTGCCTTTGTGCTGTAAAAATAATCTTCCTTCCCCTCCTTAGTGGGACCAAGACTGTTCAACTGCATGTAGGAGACGAAAAGAGGCTGAATTAAAGTACTCTTTTTCTATGAGTAGAGAGAACTACCCTTCTTACAAAAAAATTGCTGCTGAAACATTAAAACTGTTATCTGATAAAAAGCGAACAGGCTGGTTTAAATTTTGTGAGTCACTGTCACCTAGGACCCGTTCATCTCTAGTCTGGAGGAATGTCAAAGATTCCGCTGCTCTGTTTCGAGTAATGAAAATATAATTGGTAATGATCCTTCTTCCTGGGTAAATGAGTTTTCCAATAAAATTGCTCCTCAAACAGTCCCATCATTTAATGAATGCTTAGTTTATAATTCTGCTTCTTTACAATCGCAAGACAAATTTGATGGCCCTTTTACCTATCAGGAACTGTTTACCACTCTAAGAGATTTAAAAGACTCCTCCCCAGGAATTGATGGCATTATTCCTTTCTAGTTAATAGTAGTGAAACTACTAAAACCCTTCTTCTCTCTGTTCTAAACCATATACATTTTACTGGTATTCCTCCTGAAGAATGGAAGTCACAAATCATCTTACCCATCCTTAAACCAGGTAAGTCTAGAGCGATCCCTCTGGGTACCGTCCTATTGCCCTTTCGTGTAAAAGTAGCAGCCTGTAAGTGCCCACTGCTGGGCAAAGGCCTCCTTCTCAAATACGAGTACCAGAGAGGGTTTAGGAGCCGGGAAGGGCCCGCCACGCTGCTCCAGTGCGGGTTGGCGGGCTTCACATATCTTCGAAATAATATTTTTATTATTTCTCAGATATGCAGGTTTCCTCACAGTGTTTTCCTTCACCGTTGAGCACGTGGTAAATACAGCACTTAAAAATGCTATTAACAATTTTAGTGGTGCCGGCATCGAGGATCGAACCCAGGTCACTCGCGCTCTATGAAACTAAATTGAGCGCCCTGACCACTACGCTACCACGGCTCTCGTGGTACTTCGTGTACTATGCCAATAATTTTAGAATATTTAATAAAAAACCGCTTAGAGTGGTTTTTGGAAAGTAATAATATACTACCTAAAAGTCAATTTGGTTTTCGAAAAGGGTTAGGTACCAGTGCTTTAGTTTCAGATATCCGTATTGCTATTTTGTCTGCATACGATAATGTCCTCCTTCTTGTGCTCAGGCAGAAAATGCTTAATCTGAGTATTCCAGTGAGGATAGTCAATTATGTCTCTAACTTCCTTTCCTCTAGATCCATATATATAAATATTCAAAACTCTCTACTTCCTTCCATAATCGTCTGGAAAGGACTTCCACAAGGCTCAGTCCTTAGTCCTCTTCTCTTCTCTATATATACATTTGATTTAGAACTATCAGTAAATTCATTCTGCAATGTCCTTCAGTATGCAGACGATTTAGCTTTATATATTTCCTTAGACAATCTCTCAGCAGCATGTTCCCGTTTAAATTCATCTATGGTTTATTTACAAAATTGGTTAACTGATCATGGCTTATCTCTATCTATCTCTAAAAGCAATGTTGTGATCTTCTCCCGCCATAAGAAAATACCCGATATAACTATCCTATATGATAATCAACCTTTTCCAATTACCAATACTGGT
Organism: Bhutanitis thaidina; assembly: GCA_029286595.1. Classification (NCBI taxonomy): domain Eukaryota; kingdom Metazoa; phylum Arthropoda; class Insecta; order Lepidoptera; family Papilionidae; genus Bhutanitis; species Bhutanitis thaidina. The sequence goes on from JAGSMS010000016.1 coordinate 6,384,121, forward strand.
AACGTTAAGTTTTTAGGAGTAGTTCTTGATTCCAAATTGAGTTTTGTACATCACATTGACCACATCACAAAAAAAATGTGGAAAAAACCTAAACATTCTTCAATCTCTACCTGGAGTATGTTGGGGCTCTCATCCATTTACTCAAAAATTATTGTATAATGCTTTAATTCGTAGTCACCTATGGACTCAGACTATGGATGTTTTCTCATGGAGCCATGCAATAAGTTATCCCTAAAAACATTGGACAACATTCAGTCTAAATGCCTTCGTCTAATTACTGGAGCTATGAAATCCTCCCCTATAAATGTTCTCCAGGTAGAGTGTGTGGATCCCCCCCTTAACTTAAGAAGACAATACCTGTCAGACAGATTCTTTTTTAAGATCTGCCAGCTCTCATCTCACCCTCTTATTTCTAAATTACACATTCTCTCAGATTATATCGTATGTGATAATTTCTGGGCCAATAAAGACTCTCCCTGTTTATTTAAAAGTTTTGTAGTATTTCTTCAACTCCCATGCCCCATCTTCCAATGTGAATCCAATCCACTTTTTGATGTCCCTCTGTCGCAATTGCCTATCAACCGGATATTTGTTTGGACCTAGGTATTGAAAAAGACTCCCCAATCGTAAATAGTGAATTAAAAAGAGCTGTAGATAAAACCTGGAAAGATTGGATAGCCATCTACACGGATGCCTCTAAAAAATCGGACGAATCATATACTGGAGCAGCACTTTGGATTCCTAGGTTCAAGATTATTCTTAACTTTAAACTCCCTTCTTTATCTTCCATTTTTACTGTTGAGGCCACTGCAATACATGAAGCCCTGTTATATGCTGAATCTAAATAAAACAGTAATTTTCACAGACTCCAAAAGCTGCCTATCTGCTATTTTGTCCAAACAGTTCCGGAGTAAACATAAATTTCCCCTTATACTCAAAATTAAAAATACCTTATACAGATGCCATCTTAAAGGAATAAATATTTCCTTAGCATGGATTCCTGGCCACAGCCGTATCTGTGGAAATGAAACAGTAGATATACTGGCTAAAAATGCAATTGCGCATGGTACTCTTCAGAATATGATTTAACTTTATTTGCTAAATGGAAATTAAATGATGATTGTTATAAACAGTGGCAAGTATCACGAAGAATTAAGGCTAAGCACTATGCTGCCATCCACAGCACTATTCCTTCCAAGCCCTGGTTTTTCAAATGTAATAAAGCGAGTAAACAGTCAACTTCAGTTATCTGTAGACTTAGAATCGGACATGCATGTACTCATGTACATCTGGCTAAGATTAGGGTCAGGGATAATTCACTATGCGAATGTGGTTTGGATGAAGGAAACACAAACCACATTTTCTTCAATTGTCCTAAACTATCTTCCTCCCTCTATGACCACCTCCCTCCTGACATCCCTCGCCCAATAGATTTTAATTGGCTTCTATCATATACAAATACTCCTTTTGTGTATACTTTATGTGAATTTATTGACACTAACAATATAAAACTTTAAATGTTCGTCTATACTAAAATACTTATGTGGACCTAACAACTTGTATGTCATTTGTTTCTAGGTAACTCAATAGATAGATTCGACAAAATTGTAAGGGGCGGAAAACCCACCTATTACCACACACTCTCACTTTAATCTGACTCTGCTTAGTCGGCTGAGCTTGTGAATTATATATTACACTCATTGCGTAACTGGCGAACTTTACACAAACCGCCACAATACGAAGAAGAAGTACATCTTCGCGTGAGTTAGCGTAAAAACTGCGACTTCTTTGTGCTTTTTCTCGACTTGAATTCAGCATTAAGAAAAACTGCTTGGAAGCTTGGAGATCACTGGTACCTTACCTACGATAGCAAAATGCCTGTATGGCTTAAAGTGCTAATTTATAAGTTCTTAATAATTAACCAATTATAAAACCTAACCTGGCATATGGAAGGGAGGCATAGTCAGTAACGTAATGCATGTCACTGTCAAAACTGTTCATGTTTCCGAAATGATGGTGCTGATGTGCGTGGCAGCCGCGGGATACGTTAAATAACTGACAAACTGCGACGGTTTGCCCTTGTCAGAAAGAGATCACCTGAGTGCAACGGTAACCTCAATATGTCTGGTCAACGGCCTCTACATACCTAGACAAAAGCGAAAGGCCGAAACTGCTATGGTTTTACTTACCTACTTTTACTATATCAGCCTTATAAAATAATATCAGCTTCCCATGAAAGCGCCAACAATAGCCGGTATGCAATGGGTAAAAGATTTGCTTATGTTCACGTCGCTGGGCGGGCAAGTGTTTCTGATCCTCATCACTTGTATTACTCGCGTCTGTGGTAAATTAGTTCGGCGTGTTCGAATGAATACAGAAAGATGTCTCACAGGGGAAAATATCTGCAACAGAGCGAAGTAGGAGCAAAAGAGTCGGAAAGACCGACTATCAAGGCAAGCCGCACTTAATTTTTTTTTGCTGTTTCTGAATAAACACCAATGATAAAACTAAAGAAGTAACAACAATAATAGGGTTTACTTTCCCAATTAAGCCTCCTATCATCTTGAGAGCCCTAAATGCCTAGAAATAGGTCGTCCACAGTGGACATTTCAAGGCCGTAAACAAAGGCAAAACACCTGTTCGTTGGTGGACATCATAAAAACGTCCGTAGGATTGCCGAAATATTGCTTCTTCTCTGATTTTCCTAGTTTTAATTAAAATTTCAAGAGTTAACGCAGGATACTCGCGTGATATCTATTATTTTATGAAATTTAAGACTATCTCCCGGCACCTATCCTGTCATGGCATATTATCTGTAATTTGTTTCAACGTTTCAGAGCGAAATGACATAACCGTGCCGCCAACAGCTGACCGCGCTGAGATAAAAAAAATTAAATCTTGTTGACTTTGACAATATGTATGCCTATGACATGACTTGACAACTACATAATCCACTTTTTTCGTAAAAACATGTGTTAATACGTCTAAATAGTTACTTAGGAATATAAACTCTAGATTGTTACAAATAAAAGTATCTATTCACTGTTCAAAATATGTCTACTAGCAGATTAGACGCTGTATACCGAAGTATACTCATAACTAAATTTTTCACAAAAGGTTGGGGCAAACCAGAGAATTTGCGAAGGTAAACAAATACTCAATAACTGTTTAGCTCTAAATTATATAACCGAAGGAATTGATTTACAACTGGTAAATATTTATTTGGTAGACAATATTTATAACTTGGCATAACACATTTTAGGTTATTCGAGTTCAGAAAAGTAGTATCGAACAGGGATGAATGCTTTAATCTAGTCGAAAGGAACTATCCAGTAACTATAACTAAGGTATTGTATAGGTCATATAATAAATTGATTTGAATAAGACGAAATTGTTTTATCAGATTACAAACTTCACTGTGGAAGTGTAAGTATGGATATTTGCTATTTGAATTAACTACATAAAACTTTAAAAATCATTGATATAAATTAATTAGCCTTACAAATACTACAATTCCATTTCCCTAAATCCAATGTTTAGTAAATTAAAAAATTTATGTATAATTTCAAATAAATCTAATGAATCAAGTATTTTATGTCTATATGCTTTTTATATGGATAACTTTTACTTTTTTGCAACGGTTCTGCTGGTTTACAGCATCCAGACCGTTATATGTAAACTATTTAAACATCACTGGAATCCTGACAAGCAGAAAGATAACCCTGAGCAGAGAATCTAGTTTCCTACATTGTCTTCTCATTGTATACAGAACAGTGACCGTATGGCTTAATGGTTAGGTAACCTGATTGATGAGCCATGAGTCCTGGGTTTGAATTCCAACATGTAAAGGAAAAAATTTATGCAAAACAAATGATTGGTTTTCGGGTCTGGTGGAGCTGTGTTTGTCACATGTCTTTGACACTGAATCTGACCCTTCTTCCAAACTTATCACATCAGATATGAGAAGGTAAAGACTAATGAGTACCTTTGAGTTTGCCTATACACTTGTAGCTTTATAATATCTTCTGCACAGTTGCCAATAGTATATAGTACTTGTCGCTATGGTAGAGTCTATATAACTATACCCTGTGAACATAGGTGCTGTAAAGCACCCAGAGCATCTGGAATACAAAAGTAAACTTAATCACATTATATTCATATAAATACTAAAAAATCATTAATATCAATTTATAATTAAAGGAACAAAATCTCACAGACTGTAAGCTGGTTGAGGGGTACTTTCTAACGCCTTTGGAAAGATATCTTCCTGGTATAGTACCTGAAATTGTACAGAAGGCACATTTTCAAGCTTTACTCCCTTTACATTGGCCAGAGCCTGGCTGCAAACCAGTTTGTCTACATTTTGCAGGAACAGGTGATCATGTAAGTTTTAATTAAGTTTATTGTAATGTAATTATTGTCAAAGAAGCATTACCCGGTTATTATATAACTGGTCTATATGTTAAAAATTTGTACCCATTCAAATTCTTTTTCTCAATTTTTTCTTTTAATTTTAAAGACATACAATAAAAAATACAATTATTTTACAATTTTACCTATTCCTGGTGAAAATTCTAATATGTCAAGAATTTTTGAAGTAGTGCTAAATAGTAGTTTAAAATAACTAGGATGTGCAGGTTATACATGCAAAATTTTGAACAATCCCCTAATTGTAGAAAATTTAGCACTTAATTTGCAAATAATCATTTTAGTGGTGCTGGCATTGGGATACAAGCTAAGGTTAATTGCATGCTATGAAATTAAAGTGTTCTCCCTTATCACTAAACTTCAGTAATTATCTATCTCATTAGGTAGCTGTGGGATTACACCATATTTGAGAATGTCAAATGCAAATGCGAATATGTATGTATAACATACCTTTTAACAATGTTCAATAATAGACTGGAAAAATTGAAAAAAAAATCATAAAGCTTGAAGCACAAGTGTAGTTGAAGGAATCAGAAACAATAATAATTATATCATCATCATGCAATTGTGGAAGTTGTCAAGAATCATCCAGTTGTAGTGGATTACATAGATCCCAATAAATAGAGCAGGTGAGGAGCGTATTGCAGGCCATTTTGGAGACGCGCAGAACGCATCTCCAGGGTCAACCTCGATTCCCCCGCATAGTCTGAAGCAGATGTCATCTGGCATTCGTGAGGGCTCTGAAACCGATGCTGAAAACCTTTTTGGAAACCAGCCAGGACCATAGCAATACAGTCTCTTTTATTAAATAAGTGTATATTTTATTTTTGACAGTTTTTTTGGCGAAGGAGAAATCTGATGGTGAAGCCTTTGCTTAAAGAAGCAGGTATAGGTGGAATCATATTGGAAAATCCTTTTTATGGACTTCGTAAACCCACAGATCAGATGTAAGTCACACTGTTAATAAATATCTCCACTAATAATATATATGTATATCATTAAAGTGAGCCTTGGATGTACGGGTGGCAAAAATCTTTGTAGAAAAGTAATATCACACCTTCATATGTTACTATACCTCACTGTTGTTATATATATAAAGTATAAAGATTGTAATTTATTTAGAAGCATGATGAGCGTTGTCTTTAAAATTTAATTAATTAATTTTAATCAATAAATGTAGCGAAATAAATATTATCTTGTACTTGAATTATCATGATGAAATTAAATAGTATCTGAGCTAGACTTGTATGTAATGAATTAAATAAATAAGAAATAAATCAATTCATTGTAACAACTTATCAAAATCATTTCCGCAACAAGCTTTATTCAGAAGCTGAGTTTATGTTGAATTATTTAATAGATTAGTTATTTACTATATGTAATAAATGAGCTACAGGTATTAACAACATACTATTGCCACAAGTATCAAAAGTGATAAAATAAATAATTTCTACAATTTGCTCTAAACCACTATACTCACTGTACTCAGTACACTGCTGATAAAACCGATTGCCGAAGATATAAAACCATCAAATTTGTAAAAAAACTCATAATTTTAGCCGATCATCTCTACATAATGTGTCGGATATTTTTGTGATGGGCGGATGTCTGATTTTGGAATCCTTGGTGCTTTTCCATTGGTGCGAACGCAATGGACTGGGTCCGCTCGGCGTTACTGGCCTGTCTATGGGTGGACATGTAAGTATTCTTTAATATACATAAAATAAAAAAATATTGTCAAAACCTCATGATTATAATGTATAAATTACATTATACCATATGTTAGCAGATAAGAAAAACGACCTCTTTCATCAGTAATGAGCACGACTAACTGCTAAGGCCTTCTGATTTACTGGGTTCCCCAGCCATAGCATCTGATGTTATCTGAAGCATGAGTAGTTATCAGCAGAAGCATCTTATTATAGAATCTGAAGCTAACATTTACGAAACAAATAAATAGTTTGTTGCGGGCTAACATGTAGTATCTATAATAAACAGCTTTAACGTGCTTGTCGAATTGAAGCAGCAGCAGCCTTGTTATTAACTTACTTAGGACAATTTTAGATGTTATCCACATTCCTAACTGTTAAAAAGTGATTCCAAAAATGCCTTGTCTTCTATTCCTACAATTGTCTTCAAAAAGGATCTTTGAGATTTTTCGATAGTAGTCCGTGACTACAAAATGGTTAAGAACCGCATGACCTTCAGTGTATATAGGTGTATGCGACGTTACGACATTATGACATTAAAGATATATTTGTGATAATAATTAACTAGGTCAACGACCAGACCCACCCATGTCGCCAAGACCTTATCGACCATGCGCTCCCACAAATAAATCCGGCGATGTCACTGCTCTTGCCGAAGTCTGTAAACTGGTTATTCATGTTCAAAAGGCTATCCAAGTTGTGAAAAAAAAGGTTTTAGTTTGTTTTTTTCGTAGAAATACTCCATATTTCCAAGATTTCATTAAATGTCAATAAGGTCGCACTTAACCTGCATAATCCCATACATGTGTTGATGATGTTTATATAAATAGGTGTCATACCTGACAAAATTCATTTTTACACAAATAATTAAAATATTTTGTTTCTAATACTATCTCACAATATTGGGGTACCAGTATGTTAGCTACTCAACAATGTTTAGCGTAGTTATAATAGTACGCTGAAGTTGTAATAGTACGGTCGCCAAAGTACTACTGTAATAATATTATGTTCTCAGATGGCCTCATTAGCGGCAACGAACTGGCCAAAGCCCCTGGTGCTTGTTCCATGCCTCTCTTGGTCTACAGCATCTGCCGTTTTCTTACAGGTAGTCAAATAAATATAAAACGTACAAGTGACTTTTAACACTAATTATTTTTCTCCCGTTTTATTAAATCTGTAATCGTTTAAACATATCTGCATAAAACATTGGTGATGCCGTTCTGTTTTAAGTTCTGGTTTAATAGATCTATTGATAAATGTATTTCTGAAAGTATGAAGAATACAGAATACAGAGAATACATATTTTGGTATCAAACAAAATCAATGTATTCCAAGGAACTTACCTTGGTCCGTTCCTATGATATGCCTACGATATATTCCTTCACGTATCATAACGTAATTTCTGTTGTTTCAACACGTCAAGAATTAAAAAAACTTTCTGAAATCTTTGCTGGATAAATGGCCTGATAACATTTATGTAACAATGTGCGTCGATTGTGGAGAAAATTTAAGCTAACTTCTTAAAATCGACATTAAACACACAGTTCAGTAATTATTTTGGATTTTACTAAATCTCATAATTTCTTTTTTACGATCAAATAAGCTGTATAAACGTGGACAAAAAAGTTACATAGATAGTAAAATCAATTAAACTAAATAATCATACATTACAGGGTGTAATGTCACATTCGATAAATTGGGATCTACTTGAGGACCAATACCTGTCAGATGGAGTTTACAGGGAAAAATTGTCCAAAATGGTTACCATTGTTGATGAGGCGTTCTTAGCCGGAAAGAAGTTCGCACGCACATATTCGGAGAAAGTTGACACAGATACATTAACAAATGCGCAAAAGGAAAAGCAAGAGAATTTGATAAAAAGCTTAAAATATAATTCTAATAAAAAATTGGATGTAACTTACAAAGAGTTCAGTAATATCAGTAATATAAAAATTAAAAATGAGACAGATGCGAATAAAAATAACATAGGATTGGATGTCAGAAAAGTGCCTATTAAAATTATGAAGTCTGATCTAACCGCCCGCAATGAAAATTTGAGCGAAGAGTTAAGAATGCTGAGTGAAAATAAAATTAGTAAGACATTATATGATAAACTTACCTCTTACACAACATTTGAGTTAGACGCTCAAGATATATCAGAGATAAATAAATTAAACAAAAACGAACTAAAAGATTTATTACTCAAATATCAAGTTGGTAAGACATTGCTTGCGAGTTTGTTTTGTTATGGTTCAGGTGTTTATTTTATTTGGTGTTTCATTGAAAATGGAAATAATTTATTTATTTGCGATTGTGAAATTTAATTACAGATCACTTTCAATCATATCCTGTTTCCCAAAATTTTTTTAATTACTTTTTAGCAAATGCTACTTCTAACTTTTTTTTTAATCAATACAGAATTTTAAAGTTATTAATGTTTGTTTTATTTTACCAGAAGATACAAACGATGCTGCTAACAAATCACCCGAAGGACAATCTTTAGAAGATACGAAAAAAGAAAAAAATGAAAATTTAGTCAATGACGAAAAAAAAAATTCTAGTAAAGAATCTCGAAGTTTGCACATGTCTGGCTCTATGAACAGAAATGTCACTAAAAATAAAGAAGCCAAAACATTTAAACTTCCGGATAGTGATACAGAGCATAAAGACAGCAAGCCAGAGAAAAAATCGTGGAATGTATCAGAATTAACATCGGATTTTTGGACGAGCTTACCATTTCTAAAATCTTCAGGAAAGAAGATAGACATTGGTAAGATACATTGGCGAGACAGAGAGGCGCTGCAATTCATGAGGGGAATTATGGACGAATGCACTCATTTGAACAATTTCTCGGTGCCATATGATACTTCATTGATTATCGGTATGTATCAACAAATGTCACTAGAGTACTAATCAATTGCCTATTCCTAATACGTTGTTTAGTATCAAGTAAGAAGTAATGGGAAACATACCACCTTTTTCTCCAAATACCACCCTCTGCTACACGTGATGCACCCTGCAGGCTAACAAACCAGGCTCTGGCGACGGAATGGTGGCGGAATATCCATCCGAATTTGCCAAACCCAAAGCCCAAAAACGAATCATGGGGAGCAGCATCACTAGTGTTAGGGTACCGACATTATGCTCACCAACCCGTTTGCTGTGCGTGGCGGTGCTCTCTGAGAGGCATATTTTCAGCAGTAGACTAAAATAGTCTGATATTGAATATGAGTTGTTAATTATTAAAATGTTAAATATATATATATATTCACGCCTTGTTCCCAACGGGGTAGGCAAAGACAATCTTCTTCCACTTCCACACTACGGTCCTGACATACGTCTTTCGCTTCTTCCACTTTCATCAATCTTCAAATGCATACTCGTTGGTTTAGAGTACTCTTGACCTGGCCTTTTTTCAGAACGTCTCCGATTTGATCGTGAAATGGACCCCTAGGTCTTCCTCTCCCGACTCTACCATTTACACTCGCCTCATATATTTGTTTCGTCAACCTACTTTCATTCATCCTCTCCATAAGTCCAAACCAGCTCAGCATCCCTTTCTCAATTTGTGTCACTACATCGTCTTTCACGCCACAACGCTTTCTGATCAGATTATATCGAACCCTGTCAGCTATCTTCATTATTAAAATGTTCGTCACTCAATTTCGTTAAAATATCAAGGAACATTTTATTACACACCATTTTTTTTAAATTTTTGGACAATTGGTCAGCCGTTTGTGCAAAGCACGACGCGTACGTGCCTCGCGAGGACGTCGGGCAGCTGGAGGAGATCTGGCCCGGAGCAGAAGTGCGCTACGTGGACGCTGGCCACGTGTCCGCTTACATTCTTCACCAGTCAGTATTCCGGTATGTAGATACATAACATGCATTCAACGTAATCATTCTCGCGAGAGCGCGTACATATGTTTTACTAAATCTGTAGCCCCGATATTAGAAATTATTTTATAATCTATACTAAAATATAAAATTCCTAGTATGTATGTATGTATTATTTATGTTTGAACGGATGTAACATAAAAAACAATTTTACGAGTTTTTAAAACATTTCAAAAAGATTCTATTGGTTTCAGAAGGCTACGTTATATGATTCTTAGTATTACAAATGGAAAAGTTTGTATGTCCATTATTTATTCACTTTTAAAAAACTGAACGGAAAGTATCGAAACTTGGATGAGATGTAAATTATACCATGGGATAGCATATTACACTTTTTTTACTTATTATCTCCATTAAATGATCTCTCGGGCTAAAATAAGTAAGGCGTGCAGCCGCTCAATTTTTATGTACTCCTAGTTACACACATTTGCAGGTCTAACAATAACAATCTAAATTTTCACTTTTTTGGAGGAAAAAGTCAACGTTAGTATTTACTAAAAATACAACAGGATAATCTGCTTTTAGTTTTTTTTCTTGTTGACGTTATTAGGGTAAATAAATTTATATAATTGAGTATAAAAATTATCCCTGGAACTAACTAGTTAGCTTTGGAATAACTTCTTAAAGCAACACGGACAATGTGTTTTAAAAATTAATTCTTAACATATAGGAGCCACAAATTTTGCCGAGGCCACGATGGGCATAATTGTAACGATCGACTCTTTCGCGGTCTATCCTGACCTATGTTTAGATTTACTTAATTTTTTATTTAGCTTAATTTAAGTTGCTTGAATATAAAGAAAGAAAAGAAAGAGAAAGAAAAAATAATATAATTAACGTTATCAAAGCTAGACGCTTTAACCTTAAGGGTCCTTAAGGTTCAAGATCTGTGCTACAGTGATCGCCAATCCGCTTTCTAAACGAGGCAATTGTGACGATTACTACTGACGTTCGAGAAGAATAGTACTGGACTGTTTATAAATTATAATTACACTTGTAGACTGAAATCTTTCATAGCATTGCCCCCTTCCCCTCTCCTACCCCAAATATCCTTAAAGGCCGGCAACGTACCTGGACCTTTGGTGTTGCACATGTACATTGGCGACGGTAATCAATTATCATGGTTTGTCCCCTTACCTTGCCATAAAAAATAAATACTTTGCAAAGCAGTTTAAAGGGTCAGGATTCCTGCCCCTCCTAAATTCACGTAGCTTAGCTTAAGAAAATTTTAAGTGGTATCTTTTTTACCTCAGGGCCTGCATAAAAGAAGCTTTCGAACGATCTAAGAAGAAATGGAAAGACGGCAAGCACATCGAATGACACTTACGAAACCAATCAATATTGTTACCAGACCTTCAATAGATTGGCGTAGATAAATCTAGAAGTAGTTATATTGCTCAAAACCTTGTCATAGCTAGGGAAAACAGTGAAAAAATCTATATTTATCAGAGACTGTAAATTTCAGAAGTATTAGGTCGAGGGTACCATCAATATTTGGGCAAAAATTGTCCAAACAATCAGAGCTGACTGAATAATTAGTCGGTTCTTTTTAAACGTGATATTATATTAATAATGCATTGATTATGATTCATAGTTATTTTTAAGAAACTTGTGCATAATCGAAGTTCATTAAATTGATTTCGAAATTGCTAATAGTGGCTATATTAACAGGCAATGTGGTCCTGTTGTCCCCGTACTGAGTATCTCTTCGCTAGTGGACAGCCAAGATAACCTATCACCAAATGCTACACAGTGAAATGGAAGTAAAGCGGTATTTAATTTTTAATTTAAGGCTGGGTACAGATGGACGCGCTGCAATGCGCGTTTGTCGTACTTAGTCACATATTATATACTATATATTTATATATGACGTCGCACGCCCTTTTAAAACAATTATTTATGATAAATTGATAAAACTTGATAAAATCGACATAACGTAGATGAAAGAAATGTGTTATTTTTTTTAAATTTCAATTTTCAAAATGACAATATCATTTGTTTCTTAAACTTTATTATACATATTATAATGTAAACTTATTTCACAAGTCTACTTTAAAAATTAAATATTAAAATTTTACTCAAATCACTTATTTTTGCTGTTTACTTGTTATTACAAGTAACAGGACAATTTGTTAAAATTCATTCTTTTTGGAATGATAGTGAATTATTGAAACAATTTTTATGTGCACATCGAGCCAACGAACTTAGCACGCGTTTCAATTATTAATATATTGTTGCTGCTAAATATGCAGTTATTATTGCAAAATAGTAAGCAATAATAAGAGCTTATGAAACAGCAATATAAATTAATTTGTTATAGATTTATTTTAGGGTAAATGTTGTTCAGTGTAAGTAAGTCTAGTTTTCTAGTCTTAGTGTAGTTATTTGTATCGAACTTTTTAAAAAATTTATGTACGTTTACTTTCGTACAACGATGACACATTGATGGTGCTAACAGGAATAACAAGGGTTATAATAAAACTTATAACTTTAAAGCAAGAGCAGGGAATGGATGCCATACAGAAATTAAAGTAGTTATTTGTGCAAGTACGGAAAAGTAATAAAAATCCTGCCGGGTTTGTGTCAACTTATGATTTCAAAGCCCACTATTTTGATTACGAAAATCTCCTTTTGTTGAATTTTGACCTTTTGTTCACACGTGTGCCCTGGGTTTAGATTTCTCTTCCCGATACGAGTTTTGAAATAATTGTATGTTTTAACGTAAAAATTGTCTTTCTTAGCTAAGGACACGAACGGTATGCAGGAATCTATATACGCATAGCTCGGACTTTGCATTCGGATCAAGTCAAATATATTTAACGGTATATCATTACGATTAGATATGCTTAGCTTAATGTCCAAGCGAATGGCTATAAATTTGAATTCTAAGAATTTACTATCCATGAATCTACCAAATATAGTAGTCTGAGCTAAGCATTAGATTTTAACCTGCGGCTTGATAATAGAAAACAATTTTTTTTATGACACGCAATTAAATAAAGTAATTATGAGCATATATTAAATTTTGAAATGTTAGTAAATTTTTTGACGTCTTCAAAGTACAAAGCTGTTGTTTTATTGTGTTTAGAACATGTTTTATTAATATCAGTGCTTATACAAAGGTATATACCACTAAACAATTTGTCGTGTACATAGATTATAGTCTCTATTGAGATTGTATTTTTTATAATAAATAAAGTATATTTTATTAATTACTTGTTTTTCATAGTGTTATTCCTTAATCTAAAATCTAGCCTTTTTCTTTACCAGCATGTTTCATGAAAGCGCTAACCAAAGCTGGCATGCTATGTATGGAACATTTGCGCATACTGCCCATGCGGATTGATGAGCGCAGTGCCGGTACCCTACGAATATTTTAACAATTTTTTTTTGTTTTCTTCATATTATGGTCGTCGCGTTGCAGGGTTCTTAAGTCCGACCATAGATTAAATACTATATATATACAGAGGTCCGTCGCATGCGCAGCTTAGTAACAGTGCAGTAGCAGTGGGAGTTGAGCGTCATACATCATCCCAGTGGCTCGGCAGGCGTGATGTGAGTAGCGCATTGCCTCTAAATAAATCCAAGACCGTATTATTTCACAGATTTCTGAAGGTGCCACCACAAGAGTCTCACGTCTGAACTTATACTTGATAGTAGCTGTAATATCCGCGAGCAAATTACTTTACCTCTGGGTGGTAATTGGGCGGTTCATAGAGCACACCATCTCTTGAGAGGCGTCGTGTTCACGAGCGGGTTCCTCTCGTTGTGATTTAGAGTCCAAGTTCCTGGCTTCTTCCATATATCCATTATATATTAGCGCTACTGGCTCTGAGGAAATTGTATCTCGCTAAGATAATGGGAAATGCGGATGTTCCACAGCTAGCTAGAAGAGAGCCGACAACCGAGTGCGACACCATTGTGGCAGCAACGAGAACACGGCGTAGTATACGCTACTAGTGTCCCGCATGGACTGAACTGCGCTGAAATTTCGTTTCGGCGGAGGGCGACGACCTCAGACTCTCAGCATTAATCAAAGCCATCATCGGTAGTGAGAGGTTGAAGAGCGTCGGAATGGTCTTCTGCAAACATGTTTTTTTTATGGGAAAGGCTGCAAATGAGCAAGCGGTTCACCTGGTGCTAAGTGATTACCGTCGCCAAAGTACATCTACAACACCAAGAAGTGGTCCAGACAAATAACCAACCAATATAACCCATTAGTTTGAACCGCGGTGTAAGAGTCCATGTACAATTTTTCCCTTAAAATGGCCATACATTTTTTTCTTGAAAAACTGTAAATCTTCATCTTAGCATTTTTTACCTGTTTGTGTAAATTGCAATAACAAACCAATCATTACCAACATGCCCACACTTAAATAGGAACGAACACAATTATGCAGCGTCCGGATGAACGCAACTACTACGTGCGGCGGGATCATGTCAGTGTGCGCCGGCCTTAAGCCCTTGCATCGCCCCACCGTCGCTTAAATTTAGTTAGTGCGCAGCGATTTGTGCCTAACTTCACCACTGCTATAAAATTTGCATTGAGTTATATTTAAATTTAGGTGGGACAGGAAGGGTCAATGCCATATAGGCCACTGTTAGTACAATTACGTATTCTGTGCCATAGTTGTACATAAAAACAAAATTATAAAAGAAATATGTTTATTCTATTCCATCATTTTATATCTTACTGCTAGTCAGGATTCAGACAAAGAAAACCTGAATTAAAAATGGTGATACCGTCGAGCTAAAATCGAGTATTTTATATGTTCTTGTTACATTGACGACATACCTATACAAAAGTCGTAAGACAATCTTAGTGACATTATCACACTTTTATTGCTACAATCCAGTCTATTCCATTAATTCGTTTTTAAATAACAGAAATAAATATAGATCTCTCATATGTAAAAGTGCCACACCGTGTTAATATACTAGAATCTTAAATGCAGCTTATATAGACTAACATTTGTTAATAAATTTTGAGTGTTTGTAGATTTACACAACATAATTATAAAGTCGCGAAGATAAAGTTCAAATTGCTATTATCAATGACAATGTCGAGCTATTCCCTTGTATAGCAACAAATAATTACTATGGTTTTATATTACGTACAAAACAAGGTTTTTTATCTATCTTTAGAAAATCACAAATTTCTAATTTTATTTGTATCCTATTTCATTTAAAGTTAAACTAAATATAGGTATCGGTAAATTTACCGATTGATAAATCTAGAGATCCATTCTAGTAGCCATCCATTTGGCAACGATGTAAAAAGTAAAGTAAAATAACAAATTGGCTGCAAGGTGGCGTAGCGGCTAAGCGTTTGGCTGCGGGTCGCAGGTTCGATTCGGGACAAGTATTGTATGAACTACAAATAATTGTTCCGGGTCTGGGTGTTTGTCCATGCTCAATTTATGTATGTAAGCTGCCTCCGCGACATAGATAACCGCGAATAGACAGACAAACGAGTAATTTGTTTTATACTAATTAAAGATGGTAAAGAGGTTGTTTCGGTAAGATTAGACTCTGCGATAGTTATCGCATAATTTTTTAATGCCTTGTTGCGAGGTGAAACACGTGTCGTGTTTTCAATATTGGTGCTTTTTTTTTCATGAACAAATAGGCTTACGTTTGACCTCAATCTTGCTTGATGGAAGGCGAAGATGAGGCACACGTTTGCCTAGGTGTCTGTTCACTTTGGCCTTACCTAATGTCAGAGTGTGAGACAGTGCTTGTGGTGAAGGTAGCAGCTGTGCGGGTAGGTGGTGCTCTTCTTCTCGTCTCGCTAGGTAACATACAGGTTGATGTGACGGTACGAGATTAAAAGAAAACTAGGTTACTACTAGGTCCTCATAATGCCAATAATAGTAGTGGTTTCAGTAAGCTCTCTGGTATTTCTTTGTCGGAGAGTCGGCTATTTTTCGGCAAGGACGGTTTTAACCTTGGTCTCTTAGGGCTAGTGAACTATTAGCGCTAATTAGGTATACCATCTTAAGTTGAAATCAAACAAACCAAAAAAAAGAAGTATTGTAGTAATATATTTTATTGTACAACTAGTGCGTGTTGCCAGAGATGACTTATGGAACAGAGATGTGCCCATTCACTGCACGCCGTATGCGCATAGTTGTTCAGCGGGTTATGGAAAGGGCTATGCTCGCTGTTTCTCTGCGTGGCAGAATCTGCAACGAAGATGTCCGCAACAGAACTAAGGTAACCGACATAGCCGTGAGGATCAGCAAGCTGAAGTGGCAACCTCGTAAAGACAAACGCAGGAGGACTCCACAAGATGGAATCCACAAAGTCGATGGATGCAAGTGGCACGGGACCGTGCTTTGTCTTCGTGGGAGGCCTATGTTCAACTGTGGGCAGGCTGTAAAGATGATGATGTAATTATATAATCGATATTTAGGTTATGACTAAAGGTAGAAGTAAGTACAGAAGCGAAACTCAAGCGACACCTTCGCGGTTAAGATAATACCTACAGTCTACAGTCTCGCGCTTGTTGAACAAACAAATCGGCAAAGGTTTTTCGTCGACTCGGCGCGTGCACCTACGTTAATATATAAAAAAAGAGAACCGCGTGGCTACGTGAGTGATGGAAGAATAAATTGTTTTGGTTTAGTGAGTAAAATTTCTATCAAATTAGTCCTTAAAAAAGTTATTTGGTAGTCATACTTATAGATGAATTTGCTATAAGTGCCAATTTTTATTGGATTTCACAACTATTTGATTCATACAAAGGCCATCGCAAATCACAGAGGAATATATGTACAAAATTTGTTAAATGTGAGTGTCAATATTTATTTTCGAATATGTGTAGAACAATAATTTTGTTAATTAGTATTTAGGAATATTGTCTATACGTATCTAGATTTCTCTCCATCTCCCACGGTTGACTGCAAGAAAATGCCTTAACCCTTAGTTAAAGGTGTTTGAAATAAGAGTAAATAAATAAATATTTCTTTCAAACCTAATATTTATTTGTTATAACTACAAAGTGATTAAAGTATATTTTCGATTCTTATACTTAAGTTAACTATAATAACGCAGTTGCACCTTGCTTTTTATTTCATAGAACTGGCATGAAGTGTGATTTTACAATAAATTCTCTTTTTAAATAACTGCTCTTACACATTTCTGGTCTTACAGACAACGTGGAAAATATAATAAAGGTAACATCAGCCCTGGCGGCATACGTAGGACGACAGCGAGGCGTTGCGGGCTGAGCGGGGAAGTAGGTATTTATGAGGCGGCATTAAAGTCACGCACAAAGAAGTTTTCTTTCTATACTTACTTATTCTTATGGTGTGACCTAGAAATGTTTGAATTTGATTCATTAAAGGTTAAATTTAATGCCGCACCGACGCATCCACCAAGTAAACCATTTCATTTTTATATGCTGATCTTGGCGAATCCATTACGTCGTTTTTATTCATTGCTGATGGATGTTGGTGTTTATGGGGCGCACTGATCCCTTACTGGTTAATCGTGTGCTCATTAGTCACCTTTAAGGCCAGCGCAGACGAGGAACTATTGTGGCGCGGGAGTAATGTCCGCCGGCACTTGTCACGGACTCCACGCACTCGGTGTACGATTACATATATTCGTACACTGTGTGCGTCGTGTCCCGTAAGTTAAGAAGCCCACGACATAGAGGCGAATATTAAATGAAATTGGAATGTACTTAAAATTTTATAAGAAAAGACGTTTTCCAAAGAGAATACTTTTCTTCGGATCTCAAAAGGCATGTAACTATAGAGCGCTCAACGCGAACTATAATCCTCCATGCCCGTTGATGCGCCTAGGCGCGTTAGTTAAATTTTATTTTTTCAGGGATTCCCGCGTACTTTTGTGCGGACGGTTCGGTCGCAGTAGTTTTGGAGACTTTTTGTTTGCGGTTCATATAATCCGTCGTGTACACAATACGATGCAGATCTAAGTGATCTGTTTTGCACGGACATAAAAGTAAGCAACGGACTGTCTCCATCGTCTGCGCTGACTTGCAACTTGTTAAAATAATATTCTCCAGCTTCCTTCAGGATACGAACCCATGGCTCAGTAACAGGGACGGAAACGAACAGTCTAGAGCTGCCATAAATCCCGGTAGACTTTGCTCTTATTAAATATTAATTATTTCCGTGTATTTCGAGATTTGATTTATAATATTGACACTGTATTCTGCCGTGTAAGTTCTCGTGATTGATTGAAAAAACTTTACTAAAGGCAGGAAATTGCCAACTCTCGCTTTGCATCCATTGTTGTAACAAATAGTTAACTATCATTTTAATATAGATATTATAGCAAGTATTCAAGCAATCGAATGATTCCGGCAGAAATCAGCAAACTGTGTAAACAAAAAAACTTTAACACTGGCAAAAACTAATGCCATATTTTCTTTCTTCTTTTTTCTTTCCGCGGGTTCAGAACCAAGAAGAAAAAACAAGTATCGGTAGACTGAGACATGTCCCGGCTGAGCAAGTTCTTTGTTCCGGTTTGTGTATTGGGACGATTTGTGACTACTAACTACTGTCACTACGTTCTGCTTCTTTGACAGAGTTTCTTTTCTTATTTACATTCTAGACAGTTTCTTTTCGTTTTAAGTGTCCTATGGCAGTCAGTTATCACAGTCCTAATCAAATCGGTAAGTTACCTGTAACAAAACAAGAAATAAGCTCTCACGACCCAATACTGGGGTGGTCAGAGGTCTCACTTTTCACCAGAGCTTATTTGGAACAACGTGACAGGTGGTGAGCCAGTCGCCGTTACTTGTACCACTGGTAGATCCAAATATCGTTAATAGAACGTAAAACCACCGAGTGTGGTGAGTCATTACTCACTCGACGGCTGTACGTCGCAGAATACAATCGATTGAAAATGGCTGGTTGCGAGGGAAACGTTTAAAAAAAGTGTCGCGTTTTAAACGTCGGTGGTGTATCCTATCGTCGAGTGTTGTGCCTGTTTGGGTGATTGTTGTGGTGAAGGTGCAAGGTGTGTAAGAAGTACAGCAAGCAGTTGTGGGAGGGAGGGTGATGCTCTTCTTCTCTTCGAATTAGGTAATATAAGATATTTTATTATTATCGTTTGCGGAATTGTGCGAAGAAACTTTTTATAACATCTTTAAAATTCTAACATCATTACTTATAGTAATAATTGGCGGCATTACTAGGAGTAGCTCAGTGTCCCGCGACCTATCGGTTTATCTTATACTCGATTATTTCTTCAAAAGCATATTCCTAAAATCGACGTTGCTGAGCGGTTTCTTCTCGTCGCCATCGGCCTGGCTGCCGTTGGTTGCATTTGCAGTCTTACTGGTCGATGGCTTTTGTAATACACTGGGAATAAAACTGCTGAGCTGCGTGCGTCGCCTGCAACAAATATAAAGTGTCATTTATATCTATACTAGCGAACTGCGCAGGCGTCCAACGACACATCTGTAATATATAAACTAAATGTGAATGCGTTATAATCCTTTCTCATGAAATGTTCTCAATTATAATAAAACCCGAATTGACGTCCTCTTAGAGATTATAAACGAATACACAGAAAAAAGCGGATTCATTAATGATTCATAAAATTGACCTTTGACCGAGATTGAATTGATTAAACTAGATGTTATAACTAGGACAGCTACAGTCCATAACAGTTAATAGCAATGATAGAAAGTCAATATCGAAAAAATAACAAGTGTGAATGCACGCACATTCCACCCGCAGAGTCGCGCTTCGGTTGTCCCAACGAGGGGCCCTGCGTGGGCGTGGACTTTGGCGGCGGCGCGCTGACGGCCACTTGCAACTGCCGGTCGCCCAGCTGCAACCCGTCCGTCTCCTGCAACGCCCTCGCTGCACACTTCTCGTCCTCGTACTCGATGTACGCCAGCCCCTTCGGTTTGCCGTCCCTGGAGGAAAGTTTTTCTTTATTAGATTTGGATGACGAACGAGCTAACAGATCACCTCGTGGTAGGCGGCTACTGGAGCCCATGGAGACCTTGACTTAGCCCTTTACATGTGATAACAATTGAATTTCCTGTGTATACTGTATATATACAGAGTATGAGAAAGCATTATAAAAGCTTAAAATCTGTTTAGTCCGCATCGTACGGTGATCAAAGAAAAAGTATCACTATTTAGTTGACATAGATGTCAACACACTGTCTGAAAAGTGTCAGCGATGATGAATACAAAACTGGTGGTCACATATCGATTCCCATTGGAAAATCGAAATGAGATAGACAAAGAGAATGCTCTATATGAAAACAAATTTAATATGTTTGGATCGCAGTTCGACATTCTCAAAAAGGGGCTTAAAAGTAAAATGTAGTCTGAGTGTCGACCGGAGAAGGCTACACCGCAAGAAGGTGTTCCTATTTTTAGCGGCAATTGTCACAGTTGGGTGTCATTTTAAGAATTATTCGTATAAACCATACATAAAAATTGATCCCAGATATCAATTTTTAAGTACGGAAAATATGCATAATTTAAGGAGCAAACTTGGAAACGAGTCTGTAAAATTAATACGACCGAAACATTTAACCGCAGAGAACTATCAATTTGTAATAACAACATTAAATTAATTTTTAATTCGCACATTAATATTTTAACGAATCTGAATATATATTAAGAAAATTCACGACACAAACAAAGCGTTAATGTATTTAATTGGGATCTTTTGATTGTCTACCTGATCGCACAAAAACTTTACTTTGAAACTCAGAAGTACTCTTTAAAAACCCTTGGGAATTACAGTTGCTACATGAATTCTTAAATTTTTTGGAAGCCAAATTTACTGAAGACGAATCCTTGAAACGAAAATCAGATATTGTTAAAGTTAGCAACAGATCCTCAACAACAGAATCGGCAGATACAAACATTTTACCACACACATAGAAACATCAAAACACCGCAATTTTTTAAATCTTCGTATACTAGTTTAAAGTTGTAATACTAATTCTAATAAAAAAAAATTATAACTTGTTGCATGTTGTTTGTTCACTATGTTTGTTATCCAAAGTAGCATGGACTTAGTACCGGTTAATAAATATTGTATTCAAAGTAATTTAAACTACAGTTTCTCTATTATTTAAAATTAATGATCAAACATTATATCTTATTCTCAGGTATATCCACTATATATAATCCTAATATATGTTTATTTTTATTCTCTCTCTTGCGCACTTAAAAAAAAACCGCTCACCACGCTGTATAAATTTGTCATTGCGCACTTGCTTTGAAAAGGTTGGCCACCGCTGGTATAGGTGCTGAATACCAATGTTTAATATAATTAAGCATGTTGTATCGTAACCCACGTTTTACTTGCGGGCCTTCTGCTGGCGATAGTCTTCCGCGGAAACTGTCAAGGCCATCGGGCCTACAGCGTATCTCTAACTTCGCGGTTATAGTCGGCCCGGCACTTTGCTGACCCCGACGTAACCGGTCACTGCCTTCAGTGACAGGTGGGTCATCTTTCCCCACCAGACACAAATAAACCCTTGGTTGTCAAAAAGTCGTCAAAGGGAAAGACTGGCAACTACCGTGGCTTCCGTGCGATTCCAAAGAACTATTTCGAAAATGTCCCCGACATTTTCGAAATAGTACATTCGTAAGGAAACCGAAAATACGAGATAGGTGAATGTCTTAAATGAAACTATTATTTACGGATTTTATCGTGTTTAATTTTGTTTTTATATTCCCGACGTTTCGATTGCTTTACAGCGGCCGTGGTCGCGGGGGGACTGAGGTGTTAGACGTCCAGATAACATTGTTAACTCGGGCTTCTCTATTGAAATTAGGATGTTTTTTGATTTCAATAGCCTCGCGAATCATCCTTGGCAGGAGTCGGTGTTCTTTTGCGAGGATTTGTGGTCTATCAAATCTGATGTAACGGTTGGGGCGATCAACGATAATAATATAAAAACAAAATTAAACGCGATAAAATCCGTAAATTATAGTTTCGTTTAAAATGTGTAGTGTTCGCGTAAATACAAGAAATCATTAGATGAATATCATTAAACACAAACAACAAAAAACCTTTCCACAGTAGTGTACATTCACAGGCTGCAACTTTTGTTTCGAATACTATACTACTTTCAATTAAAAAAAAGCCAAGATAATAATAAGATAAAGTAACCTACTTTTTTACTTACGTAAGTTACTTACTTGAATGTGACAATCCTCACGTCCTTAAGGTTACCGAACTTGTGGAATATCTCCGTGAGCGCCTCCTTAGTGCACTGCGCGAACGGAAGGTTGCGTACGAACAGTTTGTTCCTCTCCGCGGAGGTCGCGTACTTAAACGCCGGCTTCGTTTTGTTCGCCGCGTACCTCGAGAGGAACATGGGCCGACCGTCTAACGGCGTTCGGTCCTGTTTGATAGCTTCTTCTACTGATTCCTGAATGAAGTAAACTGTTTTTTTTAATATTCAAATTACAGAATTTTAGCTGACTATATTCAATGAAACAGCAAACGTTTTAATTAAACGGAAAAAAAAATATTATAAATTTTGAAGAGCGGTTTGGGTGCGAAAGTCCCGAAGTGGAACGTTCATAGATTGTTACAATACCAGCAACATGCAACGTCTATGGTGCGCATGGTACTGCTATTGCCATTATGCTCGCCGAGCGTGGCTATTACGTAATGACCTCCCAACTTTGAAGCAGTTAATGGTACATATTAGACTGTTTATATATTCAGAATATAATCGAAGACTGGTGGCTCAGCATTGAGATACGCGTGGCCAGTCACTAAGCCACGCGGCCGTTACAAACTGGTCTTTGTTTCTGATCTCGATGCGTTGCGTTGCGTTGGGTTGCGCCCCGAAACTCTGACACTACATCTGACCCCTTCTTACGATCTTATCGCGTAAGCGGTACAACGATTAACGGAAGATAAAGACGAACGAGTGTGTCTGTTTGTGCGCGTACACTCACGGCACTACAATATCTTGCGCATTTGACAACTGTCGGATTCGGAAGTTGTCGGCGTAGTCGAAATTAGTCAGAACGATAGAATCTCCTATGTGAAATATGACAGTCAATATAAAATTAAGCATACACATGTGTGCTTACCGGAGTCTTATACTGGCAGTAACAAATAGACCCACCGAACGCCTTCACGCCTGCTTTTACCCTCATCGACACAATGTCGCCATACTCCGATAATTTGGCCTTCAATTTCTTCTCGTCGACTCTAAAAGATTATAATTCGATTTACAATTATATCTAAAATAGAACCACTAAAAATTTAAACAATTATGATATTTATTGTACACGAAAGCGTTATTAAGCTATCAACACCTTAATACCTGTGTCGCGGGTGATAACTGTATATTAATAATGTCATAATAACTTATTTATTAATAATAAAATCTATTACTAAATCATCATCATCATTTCAGCCTGTCACAAGTCACTGTTGAACATAGGTCTCCACCAACATTTTGCCACAACGCACGGTCCCGTGCCACCTGCCACCATCGACTTCTTGCAACTCTATGCAGGTTGTCACTATTATCTGTTGTAGTAGATACTATTGATGTTATTAAGCATAGTGCTAAGCTCCTCCAACTATCGTGCCATAAGGACTATGTCGTCGGCAAATTTCGACGAAATCGAAGGCTTTATCTTATTCCAAGTATGCCAGACACAATGATAAATTGTACCCATCAGTCTATGGTCAGTTGTAAACCCGTCCTCACCCTAGCCAGCGTAATCTCGCTCAGACTGATAACGTCGGCTCTTGGGCCGCTACTCACACTAGTGTGTAGTTTCAATGCCGATGTGTATAGCTCGGTACGTAAAATCTCAGATTCTGCGGAAAGGACTTATCGGCTCCAGATTTTGTAATTCTTTTTTTGGCACTTAACCAACATATATTGTGAATATTGCTAATTTTCGACCATAATTATAGAATTTGTTAATAACTTCACTACTGTGCCACCTATCGGATCCTAACAAAGCTATGAACTAACTTCTCGATAAAACAAATATATTGTGTGAATCCTCAATTAATCAAGTTGTTTAGAAGTTACATAAACACTAACATATGCACCAATGAGTGTATATATATTTACTTTGAGGTTTATATCAGTCCTTAGGGACATTCCATTGCAAGTCACAATTCTCTTATTCAAATCTATCATCACAACTTACTTAAAATCGAGGTTGCTAACAAAGAGCGTGCACGCATCTCTGCCTCCTTGCTGCGAGCCACTTGAAGCGCTGTCAGTCCGTTGCCGTTTATTTTCCTTTGCTGCGTACAACATGAGTAACGTTCATTATTTACATCCATGAATATTAAAAAAGAAAAGTGGGGCACTTGGGGGCATCAGATGAGAAGAACAATATTCTTTGTGTGTGCATTCATGCATGCTTGTAGGTATTGTATGTTGCTCACTCATCTGTTTCATTATTGATAAAAATCGGATAGTTGACACTGTTGAAAATAAATTATAGTATTATGTAAATATGATCATAATTTTGAGGTTCGGAGGCGCAAGCACGCTCTAACATTTACAATATATAAAATATTGTAAGTGTTAGATTCTCTAAATACATAATTAAAAAGCATATTCATTAAAATAAGAAATATTACGCGGGCGAACATGCTCGTTTCTTTCTGACGTTCTAAATATCTTAGACTTTTTCGCCAATAGCAATTATATAATAATTATATCGGCGAGTCACATTGTGTGGTTTGTAATTGCATTTATTGCATTATTACAATTTAACACAGTATTTATAATTTTGTATGTAAATAATCACTTCAAAGTTGTATTTAGCTTCGATTTGCTTCGTAATAGTATTAAAATAAAAAAAGGTCATAATATAATTCAACATTTTAAAAATTCTATTTACCTATTTGCGAAGTTAGCACAACAATATCCAATTCTGCATCAATCAGCCAATTCATATCAGTAAAGACTATATTGCGGGAAATTAACATATTTTAGAAATAAAACGCAAAGTTGTTTACCCTCATTATCATCTTCATGTGACCTCTTCACACCGCCTCCTGTGTCACTTTCTTTAACTTTTTCGTCTATTTCCATATCCGTCTCCTTTTTTCTTTTCACTTCGCTTCCTTCACCTTGTCCGGCTTCTTCTGACTTTCTCTTCCCTTTCACTTGTCTACTATCTTTAGCTTTCCTTTTATTGTCTAATTTTGTCTTTTTGTTCTGGCCTTGCTTGCCTTTCTGCTTTGCTCCCATCATTTTGTCCTTCATCGCTTGATAATTTTCCCGCCATTCCTTGAGTTTAGCCTAAAATATATAAAAAGTTTTACTGTTTACAGTTTAGTTTAATTTAGCATAGTCAGCATATTGTGGTGAGTAGTGAGTCGCACACACTGACCTCACAGAGGGCGGCGCACTGGCGCGCGGAGTCGAGGTGTCCGCGCGTGCGCTCCAGGTCGCGCCACAGCCGGGCCACGGCGGGAGGGTAGTCGCGCACGCACTGCAGCGCTCGCTTGTGTAACTCGCGCAACTTGTGCTCGCTGCCGCCGCGACTGCTCTCCAGATGTAACAGCGCCTCCCAGTATTTTGACATAGTTTTGTTTTCGCCATACTCTGTCATAAGAAGCAAGTGCTCAAGTCGACTCCAAACTCGTTGCATGAACAATCTGTTTTACTCGTACTGAGACTCCGATAACAATACTTCGAGACAGTTTCGACACATGTATACACAAAAGTGGCAACTAGCTACAGCTAGTAATAATTGAAACGAGAACGTAACAGTCATCAAATATATCATTTCGGTATCGGAATAAAAAGACACCCAAATTTTCATGTCTAGTGACGGGTAGTCATAGATGCGAAGCGACTAAAACTGGTCTCCAATCTAGGCGGACTGATCATGCTCGTCAATTGCGCCAATTTCTCTCAAATTGTGTGAAACCTCTATAGGTACTAAAATATGTAAATAGGTACTTACTAAATATTTCTTCAAAAATTTCTTTGCCCTGCTTCGGATCATTCATACGCTTATATTCTAGTTGTGCCCAAAACAGAGGCACCTCGCAATCATTCGCCTCATCACCCCAAGCCTGAAACAATATTTGAAGTTAACTGAGTACATAAGAAGCTGAAAAACTTCAATATAAATTTAACAGTATGCACTTGCATATCTTAGCATATCATACTCTAAAATACCAATTAAAAAACCAAATAAAATTATCAAGCTAATAGGGAAAGGTCTATTCCGATACAGATGGGATGGCTGACTTCACGTGTCCCTGAAATATTATTTCTCAGACAAGCATTTTGCCTCACGACATTATTCTTCAACGCCGAGTATGTCGTAAATTCAGCAGTACTGTAGCAGCCCGTATCTCTGTCACTGCATCTGACACTTCTTTCGACTTATTGCTAGGTAAGAACGAAGTAAAGTTGAGGTACTATAATAAACCCAGTCCAAAATATGCTCTTTGTAGAAATCGCTTGACCACATCGGCGCCCGCAATTTTTTTTCGGAGCTCTTTTTGAAAATTATTAATAATCTGTTGGTGCTAAATCTGGGCTGTAGAGGAGGGTTTTCTAAAATTTCAAAGCCCATGTACAACAGTCCTCATAACACGCGCTTGTGCAAGTTTCATCTACGGTAACAATCTGACCTAAAACTTCTTCCATGCTCTCGCTACAATGGTTTAAAAATTCAGAATACTTTTTCCACAATTCCTGCAGTAGTTGTCTCAACGGGCCGTGCTGCCCTGGGTCGCCTTGCTCAAAGATATCGTGCCACCTGTAAGTGTTGGTTTACCCAGGGCAAAACTAGACTCTAGACTGACATCACTTCCAAAATAGTTTTAGCTTGTTCTCTCTGCTTACTTATGTGTGTGTGTTTGTGAGTGTATGTGTGTGTTTGATTTCTGATATATCTGGATAATTTATTTATGTACTCATTTCCAGTGTACAATATATAATCTGAACAAATTTAAAATTGTAGAAAAATAATACAAGGAAGCACACCTCAGCCAACGAATCCCAAGCTAGTCGGAAAGTGCGACGCAATCTTTCCAAATCCGATTCATTATCGAAGTCAGTTTTCCGTCTGCAATATTCGAGATAGCTTATCCATAGTGACTC
This sequence comes from Bhutanitis thaidina, assembly GCA_029286595.1. Lineage (NCBI taxonomy): Eukaryota > Metazoa > Arthropoda > Insecta > Lepidoptera > Papilionidae > Bhutanitis > Bhutanitis thaidina. The sequence continues at coordinate 6,411,235 of JAGSMS010000016.1, forward strand.
TGCCTCCTTGTACGACTCCATGCCTTTGGAAAGTGCCGTCTCGAATATCGATTTAACCTGCAAAGTTAAAACGTAAGGCCTGCTTAGACCTACATCAATTACTCACAAATTGGTCAACTTGAGTCAAAAGGGTCAGACCACATTCTCATAAAATACTAGCATAAAGCAGTAGCAAAACGCAGATGAGTTTTGTATATTGAGTGAAGATAATTAAGACTTCATTACTAAGAATATGTTTAAGAATACATTTAGGGGTGTCAATGCAGTAATCATTTTGATTCCTCACTCTGGATGAAGACAGACGTCCAATAGCCCACATTGTCCACTCACCATGAGTGGGTTGAGTATTGCTTGTCACCCTTACACCCATGAAAAATAATTTGAGACTTTTTCCACAGTCTATTTAAATTTAGTGAAACAATCATACTCTAAGAACCATCTCGAAAAATAAGCAGATCGATGACAGGCAGCAGCGTCTAAGTTGCCAGGTGCCTGGTACTGCGATCGCCAATCCGCTTGTGTGGCAGAGGCCTATGTCCTACAGTGGCTACTAACAGGCTGGTAAGGTAAGGTGCTACAGGTAGTAGGAATACAAAGTGAGGGGGAATATACTGTCACTTTCTCCAAATGCCAACCTCACCTGCACGTGGTACACCCGTTAACCTACGAAACAAGCCCTGGCTACCGAATGATGGCGGAATAACCACACGATTTTGCCGAACCTAAACTCCTCAGACTGGTGATGGGGAGCAGTATCTGCCTAGTGCGAGAGTATCGGCACTGTGCTCACCAACTCGCTTGCCCGTTGTAGTGTGAGTATAGGCAAACTTTTCAAGAAGTATTTCCTAACATCAGCTTTCTTGGAATGTTCAGCTTCGGATTAAAACAGGCTGATGTTTTAGTAGTAAGGATTATTGCTCCTTTTATAGTAACTAGCACCATAACTGGACATAGATATTTTAACAAACATCTGTTTAGTATATGTGTTACAGATAGCCCTTTATGCCGAGCGTGTATGGAGCAGGAAGAACTGACGGCTCATGTTCTGTTGCAGTGTCCGAAGGTCGGGGAATAAAGTTAAGTACCTCGGCTCGCCGAGGTCGCTCCCCGAGCTCACCGGTAACTTTGAGGGTTTACTGTGTTTCCTTAAGGAGCTCGGTTGGCAGGAATAGTTCATATTCCTCCCGACACGCAAAATACGCACACAATCGTGGAGTTGCGGATATTCCCCCACATAACACCCCGATGAGCACCCCGGCATAACATAACATAACGCTCCTTTGAATTTTAATTACTAAACGTAGATAGATACTGGTGGGTGTTACCGCGGTGTATACAGAAAAACTTGCAAATCTTAACTTGCTATTCTTGTCGCTGTGCAACATAGTGTGATGATTTTTGGTGAACAACATTCTGGACAAGTTACAGGTGTTCACGACTAGTATTGTTTATTTTTTCGATAATAGATGTCGCCACTGGTTGTTTGAAACCCACTATTAAGTGGTCGACACAAAATCATTACCTTAGACAGATGATTTATAAAATATACGTTTAAATCAGGATATTAGTTGGTTTCATTTAAAACAGTACCAATTAGTATCTAGCCCTAGTTTCAAAATATTCATGGTTCATCGTAACCGGAAGGGAACTGTTCAGGGCAGGTTTTTGAAATCAGTGGTTCCAAGTTGTAATCACACCCCCCGCATCCAGAAGCAGTGGATTGCTGCTTATAAGGTGTGGCGTTTCTGGCCAGAAGCAGCTGGAAGGAAATTAATAGCCATCAAGTTGGTCACGGAGGGCGGAAGTCGGTCAGAGTGAGCAACAGACAGCAGGCGGTGTTCCAGAAATCTTCGTGGAAAACGTGCGCGGGGAGGAGGAAAGGTGAAGTTTGTAGTGAATGAAAAAAAGGATATGTCATCGGAGTTAAGTGTGAGTGAGAAAGTAAATCGTGAGTACAATTTCTAGTAATTTACACCTTCAGTGCAGTAAATAAATATTATAAAAGTGTAGTTTAGTGTTAAAAGTAGATTTAGATATTATATAGCAAATTGAACCTTAAAGCTGTTAGTAAATTAACTTTAAAATTTAGTTATTTGTGTAGACTTAGACTAATTATTTAAACATTGGTTACATACGGGGTTACAAACATTGATTACATACCTATGCCCGATTTTATTCCGAATATTCTTAGTGGAAAACACTTGTAAAATTTTGCAAATTTATTCGTAGGACTTAGAAAAATTTTGTGACCTTATAAAAACACTTGTAAAATTTTTGCAACTTATTCATAGGACTTAGAAAAATTTTGGGATCTTGCAACACTTGTAATATTTTTGCAACTGAGTCATAGGACTTAGAAACATTTTGTGATCTTATACAAATAATACTTGTAAAATTTCAAAACTTTTTTATGGAATTGTACAAATTTAAGCTTTGTGTTTAAAACATATTAGTTTATTTTAAGTATTTAAACTTATTGAACCACCTATATTATTTTCAAATTTATTGTTGTGAATTTTAAGAAAGGAGAATAAAATGCAGTCCTTGATTAAAGTTCAACAAGATGTTGAGGTCAGAGTTAATAATGCAAAATCAAATTATAGTAAATCACCTAAAGATCGTATTAACCAACAATACATTGAAACTAGACTAGGAATTTTAGAAGAATTGTGGTCAAAATTTATGTCAACTCATGAGTGTTTAATAAAAGGTGCAAAGAAAGAGGAGTTGAAGGAAAATAAGTATGATGATTTGTATGAGAAAGTTGAAGAGTACTATATAGAATATAAAAGTATTCTAACATTTGATTTAGCTAAATACCGGGTGAAAAGTAATCCAAATAGTTCTAAAGACACAGAAGTAGAGCCAAAGAGCTCTTTGGTTAAATTGCCGAAAATTACTATAAATCCATTTTCTGGAAAGTATACTGAGTGGCCCACCTTTCGGGATTTGTTTACGTCTTTAGTACATAATAATACATCTTTTGATGATGTACATAAACTTAAATACTTAAAGGGGTTTTTGACCGGTGAAGCTGAACAATTAGTTAGGCACATACCTATCACTGAATTAAATTATAGTCAATGTTACAAAAAAGATATGACAACAAAAAATACTTAACAAATTGTACTTTAAAACGGTTATTTAATCAGAGGCGATTGAGTGTAGAGACTGCTAATGGTTTAAAGGATTTATTAGATACAACAACTGATTGTTTAAATGCGTTGAAAAATCTCAATATTAATGTGAGCACTTGGGATGTCATGATCATATATATACTTACTGATAAATTAGATCAAGAGACCCGTAAGCAGTGGGAGTTAAATGTATCAAGAGATAACTCTACAGAATTACCTACATATGAACAATTTTCAGATTTTATTGAAAGTCGATTTAGGGCTCTGGAATGTTTAGATAATAAAAGACCTACTTTTCAACACACTCGGCCATCACAAACTCAACATTTACATCCACACACTCATCATGCAAACATTCAGTTCTCAACAAATACTCAATGCGAGTTTTGATCAGAAAATCATAAATTATGCTTTTGTAAGAAGTTCTCAAAAGAAGATTACAATAAAAGACATGGTTTTGTTTTAAAAAACAATTTATGTCTTAATTGTTCAGGACGTAATCACTCTGCAAGGAATTGTCGGAAAACCATTTCTTGTAGAATTTGTAGGAAGCGGCATCACTCACTTCTACACCCAAAATTTACGCCAGTCGTACATAGTGGGCATTCAGGTCAAGCCGTTGATAATAACGAAACTGCAACGGCGAGTAGTTCGACTGAAACAGCGCCAATTGTAGCCTGTCTCTCGACAGGAAAGGTCATTAGACAGATTTTGCTAGCCACAGCACTAGTGAAAGCCGAGTCTAAATTAGGCGAATTTAAAATTATTAGAGCCTTACTCGATCAGGGCTCACAGGCATCGTTCGTTACTGAAAGTACAGTACAATTATTGAAATTAAAAAAGATTCCTGTAAGGGGAGTTCAGGATTAGGTGGTGATCGGTCTTCGGTAGTATCGAAGTACATGGTGTTCATAAATATTCAGTCACTGTCTGATCCAAGTTTCCAGATCGAATTAAAAGCTTACGTTTTGAATAATATTACTACTTATCTTCCTGGGAAAAAGATAGCATATTTAAATTGGACTGAACTACAAAATGTGCAGTTAGCAGATCCAGAGTATCATTTACCAAATAAAATAGATATTCTTCTTGGTGCGGACATATACAGCCAGATATTGAAGGAAGGATTGATGAGGAGTCCTGCTGGAACTCCTATAGCACAAAGCACCACTCTAGGGTGGATCATTTCTGGTCTTGTGACTTCTGAAGATTGCGATACTCGTATTTCATCAGTCGTAACAGTACTGCACACCCAGGTGAACGAAGATGAAATTCTTAAAAAATTTTGGGAAATAGAATCAGATCAACAAGGTTTATCAAAAAGAATACTTACAGAAGAAGAGCAGAAATGTGAGGATATTTTTGCAGCTACGACGAAAAGAACGGCTGAAGGTCGATATCTAGTGAAGTTACCATTTCGTGATGAAGAACTTACCTGTAAAGATGGAAATTCAAGAGAAATAGCTGTGAAAAGATTGTTAGCTTTGGAAAAGAAAATGTTAGATGAAGAATTTAGAGAGAGATACACAACAGTAATAAATGAATACTTACTTTTAAATCATATGAGGCCTGTGGATAATAGTGAAGATGGAGTTTACTTACCACATCACGCGGTTATCAGAGAGGACAAGGCCACCACTAAACTTAGAGTCGTATTTGATGCATCAGCCAAAAACAAAAATGGTGTTTCACTTAATGATGTTTTAATGGTTGGTCCTTCCTTGCAATCTGACTTACGGCACATTGTTCTACTATGGAGAGTTCACCCAATAGCATTAGTAGCAGATATAATTAAAATGTACAGGCAAGTTAGAGTTACTGATAAAGATGCAGCATATCAGCGAATCGTTTGGAGAGATAATCCGGAAGGTAAAATAAAGGATTATGAACTTACCACGGTAACGTTTGGCACTGCGTCAGCTCCTTACTTAGCCGTTAAGGCATTGCAACAGTTGGCCATTGACGAAGGAGAGGAATACTTACATGCAAAGAATAGAATCATAAGGGATTTCTATATGGATGACCTTATGACCGGGTGTGAAACTGTTAAAGAAGGAATCGAAATATATAAGGAAATGAGGAACTTATTAAAAAAAGGAGGGTTCGAGTTACAAAAGTGGAATAGCAATAGTATGAAAATTGTAAAGGAAATAAAGGAGGCTCAGGAAAGAGAAAATCAAGATTTTAATAAGGTAAATGCAAAAAGGGGAAACGATAATCTGGAAATTAAGCTAGATTCTACAATTAAAATATTGGGACTTACCTGGAGTCGGAGTGACGATGAATTCCATTTCTCAGTACAGCTTCCGGTTATGACGCAACCTGTGACTAAAAGACGTATTATTTCAGACATTGCGCGTTTATTTGACCCATAAGGCTGGATAGCGCCTTGTATTATAATTGCCAAAGCCTTCATACAGAAGCTTTGGTTAATTGGCATAGAGTGGGATGCTGAGGTTCCAATGAAATTGTTAAAGGAATGGCTTACTTACCGTAAAGAATTACCGCTCCTCACTAAAGTTCATATTCCTCGATGGCTTGGCATGAAGACATCTGACTCAAATGTTGAATTGCACGGGTTTTCGGACGCTTCTAACGTAGCGTATGCAGCAGTTGTTTACATTCGTATAATAGATAGTGTGGGCAATATTCATGTGTCGCTCTTATCAGCTAAAACAAGAGTTGCACCCATAAAAAGAATTAGTATTCCTCGATTAGAGTTATGTGGTGCTGTGTTGTTGACCCGATTACTTCTGGAAGTCGCAGAGGTTTTAAATATTCACTTAAGCAATGTGCGAGCATGGACATATTCCACTTTTGTATTAGCATGGTTGAAGGGTCATCCTAGTCGATGGAAGACGTTCGTGGCAAATCGCGTATCTGAAATTTTAACATCACTTGATGCAACTCATTGGGCTCACATAAGGTCTAAAGACAACCCAGCGGATAACGCATCACGAGGTCTTTTACCATCAGAGCTAGTCAATTGTAAATCGTGGATATCTGGTCCAGAGTTTCTCAAATTGAAGACGCTAGTCTATGAGAAACCATTACAGTTGGATATTCATTTGGAAGAAGTAATAAAGTCTTATATAACTTCAATTGACGTTTCTATATTAGACCGATATTCCAGTCTCAGTAAGTTACTTAAGGTTGTAGCATATTGTAGGCGTTTTAAAAAGGCTTAAAAAGACACAAAGATAACGATCAACACACAAAACATTTGAGGAAAAAGGAAATAGATAAAGCATTAGCCTGTTGCATAAGACAGTGTCAGAAACAAGAATTTGCTGAAGAATATATAGAAATCCAAAAAAAGGGTAGTGTGCATTCAAAGGGTAGTAAGATCAAATCACTATCCCCATACTTAGATAAGAATAGTATTTTAAGAGTTGGTGGTCGCCTTCAGGCATCTACAATAGATGAGGAAGCCAAACACCCGGTAGTATTGCCACATAATTCTAATTTATCGAAATTAATTGTGGCTGACACACACAATAGAACTTTACACGGTGGGCCCCAATTAATGATTAATTATTTGCGGTCTGCTTATTGGATTGTAGGACTAAAGGGTATGGTAAGACAGCATGTTCACAGGTGTGTGACATGCATTAGACACAAGGCCACTACGAAAACACAATTAATGGGGCAATTGTCGTCGGTGCGTATCACACCAGCAAGAGCATTTTTAAATAGTGGGGTAGATTATGCTGGTCCCATAAACCTTAGGGTTTCGAAGGGACGTGGTCAGCGTGCATACAAAGATTATATTTGCCTCTTTGTGTGCATGCCAACTAAGGCCATACATTTAGAGGTGGTCAGTGATATGAATACCCAGGCTTTTATAGCAGCCTTTAGACGCTTTGTGGCAAGACGGGGTCACTGTGCCGGATTGTGGAGTGATAATGGCTCAACATTTATAGGTGCGTCTAAAGAATTGAAGGAATTACTTGAGATACAGGCTTCGATTGCCAAACATTTGGAAATTAATGGTACAGAATGGCACTTTATACCCCCCCATGCTCCGAATTTTGGAGGATTATGGGAGGCTGGGGTTCGATCTACGAAAAACCATTTAAAGAGAATAGTAGGAAACTCCACTCTTACATTTGAAGAAATGACCACGCTCCTGAATCAGATAGAGGCCTGTCTTAATTCTAGACCCTTGACAGTCATAAATGCTAGAGATCCTGGAAATCCGGTTCCATTGACTCCAGGTTATTTTTTAGTTGGCGAACCACTGGTAAGTGTACCCGATGTTAACTATGAAAGCATAAGCATAAGTCCTTTGAACAGATGGCATTTAGTTCAAAGAATGTTGCAACATTTTTGGCGCAGGTGGTCACAAGAATACCTCACATCTCATTTACACCGACATAAATGGACGTTACAAACTCCAGAGCCTAAAATCGGCGACGTGGTTTTAATAAAGGAGGACGATTTACCTCCCAGTCACTGGTTGCTTGGTCGAATACTACACAAACATCCGGGCCCTGATAACATCACTCGAGTGGTCACATTAAAAACCAAAACATCAATTATCAAACGGCCGACATCACGATTGTGTGTACTGCCTGTAACAATTGTCTAGGTAGTTGAGTGTATAAAATAAGTAATTATAAATTTAGTTAAGTTAGCTTTTATTTAAATGGTTGGAAACTTATAATACTTGTAGTACTTGTGTAATTAATAAAGTAGTTTTTGATGCTTATATTTAGCTCGTATTTTGCTTATATAGATCATGTAAGTTTTTATTCTTTTTATGATTTTAGTTTTCTGTAAATGTATTTAATGAAGGACATTACGTTCATAATATCCTTGGTGGGCGGTATGTTCACGACTAGTATTGTTTATTTTTCGATAATAGATGTCGCCACTGGTTGTTTGAAACCCTCTATTAAGTGGTCGACACAAAATCATTACCTCAGACAGATGATTTATAAAATATACGTTTAAATCAAGATATTAGTTGGTTTCATTTAAAACAGTACCAATTAGTATCTAGCCCTAGTTTCAAAATATTCAACAGGGACGTCAGCCGTTAGGCAGCTAGCCTATTAAATCTACAATAATAATAATATTCCCCCTCAGGGGTGTAGCCCCTGTGGAACTAACCTCATCGAATTCCTTCTCTTCGTGCTCAGCTTGCTGCATCTTGAGCGTCCAAAACGTATGTTTCTTCGGGCACCGCCGAGTGCAAGAGTTGAGCACGCGGCGTATCGTGGCGCGCGAAGAGTTCTCTTGCGCGAGGTGTGCGTACTCCACCAAGAGCTCGTGAACCGCTTCGCAACTTATGCACTCCGTTGTCGCCCGCTCATAAAGCACCTGGAATGGACGAGACACCTAGTGCTGAATCACAATGATGGTAAGGAGATAGGCTGGTGATAATTTGTGTAATAAAAATACTTCCGAGTAGTATGCCAATCGGCCTCGTAGCAACATGGTGGTCTCTCCCTGACTCCACGCTACCTACGACGTAACTATTATTTGATCTACGATCAAGATTGATCATATTCATAAAAAAATACTTAACTTTTGTACTGCACAGTCATTAAAATTGTAATCATAAACGTCTTTTAACAAAGGGGCTGATGACTGTGTGACTGTTGATTAGCGTACCTGACTGTCGAGCCATTTTTTGCCATTGCCATTTGTACAAACTCACAAATTACTGATCTTGGTTCTGGGAGTATTGTGTTCGTCCTGTATCTCTGACTCTGACACTGCATCTGCCCCTTCCGTCGAACTTATAGTATTCGTATATAGCGTTACATCAGATATGGGGTAGGTAAAGCCGAGTGGTTTCCTATGTGTTTGCGGATACGGCACTATAATATCTGCTGAGCAGTTGACAACTGTACACAGTATGCGGAAGTTCAGGTATTGACATCATCATCATCAGACAGGTTAACAAGCATAATACCAGACACCTCGCATCATATAATATAAGTCTCCCTTCTGCATAATTTAGGTCTACGTTTTAATTTTATGGAGACTATTTAAAATAGAAGAGTCATGTATATATGTATGAATTATATCGAATCAACCCCCGATACCGGCACCACTAAAATTGTTAATAGTAATTTTAAGTGCTGAATTTATCACGTACTCGGCGGTAAAGGAAAACACAGTGAGGAAACCAAAACCCTCTCATATATTTGAGAAGGAGGCCAACACTTGGCATTTACAGGCTGCTACTTTACTTTATATTAATATTTATAGAACATCGATTTACCTTAAGAATACCATTACTATCACATTCCGAATATTTTTCTTCATGGGATAATTCCTTTACAGCATCTATGTATTCCTGGTATATTATACACTTTTCCATTGGATTTCTGAAAAGCAGTTTAATCAAAAATATTTTTAAACAGCCTGAAAATTTATTTGTAAATATACTGATTGACTCACTCTGTTATTAAAAGTTTGTCTTCATATGGAGTAATTTTCTGTAAGTAGCCAACAGCCGCATCATGTTGTATCTTCACCTAAAATAACCACATTTTTATTTATATTTATATTTTCTATATATTTTCTATTTAATCTGGCGGATAATCATCACAAAAACTGTCAGACCGAAAATACAGAGCAATCACTTGCCAAGCATGGCAATCCTACCTAATTGTTGCAGCTTATTGAGTTTTTCGAAATATACTGAGAACAAAGCTTTGGCTTTGTTTTCTGTATATTTAGCCATGAATTGATTTTCATTATTGAAGATTATAGAAGAAATTCTAAGAATGAAAAGAAACACTACAGACCTTGTCAACATAGTGCTGATCATGCAGTACTAATGCTAATTCCTCAAATGGTTGCCACGCCTCTTCGCCTCTTAGCAGCGGCCGAGAAACTGCCTCCTCAAGGGACCACAGTACGCGCCCCTTCTGAGCCTTGTAGTCGGCATGGTCTTCACTAGGTAACAATAATGTTAAAAGTAAAATAAAAAAATAAAAGTATACTCATACTTTTATTGTACACTACAAAACAAAATGGTACAGAAAACATTAAAGAGAAAGTCAATAAGAAGGTACAACTTAGTGATATCGAATTTTTTTTTATCCCCGAAACGACATGCCTAAACAACTCCTAAGGAGAAAGGAAGTCCTACCACTAAGCAATTGGTAAAGAATAAATATCAGATGGGATCTTGAGCGCTGGCTACCATTTCTGCAGTTCATGTTTGCTGAATTTGTGGGATGTCGGAGATGAGTACTCATACATATTACACCCATACATTATATAATATATACCAATATATACACCAACACATATATACAGTGGTGGTCGTATAATTAGAAACACTACCAACGGTCCTTGACATTATGTAAGATACTTCGCCGCAATCGTTTTTATTTTGAAGTTAAACAATAAATAGGACAACAATATGTTCAACGACTTATCATTTAATAGAAAAACAATATAAATCCCATTACACAAGTGCAGTTTCAATATTACATTACGGACAAACATTTAAATCAGTTTTAAGGTATGAACAATAATGGTCAACTAATTAGAAACAGCAACAAAAAAGTATAAAAAACAATATTTTTTTTAAGTATTTGTATTTAGTATTGTTATTTACGAAATAGCTATATACTATCCACAGCATACCAATAGTTATAATTAATATTTAGAGGCGTATCCCTTATTTTCAATAACGCACTGCAACGACGTGATTCAATCAATTTCATACATTTTTCTAGGGGAATTCAATATTCCATGCTTCAGCAAATGCTTCATATAGTGGCTGATGGTAGACTGGTGTTACGTTTGTTTGAGACTTTCTTTTTAACAATATACCAGAGATTTTCTATCGGGTTTAAATCTGGACTATTTGCTGGCCAGTCTAAAACGGATATACGCTGTTCGCTAAGGAAATATTTGACGCTATTGGCCGTGTGTTTAGTCATTGTCATGCTGAAAGAGACTGGCTACAGGCAAATGATCGTCCGAGTAGGGAATCATTTTGTGCTCTTAGATATTTTTGTATTGCCATTGATCCATTGTACCTTCAATCTTCCGAACGGGTTCAACTTCACATCCGGAAAAACACAAACTTTAATGTCACCGCCACCATGCTTGACTATACTCCTTGTGTATTTATAATAAAAAGCATTGTTTACAGGACGTCTAACATAGCGCTTTCCATCGGAATTTACCATATTTATTTTTGTTTCATCTGAAAATAACTTTTTTTTCTTCACTTCTTCACTTTTTAACATATTTTTTAGCGAATAATAATCGCTTCTCTCGGTGTTGCTTGGTAAGAAGCGGTACCTTTCGAGAGATTCTTCCAAACAATTTAGCTTCCACTAATCTTCGGCGTATCAGTCTTGACGAGATGTTTCTCGGGTCATCAGGCGAAAAAAACCTAATTTTTAAACTGGTTGGAGCCTTTACTTGGGTCTTTTTTAGCAACTCAAGGTCTCTGGGAGAGGTTTTTCTTGGCCGAGCCTTTCTTAGAACATTTTCAACAGTTCCATGTGTTTTATAATGATCAATTGCATTAAAAAATTTCTTAACAGAACAATTTAAAAGCTCAGCTATTCTTGTACGCCCGCTTATGACCTATATGTAAATTAACTATTATTTGCCTAGTTGACGCGTGTTCAAAATGGGCAAAAGTAAAAGTTGTTATTATTGCCCATTTTGAACAAAATAAAATTCAGATTAAATATTGAATTGCCGCCAAAATAATAGAACAAGCCTAGAAAGAAATGTTATTCTCCAATTTCAAAAAAAGCACGAGCTATGGATGCATTTTAAAATGTTTCTAATTAGGCGTCCAACCGGCCAGTAACAGAAAATAAACTCCCTACATGTGTATGACTCATTTTGTATTATATTTTATGCATTTAATGGGTATTTTATTTGAGTGGCTATATTATTGCATGATTATTAATTATTGAATGTGTATATTTTTACGAACATTTGTATGTTGAAGTTATACTTTCTGTATTCATAAGAAGTGTTTCTAATTATATGACCACCACTGTATATACATCCACTCGGCTGTCGTGCTGAACAAATGTGCTGTGATAATGTGTGTACAAATAACATTTAAAATTATGAGACATTTCTTTACTATTTGAGTAAACATACCTTAAAGTTTCTAGCTGTGCTTTCTCCAATTCAAGTCTGGCATCCCAGAAGAGTTTTCCCGAAAACGGATCAGCACCAGCGCGTCGGAGCACTTCATCTAATTGAGCTCTTGCAGTCTCCGCTGCGCCGGTACTTAATGACCACGAACACCATAGGCTCAGGATTGGTATTGCTGGAATAAATAACACAATATACTTATTGATGACACAAAAAATCTTGTAGTTCCCATAACAGATGATGGAATAACTATCTCAAATATACCAGATTAACAATAGTCGGACTGTTGACAGGCAACCTTCAGAGGTTATACACAGCTGGCCATGCTTGTTGATTAAAACAATGTCTCTTAACTTTAGCGACATTTACCTCACACATTTCTCTGATTAAGATAATGATTGTTTTAATTTTACTTCACCGGCCTATTTCATGCGTTTTCTTTTCTCCATCAATCACCACCGCGGCGACATCAAAGGTAGCTTTGATGCTTGAGGATTGCTTCTTAGAATAAAAATTGAATTAATTACCTTAAACATGAATTTTAAGAATCTGTTTACTATAGGTGTTACAGACAGTCTTCTGTGCCGAGCGTGTATGAAGGAGGAAGAAACGACGGCCCACGTCCTCTATTCGCTAAGTACCTCGGCTCGCCAAGGTCGCTCCCCGAGGTCACCCGTAACTTTAAGGGTTTACTGAGTTTTCATGAGAAGCGCGGTTGGCTCGTTCATATTCCTGCCCAAACGCAAAATACGCGCGCAGTCGTGGAGTTGCAGATACCAGCCCGTCATAACAACAACTTAACAACATTACATAATATAAGAATCCCAAATTCATAAGTTTCCATTGATCCACTGATTATTTGCTGCCATCAAAAGATGTGGAACAATAACTGACCATAAAGGACTTAGTTGGTGTTAACTATGGGACTCAATACTCACAATAACAATCAATTGCAGCCTGCTGGAAAAGATCAGCCATAAAATCATGAGACTGCGCAGAATGTGCAAGTGTTTCTTCAGTTTGGAGGCGAAGTAGCCAGTGTTCAGGACGTAGTAACGTAATCTGCTGTAGACGGTCAAATGTGGCACGCCATTTGTCCAGTTCAGAGAGACTCCTAAGCCAAAAACCAAAAATTTAAATAATAGTCTAGGTACTTGGCAGGAGGACACTTTTTAGTCACCATCTGAGTAGGTATCACCATCTTGCATATTTCTGACGATTACCAGCAATACAACCACTGTTGTGTGGTATAGAGACCCAGTATGATAACAGGTTGTGAGACATTCCATCTAAGTCCTCAGGGGTTTGCAAGTGACTATAGGCTACAATAAGCACTTGTTATTAATAATATATATGGAAGTCACAAATTTATTGACAAACGGTGTCAGCAACATTGGTCATTCAAACTTTAGAAATCATGTAAAACCAAAATATTAAGTCAAATACTAAGTTTTGTCTACATATTGTCTAAAGTCTCTTTGGGATTGAAATTTGGTTAAAAAAAATTTTTTTCAGAATTATTATTTCCATAGAAAATATGTTTTTATTCATTTTACTTCTATCATAATACAATATGCACAGTCAAAGACATTACAAGTATATACTATAAAATATGTATCTTATTCCTTCACATGTCATTACTTAAAAATAAGTAAAATTCTTTTGTTATGCATCATACCAGGACTTATTACATATATGACACTAGGGTTGAGAAATAAATAAAAAAACTATCATAATTACATGGTTGAAAGATTTATACACAAATAGTCATAAATGATATATTTACCACAATGACTGAATCAAGTCAATATGATCATCATAGTTATATGGGTCCTCTACAAGCCGGCGCTCTAAGTCTGTCACTTTTCTCTCCAATGCTTCATCATCATCATCATCTTCCTGACAACAATAATAATCAGGAATCAGTTAATGTAGTTTACAATAAAGAAGTACTTATATTGAAAGCAGGACAAGTAGTAACCATTCATTAATTTCACATCAGCCATTACACATGTTAGATGCATAAGAAATAATGTATGGGGTATAAACACCACAGGTTGTCTAGATCTTCTGGTTATTAAACCAAATGGGTTGACTATGAAATATTATAATATATTTCTCATTTCGGGCCCACTTTGAAAATGAACTAAAAATATAAATACTCATTTTCGAATGGGAAATCATACTCACGACACAAGGGCTCCTGATTTTTTAATGCAGCGTATAACTTTAAGTATGTTTTGTGATTATGGCCAAAAAGGCCGTGTCAATGGCCAAAAAAAATAAAAAAACTAGTGAAGATAGAGACAAAAAGTAAGAAATGTAAAAAATAATCAAATGTTATGAAAACCACTTACATCCGAATCATCAGAATCTTGGTCTGCGTCATCCTCTTCGACTACTACTTCAATCTCATTTTCTTCTTCAGAATCATTTCGCACTTCATCTTCAACAATAGCCATTGTTTAAAGAAACGAAATAAAAATTTGCAACAAATCTATTTGTATTTCGACTATTTGACAACACAAAGTATCATAGACATTTCTTTATTTAATGTGGCATTGGTTACAAGGAAAAAAAAGAACACTCAATCATGGACACAACATATCTTTTATTTTTTTATTTTATTCAGTCTGTATGATTTTATTTGCTTCAATTTTAACTAATATGAAATGAATCAGTTATTTACGGATTTTATAGCGTTTAATTATTTGTTTAATATCCCGACGTTAAATAAACGCGATAAAATCCGTAAATAATGGTTTAATTTCGAATGTATAGTACTCGCGTAATTCCACAAAGATACCATTATAAATTTATTATTTACAACAATAAGTTATTCATCGAAATCTGTTTACAATGTCTAAAAACTATTAACTAGCACCACTAACATTCAAGCAAAGTCAATTTTATATTTTAAATCGATTAACACTCTCAAACAACTTTAAATGGATAGTTTAATAAAACGATCCTTGCCGCAGTCAAACGATCGCAGAACTGTCAATTTGAATTTATAACAAAAATAGAGTACAAGTCACAGGAAACGTCGAGGTGTTTTCTGTGATCTCTTCAAGGCTACCTCATTATGTAGGGAAACTACATCATTATGGCACAAGAAGTTCATTGATTCAACTTATTATCTCGTATTTGTTTGTTTTTAATCAAGCGTTAACTTGTACCACATGAACATAGAAATTATATTATTGAATAATGCTGTCAGAAATAGCTCATTGGTTCAACGCTAATAATTTGCTCGTTGCTCAACACCTAATGTTAAACGTATAGGTACCAGTGTACTTATAAATGGGGAAGAGTTGGGCCAGCAATCTACGACGTGTTTCCGAGAAATATTCGCAAGTCCTGTGTAGGACATCACCAGTGCTGTTGTCTTTATAATAATGTATGTTATTAATTTGCATTATTGATATGCATACGAAACGTGGAGGAGGCGGTCTGATCATGCACCCTCGATAAAAACCTTGAAGCTTCTGTTCGCGTAGAAACTAATGATACTATTGTGCCTAACCCATGGCTCCACAGGCCTCCGATTGATGGCAGAATAGCCATACGTATGAACAGAGTATATAACCACTACTTCCGTGCCGAACAGTCTGTGACGTCAGTCTGCAGCGTCTGAGATACGTGAAGCTGTTTTCGTTAAGGCGCTCGAGCATGTTCGGATATAGGTGGTACTAATCCCTAATTCCGACTCCCCCACGGAATAACAGATATCCGCTGAAGGATAAGAAAATAAAAAAAATAGTTTTTATATTTCAATATTTTAATATAAAAATACGGTTACATAGCGGTTTCAATACAGGCAATATTATGTTATCAACATGGAGAATAGTATTCGATGATTTTCGAAACTTAGAATCAATTTTTTTGTTGTTATACTTGCTTCCACACCAGTTTTTAAAACAATTAGTAAGCAGTTTTCTAGGTTGCCAAATGTTTAATTGAATGAAAAATTTAAATATTTTGGAAATATTTTTGGAATATTCCCTGAACTCTGATTTACCAAAATGTTTATAATTATTTTTCAGTACCAGTGTGGAAGCACCATTAGAGCTTTGGCACCAAACTAAAGTGCTAAACTATGCACTAATTGTTATAACGAATGTTAAATATTTTCGTATGAGTAGTAATGTTAATAAACAATTTTTAAAACTTACTATAATAAATGCACCAATATGGAATTTATAATTTTTACTTATTTATAGATAAAAAAAAATATTTCCTGTTTTATACTGTTATAGAAAAACGAAAACCAAGTTACATTTTAGTCGCCAGTTAACTTAAACAAAAATATTTTAATATTGATAATAAGATAAATGTATAATAATGGTTCCCTTGCCTAATATAAGGCAGAAATCCTTAAACAGATTAGGCTACTATTATATTATCATGCTATATTATTTTATATATATATTTTAAATAAAACAGTTCATGTCCACCTCATTTCTGAGATTACCTTCTACCAAACTAATCAAACATTTCCCCATTATAATATTAGTACACATTTATACTTCTATTCATAGCATTTTTACTTCAAAGTTTATACCTATTAAATATAATTAAGCCAATACAGTTCGATGTTTATTTGGCGACTAAATATCTATTCAGTAGCAAAAGATGAGTACAATAGACAAACATGTTTCATGCATTTTATGTAGGATTTATTGAATAAAATCTATAAATGTGTAAATCGGAATTTGAGCTATTTAGGCGTACAAGTTGTGCGATATTACATGGTATTCTAAGCATATAACACATGTGTTTTTTTAATGTTTTGAAATTTAAGTACAGTTAACCAGAAAATTTTATATTTTCAAGAAGTATCAGACTTAACATTTGCATCATATCGACAAATTCTTTCAATTTAAAAAAAATTACGATTAATTATATAAAAATATAATAAGACTATTTCTGATTAAAATAATACATGTGCATTACATTGCATACATTGTTTATTAAATACTCGATTATAAGAGAAAGAAAATCAGTCAAGTTAATTAAATCTTATATTACCGAGAAATAATTCGAGTAGTTATTAAATTAATGAAGCAGTATCATTTCGTACATTTATGATAAGAGAGGAAAACAAGTTTCGAATTTTTTATTTTATTTAAATATAAAATATTTTATGTTGTCAATGAAACAACTTTCCATTTTTCTTACTTTAATAATACAGAAATAAATGGCACAAAATTTATAAATAAGACCAAAATTTAATAATATAATCTATATAAATATAGACAGAACTTTTTTGGTTTAAATAAAAATGGTAATTGTATGTTGATTACACTATAAATCTATATATCTCTCTGTGTCAGTAAGGGGTCAACAAATTGTATATAGGCAATGTAACATTTTAATACAAGACCTTTAAGTTTCTATGTAGCAGTTTAGTCACAAGAGAAATTTAATTTTATGACATGTTAAGGATAATTAAAGAAAGAGTACAGCAGCCCCCTCGTTTATCGCCTTATTCCTTGCGTTCGTGTTAATGCTCTCAGGCGTCTCCCTCACGTACCACGTTAAGGAATATCTATCGTTACAGCACGACAAGAAGAAAACGAGAATATCGTATGTTTACAAAATAACTGTATCACAAATAACGAACACTTTCTTATGAAAGTAGCTAGGTTCGGCACTGCATTTTTGCCTATATGGAACGCACGCATCTGCATGAAACCACTGTTTGAAACCAAAAATACTGCTTGAAAATAATATCACCCTGACCAAACACTTTATTTGATCTCAGTACTTTAAATATTTAAGAATGAAGTCACATTTACCAATTATCTAATTATATCAGACACCTAAGTATATAGGCTGTCACTAATGGGGGCTCCGTACACACTCTACACTGATAAAAATACCTTTAAAATGAAAAAACTATAGATTTAATACTGAGTGTGGAGCAGAAAAGTTGCACAGTTCCTTCAGTTTCGCCGCAGCAGTGTATATTTTGACTATCACATAGTCATAATGTTGTCTGTAGAGCTCCGATCATGGCGACTAATTAATGTGACTGGTTGAAATAGTTTATAAAAATGTGCTAATCTGAGCCTTCTTTGTGGAATGTCGAAAGTAAGGAGTATCATAATCGCTCCTAAAATAATATTCAGCTTATGAGGTGATATCATTTTCAAACTATGTGAAATAGATCGTCAAATTAAGAAATTGGCTGTTATATAGAGGGTATACATATATATTAATTATTATTTTGCAATACACACATCAGACTTAAAACTGCTAAAGCGTCGTCCATGTAAGCCATGAGGAAGGAAACTGAGTGATTGCACAGTTTAAACTGAAGAGCCCGCAAGAGCATGTACGGTAAAATCACTAGTCTATTTGTAGGGCAGGCGAAAAACGTTCATTGGCACTTTATGTTAGCTTCAAAAGAGAATGATACATATCGCTGTCCATATACTACTTTATAGCCAACCTTATCTTACCGCATTTATAGTGCGGGGAGGGGTGAGACCTTGTGTGAGTTAATAAAACATTAGTTTCCATTTACAATTATACTTAATACAGTTCTACTATACTATATATACTTCATTATTATGGTTAGCTAGAAGTAACAGTGTATCTGTTATAGAAAAAGTATACAACAAAGTCACAAACCGCGTTTGTCTGTGTATTCGTTTATAACTTTTAAACTTCTGTGTAGACTTCAATGCTGTATTCACCATAATTTAGAACATTAAATGATGAAGGTTTAGATGTACAACACATTAATATTGAATTTATATATTAGTGATCTATCCGTGCGAAACAGGCGCGGTTCGCTAGCTACAGATAATTGAATTCCTTTAACATCATCATCATGTACATGCTCATACAAAATTTTTAAAAATGTTAATATGAAATGAACTGTTCATATAATGGGTATTAATTAATTAATGATAGCATTTAACATACTCTAACTAGATAATTCCTATATCGAAGAAGCATTGGAATATAAATTGAGTTCAATTACTTACACATATTAAGGCTAATAGAGATTGCTATTATTTGCTAAGTAATATTATTTTAACCAATTGACGTAGGACTAATATTAGGAACCTAAAACATTATATATTGCAATCTAATATTCAATGTCAGTCATATAAAATATTACATTGTTACTACAAAAGTATACATAATTGCACAGAATACTGTCAACATTTACTTATAAATATAAAAGAATGTCGGATGTTTAAAAACACTTCCAGTTCAATACGAAAACTAGAAATAATTCTCCATTTTCTTGTGTTTACCAAGCTATTATTCCTCATAGATTACTTTGATTATGAGTGATATTCAAAAACGATTAGTGCTATAATCAAAACAATTATTGACAATTTTTAATGTAATCCAAAGCAAATTTCAGTGTCTATTTGTTTATGTTTAAATTAATGTTTTAAAATTTTAATAAGAGTATTCTTACAACTTTTACAGATCTTTGTTTTTATAGGAATTAAAGTATTTTTAATAATTTATTATTGATGAATATTTTCTACAAATACACTTAATGATTATTGAAAGTATTGATATCTCATATTATGAGAACATATAAATGAGGGATGAAGAAAAAGTAATACTGAATGATAAGTGTAATGTTTGTGTATAATGTCTATTGCTGCGTTACATGATGCGATTATAAGAAACTCCATAACATAATAGATAACTGAAATTAGGAAGCGTTGTAATCATTTAAAATGACAATTTCATATAGGTGGTTAGTTGGATGTGATGCAGTACGGAATAGCTCGCAGTATAGAATTGACGACGTCGCATGCGTCCGGCAGTTGGACAGCTGTACTAGTGCCCGACTGGAAAAATGTATACAAGTTTTTTTTAAGGAAAAGTAGAAAGGAGAGTCGCAGCCTGAGCAAAGGCCTCCTTAAATATTTGCGACGATTTTGGAGCCGGGAAGGGCCCGCTACACTGCTCCAGTGAGGGTAGGCTGGCTACACATATCCTCGAAATGATACCTTCTATTATTTCTCAGACATGCAGGTTTCCTCACGATGTTTTCCTTCACCGCCCAGCACGTGGCAAATACAGCACTTAAAATTGTTATTAACAATTTTAGTGGTGCCGACACCGCGGACCGAACCCAGGTCACTCGCGGTCTATGAAACTAAAGTGAGCGCCTGGACTACTAGGGTAGGGTACCACGGTTTTCATTACAAGCTTTCTAGAAATTAATACAACATTTTCCTTTTAGGTATCATAACAATAGAATTTCTATTTTTGCAACACGTCATGACTTATACTCTCGTGAAATGACCAAATATTAATTCAAATTTAATCGCAACAACATAATAACTTTTTTTACTGAGTTTTCGCTACAATTCCGTTTTTGCAATATTTTTATGGCAGTTCACAATAATTACAAAACTACAAAGTAAGTGTAAAGAGCTTATAATAAAGGAGCACCTATGTAGCGCGATTTCTGGCAATTTTCGCGTACTTGGTCGAATCGATGTTTATTTTTAGTTACAACAAGATAACATTATAACAGACTTAATAACATATAATTTTATAATATGTGTTATTGTCCATTTTGATAATTAAATGCATTATGTAATTTGTGGTTAAAATGGATCATCACCAATGCAATAAATTTGTGAAACTGCTTATGAGGATGTTTTATACGACGAAACATATAACAAGAAAAACTGGTAATTTAATAAAGCGTTAACGCGTGAGATAAGCTTTACTCACGCTAATTATACTATAACCAACAGTATCAGTAGAATAATATATCCAGCAGATATATATAAAACCTTTTAAATCGCATGCTCATGAGCAGCCAACCGTTGGATTATGTAACCCTCCCTGGTTACTCATAAAAATCGAGAATAGCTCATTTCGAGTTTTTGTGTACTATTGACAGTACACAAAAGATGTCACTAGTGTTTGTGAAAATGAACACTGATTGACACAGTGAGTGACAACTCAATTCTAGATCGGAGGCTGCAAATTTTCGACATTTTTACTATATTTCTAAAAAATTGTTTATTTTTTTTGGCTAGAGGTCTTGAAGCCAATACCACATTAAATATTAAAATAAAATTACTTCGGTTTGTTTACATTACACTCAGATGTTCTGTAACACTCGACTGACACAGATAAAATTTTTTTTAAAGACTTCCGTATACCTGTTGGTTTCGCATGCACTATGCGGTGGTAGTATTGGCGGCCGCTTGAAGCTGCATCTGACGCTGCATCTGTTCCAACATCTCTTGCATGCGACGTAATTCAGCCTCCTACAAGGAAATTATGAGATGTGCATACATGTGTGGGAATTATATGCCGAAAATAATAAAATGATTTACTACTTATGGAAGCACACTAAATGAGCCTATTTCAATCCACTGCTGAACATAGGAGCCGGTTTTTTTCATATCTTGAAAGGATTTCTCATACTCGCAGTGCCGGTACACTCGCACTTGTGGTACTACTATCTACTAGTCTATGGGATTTGGGATCGAAAAATTCGGATGGACATTCAGCGATCATCGGTCGCCAGAGCGGTCCTTACACCTCTTGTGGAAGAAACTTTATACACATTTTTTAGGGAAAGCAAGTTAATGAAATATTGTTTGAATTGTGTGCTGACCATCATTTTCTTGTTGTTCTTATAATACATCAGAGTGAGTGAAAAAAATTTAATTACCTTTTCAACCAATGCACGTTCGCGTACGGATGAATCTTCGTTGGATCCATTAAGACCATTAGAGTCGGCTTCACTCAAACCACTTTCCGTCGACCTACAGAATTGTTTTAATAAATTAATCATAAAATATGTAATTAGGCCGTGGAAAAAAGAAGCTGTGGCGACATTTATCTCACCACATGATACATCATTAAAAATAGCAGACTTTCCCAACGGGGTAGGCAGAGACAATCTTCTTCCACTTGCTACGGTCCTGACATACTGTCTTTCGCTTCTTCCATTTTCATCAATCTTCGCATGCATGGTCGTTGGTTTAGAGTACTCTTGACCTGGCCTTTTTCAGAACATCTCCGATTTGATCGTGAAATGTTCGACTAGGTCTTCCTCTCCCGACTCTACCATTTACACTCGCCTCATATTTGTTTCGTCAACCTACTTTCATTCATCCTCTTACGACACTACATACACGACACGACGACCTACATAGTACTATTATAGTTTCTACAACTCCATCCATCTAAATACAAATTCCAGATTGCACACAGGCACAGGAGACGTCCTGCCCATGTTGCGAACACCCGACCTGGCTATAACGCTATAAAATTTCATATCTTAGTTCCGTATAATAGAGTTGGGCACGACACGCAAATTCGATGAGTTTCTATGTGTCACTCATTCTTCATGGTGAGGTGGGACATCATGCCACTTCTAATGCAGTGGTACAATGTCATGTTACTAAGACATTTAACACGATAAAATACATTGAGCTTAGCTTACAATATCTAAGATAGGTATGAGGAATAGAATCCTACATTCTTACTTTGTCACTCAATGACATCGATACTAGCGCCGTGAGCTCGCTCTGATGCCGCGTCACACCACTGTTCATTTTGATATTTGTCACAAGGTTTTCGACTCTCTAATGACGTGTATGGGACATTTGTGGTGCCTCTTGTCTGATTGACACAACTCTAGTGTATATTATATTTATTTATCTATGTAATTAAAATTATTAATGTTCTTAATTATTTTTATCTAACAAAGTCGAGACAAGCCAGTCGTATACATGGTGATGATTATCTCGCCTGTCCAAAAACAAACGAGGGACAGATGATCTGAAGTTGAGCCAGAAACATCTCAATATAATCACAACGAAAGCATTAACATAGCCGCGAGTTACGTATGTACAAATGGTTTTTCACTATCGATATATAAAGAAGTCATATATAAAGAAATTTGATTGAATTGATGACATTAGAATTTTTTCATAGCAAATTTTTATGTGATTCGAAAGGGACGGTGGCGAGTCTCATTGCCGGGTATGCAGATAGTGGTCAGAGTGTCGGCTCGTGAGTGACCTGGGTTCGAACCCCAGTACCAATACCGCTAAAATTGTTAATGGCAATTTTTAGTCCTGAATTTACCTCGTGTTCGAAGTTGAAGGAAAATATCGTGAGGGTTCCTGCACGTATAAGAAATAATAAAAAAAGTCCGCCAACCCGCACTGGGGCAGTGTGAACACATTTTTATATAATATTTAAATAACGTATCCTTAGGTAATAGCCCTGTCACTGACTGCCCCATTAAGAGAAAAATGTGTGTATTCATTACACTGTTTCATTACTCACGTGTGTCGCTTGGGAACTTGTCCGTTGCGGGCCAGTCTCTCCGAACGATAATTTTCATAATGCACTTCTTGAGTCACTTCTTGCAGATCCTGCATGTGAGTGCTGAAATAATATTTTTTTATATTACATAAATAACAGATGTGTAGGTGATAAATGCCCAGAAATTAAAACATTTTTATGTTTTGGATAAAAACCGTTTTGGTTCGGCCGTTTTATGGGAGTATAAAGAATTCTAGTCGGTTAAAAAGGAATTTATCTAATATTGAACCGTCTAGCTATGAAGGAACGCCAAGCGAAGCTAATCTCTGTCGAAACAAATACAATTCTTTGTCGTGAAGTCTTTTGACGTGAGTCAATCTTAAGACTTCTTTGCGTTGGCTTCCTTGTCTTATTCATGAAGACACAAGAGCGCGGGACGACTCACATGAGCATGGTCCTCAGCTTGATGAAGTCGCAGTGCTCAGGGTTCTCGACCTCCACCACGCCCCAGGGGTACAGGCGGCCGCGCACGCGACGCCCGCGCACCTCTAGCTGCTGCCCCGCGCCGCACACCGCGAACGGCACCGCCTCCTTCAGCTGCCGCACCTGCCGCACGACCGTAATTACCACGTCCCCAACTACATATAGACACAGAACTTTTGACACCATAACTAGTGAATATAAGATTTGTTTAATACTTTTGTTTCGGAATATCGGTTAAGTTCATAATTAAAATAATGAGCAAAATAAGTGATCAATTTCCATGTTACATTTATTTTTCCTCTTTCCTATTGATAACATATGATAAACTTTTGTGTCATATTTCTCCAAAATAGTTTTCTTATATAAAATAAATAAACAAATCAGAAAAAAATGTTAAAGAAAACTATCATAGTTAATTTTAAGAACATAGTCATGTATATATTGAATAATTAACTATTTATTCAATAAATAGTTAATTAGTTAATAAATACATGCACTGGAGGTGTGTGAACAATAAACTTTTTTTTAGCTTGGAACGAAAATCGTTCACCACAATTTTGAAAATTGCTTACCTGTTCTTTGTAGTCTTCATCCTCATCACTATCGCAGTCAGGTAATGGGTAAATCTTAATCCCCTCTCTTTCGATTTCTTCCATAACCTATAAATGCAAATATCACGTAATTTCAGAATATTTACAAAGCTAATAATAATAAATTCGTTTAAATTACGTATTAAATTATTGCAGAGGAAAGCAAAGTTTCTGAAGTCTATCAGTTTTTTTTTTTGAGTTTTACAATGGCACAATAGACTATCCTGAGACACCTGCTTCTGATTATTAACTAGCAGGTATAAACAAGTGAGGTTGGCATTTGGAGATAATGATGGTATATGCCTCGTTATGGTAACGAGGCATATACCATCATTCCCCCCTTTCCCTCTCCCCTCCTCCCTTAACACCGTAATAAAGACAATATAAAATTAAAGACCACAGACTAAAAAAATAATTGAAACACATACCCTCGACTTGAGCCTCTGTACTTCCTTCTTGGTGAGACAATCGGCTTTCGCGATAACTGGCACGATGTTCACCTTGTTGTGGAGTTGCTTCATGAACTCGATGTCCAGTGGTTTCAGCCTAAATATAAGCATAAGATATTATTAAAACAATTTAAAAATAATGTCATTGATGCATTTTGAAGTACAAAGTATCTAAGTCGACAATTGTAGTCCATACAAATACTTGTCCCGTGCCGGAATCGAACCCGCAGCAAGCTCTGAGCCGTCGAAACAAAATTAATAGTAATGTAGTAGTTATGAAACAAAATTAAGCAATAAGCTCCAAGACCAAGTTCTCCACACAAGGCGATGATGTGTTACGGAACCTCCCTCACATTTTTTTCAATGTTAGTATCGCCTGTGGTCGAAAAGCGATTAAATGTTTGTGCAAATTAACGAAATTCAACTTATTATTAAGCATTTTCTATGTAAAAATCATGAGTTTAAATCTTTATTTTACCTGCCTTTAAGGGGCCATACACAGATAATTTATTTTGTGCTTGTCTATGTCTATGTATTTTCCAATATAAGATCAGTGAATGAATTGGATCCACTGACCTTATATGGACTTAATAACGGTAATTTAGACCCAAATAAACCTTGGCTTTATTGTCCCATTAAAGTTGTAGGTCTCGGTATATAGTGGGAAGTCCATCCGCTAGTTCCTTTCGTTTTTAATTGTTAACGGGTTGCAACAATGTAATTCGTCTTTTTGTCGATATATGTAAATAATACATCTCTTCTCAGCTACGATTTAACTTCTAGGTCTTCAATTACATGGAGTCATGGTAAATAATTGAAGGTTGAATATAAGCCATAAATAGAAGACTTACTATGATGTAACACCACCAAGTATTAACACTAGTATGGATATTTGTAAGATAATTTTAATGTAAAGTCGATTAATCTTAATTTTGAATAAATTATAAACTTAATCTTCCACAAAAATGGTGACTCCATAGTTTCTTATTAGTTCTTCTCTGTAGGAAAATAACTTCTTCGATTGGTGAAGATTTAACTTGAATAAGGACTTGAACTAATATATTAACACACATAACTTGCTTTCTGAATTAAAGTAAGCTACTTGGGACCTACCCGTGTCCAAAAGGTGATATAAAATAGAAGCAACAGTGTATGCGGTTGTCAACAATGTTGCGGCGGTTAAGGCCGCTCTCATCGCGCAGGAATCGCTCGAATTGCTCGTCTATGTATTGGATAATCGACTGTAAGAACATGTTAATAAACATTAGTTATTACTTCACTGTCTACTCAAATGTTTCACTGCTGGGTATAATACATTTCGAAGTATACACTTACACGGAAGCAATCAGTATTGTCAATAGCGTCACCATAGCCGGGAGTATCAACGACAGTTAAACGCAGTTTTACACCTCTCTCCTCAATCTCTACAGTTGATGCATCTAACTTCACAGTTTGATTCGTTTTCTCTAAAACAATATTTAGTAAAATACATTATTATAAAGTCAATTATAGAAAAACTTGTAATGTTGGTATCATTACTATTTTCCTGCTTATGCTTTAAATATGTAATAGAAACTAACAGGAGAAGACTATAATGGAAATAAAAAAATACAAAGGAATTACTTATTATTGGTTTAACATAACTTCAGATACCTCTTAACTTTGCAAAGTTAGTTGCCTCTATACGAAACCTATGCTAAAAAGGGTTATACCACATCTTATTACTAGATAAGACATTATTACGTGTTAGAGCCAAGCAGCGGCTTTAACTTCTGCTCGAATGGAAGGGCTCGACTGGGGTAGTACCCCAACCTCACATAATAACGGCGCGAAGTAGAGGCATCTTGGGCTACTGCGTTTCTTTCGGTGAGTGAGGTAACCGAAACCTTTTAACCTTTAAAATTAGCCCAACAACTTATAGATGGACAAATAAACAAAAATTGGGCAAAAGTGTTATTTATTAATTATTTATTTATTTAAACTTTATTTGCACATTACAGAACAAAAAAGGCAGACTTGATGCCAAGAGGCATTCTCTACCAGTCTACCATTAGATTGAACAGAGAAAATGTAAAAGGGTGCACAATAATATTATGTTCATATATATATACTCGAATATTATACTACACTATTTATGTTATTATACTAATAGGCATATAAGCTTAAGAAATGGCAATTATTTTGAAACTATGACTGTTTCGTTTTAAGTAATAAAACAAATTAAGCATTTTTCTAAATCTGATGAATTGTTTTAATTCACTACAGATTTTACCCTTGTTCAAAAGAGCTATTTATAATGAAAGAAAATGTTTTAAACTTGGCTTATCAATATGAAAATGTAATATGTGAATATACATAAATAGTTATTATGAGAATAATAATGTACATATTGTAAATATTAGCAGACACAAGCTTGTAATGGTTTGGCTTTGTTATCACCTTTAGTTTGTTAGTGTCATTACGTTTTTATTTAATTTGTTTTAGTCAATGTTTTCTTTGTGTAAATAATGAGCAGAGAAAAATAAATTATAATTAAAAATGTGCCCATAAAATTATTATCAATGTGGACAGTTATTTTGCAAAGATTTTTAGAATGTCACTTGATCACTTAAAAATGAGACTGACCAGTCATGTCATGGTTATTTAGGAGCGAATTTTAATGGAAATGTGACACATTCAAAATAACAGCAACAGAGAGTCACAGAGTGTGTACTAACCGCCACATGTTAATAATAAGTGAAAAATACAGTAACAAAATTGAGGCATGTAAAGGAAAAAGTTAAATAAAACTCCAGTTAAAAAAAAATTGGGGCTAAACGCAATTTTTGGATAGATTAGCATTATAGTTGTAGCAATATCTGTCCCTATGCTCAAGAATGGCAGATATTTATTCAGGAAATCAAATCTTTATTTATTAAGAAATGTTATTAATTGGAAGTACATAGTGCAAAAAGAATTTCTACTATATGTAAAATTATGGCTGCTGCTAAACAAGACTTAAATTATGAAGGAAGTGGCGATGGCAGGCAAAAATATCAAATTAGAAAATACTGATTTAAAAAAGTTACTAAAAAGATTAGTCTTAATTGATAGACCTAATATCCAAAGCTTGGAGGGGATATGAAACTAAAGATTTACTTGAAGCTGAAAAACAAACAGTAAATTACTGATTTTTGTAGACAAATACCATCTACACCGTTAAAAAGTGTTGGCAGTTTTACAAATATTGAAGACAGAAAGAATTATAGTTCATGCTGGGAGTAAAACTGGATTTGCAGAGGGTGCATTTTTCATGTTTAAAGCTGATACAAAAACTGGTGATTACAAAATAGTTAGAACAAAAACTTTTTCCTCTTCAATTTCTTCTTCTTCTTTTCATTTTAATTATAAAAAACCACAAGTGTCAAAAAATATATTGTAGATAAATTATTGGCTGACCATGATCATGAATTAGTAAGATTAATTTTGACCTAAATCCATTTGAATACATTTTTAAAACCGTAATGCAAAAAGTTATTGACATGAATATCAAGAGCAAGATAGAGTCTATGACTCTGTAGGCTCGTAAATCACATATAGGGGCTTTAATACTGGCCCAAAGATAGACTAGTTGATGAGTTATTATTAACTTTGAAAATGGTAGTGATTCAGAGCCAATGGAGCAAATTACAAGAATGTCATTATATGTGGAAAGTTGAAGAAGTTAGGATAATATTTTTAATTTTTTTATTATCTTTTAATAGAAAAAATTATTTGTGAATTTGGTTTTATTTGTTCATAGGACAATAGATTCTTATCATCACCTTATATTATGGTCATTAAAACAAAATAGGGATATGTATAGGAAATTCAAGCTCATTAAATACAAAAGCATATAAATATTTAAAAATATTGAAAGTAATCATTAAATGTAATGAAATTATTAGAAACATTTGTTGCCTGACTGTAGCTCATAAGTAACTTGCAGGGACTATACCATAGACACCATAGTCAGAAACTCATTCAAGGGATAATGTATATGTTTCTCTAATATAATTTCAGTAAGTAAAGTCTTAAGGTTTAAAAAAGTTATTAAACAAAGTCTTGAGAGGGTCAAGGTAATACAATGATATTAGTAATATAAAGGAATACATTGATAATAATAAACCATGGGTATAGATGCCTCCCTAGCTGTTTCAAAATGTTTAATTGTAATTCAATAATGAATTATTAAAAATTAATGAAATAGTCTCTAGTTGAAAACCAAAATATTACAATTGACAAAGAAAAGTTATGTACATATAAGTAATGTATGTAAGTAATATATAATGTACATAACTAATTAGTCCTGTAATGTATTTTCTTTGATTAATGCATAAATATATGTTACTATTACATTAATTAAATAGAAAAATTACTACTTTTTGAATCAGTAATAATGGCTGGTGTTTGTTGTTATTACATAGTAGTATCTTTTTTACGTTTAACTTATATCTTTTTTTTAAAATACATACCAGTAGCATCAGGTATAACACGTTCAGGATAAAGATCTGTAAGGAACAAGGAATTGACAAGGGTCGATTTTCCAAGTCCGCTCTCACCAACAACCATAAGAGTGAACTCAAAACCTTTCTTCACTGACTTGCGGTGTACTTGGTTAGGTAAATTG
The DNA here is from genome assembly GCA_029286595.1 of Bhutanitis thaidina. Taxonomy (NCBI): domain Eukaryota; kingdom Metazoa; phylum Arthropoda; class Insecta; order Lepidoptera; family Papilionidae; genus Bhutanitis; species Bhutanitis thaidina. The sequence goes on from JAGSMS010000016.1 coordinate 6,440,933, forward strand.
GCAAAGCCTACATAACCTGGTGTTTCCAAGTTTGAGAACTGTAAAATGATAGTATGTATCATTATAAAACAAATTACATTTAAAAAATTTAGTTGCATCTAGTTCAAGCTGTAAACTACTATATAGAATGTATACTAATCTGAATATTGTGCATTCACTTTATTGTTATGAATCAAACCCACCCAAAATTCTGAAAATTATGATTTTACTGCAAGGTAAATGTTGCCCTTGCTGAGCTGGGCAGCCGACCAGACTGCTCCAGCATTGGGAGAGACATTTAGACACTAAGGTTTTATCACAATATTTGCCATCATTACCGAGCATATGACCAAGTCAGCACTTAAAACTGCAATTAACACTAATAATAGAATGGGGGTATTTAAGTATTACTACATAAGCAGATATATGGGGTGGATTGGTCACCCTAACCAGGTTTCCTCCTTCTCATGTCAGGGGGCTTAGTAGCTGAGGCATGTTCATCCATAGCGACAAGAAAAGGAACCTTCACAACCAGCCTAATGCAGAATCACTTCACTTTTCAACTTTTCTATAGAGCATGGCCAGTTTGGACAAGTTTTCTATGTAATGGAATGCCAACTTTCTTTGGCCCATTCTTGAAAAACACATGTTCTTAAACATGCTGCTGAAGAGATAGAGCAACAACAATTTACTTAGTAAATTGTTAAAAATAAGCATAAATGCCTGAGTGATCTAAAAAAGTAGTCTTAAACAAATTTGATTAATCATAAGTGACTCATATACTTGTTGTTGTTGAGAGATGTATGTACAACTAATTATAGACAAAGTGATAAGCATTCACAACAGTATACTTTTGAAATGAAAAAAAGCTTTTGGAACAAATAAACTTTAATCAAGAGACTAGAAATGTGGCAGACCTACATTCATACAATAAGTATTCAGGTGGCACGCATAAACATTGACATACATACATCCGGCGTTAACTGTAACGACATCGAATTCACCAGCGGTATCAGAAACGAAAAACAATGTATAGAAATGCCAACGCGCAGCTATAAAGAAAGTACTCAGTGGCGTTTAATAACATTGTAAATATCAAATCCTAGTGATTATTATTAAAAATTTAATTTTCGATAAGAAACTTTAGTGTAAACAGAGTGCTTAAGTTTCATCAAATGTTTTCTTAACAAAGTAAAACAACTTGTAACTTACATTCTTTGCCGTTTCACTAGCCATTTCGCCGTTTTACTACTCTATTGTATGTAAGATCCAATAATAACTATAGACTTTTTAGCTGTGAATAGTTTTTTTTTCCTGCAAAAAAAATTTAGATATGCGTATCACTGTAACATTAACAACTGCGACAATTAGAAATGTGAACGCGATACGATCACTATATGAGTAAGCAGGAAAGTACTTATTGTACTTAACTCTCCAAAGAGAATATAACTGACGAGAATATGATATGATATGACTATGATTGTGATTGAGTATGACTTTCCGGTACCTACATAAAAGTACTATAGAGTATGATATGTAAATGAGTATGACATAGGGATGTCGTTAATCATCGCTGTTCGATAATTATTGGTGTTAAATGTTATACATCGAAACATCATGAACACATAATCGAAAGTCGCGATATCGATATCAACTCACAAGCGGAGCAAAGCTACTTCTTTGGGATTATTTGTTCTATTCATGGTAGCTTTGTATAAAATGTAAGAGAGAAAAAAGCAGCAAAGGTAAACAAACCTGTCTTTAATATGAAGGATTGAAATCTCCAGCGTAGTACAAGTTTCTTGGATGATGGAAATGCCTTAGTAGAACTTAGTACTTTTGGTTTTTTGGCATACATTTTATTCCATTATTATACAAAACTTGCTTAAATTAAGGAGCACCGCAATTCTGCAAAATACAATAAACCCATAATATTTTCCAGATCTTCTTAGGTAGGTATGTTTTTAACTTTTTATATTTGATCAGAACACGTTAACCAAATTAACAATATGAAACCGAATAATTCAAACTAAAGTGCTTAGTTGCGACAGTTAAATTTTATTTGTAACAAAAATTCTTAAATCAAAGTTGTTATTACTTAATAACAACTTTGCTTTGTAAATTACTTGCATCTTGAGTGAGCAAGATAGCAATACCAAGTCGCAAATCGGAAACATTTCATATTCTATTGTTACAGGTCAGGTCAGAACTTATTACTCTAGAAGGGATTAAATGATACTTTATTAAGAAGGGTGTAGTAGATTTTAGTAGGCGCTATTTTTAGTAGAAACTCTGTGAAAAAAGTGGTCACGCTGGCTAAATGTCACGATTCCTTCATTTGGAAAATAATAAATTAATGACTCTTTAAGTATCAACAGATTCTGAGTTTATTTCTGAATCATTATTAATAATTAATAGATTAGTGTTAAATTGCAATTGTAATGGCTACGTCTAGTGATACGTCGGATCAGAACGTGAAATCAAGACGGCCTGCTGGTAATATGACTGGGGCAATTTTTGAATGTGTGTTATTGATTTTCAAATTCTAACTATGTGCCTATCTTTATTTTTTAGAATCAGCATTTAAACAGCAGCGTTTGCCTGCATGGCAACCTATATTGACTGCAGGAACTGTCCTTCCAACATTTTTTGTAATAGGGATTGCTTTTATTCCTGTAGGAATTGGCTTACTCTACTTTTCGGATGAGGTAAGCGTCATAAATAGAAAGTTTGTTCAGAATATGTAACCCTCATCTTCGTATTATTAGTTAATAAATAATTGATATTGTGTCATTAAAATGACATTAGCTTAAATGAAAAAAAAACGTTAACAAGTTTTAACATTAATTTAATTCGTCTTTCTATGAATATAATATGTACTATCTGTGAAAGTGCTAACAAAAGCTAGCATACTATCAAAGAATATTTTGACTATACTCACCACTATGCAGCAGCACTGCCAGGCCAAATAATGTCTTTGGAGTAACAAAGTGCTGTTTGTTGTCATGAGTCTTTGAAATGGTACACAAATTAATGGTAGGATACACTGAGTTAAGTACTCATGCCTTTCACCTATATAGATTATGGATTTCTATGGCACTATTTAATGAAACCAAATGGCCTTCCTAGCAATTTTACGTCTCTTTGAAAGATACAATGTGATAGCTGTTGTCTCTTGTCACTGTTTGCATGTTGAGTTAGCTATAAAATTTTCAAAATTAGAGCTTGAATTGAGTACACAAATGAAGCTTTGATTATGCAGGTACACAGGAGAGTAAAGTAGTACTATGCATTGCCCTTCTGGTAATACTACTGTTTCAATTAGTGATAATATTTAATATTAAGTTTTAAATTATTCTTGTAGTGTAAGAATTACATTTTCTGTTTTAATTATTATTGATGATATCTGTTACAATTGATTGTAAATATTCCAATCCACATCTAATGTGAAACCACAAAAGTTTAAATTGTAATAACATTGAGCTATAAAGTAAAATTTAGCTATTTCTAATTATGTTGAATTATTTGTAGTATTTTTTGTTAACACATGAGGAGGTTAAGGCATACTTAATATTTTATTGTTGTTTGAGATATATTGTTAAATGGAGAGAGGGGCATTCAAAGAATTCTTGGTATGAAGGTGATTTAATAGAGGTGTGGGAATTAATGAATTAGGTAATGACATTATCCATATCTTGGGTATAACTATATAAACATTTCTAATAGTTGTGATCAATAGTTTGCATGTTATTCTTAGTTTAAGACAATTGGAATTTGGTTGTCTTACCAATGTTTATGATTTACAATACTTACAAAATAAAGAAAAAGCCAAAATATATTTTCAAGGCGATGTTGTCTATTTATCAAGATTCTGCACCAGTGTTATACTTTTCAAAATTGATCCAGTTAATTTAAAAGGGGTAGGGAGTATTGAAACCTGCCCTTGCTCAGGTACCTTGCTATGGATGAAAACATGTAAAAGTTGAAACTAGAGGATGCCTGAATGAAAGTCAAATTAATACTACAGGTCAAAATAATGCATAGGGTGTTGGTACCATACACACCATTCTTCATGACACCTTCGTAACCCTAAAAGTCATTGCAATATTAGATGCCGCGAATACTCACGGTAACTCTGAAACAAGTGCAATGTTGCATGCTGTAGAGACTGGTTTAAAGCTCCGTAGTGAATATCCATCCAATATCAACAATAGAAATATATATACTAGGGATGAGACATGGGTTTATTACTTACCATGATAGTAAATAGAAGTCCATGTAGTGGCACAGGAAGAGTACAGACCCCCAAAGAAATTTAAAGTTACTGTCTTCAAGAAAAGTCATGGTACGGTGTTTTGGGACTCCGTAACTTCCATGATAAGTAAGATAACTTCCATGAATAAGTAAACAAAAAGGTGAAACCATAAATGCAGCATCCTACTTATCCACTTTGCGTAACTTATGAGTAGCAATTAAAGAAAAAAGGTGGGACAAACTGTTGATACTTATGTGTTATACTTTTTCTCGGCAACGCCTGGATTCAAACAACACAAGTTTCAATGGTTGCTCTTCAAGATTGTTCTTTCGAAGAAATCAACCACCCACCTTCTAGTCCCTACTTAGTTCCGACTGTAATCACTTGTCATTTGTTGTCTTTGTTCCCAAATTTGAAAAAGAAACGATTTTCGGACGATGAACAACTCAAGGCGGTCATAAATGCACATTCTTCTGACAAGGAGGAATGATATTTTTTAAAGGGTATTGAAAAGTTAATTCGACATATAATAAATGCATAGAGATTATGGGATACTGCTTTTCGAGATGGTTATCCTGCCATCTATTGTAGTCATTGCTGAGGCTGTGGTACTACCCTGGTTGAATCGGCCCATTCGAGCTGCAGCAAAAGTCGCCGCTTGGCTCTACCACGTTGGAAGCCTTCGGAGCCTTATGACACAGAAAATTCACTTAAGTGGTGGTACACTTTATTTTTTTACTCCCTCGTCCATTCGGAAAATAATGTGTAGCTCAAATCAAGAAATTCGACTATTTTCTGCTGGGGGAACATATATGTTTATCTAGTAAGCAATCTTTGGATATTTTTAATAAAAATTATTTGATTGAAAATGGTTTTACATATTTTAGGTGAAGGAGCATGTAATAGATTACACATTATGCATGAAAGAAGATGAAAATATAACCTGTGCGGAATATATAAAGCAGAATGATATGGAGCCATGCACTTGTCAAATCTTTTTCAATTTAACTGAAGACTTCAAAGAAGATGTGTACTTTTACTATGGATTGAGCAACTATTACCAGAATCACAGAAGATATGTCAAATCCAGGTAAGTTTCATGTTTTAAGTTTCAAGATGAACATCTTAGATTTATGCATAAGATTATTGAGAGAAGTGAAAGGTGACAGGATAGTATCTGCAGTTAATGTCATCATATCCAGTTAAAATTTCCTTTGTCTAATTTTATCATTTGTATTTTAAACCAGTTAACATGTTCCAAGTGTAATCTACTTATATAATTGAAGCTTAGTTTTTATGTTTATAATCAGTAATCAGTAAGGGTATGCTACTTTAAAAATTGTCTATCATCAGTTATTTATTTATTTTCTTGTCCCACTCACTGTAGTGGATGTAGAAACATGTAAAAAGAAACTTTTATTACATAGATGGAGAATTGTATAAATAAATTTTATCGCAAATTATACATCTATTAATTATCTACCTTTCTAATAACTGGTTACTTTATTATTAATTATAATATAATATACAGGTGAGATTTGACACCATTGACATTAATTGGAAATTTGAAAGTTTTACAAAAGAGATAAAACTGAACTTTTTTCTTACTGAAAAAGTCTGATAATTTAAACGGTCGATAAGGTTCTTGACCTGGATCTCGTCGGCCTCCGAATCATTAGACCTACAAACTACATACTGTACTTGCTCCCAATGCGAACATTACCAGTACGCGGTGCACCGAGCGAGGCTCCTCTGGGGGAGGCCTATGTTCAGCAGTGGACTTCTGATAGGCTGAAATGATGATGGTGATGATGATGATCACATACCAAGCCTGGTGAGTATAGGCAAACCTTTTGTGGAAATCTATGCTGGATTTTGCATGTACTTTCTTGGAGAGGTTGTAGTAGGAGACAGAAATGACCTGCATTTATGAGGTTAAAATAAATGTATATATTGAACCTTCCAAAAATTCTATATAAACCGGTTAGTGTGTCGGTGACTGCAACCTGTCAAGTTCTATTGGTTGGAGAGGCGAAAATCGGGTTGCGAAAGTTCGTTTGGCTACACTGTCTTGCCAAATAGAAATCTGTATTCTATCTCGTAAGGGTAACAGGGGAAGTGCTTATGTATTTAGTATGTCGGTATACAATCAATTTGTATGAACAGAGATGACAGTCAACTCCTTGGACGTTTGTCACTGACCCCCTCGTCAGACTGTGAGCCATTTGCCTATGCTGAAGAAGATGGAAAGTTAAAACCTGTGGCACCATGTGGTGCTATTGCCAACTCATTGTTTAATGGTAAGACTCAATTCCTTTTGTATAATGAATTAAAAGGCTTTTATATTCTCAGTGTGTTTATAGTCTAGACCATACAGATATCTGTTAAATTATATCATTTCTTAAGTAATAATATTATTTATTTATTTTATAGACACATTAACTGTGTTTTCGCAAGATTTGAAAATCAATGTGCCTGTGTTGCGAACTGGCATTGCTTGGACATCTGACAAAGATATCAAGTTTAGGAATCCACCTGGCGATCTTAAGACTGGTAAGGAACTATTTTCTTCACATTCAGACTATACAATAATAGACTACTACTACTAACTAGATTTCAAACAATAGAAAGTGTAGCGTATTATTTTGTACCCAAATAAATTACTTTTTCATGTATGAGAAAGACAATACAATAAAAAACGTTGTAACATTTCTTTATACGTTTTTGTATTGAAATGTGACGCACACTCGCTGTACTCCCGGTTTACTATTTCGTACCTGTACCGCAGTCAGTCTCGCTTTCTTGCAAAAAAAATATATACGATAGATCCAATACTTAAGTAAGTTAGAATCCTCTTAAAAATGTAATACTAGTGCCCAGCGGTGAGACATAAGTTGTTACTTTACTACATGAGGATATGTGAGACATAAGTTGTTACTATTAACATAATGAATGCTCGAATTAATATTTTATTATATAGTATTTAAGTACAAAATTACATATGTTTAATTTTTGCTAACTTCAAGCTAATATAAATGATGATTTTGTCTAAAGGTACTTATCCCGTAACCTGTAAAAGTAAATAAATAATTATCTTTTTAGCATTTGCCAATTTTACGAAACCTGTGAATTGGCGAGTACCGGTGTGGCAGCTGGATCTCAACAACTCTGAGAACAATGGCTTTCAGGTAAAATAAAATAAAATTCTATATTTTCAAAATATTCATTTTTATTTGGATATTTTATTATAAATGATTAATCAAAATACTGGATATGTGACTTCTATAAATTAAGTGTCAAATACTTTATTTGACTGTTAAGAATGCAGTCGTCGAGTTCATTTATAAAAAAAGTAACAGTAATCAAGTAGCTAGCTAACAAAGGAGGCTCTAACGACCTATTGATGGTGGAAAATCCTTTTAATTCCGATCCTAAATCTCAAAGACTAGTGATGGAGAGCAGCGTCACCAGCACCAGGCTACCAGTACTATGCCTACTAACTTGGCCTGCCCAGCGTGATGAGAACAATCGAACACAAATAAAAAGCCGTGTGACATTTGCCGATTAATCCAATCAAACGAAACCATGTCATTACAAGAGGTATGATTTTACCGAGAACTTACTTTACATGGAATTTTTGAAAGCTCATCGTTACATGAGCTTTTGCACACATACAACATTTAGGAAATTTTACGTTACATGAGTTGAGATTGTTATCCAATAGGTTGGCTAGGTCTTCGAATCCATCGCCAAACTTGTAATTGGACCTAATTAAAAAGCCACCCACGAATTTTGATACTATCCTATAGGATTTCCTTTGGATCTTAGAATTTATATATTGTCGCCACATGGAATGCTAACGGCGCGAATCTACCTAACCCATAATCAAACTCTTTATTTTATTTTTTATAAAAACGTTACCTTCCACTAGGAATTTCTGCTGTGTCGCGGAGGGAGTTTACATATATAAATTGCACATGCACATGTATTATTTGTAGTTCATACAAATACTAGTCCCGTGCGGGAATCGTACCCGCGACCCACAGCGCCGCAGCCAAATTGACAATGAACTATTTAATTTTTACATAATGTCATTATTATAGAATGAAGATCTGATAGTGTGGATGCGTACAGCAGCATTGCCAACATTCAGAAAGCTTTACCGCCGTGTCGACCACTCGCAAGTCGGCTTCAGTACTGGACTGGTAAAAGGTCCTTACTTATTGCGAGTTGATTATAGTGAGTATTCGTTTTTCTTGATCTCTATATTTTTATTTAATAGTGTATCGAATTACATTTGGTGTATTATATAAATCGAACCGAATCACAGACACACAGCTCACAGACTAAAATAAAAATCTTTATGGATCGACATTATACTTCAAGCTCCAACTTTTGGTGAAAACTAAATAATATAACTCAACGCAGTATAATACTAATTTTAGATTATAAATAGAGTTCATTTTATTTTGTTAGTTAATACCCTAGTTTTTGAGAGTCGAGTTTCCACTCCAATTATTACAAACTGTCGAACGGGGTAGTTATTTTCAATTTAATTCCCGGAGCCGCAGTAGAGGCGGGTACGCAAAGCATTGCAGTGCGGTGCTGCTCATTGGGCTGCCTAGAAATTTAGTGAAAATTTTTAAATATATTGTGTGCATCCGTGTTTTGATTCTCCAGAACAACGAAAGGAGGCGTAAAAGAATTGTGATTTCATATGTAATTCTTTGACAACTATTTTATCGTCAATTACAATTTCATTGCAATTTTTAGGATTACAACATTAAGGATTTTCATATTATTCAGTTGGCTTGTTTTTAACTGAATTTACAAAAAACAAAAATTTTAATTTACATATGAAAAAATTAACACGTATTTCACGTCGTCTAGTCCGAGGTCCGAGCCCAAGGGCTTTCATGATAAATATTTCTTCAAATATTTATCGTTAAAATTTCAGCAACGCTTACTGCCAAAAATAAAACGTATAGTATTAGTCATTAAAATTAAAATTTTTATATTAAACCTTGAAATCTTAGGAAAATATCGACAGCAAAATTACTTATTAGCCAATGTTTATCTTATTATAATTAGAGAAACCAGCGATAGACGTTATTAACAAATTTATTTTCTGCATTCAATCCTTCAGACTACCCAGTGACAGACTTCGCTGGAACTAAATCGTTCATAATATCTACAACTTCGTTACTCGGCGGCAAGAATCCTTTCCTTGGGGTCGCGTACGTTGTGGTCGGAACTCTCTGCTTGCTGCTCGGCATAGTGCTGCTGGTCATACACGTCAGGTGCTCCAGGAGGTGACTATTTAAACATATACCTAAAAAAAAAACTACAATATGTATTTCTTTTGGCCGGTTGACCGCAAGTGCTTCGGTCGTTGTCGATTTGATCAAAAACACCGGCGGCAATTACTCGTCTCCTTGCTTACTATTCCATTTTTCTAAGAAATTATCTAAAAGAATCGGGGTTTCTGCTACTTTCTGTTTATCTCATAACAAAAGCCATGCACCTAATAATACAAGAGCGATTAAAGGAATTTAAAGATTTTTGTACAATATGAGCAGGAATATCTTATTTTTTTTATCAGCCTTGTAAGTCAATTGATGGACATAGAGCCTCTATCTTTGAAAGGGCCGATAAAAGCTGGCACGTCATGCATGAGAACTTTTTGAACACCGCACTAGGCAGGGCGGGTGCATGAGCTTGATCTAGCATGTTTTACATGGTTCTCTGTTCATTCCGATAAGATTTAATAGCCGTGATAGTACTATAAAAAACACCTACAACAGTTTCCTGCAATTAACCATTTCTGTTATAATTAGATACCCTCCTCCTATCACCCACTCCTGCTTTGTGGACGAACAGACCACCTCCCATAATGTCTCTGTGTCTTCGTAAGTTATTTATTTTAATTGTGTAGACAGTAGTCTTTAAAACCGTAGAAAAGTAGAAAATAATTCAAGTCTCGAAGTCGAATACTAGCCGAAGCCAATATCTTTCCTAAAAAATAATTGGTTTTTCGAGGACAACGGTGTTTTGAAGCGTTTCGTACCTCTGACACTACATACGATCCTTCTTCCGATCTTATCGCCCAAGCGTTACATCCAATAACGGAAGGTGTGCGTGCTTGCGCGTGCGCCTAGGACTTATTCATTATATAATTTTTGTTTTCGTTTAAATAGATGTTAGTAATATGGATTTTTTTATTTCAGCACAACCGAGATGATAAACGTCAACCCACGTACGCCATATTCTTGAATGATTAATGCGAAAACGATGAACATCCCATAAATTACTTAAAATAAGTTTAGAATTTTGTTCTTGTTTACTATTCATTACGTTTTTAAACCCATCGGCACTCTACATACCAACTGCCTTGGCATTTTTGTTATTATGAGTAAATATTCAAAATATAATAGAAGGCGTATATTTTAAGTTTTGCCCATATACATGATGTAATTGACCCCCTCAAAGTGTGATTTTAACACTCGTCATATTTAACATATAATTATTATTTGTGAAAAAAAATATTTTTCTCATTATTTGTGGAAAAAAAGGTTTATAAATAGTGTGAGTTTAATTTGCCCACACTCGACTAAGGACATCCTCTTATTGTGTAAATTAAATGGCTAAATATAAATATTACATTACTTACGATCGATTCGGTTCCGTAAAGATTTTTATTTTTTTTTTCTTTCTACACCATCTGAAAACTAAATACACTTTTACATGTTTTTTGAAATATTTTAACAGGAGTCTAAATTGGGTCCGTTACATTCTCGCCTTCTTTAAAGGACTGCTCCACCAATTTCTTAATTTGTTTACTTGCACGTTTGTTATCATATATTTTCTAATTTTAATATAAATTTCAAATTGGCATTTAAGCAAATCTTTAATCCGATCTACTTATGAAACAAGTTTGATGTCCGCTTAGGATAGATACAAAGTCGTTGATGACAAAACAGTTTTTGATGTTTTAGAAATAATAAAATATTTATGTAATAATGTGATAATTAATTTTTATTTATTGTAATTGTTCAGTATTCTGTTGATTTTCATGTGTTAATAATTGTTTTAAATAACATAGAGTTGTCTATGCATTTTATAAGAGTTAAGTCGTAATAATAAGTTTAGCGACAACTATTTATATATAACATAAATATCTTTAAACAGTAAGTGCCTTTTCAAACTTTGTAGAATTAATGCTAGTAGTCTTCGATTTGTTAAACTTCACACATATTATGCGTGTCTCTTCTAACAATTGTAATGATCTGGAATCTTTAAAATTAAATCACGTTACTGATTATACAATTCTTCGATGTTTATGAAAAGTTTATTATAATGAAAATCTAGTGAGTACAGTACATGATTTTAGATATTGAATGTTACTGCAAAGGTTTAGGGATGAAAATATAATTTGCATGAAAATTATTTAGTATTCTCTTATTGTCTATTTAAATATGATTACTAAGGGCCAATGCTTAAGTAAACAAATCCATGCAAATTGAAAAAAATGTTCGTCTTGTTTTATTTTTTATATTTTTTTTGATTTGGCTTGTTTTATTTGACTATGTTGTTCTACCAAAAGTATGAGAAGCTTTATTTAGTTTTAGTATTGATCGATATTGCTACAAAATTTATAAGATTTCGGAGAGAAAACAATATTTGTGTGATAGTTACTACTTTTTTACTTAATTTTTCACTTTTTTTCACATTAGCGCATTATGTAAAGTGACGAATGTTACGGCTTCATTCTATTTGGCACTAAAATACATCGTAGTACTTTTAAGTCTTTACATTTTATACTGTTAGTAAAAAAATATTTTAATGTAGTAAAAAAAAAAGCATTTGTTTATCTTAAAATGTGTCCTATACGTTTCTTAATATTATAGATGTTTTATTTGTTACATGTAATAAATGTTTAGAAATTATATGGCCTCATTTTACACTTACAATAGGCTGCAACGATATAGACCTTGAAAGTGGTTCATAAGTAGTATCTTCCAAATCGAATCTTTAAGTTCCGTGCATGTACTTTTTGCGGAATTATCTTCCTTTTAGCTGTTGGAAGAGGCAGTGGGAGAGGCAGGCGGCGGCTTTTGCTGCTGTTCGTATGCTCCCCGGGGTAGTCGGCCTCGCAGAATACCGACGTAAAGTAGACGTATCTTGTGTTTTTAGTTTGATGTTTAGTGTGGTAACCAGAGGCTAACTCTTCCTTCCCCCGCACCTGCAGTTCCTCTGATGTTGCAGATGTACGTCGGTAATCAATTACCAGGTGAGCCGCTTGCTCAATTACCACCCTCCCCCCTCTCTTCATTTTCCCTTTCCCACGCGGTTGCCATAATATTGTCATTAACATTATTAATTATCACAACCATGCTAAGATAACAATCATACAACAAACATATTTTGTATCACATTATGTATTTCGAGGTATGTTTTTATTTCCGCATAATTTATCAGAGATCATGAAATTTTTTATCAGTCTTACTGCCAGCTATCACTAGTAAAAATATGACAATAATACTAATCAATATATGACATACCAATTAAAAATAGATAAGTCTTTGGTTTTCTTTAAGTTCGTATGGATATTATTAAATTTCTTAAATTATTCACGTGTAATTTAGCAAATTATATTTTTAGTTATCTTAGAACCTCAGAGTACAAGTATACATAGAACTAAATAAGTCAGTTCCATCTTGCATTTGCGTACGAAAGTAATATAAACAAAATTCATTTCAAACTTACACTATTTCAATTTATATAGATGAGAACTCGTCAAAGTAGCTAATAGATATAGCCCGCTAGGGCCCGATGACCTCACATTCTTTCGCTTGTACTTTTGGCACGGCTGTGGCTCGCGATGCAGGTATGCGGGAAGCAGTACCTTACTTACGTACTTTCTACCTACTATACTCTCCCATTACAATAGATTATATGGATTTCCTCAATGTTTATACTTATCGGTGACCGCGTGCCTTAGTAGTCAACGTACATGGTTCCCGGGTTACGCATGGGTCCTGGGTTCGAATACTAGCCAAAAACATAGAATTTTTGGTTTTCAGGTTTAGTGTTGTGTCCCGTGTTTTTGACACTACATCTGACCCTTCCTCCGATCTTATTTCGATATGTGTTACATCGGATCCGAGAAGGTAAAGACGATATGAAAACACGTACTTAGTCTATGCATATAGATAAATTATTAATAAATTTAGTAGCAAATAGAACACAAACTAATCTATATAAATATAGCTTAACTTCGTGTGCTACTTGACACAAATTTGTAATATAATATATCTGTTTGCTTATATACTTTATTTTACGATAGCCCTGGCGGATAAAGGACCATTGAGATTGATTATTTAGATAGACATAAAATTGACGTTTTGTTGAAATGGCAACTTTGAACTCAAATAATCTGGCGTTTGGTTAGGAATTCCAAATTCAAATGTGTTTCAATTCTTGTTTTTCGAATTTAGTGATTCATTTGTTTCGCGTCATTTGTTTTTTCTTTGACATCCTTCTGTTAATAAAATGGAAAACTAAATATTTACGAATATGAGTTCCACCGTGGCACCAACGCTGCAGAAACAGCGCGAAGGGTTAATGATATGTATGGGAAAGCTACTGTAAAAGAAAGCACGGTACTTTTTTGGTTCCAAAGTTTTCGTTCTTGAATATTTGACCTCCAAAACCAACTCCGCGGACGGCTGGAGACCCAAGTTGACAATGAAGAATAAAAGACTCAGAGTTAGCGGCAGGCTTCGGTGTGAGTTACAATTCTAATTCACTTAAAAGAAATTGGAAAAGCAAAAAGCTCGAAATGGGTACGGCATGAATTGAGTGAAGCCTAACAATAAACGCATTGAGTGCGTTACATACATTAAAATTTTTAAATTAAATTACATTACTTAACCGACACAATAACCGAGGTAATTTTGAATCGTAACGTTACTTGTGCTGAAAAATGGATACTGTACGACAATCGGAAACGCTCATCACAGTCGTTGAACCCTGGAGAACCGGCCAAATCCAGCGAAAGTTGACTAAGAAAAAGGTACTCGTGAGTGTTTGGTGGACCAGTGCTGGTGTCACACTACAGCTTCCTAAGATCTGGCCAGACGATTACGGCAGATCTGTATTGTCAATTGCTCTAGCCCACTGCTGCTTCATGACGAATCGCTAAATAAGAGGAGCTGTGATTGGAACGTCTCAGACACACGCCACACTCCACGGACCTTGCTCCAAGAGACAAACTTTTTTTGGAAATTTCTTGCAAGGAAAAAAATTTAATTCCAATGAGGCAGTGCAAACCGCGTTCAAACATTTTATCGTTTCTCGCTCGCAAATTTTTTTCAGCAATGGAAACAACGAACTATCTATAAAAAAGCGAAAGTGCATAGATAATAATGATACACTACATGTAATGATACATACTTCAATTGATTAAATATTATAAAGAAAATATAAAGATATAAGAGAAGAGAGAAAATATTAATTTCATAAAGAAAATCGTTTTTTAGATTTTGATATAATACGTTAATTTCATATGTAAGGACCTAATACATAGTCATTTATTCCGACACTTACATATACACCAATAGTCCACTGGTGAACACCGGTCTTTCCAAAAAAGCACCAGCAAAAGACTGTTTATATTTCTTGGAAGGTTATCCCAATGCTCACTAGTGACGATGCTCTCCATCACTAGTTTTTGGGATTTGGATACGGTAAATTCGGGTGGTTATTCTGACAACATTCGGTCACCAGAGCATCGTTTTGTTAGCAGGGCGCACCATGCATGCAGGACAGGTTGGTATTTAGAGGCAGAGATAGTATTACGCTTATGAGTTTTACACGACTGAAATTAAATTGTGTATTGTAAAATTTTGTCTAAAGGTTGCTGGTGCGAAAGCCGTCGTCTAAAATTACTGGGAGCAATCATTACCCTTCAGCATTTAATCGGCTACGGAACTAATTTTGGATTAAATTTGTCAAATTTTTTAAACTTTTATTGTACCATATATACATAACTTGCTGTCAATCGATCAAGAATTCAAATTAAAGATCAAACAAATTAAGAACTCTGGGTAGGCTACATATTTTATATTGAAATGAGTAAAGTCTATCTGCTCTTTAATTTTATAGAACGAGAATTACCTACGTCCCTGGTGTCGGCATCACTATAATTGTTAAATGCATTTTTCATGCCGAATTCACCAAGGTAAACGAGAGGTTCTTTCACATCAAACTTTCAACTCGAACATTCTGAGGAAACCGAGACATCGAAGAAATTTCAAGTCCCCCAACACTGGAGCAGCAATGGACTTCCCTATTTCAGCACCCTCACAAAACGTAGAGGAGGCCTTGCTCAGGGTGAGATGAGAGATAACACCTTTATATTAAATTTCAGGTAATAACCTTAGTAGACTAAAGCAAATGATTCTTTTGTATTCTGTTACTTTAATAATGGCCTTTATCTTATTTATCATTTAATACAGTACTAGTTATCTAGAAAATATCTTACGGTTATAATAATCGCTGATATTCCTAAAGGTTCCCGATAATGTTAATCACGCTAGCACTGAGCTAGCTGGTGGCTGACTGTATTGAGCAGGGATGGCGATGACGAGGAGTGTAGTGAGTATTATAGTAACAGCATTACTGAGTCTCGTAATTGGACAAAACACCAATGGATTGTTGGAGTTGAATATCATACATTACAATGACTTTCATGCCCAGTAAGTTTTATCGACACACAATATTCTTATTTATATTATTATAGGGTACTAGGGATCGTACAGAAGTACGTGTACGTCCTGTGTAAAGGGCTCGTAGGAATAAAATTTTCTTAAGCTATGTATGTTTCGTATTGGCTAGAACACTAAGATGGTCTCAGTCATTACCTGTCACGTTGTTCCAAACAAGCAGCGATGAAAAGTGGATTAAAAAGACAAAAAAAGTTTAGACTTTCGACCTCCCCAGTATTGGGTACACGGTCGAGAGAGATTATTTAAAAAAAGAAAATATCATCCTGTAAATGCCCACCGCTGGGCAGAGACGTCCTTCTCAATTATTCGAGAGGGTTTATAAGCCGCAAAGAGTGCGATACGCTGCTCTAGTGCAGGCGGACTTCACAAGTCGTCGAAATATAATTTATTATTATATCTCAGACATGCAGATATCACGATGTTTATGATGGCGATTCTTTTAATATATATTTAATAATTTTTGTTTCACATAATTTTTTTACATACCTACTCCGACCTCTAGCTAAGTAGTTTTCGAGTGACTTCCATAGTTTTGAATATGAGAAAAATGTTCCCTTCGTGGGCGTAATACGGACTTGCTATATTCATGAGTATAATAAATCAACCGGCATGCCAAGCGTGCGATTATATTTGAAGAGGCCTATATGAAAGCAAAATGGCAGTATCTATCACCTCCAATAGTATTGTTAAGTATTGTTTTTTCTCAACGAAGCCTGATTTTTTTAATATTACATAAATGTAATCCTTTTATAAAAAGGCTTATCTTTCCGTACGTATGAATGTCGAAAATGCAGGCATGCCATTACTTGGAAGTTTTCTTTCGTTAACATTATTATCATCCTATATACATATATAAATATTGATACTTTAACTAACAATTTTAGCTTCGATGAAGTTAGCCCCACAGGAGGGGTGTGCAATCCAACCGAGAGTCCCTGTATCGGGGGCTTCGCGCGGCTATACACTGCTGTGAAACAGCTGCTAGAAGCAGAACCCGACTCTCTGCTCCTCAACGCCGGAGACACGTTCCAAGGCACTATTTGGTACAACTTCTTGAGGTGGAATGTCACTCAACACTTCATGAACATGCTTCCACATGACGCTCATGTAAGTTGTATTCTGAATTAAAATAATTAATTTAGTATTAACATTTAATCTATGGGTTAGCTATCTTTAATTTTTTTAAAAAAAGGGCCAACAGAACCATTTTTTCCCTGTATTATTTATTATTTTGTACTTCAGTCGTCTCTTCTGACAACCATGAGATAAAATGGGGCCCCGGATCATAGAATAATTAATATTATTTGAACTGTATTAATTTTATTTATTATTTTGCTAGCCAAAATATGACAGAACTGTTCTTCTAAGGTTTTACCGTTTTCTTGTATTTACCGCGTTTAATTATTACTTTTTTATTCCGGTGGTCATGGAGGGTGTTTGACGTCCTTATGTCATAGTTTAGGTATTGGACCACTGGTAGAGGACCACCGATTAGGTATTGAAAAAAGTAATAATTAAACGCGATTAAATCCATAAATAATAGTTTCCGTTTCAAATTCATGACGTATTGTGTTCTATTGTGTTGTTACGGGGTATTAGATTACAACAAAAATCCTGAATATAGCTAACCTACTGCCTGCACTCATGTCCTGACGATTATGCCTTTCCACCACGCTTTACAGGGTACTCACTCACCTCGCTGTACTCTTTGCTCACTTATCTGTAATTTGTCCCTTTTATTTATTATATTGCTCAGGTTCTCGGCAACCACGAGTTTGATCACGGCGTGGAGGGTTTAGTGCCGTACTTAGAGCGTTTGAATTCGCCAATGTTAGGCGCAAACGTCAATACCACCTACGAGCCTAAACTAGCACCTTACGTCAAGAACCACGTAGTGGTGACGCGCCGCGGGAGGAGGATTGGTATTATAGGAGTGCTACTACGACAGGTCAGTTTTTTTTATGTACATATCATTACGGCGATCAAACCAGCCGATGCTAAGTGGCTACTGCAGCTCATAGACACTTGTAAACAACTTCAATCAAGGAAGGTGACAGAAGATACATCATCATCCGTACGAACTAAGATGTAATGTCTCTTGGCCTGTAACTATAGTGGTGTATATATACGAGCCTTCAAACCGTAACATAACAGTCGTTGTACTGCAAATTGGCGGTAGAAGTAGGTAAGACTTTAACATACTTAGACAGCTCAGAAAAAGAGACGGCAGAGGCTGAGAAGCAGTAAATGAAAAGGAACCTACATAGGCGGCTTGACTTAGCGTGGCGAGTGACCCCTACGAGAGGACTCGAGGAGGCCATTACGGATGCGTGTTGGTGTACTGCGGTGGTAGGAAAGGTGTCGTTGCTTTGCAGCGCTATCTCTGCCCTCCGTAATACGCCGTAATATTGCGATACGTCATTCTCCTTATCGTTCGCAACTCTGGCTACACTATTGATGCGGCTGTGGTGGGGACGCGGGAGGAGAGGAAAGTCGGTATTACCATTTGCGGCTCTCTACCCTTCGCGGTCGAATACATAAGATACTGGGGGCCAGAACAGCTGACTGGCAATGTTGCCGCTACTATTATATGACCTAACTTTTTTTAGCTTCATGACTATATTTTGAAAAAAAAACGTTAGAATGTTCCCTTTACACTCTGGTAAGTAATTTATTTGTTGTAGTTCTCCGCACCTATAGGGCAAGTTGTAATGGAGGATGAGCTTGAGGCTGTTAACCGCGAAGCAGCAATTCTCACGGCACAGGGTATCGACATCATCATACTACTGTCACACCTGGGCTACACAAGCGACATGTAAGTGTCCCCCACAATACATTTATATTTAATGGATAGCCGTCGTTGGGTCGCGGTTTCCATAAATATATATCTGAACATACAGAAATGGATCATCGTTAAACCTCCTTTGCTATCAACAGAAATTTAGCACGCCGCGTGCCACGAACTGTGGACATTATAGTTGGAGGACATTCTCACACGTTGTTATTTAACGGCGAAGCTCCCGATGGCACCACACCGGTTGGTGAATACCCTACTGTTGTCACTAGAAACGACGGACACAGAGTAAGTCAAATCGTAAACGAGTTTGAAATAATAACATCCTTATTATTTTAGACGGACGTTCATACTTTAGTACATAATTTATTCACCAGAGGACGTATCTGTGCTATTTAAGAAGCACTACATTAACTTTAATTATTACTATGAATTAGATATTACACATTTTTATATTTTAAATATTAGGTATAGTTATTACGTTTTAATTTTTTTTTTTGGGTATGAAACGTATGGGCTTTTTGCAAAAAGAATTGTTTCGAATAATTATGGTAGTATTTTTCTCAAGTATACCATACCGAGTACATACCAAATTGAATAATCTAGAAAGCTGACACTGCCGTGTTTAAAATCGTCTAGGCTGATATCATATCAGATATTTATAACACGCCTCATTTAATGCTATTTTTGTTAGCTAATTACATACTATTTTTCTTTTCTATACAGCACATCCATCTTCCATTACCTAGTTTTTCTTTTTTAGATCCCGGTGGTGCAAGCATCCTGTTACACACGGTACGTGGGTGACATAAAACTCTATATTAACGAACAAGGCATAGTAGAGTCGTGGGAGGGACTGCCTATCTACTTGGGAACATCCATTGTTCAAGGTTTGTACCTTTAATTATTTATCAATAGGTAATTACGACAACAAAATTTGTGTTTGGGCAAAAAATTTCAGTAACATTTGGACATTAAGGACTTCGGATGAGTGAAGTACACAGTAAAAGGTGTGGCCTTAATAATAGTAACATAGTTTAATATTGTTTTACAGTGATTTTTACAAAACCAGAAATAATTTAATATTTTTGAGACTTTGTTTTCATTAAATCTTTTAGTTTTACATATTGCAATTACTTTTGATGTTGTTGTCGTAACCTTATTTAAAGAACTGCTTTTAGTATTACCATAGAAATTATAGTCACATTTGTGGACAAAATAATAAGATTTTTTGTTACTCCTCTCCAAACTCCAAATTAGTAGACATAAACTAATTTGATACAATAAATAGTTTTTTTATTTAAATACGTTGTATTTTCTCCGTAAATGTTAAAAAACGACTCAACATGTTCCATATTAGTGTCAATTATGTTACATTAATACAAAATTAACAACATTTACATAGTTCAAATCGTTATCTTGTTTTACATAAAAAATGTCGTAAGATTTTAATGGCCCCAATCAATAACTTATAAAAAAGTGTTTTCTATACAGCACAAACCCGTACGCGTGCTTATACAATAAAGCAAACACGCCCCGACCATTTTGAATTATTAATTTTGCTTATCAAATCCTTTATTTTATAACGTGTACAATATATAACGAGATATTAATGAGAATAAAGTCTGCAAAACGACGTGTCATACTTTCTAGTGGTAACATAACATACGCCACATGTTTCCTTACTGTGTGCAGTTACGTAACTCTAGCTAGGTAAAAGGTTTTGCCATCGGGGATCGAATCCACCTTACTTTAAAGCGAGCAGGAAAATTTAAAGTTACTAAATTATTTATACTGTACTATATTTTGTGGTTCTGTACCAGATGAACGGGAATTTGGGAAATACGTCGCATTTTTTATTTACATGCATTTTTCGTCAGCAGATGGCGCTTCATTTGTCTGTGAGCTGTAAGTTTAGTCTAAAATTTTAGTATCAAGGTGACAACTCAGTAATAGCCCGACAGCTTAGTTGGGCATTCAAAGGTTCAATTTCCGCAACCTCACTTGTACGCTGTGCACCTGGTTTGCCAACTATAGATGCAGTGATTATTGAGGGAGAACTATGCTGACCGTGGGTACAGGTATTGCTCTCACCGAAAGCCAGCATGCTGTGTTTATGAAATCTTACATGCGTGCCATGCCCGCTGTTATTCATGGTTTCTCGTAAAAGTCTATGACCAGTAGTAAAATTATACATCAAAAAGAGTAAGGTTTGACACCTTGTCCTTGCTATGATGCAAGTGGACTATGACCTCGAAAATCATGTTTAAAATAAAATTGATAATTCTAGTTCTCTTCATTAAAATATTCCCCTTCAGATCTTCGAATACTCGAAGAGTTGGAGCCGTGGAGACAAGAAGTTGACGCGGTAGGAAAGGAGGTCCTGGGAAGGTCTCTAGTTACGTTGAGTCGATCTTGTTATAGAGGCGAATGCAACTTAGGCAATTGGGCCTGCGATGGATTTTTAGAACAGGTAACACATTGCTCGAAAGCATTACAACGTAGGTTATTAGGAGCTATGATACCTATGCTACACGTTCAAAATTAAATGATATTTTTTTTATATATACCTAATATTAAAAAAGTAACCCATCTCGTGACATAATTTGGAAACAATTTTTT
This sequence comes from Bhutanitis thaidina, assembly GCA_029286595.1. NCBI lineage: Eukaryota > Metazoa > Arthropoda > Insecta > Lepidoptera > Papilionidae > Bhutanitis > Bhutanitis thaidina. Next base: position 6,462,372 of record JAGSMS010000016.1, read on the forward strand.
TATTCTTTTGTTATCAGTTATATCAGGTCTAGTGACACTAGAAGGGGTCATTTTATATTATAAAAACAAGTACTAACATCTTTCGATTACAGTTATTAGCAATGTAGAAAAATACTTTCTTCGGCATTTGCAGCTTTTACTATTGCTTTCTGTTTCCGGGAGTTGAAAAAGACGTACATCTTTTTCAATTGGTTTTGTGTGTTTTTGTATTAATATGATAATTAGATAATTTAATCAGATATTAAGAAGTTTTTCTGTAGTAATCAAACGAATAGCACCGAATCTCGAACAAATGAGTGATGTTGGAAATGTTCTTACAGATGATGGAGCGAGCATCGGGCAACGCTTGGAACTACGCGCACGTTTCCATGATTAATGCAGGAGGTCTAAGGATGCAGATAGATCCCGGAGGTAACATTTTTTACTGTACTGAAACCGCATCAATTACCTTTTCAAATCAGCAAACATAATTCCATAGAAAATAAATTCTATTCCTTAGGCTATACACAGATAAGATAAGAGGCTCCTGTGACTAACAGAGGGTGAAAAATATATCGGTCAATGCCAAACCCAAATCCGATAAACAAGCAAACCCCCGAACAGATTTAGTGTTGGAGAGTAGTAACATTGGTGCGGGGATAACGGTACTGCACTCACCAACCCGCCTGCCCAACGTAGTGAAACTGGAAAAATCTTCCATAGCATCATACATGGCAATCTTTACTACTGCTTCTACCAGTGTGTTACCAGATTTTATTTTGTCTGGCAACCGTGTCAACAATTTGTTGTTTAACTTTGTTCCCAATTTACTATTAATATTAAAATTTGTAAATCCTTTTCATACACCTCAATTTCGTGTATTTTTCAAAATGCATAACAAGTTTATATTGTGTAATTAAGAAAAATAAAATTTTCATAAGATATATTTAAAATTACAAAAATTTATTTAGAGAAAATATTATCAAAATATAAAAAATATATGAAGATAAAGAGGAATTAAACAGTACAATAGTATTAGATAGTCTTGATCAAGCTGATCATATATTTTTTTAAATCTGGTAGTACATTGGACCCCAACTAACTTTAGACCACTTTCTGTACTACCCAACACTTAGTAAACTTTTTGAAATAATATTTTATCATTGGTGCGAGTTCCTCCGAATCGATGGTATCAATGGACGGTCCGTTGGGCTCAGTTCTCAGCCCGTTCCTTACTTACATAAATGATTTTCATTACGTAGCAAGAGAAAACCATGATATAATATTATTTCTCTGGTTTGGTTTTTGGTTTTGGTTCTTAATTTTGTTTTAACAATTGGTTTTATGTACATACATTTTAATGTAATACACATAAAACTTTATATGAATAAGAATAGTGATATTCGTAATGTAAATACTAGGAACAGACACAAGCAGATATAATCACAGTTACTAAACTCCATAGTGTTAGTAACACGTTAATGGGACAATGTGTACGTTTCTACAACAAATTTCCTGTAAGTGCGAAATGTCTTCCTTTTCAAAAATTTTAAAAAATATTGAACAGTCTTTATAAAAAGTAGTATTATACACGAAGGGAATATATGAACGATAACTCCTAGAAATTAGTTGATCGCTCCCAAGCTGTTTCCAAAATGTTTAATGTACTTTTAAAAAAAATTACAAAAAAGATAATACCTACGGTGTATTCTCTCCCACAGAGGAACCTCATTACGAAGTTGATAGATTTAGAAACAAGTGAAATTTAAGTTTCTTATGCCGACGAATAAATTATTTGACTTCGAATTTAGGTTTTAAGTGTATTTAGAAAGTCTCTATGAAGATATTTAAATATAATATATTTTAACAATAGATGTCACAACCGAAGCTCTCCTAATGTCCATCCCTTTCGAGAACTATATTCAAGTTTACGACCTAAAGGGCGAACATCTACTAGCCGCACTCGAGTTCTCCGTCGGCTCTGCACAAACGACACCTGGCTCCTTTTATAGCAATCGCATGTTGCAAATAGGCGGTGAGTACAATTTAGAATATCTGATTTAACAAATGACGCCACAGTTTTCAATTTAGATAATAGGACAAAGCGCAAGTAACAAAAAAATGCTAACCTCTCATGACTACTACTATTTTTTATTTTTATAATTAGACGCTGCTAGAAAAAAATACGGGAAAGTGCTCCTTTCATAGTATGTTCATAGAATATCACCGTAAAGTGATTTCGTGTGTTGTGCAAATTTCTGGTTTTACAAACACTTATCAGAACATCGTTTTGGATATAATTTTTTGGAAAATAGAAAACTTGTGGCCTAACGTCGAACGTTGATTAGTGAACAACGAGGAACTGGAGACGAAATGGACACTAGACATTCAATCGCAATCCTCAGGGGTTTATCTGGAGGTCGTTAAGAGTTAGCGTCCTCATCTTTTACTCTTACTTACAAAGACGTAATTTATTTTTTTTAAACCCCTATGTGATTTTTTTTGCCAGTAGGTATTAGTACATATTTAATTATAGATAAAAACTAATATTTATGTCTAAGAAGATTAAAGTCGATGCAAATTTTTATATTTTTTTAAATAGGAGTAAGGAGTAAATTCATATTTAAATGCCATATACCTGTCCTTAATTTATTTAGTTTAGTTACATTTATTTAAATCACATTTTCACAAAAACGTCACTTAGACTCTCATGCTTCTTGCCTCCAGATATTAAATCAACCTTCTTTAGCTGCGTGCGTAGCATTTTTGGTGTGTTGGTGTACCACATAACCACATAATGTCACATTTCTCAGGCATGCGCAACGTTTACAACGCGTCCGCTAACGCTGGTTCGCGCGTTCTTTCTGCGAGCGTCCGTTGCATAGAATGTGACGTGCCCCGTTTCGAACCACTCGATGTCAATAAAACTTATCGCGTTCTAACGCAAAACTATATTGGTGATGGAGGAGGAGGATACTCGGTAAGTAATTAATATCTATTTATAATAGGAATACCTATGGTTACCCATTCCACAATGTTTGATTAACCTCAGAAATCCCGTCACTCGCGTTTTCACAATTTTTTCTGCGTCATACAAACAGAAAATAGTGTTTACCCACTGTCTACCCGGTGAAAGAAAATTGGCGTGAGTTTGTATTGTTTGGTTGGATTTTGTTTTATATTCGTAGGTATGTAATTATAATTTTCTTTGAGATCAGTCCCGAAGGTGGTCCTACTTATGACGCTAGAGATCGGAGGATATACTAATAAATAAAAGCATAAGGGCAAGCATGTATTGAAGGTATTGTGACTCGAAATAATCATCAATCGCTACTCTTTTATGATCGAATCGATGACACTATATCTCATTATGAATTAATATGCTTTTTTTTGGGGTTAGAAGTATATCAGGCAAGGGATATTAGACGTTAATCCACAATATGGGTGTATTTTAAGTGTAGCGTATTTGCAACATTACTCGTATATATAGGTTTTCTGACGCTATATAACGATGAGAAACGTCTGTATTATGATGTTATAAATGTTTTTTACAGATGTTGTCGCAGAACAGAGAAAACCTGGTAAATTTGGGAGTAGACTATGTGATGCTCCAGCGTCACATGAGGCATAAGAGCTTTGTCATACAAGATCTCGATGGTCGAATACAGATAGTGTTTTGAACAAAGAAGAAATATTTATTTTATATATAATGTTCGGGAGTTTGCCAGTGCCAGTGACTTCACGTCAAAATATTATACTTGATGACTTGAGATACTTATTCGATTATTCGTTGTTATGCTGGCTTTCGAAACGAATGTACGCTAATGGAACAAAGTATAATGATAATATATCATTTTCAAATAGTCAAAATTACCGAAAAATTATGCTTATTAGTTTATACGATTCCATTCCGCAATGAATCTATCAAGTATTATTAACTCATGGAGGCCATACACATTACTCTGTTTTAGTTTATTTTTAATTTCAGTGAGAGTAATCAAGTGACCTCACCTGTACATACTAAGTAAGCGTACATATTGGTTTGTTATTGTTATAAAACAAGGATAATAAAATATGAATATTACTTCATCAGCGAACTTTGTTATTTATTTTGACTAAGAGAGTAATCAAGTGACCCAGTGTGTATTTTAACATCTTCACTACTCAGGGGTCTGGTACTCACTTAACACAAGTCTTGTTGTACACTTAAGTAATAATTTGTATATTTTAGCTGTTGATTAATACGTACCCTTATCCAACAGATTACCTAACACTGTAGGATTTGTCTACAAAATCTTCTTACAACTTATTTAAAAGTTATAATTGACCACTATTTTTATTCGTTGATACTTCTTACCTTAACAAGCCTGTTTAATAGTCCACTGCAAGACATAGACCTCTTCCATAAGGAGGATTTGCCATAATCGCTACGCTCGGCAGACGGATCCACGGTCGCAGTACCTTAAGACGCTGCTGCCCGTCATCGATCTCACTCGTGGGAAGAAACTGGATGGCAGATTCTTACTACACGGCATATACCTACTTCTTACACATAAATTATTGACTAAAAATAGACGCCATTGTTTTAGGAAGATACTCTAATTTCTTTTTTGAATAGTCTTTATTAAAAACATGGAAAGAAGATAATAATACTAAATGTATAAGTATACGCTATTTGACGAATTTGTGAATTAAATTCTCGTTGCTTTGTTTATGAGGTTACTTCGTCTTAATCAGCTTGTGAATAGTAATCGCTACACTTAGCATGCGGGTTGGTTTGTTTACAACAAAAATACATAATTTCTTACTCAAAAACATAATTTTACACAATTTAACGACTGTTTAGGTTACCAGTTAACGAACCGATACCAATATTCGTGGAGTATAAAATGGATAAAATCTTCCACATGTTATGTGAGATTATGGATTGTATTTGTAAAAGATGAAAAATAAAAACAAGTTGGGACGATTCATTGGTTTATTATTTTTTTTTTGTTTTATATACATATTAGAGAACAATTCAAACACCTCTAATTCTGTATATCCCAATTAGTCAATAGATCGAGTCAAGATTTATTTTAAAATTAACACAATAATATTTTTTAAATACAAGTATTTGTTCATAAAAAACAGCGTACCAAAATTGTGTACAAGTGCGAACTTCTATTTATAATGGAGTAAATAACAATAGACAAGCAATGGAATAAACATAATAGTTCTTACTAGAACTACAGTGTTTAACGCAATGCATGCAAAATCAACAAAGTTAATCTCAATCCCCAATTGAATTAATAATATTTTCAGAGAATTTATATTTTTCCCGCCGTTTATAACCTTCTTTAAACAGCAGGCACATCATAGCAATGATCTGTCACAATTTAAATTTAAACATTTATTTCTAACAGACTGTGTCACAAAATCTATAAAACATTTACTGATTTTTGTGACACAGTCTGCTAATAGGGAGTATTACATTTTTAACAGTAAATATATGTGACTAATGTTTATTTTAACACAATTTTGCTGCTCCATTTTAAGCTTATTAGGTAATTCTGTTTATTTATTTGGCTAACGAAAATTGTAATTAAAAGGAAATAAAATTACGTAAATTACGTACGTAAGTATAAATTACGTAAAATAAACAAACAATGAATAAGATAATTTTTAAAAATCAATTCAAGTTAAACGGTTAAATAATAATAGATAACAAAATTTTAACAATTTTTGAATTTTTTTTAAAGCATACCCTAATTTTTATATTATTTTCGGATTTTTCGATCATAGTTCTGTCAACAGCTATAGCCGTAAAATTTTTTGATAATCTCTTCTGATTAATATCTATAATACATATATATTGTTTTAAAGCTTTTGTTTCGTATAAAGTATTACTATGAGGTATTAGGAGGAAACAAGGTTAAAATACTCTAACTATGTATAATTAGGTTTCCGAGTTTCTGAAACTCTTGATTTTGCGATTTTTACTTCGGGTTTGTATATACGTCTAACAAGCGCTTGACGTAGCGGGGTATTAATTTTGAGAAGTCATTTGTTTAATTGCTGCTCGAGTAAAAGCTGTCCCATGATTTTTTTTGTAATTACAAATTAATAAATCTGTACCTATTTTTCTAATTAACACTGTGCTAATTCAACTTGTTGTACATCTAATAATGGTAAATCTCTTTTGAACTCCTCTATATTTTTAATGAAGTCAGCGTCATTCTCCGTGGAGTCACCAACAGGGTTGTTGGCATCTAAATACGTGAGATTATAATTCTTTAGATGCGTATCGGCGACGGTTGTGTTGCTGCTGTGCTTCTTTGCCGAGTGACCCATTACCTGAAAGTGAGAGATCTTAAAACGAAATCCTTATAACTATACGATCTATATTACGATCTCGGAAATTTCAGAGAAATACGTTAAAACGTTGGGTAAAACGAGTTTAAAAGTAAACTACACTATAGCATTAGGTGAAAGTTCTATTGTAAATAAATCATTATCATAACGTGTTTAGTCTCGTATTGGGTAGAGAAAATTCCGGCTTTGGTATATACGATCGTAAACAGGATGCAAAGACTGAATGGTTATCGAAAGATCTGCAAAACTTAGACTCTTAAATAACTTTTACCATAAGTACCTGAACAGAAAGTTTTCTGAAGTGCGACTTATTCCCAGTCGAGAAGTGATTTTCCACCCAGCTCCTGATGTCCGCAACTTTTATTTTCTCTATTGCCTCCGCCTGCGAAGAGAATATTATTAGTGATTTATTTGGCAAAAAGCTATTTGTCTAGATCAGTATGGTATTACACATTAAAATATTGCACAAAAAACTATTTGAAGTAAATTATTTTTACAACGTGGCTTAGTGGTTAGCGCACATGCTGGCGAGTCATGGGTTAAGGGTTTACTGTGTAGCCACAAACGATTATTTATCTAGTTTTAGTGTCTCTGACCGGGCTAGATCGGATACGAGAGCGTTTTCACACACGATACTAAATCATAGCCAGCACAGAATTCATCATCATTATAAGACCATTAACGCATCTCTTTTATCCTCGATGTCTTTTATCTTCTTGATGAAACATAGGGTTATCCAGTACACTTATGATAGGCTGTAGTGATAATCATCATCATCATAGGTGATTCAAGTCTTATGAGAGCCTCTATTACGCCAGACAGCGGGCTACAGCGCATAAACAGCGAGAAGAAGAAGACGATCGTCCAGCGTGGCAATCATTACAAATTTGGAAGAATTTGTTAAGCCAGGTTGTTGATAAAAAAATCGACCAACGAGAATTATCAACCTTATACAGACCACTCCTGGAACAGTAATTCCCAAAAATAATCAATAAAGGGCGGCATCACATTTCTCCATACCTACTCACCTCGCTAGTCTGCAGGAGTTGCGTTCAGGATTGTTTGACATCAGTTGGCCGCCAGAGACAACGGTCCAGGGTGCATTGTGTGCAGGTGTCGTTGATGTTGGGAGATATTAATAACACTTTTATTATAATTATAATCAAGCAATCACATACCTCTGAAAATAACCTCTGGAATTGATATTCCCTGCTCACAATTTCGCGCCAATTCCTTTCAACCTGAACATGTAGAAATGTGAATCTGATTAAAACGATACGTTTAAACAACAAAAACCGAAGGATAAATGCTAACAACACTGGCATCTATCATCTATTTTACTTTGACGCGGTGATCTACCTCTATATTCATGGCCACGGAAGCGACACATCGCTGCAATGGTTCAATTGGTTTGTTCCAATTAGCAACATCATCTACCTTCGTGTATTTAAAAAATTATATAAATCAAAAATACATTAAAAATTTGCATAAAATGCGTACGATATAGAACAGAAATTTGAAAATATAACAAAGATAGACAGACACACAGAAACAGTTAAATACATTTCATCTTGTCTGTGTGTATATCTTAAATTTAAATAAACCTAAAAATGCTAATCCTTCTTCGGTCCTTGAGAACATAGTCTTTTGAAATCACACAAGTGTCGAAGTGTCAAAAATGAGAGTGAAAGAGACGGCAATGCCATAAGACACGCAACACTTCCTCAATCTTAATGAGACAGAGAAAGAGACAGCAATAACATAATACTCACCTCTTCTTTGAGCTCGTAGTCGGTGGTGTGCTTGAGTTGTACGAGCGCGCTGCGCGTGGCGGCTAGCGTGCGCTCGGGCAGGCGTCGCATGTCGCGCGCGAACTTCTTCAGGAACGCCTCCACTCGCGTGTCTACGTGCGACACGCTGCACACACGCAAAAACACTATTACGCAACAGTCTAAAGTTTTCTAATGCTTATGCTGCTTATGCAGCATGCATTTCTTGAAAGGTTTGCCCACACTCACCACACTCACCATACTAGGCTAGCGGGTTGATGAGCGCAATATCGGTACTATCGAGGATTAAAACCTTAGGAGGGTGAGATCGTATAAATTTATTTTATTTGCTTCTCTGCAATTGCATCGTCTGTTAATTGCTTTAATTGTGTGGTTTTTGTTTACTCATGGTATATTTTAAAGCAAAGATGGAGAATAAAATGAGCCTTATAAAAGTTTTAAATGCGATTTATCGCCGAATACACTCGAGTCAAATATTTGTCTTCGTTACTATCGATTTAGCCGAATAATCGGCTTCTTAATTGCCACGGAGATTGTAAAGTCATTATCCAGTATTGCCTTATTTCTTTTAGTAATATATCTGAAAAAGAATTTAAAAAAAAAGTATCTGCTGGAGAGAACAATAATTCGGACATTATTCTGTAAAATATTTAGATTCGGATTTTATGGAAAAATAACTTAAACAGTGTGATAATACACTGCATTTCGAACAATGTTTTATTTCATTGTTTTTATGTAATTGTTTACTTTTGACTTTCGGTCATAAATAGCAGAGTCAGTTATTATCCTGGTTAGGCATAATCAAGTTTGAAATTTAAAAAAAAAGTGATGCTATTGTAACAGTAGAAATTCTATTGTTATAGCACCGTTACTCTTCTTGTATCATAAGTCCTGATATGACCGATAACAATTGAATTTCAATTTCAAGTTTTATCTCTTATATCCTTTTATCACATGAAAGCACTGAGACGTGAAGGGTACAATTTCTATTGTTTCAACATGCCAAAAATTTACGACGAACATCTGCTATTGGATCCGATAGTGAAAACTCCACATGCCTGAACTTGTCGACTTGTGTGTTGACAGTCACGGAGAAACCGAGCACGCCAAATGTGTAGCGCATCATACTAAATACACTGTAGCCAAGTTGCTCCTTTGTGCGTAGCGAGTCGAATACAGGCTCCTCCATTAACATCTGAAAATGTCAACCTCAATAAGAAACTAAACATTAAGATTAAGAGTATTAACGCCTCCCGGTTTCCCATACAAACTTTCATGTCAAAATGCTTCAAAATGACTTTTTTTACTGGAACTTTGTACGCAAAACGTAGTAAAGAACATGTAAGAAAGAGTATTTAAGCTAAATTAGAGCAATATAAAGTTTTCTATAATAACAAATGATTACAATTGTCTCCTTTGTAACTAGACATTTCGAAAATGATTTCTCCTATGCTTATGAGTACAGCAGAGTGTAATTAAAATCTGGGAAGTAGAAATGAATATTGCTTAAGCCGGTTAAAAGAGAACAATGCTAGTTTAGTCCCGAAAAGTGGTGGTCCAAGTTATTGAGGTTGATGTTGTATATGTCCATGTCCTATGATTATAAATATGAGTTTATACTTACTGTTAATAATTTTTTTAATGAATACATCTTTATGAAGTGTTTTATGCAATTGTGTTAATATGTGGTTATTAGGGCTCTAATAACTCGCTACATGTGTACATGAAGACTTAACCCATTTTAGAGAGAAAAGATTGCAAAAGGTAACAGGCTATTAAAATATTTTTTCACCATAAGTACTTCGAGGACGGCGGTGTCCCGCGGCGTGGTGGCCTCGCCCTGGTAGTAGTTGGTGACGATGCTATTGGTGGACGCCGGGTTGAGGCTCAGCACGCGCAGTTTGCGCTCGCCGAGGGGCAGTTGATGGACTTGAAGCTATGCAAGATTTGATAAATCGAATAATTATTCGTAATAATAATTTCTGTACATTTCTAAGTACTTAATTATGCTTGAAATCCAAATAGCCTAATAGTTAGGGGATGAGAAGACTCGAGTTCGATTCCCCATGTGGAGGGCTCGTACCAATATTTTTAACCTGATACGTTGACCTATGTTTTGAAAATTATCGTGTGTGGCTGTGTCCACTAATCGAACAATAGTTTTAAATATTAGACAATTCTATTTTAATGTCTTTTTTTATGATGAAGGGGGCTAACGACCAAAACGGCTCACCTGCTAAAGTAAGTGATTACCATCACCCTTGTAAATCTGCAACAACAGTGGAGCCGCAGGAGCCAGCTTTTAAGAATATTTGGGTTATGGGAAAGATGACAGGGAGAGTGTTGGGGAATGAGGAGTCGGCCTCCAGTACGAAACGCGGAAGCACAAGAGGCCTCTACGTCACTTCGGTATTCTGCGAAGTCGTGGTACTACCCGGTCGAGCCGGCCCATTCGAGCAGCAGCAAAAGCCTCCGCTTAGCTTCGACTTGGTAAAACATCATAGACAAAATTAACATAATCAGTATATTGGGTTTGTTTAACAACTCACCTCGGGCAACTCGTCCTCGATCAGTTCCTCCCATTTAATATTTGTTAGAACATTCTCTGAAATCCTAAGAGCATCATGCCATGCAAGATTTCCTTGCACTAAAACCTGTAATGAATGAAACTCGTGTAAATCAACTGTTTATTATATGCTGTTGTTGTTTATTATAAGTAAATCAATAACAGGCTCATGACCTTCAATAGATGGCGGGATACCCGACAAATAGCTCTTTTTTTTAGCAGGCTCTGAACAGTCATACTTACTTGCAAGTACAATTTGCTAAGCAGCCGCTCGCTGAAGTCCCGTAACTCATCGATCGTGATGTCGTTGATGACGGAAGCTTTGTCCCGTGGCGATATATATGGCTCTAGCAAGACTTGCATGCGTATATCTCTGTGAAAAATAATGTATAAGTAGCATTCAGCAAGTATGGATATTAAGATGCATAAATAACCAGAAACTTCCAAAAATACTTCACCCTGAGAGTTACTATAATCTATGTAAACTTTATGTCAGTGGCTTACGAGTATTCCATGGATTTAATATAATAATTATATATTTTTAAAACAACCCGCTTCATTTAAGTACATATCTGTGACACTCGAAGATGCCACAGATATGTAAACAGATAGTTATGCATCTTCGTAGTATTTATTTGATGACGGGTTTTTGAAATCACACTTTAGTATCAGTTGAGTATTTCTGTTAATCTCAGTTTTCTTCCCCAATCAACAGTGCAGTCACTGTTCCCACTTGAAAGGCATACTGAGCTGAGTTACTTCTTAGAAGTGTCAACGCATGTGTAATGCGCCTTATATTGAAGTCGTTTGCATGTGTCCATGGTCTTCAGTAGCCACTTTCCATCAGCTGCGCTGGTTAGTTCATCTGTCAACTCAACACAAAAAAAAATCCCCCATCTTACTTGGAGAGCTTGTGAGGTTTGATGAGCACGTTGTGGTAGGTCCGCGCGCGCACCTCGCGAACTGCCGCGAACAACTGCTCCGACACGGCACCCGTGCTGCGCCGCATCTCCAGCGTTATCAACTCCACCAGAAGCTGTTGAAAAACGTCCCTTTAAGTCAATTATGGATTGAAATGTTATTACGTTCACAACCGTGTGGGGTGGGCAGAGGTGTAGACAGACATAGCGAGTATTCTCACCAGAGCTTATTTTGGGACAATGTGACAGCCTGTCGCCGCCGTCTTGGTGTCCAAGCCAACGATACAAACCGTACTTAAGTTTTTAAAAACTTATTGGTACGAACCCTACATATAGCGGATTGAATTCGAGTCTCGTGATTGAGAGATAGATCTCATAACAGCTCGGCTATCCAGGCTTCAAAAAAAGAAAATTAAATCAAATTAATAAGTAAAAAATTGCTACTTACGTGCAGGTTCTGATTGTAGCCATTAACTTTTAAAGTGAGTCCTTTATCCGATACGTAAAGCGAGTGCGTCAGGTCCGCCATGTGAGCCGGGTACACCTCTTCCTATATTAAACGGAAGAAGAATTGGAACGGTTAGTCATGAATTTACAACGAAGAGAGGAGAAAGACAAAGAAAAACACAGCATAAGAGTTCAACACCCTATCATATCAAATGGGTGTGATAAGTGTAGTAAAAGAAAATGTGGAAAAAGTAGAAATTGATATAATTTCCACAACAAGCAGGCAGATTGGCGATCGCGAAATCAGGCATTTCAGTTACTGCTGTCTTGCATGTCTGGCTTTATTAGAACTGGTTATTCCCCATATGACAGAGATTTTCTAATCATTTACCTTAGTCGAAATTAAAATTACAATGACATGATCAAAATTCTGAGACATTATATAAAGACATACGCCTATTACCCCCAGGAGTAGGCACTTTGCCAATTTGCAACTGGCACGACAAGTCGTATGAGCTCACTTTAGGTTTCTCCGGGATAGAACGTGAGGAGTGGGGAGCCTCGTCGCCGTGGCGAGTTTATTTAAGTGTTTCGTCATATTGTTGAATAATTAAATAAAAGCAGAATAACCTTGAGTCCCTGTTGAAGCACATCTGTCCACAGGTCAAGCAAACACGATCTGAAAAACGACTCATGTGAACATAGATACATATTTAATTATTAGCTAATTAATAACCTAATTATAGAGAGGAAAGGGGAAGAGTATCCTCTCGTGAAACCATTGTCCGTTTTAAAAACTTTATGATTATATGGTCAAGATCAACAATTTAATTTCATTAAATAACTTGGAAATGCCATGTAAAGAGCACAATGTATTGGATGATTATATAACTGATTAGCAGATAAATGAGAAGTAGGTAATCAGTGATGATTAAGGCATACCCTCCTGTTTGGACAGGGCTATGTTCTGGAGTGAACCCTTTAAAGGTTGTTGGCTGCCAGTCAGTAACGGCTTTATCCTGCGCAATCTTCTGGATACTACACTGCTACACATGTGTACCTGAAATCGACCAGTACCATCCACCAGTACACGACATTCCTTCCTGACTATATTAATTTGATTAGTAAAAGCAAATGTATTTCTTCTACCTAATACTTACTCTCTCGGTGACTTAAGACTGAGCGGTGTGATAAAGTAGAAATACAGCAAGGCGGTCGGAAATCGGAACTTGAAGTCTGGCTTATACCATAACTCCATGTGACGATTCTTGCGGAGGAGATTTGGTTGGTCCAACCTGAGACGAGACATAAAAAGGAATTTCTGTATTAATTAATGTATACAACTCCAATCAAAACAAATCAATGCCCGTGAACTTAATCTTATTCCGTGGGTATCACCTATTAAATGAAAGACCAAAAACATGAAGATAGTAGGAATTTCTCTTCTGGTATTGCAGATGAAATACCAAAAAAAAATGAAAATATAACACATTCTGTTAACATTTCGACCCGCTACTTAAGGTTAAAAATATATGTCTACTATTATGGTTAAATAACATACAGCACAACATAACATACAAACGGATGGATGGACGAACGGACAGACAGGCTTCGTCAGCTTAGACTTAAATGAATACTTAAATGACCTATAACTTATTTGGTCGCTTTTCCTCGGACACAAGAAGGCGTGGAGTAGTTGTAACTGTTCCCTTAAAAATGACTAGAAGCGGAAAGATGTTCCTGTGAGATACACCAACGTTATGCCTCTCACACTTCTCTTTCATGGAAACTTCACTGAAAAGTCTATTTTCTTAATAGTGCACAATTCATTAATTTATTTTTATTTCTGTTCATAGTGCACCCTTCCCAATAATCTATCTCCCCTTTGAGTCTAATTTCTGGAAGAAATTTCGATGTCCTTTTATGTCTGTAAGTTTCGTTATGTGACTTTCCTATGGTGTGCAGTACACTGTATTGTGTTAAGAGAAAACTTTATTCCCTAAGAAACAGTACATATGCACCTAAATGAAATAGATGTGATTTTAAAAACAAAATTATTTCTAACAATAAAGAGGAATTTTTTAAAAAATAACAAAAGAAGTTCTTTCAAAGATGTAAAATAGCATTAATAAATTAATTTGCAATCTGGAAAACTCTGGGAATAACTTCAGTTACTTTTAAGCATTTACGTTAAATATCGGGAGCGGGTAGCAATTAGTAACACAATACTGACCGAAAGTCATTAACAGTAGCAATCAAGTCGTCGTGCTTCAGCACTCTCCTAGTCTTGGGCGCTGCGGTAACTTTCCTATGTATATCCTTAACAGAACTGTTCTTTAGGTCAAATCCTAGTGCGTCAGCCGCTTCCACATAAGCGGGCGCCGGTGCAATCAAATCGAAGTTCGTAGTGAGGTAGATATTTTCTTCGGGTAAATGGAAGTTTGTGTATGGTTCCGCGTTGAGCCAGCGTTGAAGCCATTTTTGTGGTATCTCTGTAATGGTAACAGTGAAAGAACTATGAATATTTTAAAATGTCATACAAATAAAACTTTATACTCAGGTACAAATTATATAGATTTTTTATAAGAATATGAAGAAATCACATTACCTTACAATGCCGAACAGCAACAGAAATAACAAACAAACCCAACATGAATGTGAAACACTTTGCATCGAGTGTGTAGTGCACGGAGCGAGCGGGACTTGACTATGGATCGTATACGAGTGACAGAGACAGCGTATGAAGCTCAGCTCCCGTTCCGCGGCTACCCTATCACGTCGGGCATGAGTTAAACCTATAAATTACTATACCATTTGTGGTAAACTTCGGAAAAGCAAAGTTAAAATATTCGTAATGTGTGAGTTAAGGGTGGGTTAGTTAGGTAACGTAACTACGTGTCGTCAGTGGCGTGCATGTCATATCACTGCCGTTTTTTTTCGATACAAGCATTATTTTAACTTGACGTGTCACTAAATGCAAATGAGCCAATAATAAGCCCGGAATGCTTCTTAACACATGTTTAATAACAAAAGTTTAGGCATTTTTAACACGCTGCGTATGATCGCAACTTTACAGTTGAATGTTGAGACTACGTAATCGAGCGGCGATTAAAAGTACGACTAGATTAGATTGTGTATTATTTTAATTACTATGTTAATTTATGTATAGTACCCTGCTAACTAATAACCGGCTCTGACCACCGAATGATGACTGAATTTGCTAAATCCAAATCCCACAGACTAGTGACGGGGAGCAGCATCACTAATGCGAAGGTACCGGCACTGCGCTCACCAACCCGCTTTCCCAACGTGGTTAGTATGAGTAAACCCTTAAAAAATGTATGCCGGCTGTTGCTGGCGTTTCCTTGGAGAGGCCTATGTTCAGCAGTGCATAGGTTGATATGAAGGAATGAAAAACAACAATAATTTAACTAAAAAATTCCAGACCTTGTCTTTTGTATTCGGTACCGAACCACTTCTCTTTGGCATCGTATTGTATGGGTGTGCTCTGTTTGTTGGACAATATCATTATATTGACTGTGTCGGCCCGCATGCAATCCAGCAACTCCGTTATGCCCTGTTCAAATAAATCATAAAAAGAGTGGCCAGAGATTGAGTTACATTCTAACGCTCAAAACTAGATAGCAATTGTATGTTTGTGCTCAAAACTAGATAGCAATTGTATGTTTTACACATACAATTGCTATCTAGTTTTGAGCACAAAAAATACAAAATATATAAAAAGAAACGTTTTGGCCAATATCAAATTTTAATATGCAAGAAGTAATATATTTTTAATACATCGGACATATAAGTCATCCATTCCCAAACTATGATCTACTGCCTCTATGTAACTGATAATGGATGTTGATAAGCGAAATTTACATATCTATTCATCTAAATAGTTATAGATATTTGTCAAATACATAAACTTATAAAAGTACATCAGACAGACCTTAGGATCGTATTTGTAATAAAGCCTGTCGCCAGTTATGTAGTGCTCTGGCGGGAAGAAATGCATATTTTCAACGAGCGACTCCACGTAGTCAGCGGGCTGCGACTCTTCTTCGAAGCGGAAACTGGTCTCTTCTATGGTCTGAAAGTAAACAAATACTTTGGAGGGCGATCCATAAAATGATGTCTAAACTACAGGGATTAAGTAGCAAACGATAACATACCTTGATCTCTTCAAATATCCGTTCCGATGGTCCAATTTTCTTCAACATGTTAATATACGAGAATATTGCTTCCAAAACCTGAAAATAATTTTTCTTTTATATAATTTTATCAAACTTTTTTTTTTAATTCCATAAACAGGCAGGCGTAGTTTCAAAAGTAACTTTTTAAAAACATTGAACCACATTAAAATATGTACCACATATTGTAAATATAAGCCTAGTGAGCAGGAACCTAAGTGTAAAGAAGTCCCTGCCTGCAGCTTTGCTCTCGAATACTTTACAATGAATGCAACTGTTAAACCTTTAATTATGTGTCGACTTGTAAGCGTTCGGGCAGAGGGATAGACAAAGATTTTATAAGACGAAATTTGATATAACAAATAATCAAACGGTGAAGGCATTAAATGAAAAATGTTACAATAACTATGACAGACTTTAATTAAAAAAATATTTTAACAAAGATCAAAAATAATCGATGGCATTAACAAAACTTTTCTTTTATAGGTCAGAAGTGACCATTATTCACACAAATACGGCAACAATTTCCTGAGTAGCGTGTTATTTGTCACCGGCTACAACAGAAAGTGCACGATGGTCAAAAATAAATATTTACTCACATCATCTATATGTTCCAGTCCTTCTTTCGTGAGAACCACTTGCGTGGAGAACAAGCTGTACATGGACGTGTAGTCGATACCGCTCTCCGAATTCCCGGTGTAGATGCCAAGCGCCCACACTCTGGGAAAATAATGTCCCTCAAATAGTCTGGCAGTACAGTGAACTACTGAAGTCACTTCGACATTATTCTACTTCGTCTGTAATCTCTATTCTCCTGTTTATTCTGTTATGTCCAATTCTATGTGGTATCAAATATAAATACTTTTACTTTGGCCCTCATAAGTTTGCAACCAATAACGTCGCAGTTATAATTTTTGAGGTTTAAGGCATAACTCCAGAGTGAGAGGTTAGCGATCTCTGGCGAGTGTCTGAGCTTCAGTAGCCCGTTGTACGTTAGATTAATAATTATTTTTGTTTGTTATTTCTGTTACTATTTATTATTATTACGTTTCTCGTTAACTTTCTTTACATTTTGCTATTAAATGTACCCTAACAATTTTTATGCGAAGTGGTGGAGTTAAGCGGCGGCTTTTGCTGCTGCTCGAATGGGCCGACTCGACAGGGGTTCTGGCCTCGTAGAATACTGACGTGAAGTAGGAGTAGGAAGTGAGACATCTAGTGGTTTAGCGTTTCGTTCGGTGAGTGAGGTAACTAAAAGGAGGCCCACTCCCCCTCGTTTCCCTCTTTTTCTCCATCTCTTCTTCATCTCCCCAAATATTCTGCCAGGAACACACCTACAGCTCCTCTGGTGTTGCAGATGTACGTGGGCGTCGGTAATCACTTACCATCAGTTAAGCAGCTTGCTCGTATGCCACCTTTCCCAAAAAAATTATAATTATAATGTAGATTTCAGTTTTAGATTCAAACAACTATGAATGTCAGGTGTCAGGGTCAATGTATGGGTGACCATATTGCCACATTTCCAATAAAGTTAAAATATTGTTACTGTGCTGTTGATACTACGATACTATTCATGTTCGTTATCCGTAGGCTCATGCGACAGACCGCCTATATCCATAAATATATATTTTAGCAACGACTAGACTGAAGCTAACCAAAGAAGTCAAGTATAACCAAGCCCATATAGTCCAATGCTCGGTTTTTGTAGTCGATTTTAGTTAATTTCGTACAGTCTATAGACTATAGACTTTTAGGTTAATTGTCTATAGACTTTTAGGTTAACAAAAACATCAAAATATTCACTCACTTTTTAGTTATATTAACCTATTATTAAGTAAGGAAACACCTTTATTTTGATAAAGGTTTCGAACTTACTAAATTGCTAATCAATAATCCCAAAAGTTAAATCGCGTGTGGACCGATTTTAATATATTTTGTGTTTGATTTAATATAAAAGTAAACTTACTTCTTCCTAAGATATGACAGAAGACTGCCTTTCCCCTCATGTCCCAGCAGATACGAGATGTACTGGTGGGGCTTGGATTCGTACTCTGACAATAATGATCGCATGCACCAAGTTAAATGGACCTGAAAGTCACAAACATATTGTTCGCTTGCTCCTTGATTTTTTTTCAATAAAAATCAACATACAAGCTTTTCCATGTTTATTTGAGAAAAAGTGCAAGTCGTTCTTAAGCTAAATTATTAAATGAAATTACTACTTTACGAACCAAGATAGTAAATACTTTTAAGACTTGGACAAGCGGCGGCTTTTTCTGCTTTTCGAATGGGAATGAAGAAGAGAGTCGTTCGGTGAGTGAGGTAACCGAAGGGCTTCCACACCATCCCCGTCCTCTTCCGCCTGCCCACTCTCAAATATACCTAAAACCGACAACGCACCTGCAGACCCTCTGGTGTTGCAGATGTATACGGGCTTCGATAATAACTTACCATCCGTTGAGCCACTTGCACGTTTGCCCCTTTTCCCATAAAAATAAATAAATAAATAATTTAAAATTTACAAAATACACCATGCCATTTAAACTGCAATTCATGCCATGTTATATTTTACATCAGTAACTTCAATAGTTTATTATTTAGTGCCCGCTGTGTATTTTTGGAAACGTTGTCTTAGTCCTTAGCAACTCACCTCAGTGGTATCACTGACAGGCTTAACATAGTAAATGCTTCGGAACTCTGGTGTCACAGCGTCCGGTTTGAAGGCGTGTTCCGTGAAGTTATCCGGCGGCTGCCTGTTGTTCGGTACTTGACCGAACGTGTTCACGACGTACTGCTCTAATACAGCTAGGTCCATACGAGCCTGAGAATTGAAGTATAAAACGACATATTACAAAAATCAAACATATTATCAAAATCAAAAAAAAAAAATTATTTTAGCGAAAACAATATCTGATAGCAAAGTATAGATAGATTAAAACATGTTTAGGCTAATTTAGCTGTGACATAATAAATGATTTTAAAATGCATTAAAATAATTCATATGATTTGTATATAATACATAAACGTGTAATAAATAAATAAATAATATATTTATATCCAAGGGATGTATGTGTTCAGGGCTTTAAATTCACGATTACATTGATTTGCTGGTGGTACGAGTCATGTCTGCTTTACAACATACACGACGCAACACATGACTAATGAAATTTAAATTTGACATAAAAAAATTTATTTACAAACACCCACCGGTCACCCTATTTAATCATCGTAATGTCGACAATCCTTCGTTTGGTAAGCAGAATTCATCTGGCCAGGATATATCATAGAATAAAGTAAATATAAGACAACGGGTATATATCGATATGCTGATCAAATAATCAGAGATTTGGATGGGAAAACAAAACCGACACGTTTGGTGACACACAATGTCATCTGAACTCGGAAGTTAGTCCTGGGCACCTCACCTGCACGGCAACTGTCATCCTATGCGCACTGTAATGCCGCCTCCTGAATTCGTGTGCGGCGTGATGCAGTTTCTCGTCATCCTGCAAGTCATCCTTCAAACTGCGAAGATTTCCCCACGTAAACGTTCGTGCAGGATGACCTTCCGGGAACAGGCTCGATAACAGCTGGTCTTTTCGGTTCGAATCGGAAGGGGATGCGATCGCGAACTCTGTTGGCGGGTAAAGTATAATATGTGTTGTTAATATGAGGATTAGTGGATTAAGTCCTGAGTTCGAATACTAGCCGAAGCCAATATTTTTGCAAAAACATAAAGTATTGGATTTGGTAATTATGGCATTTGGAGTTTCACCAAGTTGACACCAATCGCAAGTATAAATTATATAGAATTTCGGCTCTGGTCGTGTTGTATTGTGTCCCGTGTCACTGCATCTGTCTATATCTCGATCTTATCGCAGATACGTAACATCGGATGCCGCTTTATATTTGGCATCATAATATCTCCTGCGCAGTTGCAACACCCGATAGGAATCGAAACTTGACACCGTAAAGGGAAACGACCAGGGCCTAGGAGTACATCACATTATCAACATCGGCATAACACTGAATGTTTTAATAATATCGAAAAATTAAATCACACCTGCACGCGTTGCACCTTGCTAGTATTTAGGCTTTGACGACAGAATTTTCGTAACCGTTTTCGTGACCGTTTTCCGTAATTTTTAACTGAACCCATCTCCCATCTCACAGACTGGTGATGGGGAGCAGCAACACTAGTGCGAGGGTTGGTATCGGCGCTGCGTTCACCAACCTCGCTCAGGGTCGTGTGTTTGGGCAAACGTTTCTAGAAATGCTTATTGCATTCTTAGACAAGCCGTAAGCTGATAAAGGAGATTGAGACTGCACTTCCCGATTTCCGCGTCCCAATGTTAAGAAAATTTCTACGCATGGCTTGCATGCAATTCGTAAATGAAAATCCAAAACATTGCTTGAAATTGCAACATTGAGTACGAAACTATAAGAAAAATAAATAGTAATAAATTGCATGTGTGAATAAATAAGCAAATCGAATATTTCACCACGGTCTATCAAGCACCGCAACTAACACGTGTAATTGATAGTTACACCGACATCGGGAACGTTTATACTTTTTTAATCCGAGACTTTTCAAGAGAAACAAATACTACGTTAGTATCAGGGTAACCTTAGTCTTTAAAGACGTCTGTGCAACATTCAAGTTCCTTTTTTATAATCAACTCGCTAAAGTCCCCGGGTTTAATGTAACTGTACGTTAATCATATTGTACGTTCTAAATTGTTAAAATTTGTTTATTAGTGCACCTTGGCACAAGGTGAATGTTATATGTACCAAAACACTCTATATTTAAAATGAAACTATTATTTACGGATTTTATCGGGTTTGATTTTCTTTCCAGTGCAGACTGCCTGTGATCATATCTTAGATCGCCCCAACCATTACATCAGATTTGATAGACCACAAACTCTCGCAATAGAACACCCATTCCTGCCAAGGGTGATTCGTGAGGCTATTGAAATTAAAAACATCCTAATTTGAATAGAGAAGATAACTGGGTGCTACCACCTACTTGGTATCCAGTAATAAATAAAATTAAATCTTATCCCATGCATACCACTGCACGACCACAAGATACTGTGCGTTAATTCTGTATTGATCGGACAAAAATTTATAATTAAAAGCTGAAGGCGGGCTACCTTCAGCTTTGACTATGACATCTGGACGTCTAAGACCTCCCGCCGTGACCATGGCTGCTGTACAGCATTCGAAACGTCGGGAATATAAAAATTCAAATTAAGCGCGATAAAATCCGTAAATAATAGATTAATTTCAAATGTGTAGTGTTTGCGTAAATACAAGAAATCATTACACTTTTACATCTTTAGAATCTGGATTGGGGAGATCGTGATCATGCACTCAAATCAGATCAGTAGCGATCAGATCAGTACTTTTATATATTGCTAACGGTTCCGCCCGCATGATCATAATGTTGTCTAAAGAGAATTTCTCTTATATAATTTATACTTGCGTTCGTTGTCACTAAGTGAAACTTCAGCATACTGGTAAGTGCGAATCGGACCTCGCTCTATTAGGGTTCCGTACAAATGATCTATTAACTTTTATTTCAACTAGATATTTAGAGGCTGGTTCAATTTATTATTTTATTTTTTTTACCGAGTACTCTCCTGTTACTCAGTGAACAAAAGATATTCTTCACTACAACAGTTGCGTTGCGGTCGTCTGCAGCTTTTTATTTTACATACACACTTGCACATACTTGCACTCGAAAAACATAACCCTCAGGAATCATAAAAATCGATTAACAAAGTTCCACCAATCTCCGTGAAATTACTTTTAAGTTAAAGCCGTTTAAAAATAACAATATACAAACATACGATGAATTTTATATACTAGTACAGACATATATAGATGCAAGAATAGGTTTGTTTATGTGGCCTATGCGGGTCACCCATTTATAACATACATGTAGTTTCACTACTTTCCGAGCAGAAAACACATTAAATGCGGGTTTTTCACACATAAAACACAGTTATAATTAATATATGTGCTCTTTAGAAACTTTTCATTTTAATATAATGTCGATAAGGTTTTTCGTTCGGTGAGTGAGGTAACCGGAGGCCCACTCCCCCCCCCCCCCCACATCCTCCCTCCCATCTCCCAAATACCTTTAAAGGCCGCCAACGCACCTGTAACACCTTTGGTGTTGCAGTCGTACGTGCGCGACGGAGATCACTTACCATCAGTTCGTTTCCCTTCTTTCGCATAAAAAAAAACGGAATACCGGCGTGAAGTAGATGCGTCTTGTGTTTCTGCGTTTCGTTCGGTAAGCGAGGTAATGACGGAGGCCCGCTCCCTCTCCTCGTCCCTCATCCTCATCCTCCCTCCCATAGATGATTAACCCGCCATTGTCGGTAGCCATTGTGATTTTCAAGAATTCCCTTAGTCGCCTCTTACGATACCCACGGGATGAAAGGTTGTAGCAGATTCTTACGCCGATGCCACACCTACGTATTACATTGCCGCT
Organism: Bhutanitis thaidina; assembly: GCA_029286595.1. Lineage (NCBI taxonomy): Eukaryota > Metazoa > Arthropoda > Insecta > Lepidoptera > Papilionidae > Bhutanitis > Bhutanitis thaidina. Next base: position 6,485,129 of record JAGSMS010000016.1, read on the forward strand.
TACCAGTCACCGTTTTATGACACACCAAATCTAAAAAAAAAATTTTTATCCATAATTTTTGTATGGCACAAACATTGGCTTTGGCTGGGAACGAATGATTCAGCAGCAGAGTACAGGTAAAGAATGGATCTGTCATATTAAAGTGTCTCTCAATCTCCCTGTCTATCAAAACTCACCAGATTCGATAGCTTCGCGTTCTCTCTGCATTGCCTCCTTCATCATTAGCGGGCTCACGAAGAACTGACTAAACATATCCATAGCATGGGGTAAATGTTTCTCTTGGATCTCGAAGTAGAATGTCGTCACCTCGCAGTCCGTCGATGCGTTGTCCGATCCCCCTTTTTTCTGGGAAAAAAATATTTTAGGGTTTAAAAAAACAACCGTAAAATACTGTAAGCAAACCGTAAAAATTTGCTTGATTATTCCGAAGCAAAGAGTTTTCACGGTGATAACTGCTGAACAAGTTGGCAACTTTCAGGAGTTAGTTATCACCTGCACATGATATATTCTAGAAGTAGCCGTACGATTTGCGTAAACAGTTTCGCCTGTTCCATGGGAAGCTGAAGCGAAATAATCGGTAGAAGATACTAGGAGCGAGATGAACAACGAACAGTCCAGTTCAAGAGAACGCATTCGCTGCTGAGCCGCCATGGTTATTATCATCACCTTAATAAAAGCATCGAACTCGTTCTCCTTGGGATACTTCTCGCTGCCCATGAACACCATGTGCTCGACGAAATGCGCCAGTCCCTGTATGTCGTGTGGGTCGCTGTAGCTGCCCACGCCGACGCACAGCGCGCATGCCGCCTGAAAAAGGTTAATTCATTCATTCGCCAGTCTATTAAAGTCCAGTGCTAAGAAAAGCTGCAAGAAAGCGTCAACAAACGCCGGCATACAATTCTTGGAAGGTTTGTCCATACTCACCATGCTGAGTATTGGTGAGTGCAATGTTAGTAACTTCGCTATAGGATACTACTCACCATTACTAATCTATGGACTTTGGGAACGGAATATATGGCGAATAGGGATGAATTTTTCGCCATCATTCGGTAGCTAAATGACCCTTCAGGCGAGGTTGACATTTAAGTTTTATTCACAATAAATGTCTAGTTAGGCCGTGTGGTTGCAGTAGGTGTGGGTCTTGTATAAGGCGATTAAAAATCCTTAAAAAAACTCATCGCTATCTATGCCGTCCCTTATATAACCTCTTATTATTCTAGTACTACAGAAATGGGTTATTTTTCTGTAGATCTCATTACATTAAAAAATTAATTTTGTACAGTAATTTTGTATACAATTGTTGGCACTTGGGTGTAAGTTTCTGACTTAGAACGCGTGATTCATTACAACAAATTAGTATATTACACATATTTAGCAGAAATTTGAGTGTTTTATGTTTATGAGTGCTATATTGTCGCATTAAATTCGCGGGCAACAGCAAGTGTCTTATATTTTAAAACGCACTTCTTTACGTATTTTAAAGTATTATCATGAATGTACAGTATTTGTATACGATTGTATCTCCTAGGAACAGAGAATTACGGGCCGTACGTAGGCGTCTTATAAGTGGCATCCTTTTGTCACTTTTATGCAAGTCATAAATTATAATACTATAACTGCCAAGCAGCCGGCCAAGCGTGGCAGCTGAGACACGCTCCTTGAATTTAATTTATAGTGAAGGCCGATGTTCAATAGTGGAATATAATGGTCTGAAGTGCTGATGAGATCTGAGATGATAATGATAAAATTAACTTTAGAAATTAGATTTATTATTTACTTACAGATCCTTCAATTGCATACTAGACGAACTACATTAATATATTTCCCGGTACCGGCATCTCTAAAACTGTAAATTGCAAATTTACCTATTGAGCTTTGCGAAGAAAGAAAACGTCATAGACAAACAGAAAAAAAACCGCCAACTCCGCCACCTTAACACTTTCTTAGACTTTGAAACACCTTGATCAGGAGAGAAACGGTTATGTTATGCTGTTCCTTTAACTTTCCTTCTATCTTTAGAAGGTGCTGAAGGAATACATTCTGTTATGTATTAAAAATAGATAACAAGAGAGATGCTCAACGTACCTAAATACTAAACGGAGTTGCAATTCTCACCAATATCCATGTTCATAATATTTAATAAGCTAAATGAAAGTAAAACTTTGTTTAGAACTTTTTTACTCTAATGGATGTAAGTGTATGTTTGTAACCGTATAAGCAAGATTATCTAAATGGGCAATAAACAACATAACGTGCATGTAGATAAATGTATAAATAAGTAAAATTTTAGTTTAAGTATTCATTAAATCTTTCCTTTCTACTGTGTGTCGTGTGGTGTGGGCAAACTGTGTTGGCGGTCTGAGAAAATCTGCGACTAAGGGAAAGGATAATATCTCATGGAGACCGAAAGATTGCGGATTTACCACCTTAAAAAACTCTAGACTGAAAATGCGCTTGCCGCAATGACGGACAGTAACTTCCATGGTGGGAACCGCGACGATTGATGCAAATCCACCTCAGTTCGCGCTTAATATCACTTCAGTTCAATTGATGTATTAACAGGTTTGTGACGATTATAATGAAGGAGAATCGAACACTAAGTTATTATTGCCGTCGATATAAAGCCTTCTTTCACCTTTTTAGGGTATATAGCCGCAAGCGTACGCGTAAACACAGTGACACTCGACTTCACTTTCCCATACCCGATGTAACGCTATTGCGACAAGATCGGAAGAAAGGTCAGATGCTGTGTCATTGAATACAATATAATATAAACAGACACGAAAACCGATATTTTTCTTATGGGACAGGAGGCAAACAAGCAAACGGCTTACCTGATGGTAAGTGATAACCGACGCCCACACACACCTGGTCTCATCTCTCTGGAGGCGAGTACATCGACCAGAGGACCTGCACGTGTGTTGCCGGCCTTAAAGGATATTAGAGAAGGGCGGAAGAGGGAGAGAGGGAGGAGTAGGCCTCCGTTTACCTCGCTCACTGTACGAAACGCAGACGCACAAGATGCCTCTATTCAACAGTCAGGTACGCTAACCACTAACCCACTCGGTAACGAGCTCGAGGGGATATACCATATTGTTATTTAAAGACTCAATTTCATGTTCATACACAGGCTTGTTTAAGCTGTGCAGATAAGTTTTCTTATCTTCATTCCTATGATTTTTCAATTTTCTTCATCATTCTTACAAGAAGAAAGAGCACATGAACAATGTTAGTTCAGTAGAGGTCAGCTCTTTATGGAATAGCGTCACTACGCTTCGCTACGACTAGAAATCAGATCGGGGTCCATTACAGTTTAAATAATAAAAAAATCGACACGTCGCTTTACGAAACCTTATGACTACGTCTAGTGCTTCTATTATTGTTAACAATAAGCAAGGCCAGGGAAAAAATGAAATCGCCGGTGAAATAGAACCATGTCGGAACAATTTTTTATTGACCTGCTAACGTCCGCTAGTAATTATTAGATTTGCATGAGGATTTTGGTAAATCGCTTTTGGCAGCAGCGTCTGAGGTACTAAATGGTATTGGGATCGCTAACTGGCTTGCGGCAGTGTGGCGATTCCGGAAAATTAGGAGCAGTAGCAGTGGACCATTAAAAGATTTCTTAAGAAAAAAGAAGTAATATTATAGACTAAAATTCAACAAGATTAACTTTTCTGCAATATGTTAATTTGTTGGTTGGTTGTAATCGCATAATGCTTGATAAGAATATCTTCCTAAGGTTCCTTACCCTAAGGAAAAAACGGAGCTCTATCAATGTCACTCTGCTGTCTGTCTGTCTGACTTTCCGTCCGTATATCACGGACCTCTAGTTAGTCGAAAAATTACGCGGAGAAATATAAATTAAACGTGGAGGATAACTGATTTTTCACCGTGACAATGCACTAGCACACCGTTTGGGTATTGCAGACGCTGGTATCCTAACGGGTTTCAGCTGTTTCACCTACCTAATTTACCAGATCTTATTTTGGATTGATTGAAATTGGGTCTATTTCAATCAATCCAAAATATGAATTGAATTGAATTTGAAGAAACTTCGCTCTATGAAGAGAAAAAATATCAAGCCCCTTTTCTTCAAAGGAATCCGACCAAGTATTGAAACTTTTTTCCAGGTGTATTCTCTTAGAAGGTGACTACTATGAGTAGTAAATACGATGCACACACATACTCTTACTGCGTTTCCGAAAACTTTTTGATCCTTAAAGACGAGGTGGACTAGAGGTATCGGGTTAGAGAGTCAATCACAAGCTAACGTTTCTATTTAGAATGAATCTTATGAATTTTCATCATCATATTCCAAGACATATATAAAATGGAAACTTGAAAGATAATTTTCCTGTAAACTTCGAGCAAATCTTTCTAGTTCAAAAATAAATAATAGCTCTATTTTCGCATAATTTTTAATAAATATTTTTAAATATACTCATTAAAGTCATGACAAAATTACTACTATATGAGAATGTGAATTATTCCACCTACATATTAAAATATAGACGTAAACTACGCAGGACTTTTAACTTTAACAAAAAAATTTACATCGATCTACAAAACAATATTTTTAAGGCGTGCTACAATTTATGAGAAAGCTTTCTATCTACCTAATTAAATGTATTAACACAGTGAAATACTTTGAAGTCAACGTGATAAAGTTGAAAATGATCTTAGTAAACTCGTTCTTTGACCATAAACCTCTGTTCACGATCATAAATAGTGGACTCTAGTCATACCGTGTCAAGTGAAAGTTGGTTATCGAATATCTTGCATCGCTTTCTACATATTCTCTCGTACGTGTCCTTCATGAATTTTACTAGATTGCGTCGATAGCGAACCTGCCGAAAGCATTTGTCTTAAATTATAGGCAAAGCAAACTAGTAAAATAAGTACCTCATATATCATTTTCGGTCTTTGCGTAATAAGATCTACATACAAGATATCTTCTATAAACGAGATTAGCAATCAATGCACATTTGAGAAATAGCAACCAAGAAAAAGATACTTTAAAATATAAGAGCCATATAATGAAGTTTGTTAGTCTTTTTTGGTCGTAGACACTCATTGATTTTTCCCGGATCTTTTAAAAGCTTTAACAAGGATTAAAAGATAAATGAATTTTATAGTTTAATCTATAGAAACGCTTTGTTAAATAGTAAATGACCTTTTCCAAAAAAAAACATTATAGGGAGCTTAAAGAAACGTGAATCCTTCCTATTTGTCATTCGGAGCGCAAAATGTGGACACTGGTTTATTCACAAGCAGCACAAGTCGCACGCTGTGAAGAAAAATGCCCATGTAGCACCCGTGTGCAATCATTACATTAGCGCCCTCTAGTAAGTTCTTTCATTGAAAGTGCCGAGGCCGGCGCCCCCTAGCACCGCTGCGCCCGTGTGCAACAACCTGCACCATAGGTAAAGCCATCTCTGATCGGAGTATAATACCTTTTCAAGACCAGAATCGAAACGAGATAATCCGGAAATGAACTGGAGTAACCAATATGCTCAACATACAAGCAAGCTGAAGTAGCTTATTTACCTGTTAAACTTTAAGTAAGAAGTCATACGATTTTTTTAATGTTAGATCCAATAGTTTCTAGAAATGGAGATTGTTTCGACGACGCAAGGCTCATAAAAATATCACGTGATAGACATTACTAGAGGGAACCCTTTTTTCATTCTGGGCTCGTTACCTTAATTCAAGAGGTAATGTCAGTTACACAGATCTTAACTCTTTAACTAATATAGTATTAAATTAGTAACAAGATTTTTAAGGCGTTACTGGTGATTCTTCAAACCCCCCAGAACACCAGTGTATTTTAATACCCCGAGTTTATATAATTATTTCTTCGATTGACTTATTAATTCCACTTCTGGACATTCATTAAAACATTTAAAATTTATGGTTTCAACTAATAACAAATCCGCCATTTTTTACCACAAATATATATATAGTATCGATCATGATCGATTTAATCATTTTGATTCAATCATTACCCAACAGTGACCGATTCGATCACGAAGCTAAGAATAACTCGATCATAGATATAAAAATATAAACTTCGACTTGGAAAACAAAGTAGACCTTAAACGTATACGTAGGGTTGCGATCGAACGATTGAGATGTTGTCGAGATCAACCCCAGCCATAAAAAACATGGTTCTTTCATTGTCAATCTAGTACTGAATGTTGTTAAAGATGAAAAAGATAGCATTATTTAATGGCATAAATGTGATCGAAAAAGATATAAGTAACCACTATTAAAAATATATATGGTAGAATAGGTTTAGTCTGCTATTATATTAAATATCTATGGTCACGATAAACCGGGTCGCGAGAAATGATTGAACGACACAGATTTAATGCAGACAGTTTTTAGTAATCCCGACTGCACCTTCGCAAGCACTTATTTTTTGTGGCATCGGCCATATGGCCTTCAGCCATTAATTATTTTTTTTACTGTTTGGAACTGATCATTTTAATGTCTGACTTCTGGTGCTAATTTAATAATTTTTTCGGTGAGTTAAAAAGAATCGCGGATATCGTACCATCAAAAAATGTTTGGTGTTAATTAAACAGAATAGACAGCCACGCTGGGCCAATGGATGAATTTACATTTCCTCTACGTCTACGTGTGGTTCACAGTAACAACTAATCAATTTAATTTTGCTGTTTTGTAGGTATTAGCAATTTATTTCTACTTAGCAGCATCTTTAGTGGGAAGGCAGCGGCACTGTGCTCACCACCCCGCTTATCCAGCGTGGTAAGTATAGGCAAAAGTTCCAACAAATGTATGCTGGCTTTTGCTGCCGCTCTCTTGGAGAGCCCTATATTCAGCAGTGGACTAAATTAGGCAGATGAAAAATCATATTTTATACAATTTGTGACATCGTCTAATAAACGCAAAAGAAGCGGCCAACTTGTATTGTCGCAACGTTGTATAAATGTACGAGTCAAAAAACTGGTCGGAATGTCGTTCTCTGTTATTGATCGTGTTGGATAATAGTCACGATCCAATTAATTTGTGGACTTTATTCGACGATTACCTTTCACTACTCAATTTTTGTAACAGAAATACAAAGTTCAATAGTATATACGCAATTAGGCCTATCACCAATAGGGGTAGGCAGAGAGATTACGGATTTCCATTAGTCTCCATCCAGCGTAACCTATCGGACTTCCTTCCATATCACTATTTGGCTGTCCAAAAGATAGGACTTGACGGCAGGGCCACGTCGCCGAATGAGCAATAGATAGACGTATAGTCATTAGAGTGCTTAAATCTTTGAGTGTGTTTATATCGAAATCGAAAAAGTAATTCATTTCGACAAGGTATTCGCTAAATTATTGATTTGGGGTGACAGACGAGCTAACAATACACCTGATGGTAAGTAGCTACTGCAGTTCATGGACTGCAAACAACTTTGAAGTAGGTTACAGATGCGTCGTCACCCCTGAGGACTAAGATGAAATGCCTCACAGTCCGTAATTATACTGGCTCTCTATAGAATTTACAATAGCTACACTGCTGTTTGGCGGCTGAAATGGTTAAGAGGGTACATAGACGACACCTCGCCAAATACGTAGTCTACCACCTAGAAAAATAACATACAATCGAGGTACTCCATTTATAAGTAAAAGTTAGCTGTCTTGTCCCAATACCAGAGTTGATCCCCTATGTACAGGGCTACGTACCAATGAGTTTTACGAAACATAAGTTTGTCGTAGGCTAGAACGCTAAAACAGCGACGGGGTCACAACCTGCCACCTCATTCCAAATAAGTTCTGGCGAAAATACGATACGATATTTAAGAGCACACTTTAACTACTAGGGTACCATGTTTCAATATTTGTGTAACACACAAATGATTAAGTTTCGTGACTGGTTGTATTGTGCTATGTTCAGTGGCCACATGTATTTGAGCATTCAGATCTTAATGTATAAGATAAGACACGGAAAGGTAAAGACAAATAAATACGACTGTGTTTGCATACACATATGTCATTATACCACATCTTGCGCAGTTCACAACTGCCAACAGGATTTGGAAGTTGTTGCCATGGCCCTAAATCCACCAGGAGAACATCAACACCCACCCTCAACCTATCCATAGACCACAGGAATAAGAAAATCCTATATTTGAATGTTTTCAATTGAGGTGGTAAACTGATACTGTGGTGTTCAATGAAAATTTTTCTGATAATGGCATTGTTCAGAAAATATGATTATCTCTCGCAAGAATTATAGATTTCATTATATCCAATATCTGTTACAGTATTATAGTATATCTTAATAAATATACTAAATTACTATAATTAGTAATGTGTAAATATATAAAGATGTTGTATAGTTTTTATTTTTTGTGGTCTGATTCCTAAGGTATGATTCCGATTAATTGATCAACCTACTATAATTCTTCCTCAGGAAATGTTCTAAATGATATTGAATAATACAGATATAATAGAAAGATTCATATTAATACTTTATATCCGCCATCAATCTTGTGGCTTGCAGAAGTCAGGTTAGCTACACTGAATTGTATATTCTCTCAACAACTTCAATAAAAACGTTATTGTTATATGAACATATTTTAACACTCACATTGTGATATGACTGATTTAACTTAATACTCTGGCAGTTATCTAATTTACTCGGCTTTCACATCTTCTTCTGCAAACACTACTATTTTAAAATATAGCCAGTATTGTGTAGTCTTAGTCAACTTACCAGTTTCTCTTCATCAAACTCACTACGTCTCTTAGTCCCATGATGGTCACTGTCACCAGAGTGCACGGACCTGCTGCCATCACTCTCAGAACCTGAACTGTCATCTGTACCAGTACTATCCTCCTCACTAGAACTATGGACATCAGTTACAGCAGGTCTGCTTGGGTCTGAGATAAGAAGGGCTGTCAAACCATTTTCCAGGCGTATTGTCCTAAAACATGGCATGATTAAAGTTAAATATGCAAAAAATTTACAATAATATGTAGTCTTTATGAGATGATGGAAAAATAAGAAAATATTAATATTTTAATTGACTGTTAAACTGTTACTGTTAAATTCACTGTACAAATATACATAAATATTGGATTAGTCATAGATTGAAAGATCATAGAAATAAATTATTTCAAGATGTGTTGAAACAATAGAAATTATTTTATGATATATAAAGGGATAACAGAAACTAGACTTTATCTACAAGTACGATTCTATACCTAGAAGTACTATGAATATATAAAATTCTTTACATATGTTTGAATACTGTTGCTGTGGTGAATTGGAGAAATTAAACCCTTGAAATGTCTTAGAAATCTCAGCGATGAAGCATGCCAAGTTACATTTTATCTCCAGGAACGAAAGGCCATTTGGCTATGCCTAGTCGTGCCAAATAGAAATCTGTTATCTGTTCCTATGTGACAGGCGAGTGTTTATTTATGTTGAATTAAAAAATGTGTGATCTTTATAACTTACAACTTTCTTCAAAAATATTTACTTAGAATATATTTTTTCGGGTGACGCCACCTAATTCCATTGTTAAAAATAAATGTATTCATTTATTGTTTTTTTAAACACTGTTGCACTACACTAATAATTGTTACCTTTATTGACCCTAATACACATAACTAATAGTGTAAAGCTGTCATCATATAGTTACGCATCATAAGAAAATAATGGAAAAGAATAATTTAGAAACTTACTTGTAAATTTTTTTATCAGACACAGATTTTATAGGTTCAGATAAAACTTCAACTTTCTCCTTTCGATTGAATATATTTATTGAATGTCGTGAGCGATTATTAATCACTTTAACTTCAGGTTTGAATCTCGGTATTCTGTGAAAACCACTTCTTTTAGACATTGCTGCTAATATGTTTTTTACTTGCTGATGACCAGATGTTTTTTGAATAAGTATGGACAAAAATTTTGACATTGACAATTACTTATACCTACCCTACCCACCAACTACCTCTATGTGCTGCCATCAACCATAATGAAATACTACTACAGAATAGAAAAGTGCCTATAAATTATTGAATTTTTACTGTTCGTTATAAATTATATGCATTTGGGATATAATTCTATATAATAGATAGATAGATATAGTTATATATATTTTTTAAGTATATTGGCTAGATTTTGAACAGGTACCTAGTTCTCGGTAAGGAGTATGTTTGTTCTGTGTTCCTAAGAGATGTAAAGTGGGCGATGAGGTTCATCATTGTCACGCCTAGTTGTGGCGTAGGAGCTTAGAAGAGCGTTCTCCCGTGGTATCAATAGAAACCGAGATAGACGACATGTCAGTGCTTCCTGTCCCTAAGGATAGGACTCAAGTAAGCCGGTTTAAATACTCAGATGGTTCATTAGAGCTGTTGAGATGGTACTCAATTGGTCAGTTCGCGCTTCAGAGCTCACTATTAGTTCAATATTATCATTGATTGAGATATTTCAGGATAGCAATTTAATTAGTTGAGTTACGAGTGTTTATCTATAGTCGGTTCGTCTGAGTCGTTATTGTCTTATTAAGATTAGTACATTCGCGAAGCGCTGCTATAACATAAAATTATGAGCCACTCGAGTAGTCATCCAAAAAGTACGTTTATGTACTAGAATAGTGTGCTAATTTGCGGCTCATGCGACATTCCTTAGGTTACCGATGTTTAGACTTAAGGGTCCGTTGTTGAAATATTAGAGGCCAAATTAACTAAGAGAAACGTACATGTTCGGCTTGACATATAATTGATTCCAGATATAGACACAGAATATTTTTTTGGCGATACTCAACAAAAAAAGAATCAGTGTACAAGGCACAAAAAATTTAGGTTTATTCGGGAATTGTTTAAGTGTTAACATTTAAAAGAGAGGTTGCTAAGTTTGTTAAAATTAAAATTATAGCATTATTTAAGACGTTACTGTATTAAATAGACATGACAGTACGTGACTTTTTGCATGAAGAGGCAGGACGACACTTTTAATAATGAAATTTTAGTAATGAAACTGAAGTCTTAAAATGAAATAGACAGTTTTATTTTAAAAGTTTTCAAGTTTATATGTAAAAATAACAAACGCATTAATTTTTCATATCATACTAAATTTTATTACTTTAGTACTTCGTGTATTCGTACCTTTTTCATCTCTGAATTATAATTATAATTGGACTCCGCTAAAGGCAAAGACATGTGGAATCTTTAATGTTATTAATGTCATTGTAGCGGTTATATACTTTTTGATTTTAAAGTATTTTAAATGTTACCATTTACATTTTGTAGTATTTTTAGTACATTGAGAGACATGACAACATTAAGTGCCAAATTGTCAAGCAATAAAGTTTGAAACTATGCTTAAAACTCTTAAACTAAAAACTCCTGAATACTATAAAAATAAAGCATATGTTGTAATTGCATTGGAATAATCGAGTAAAAGTACTAAGATGGACCAATCGTACTCTGAAAGTGATTATTCCATGTCGCCTTCCCAAATATTAGAACGACTTCAAATGTTACGGCAGTTACAATTATTACAACGCGCGAAACTACAAAAACAACAGTTACTATATCAAGATTCTACCGAAGTGTCGACTAACATCACTGAATTTGTAAGTCATTTTAGCAATAGCACTAGTTATAACACATTTCAAAGCTTATTGCAAACACACCAAGAAACTTCAAATGGAACATCTCCTCGATTGAGTACAAGTAATTCGTCACAAAAAGTTATAGAGCGTGATCTGATTGATGGTATATCCGTCCTTAATCTTTCACAAGAATCTGAATTTATTTTAAACTCACCTACATCCATTAAAAGTAAAATTTTATCAGTATCAGAGGATAATATGAATTCACCAGCAAACAGAAGCACAGAAAACTCATTATCTAATAAACAGATTGCACTAGATGAGATGCCCATATTAACTCCGAAAAAAAATTTTGATGCTCTGATAGTTGAGAAACTCCAATCTGATGAAAATAATAAGAAAAATAGTTGCAAACAAAATGAAAAAAAATTAACTGAAATAAGTAAGAAACCATTTCTTAAAAGAGGTGATGGAATGTCACGTTTTAGTCTACAAAAGAAGGACCTTGTTATACAACATACTAAATCCTTGCCTTGGCTTAGAAAGAAGCAAGAAACAAAATCTGCACATAAGCAATTTTATAAAGACGAAAGAACAAAATCCAATTCAAAAAATGTTGAAGTGCAAATTATTATATCAAAACCATCTACTACAAATAATGAAAATGTTAATGCTAATGTAAATGAAACAGAAACACATAAATCTATTTCTAATAAACTAAAGCCTACAGAGTCTGAACAAAAAATTATCAATTTACCTAAAGGACAACATCCTCTAAATACAAACAAGGAAAAGACATGGGCAGCAGTGCTCACTAAAGAACAGGATGACTTTCTAAGACAACTAAAACAAAGTGATTATTATAAAAATTTTAGCTCACCCAATAAGAGTGTTTCATCAGACATAAGTTGTGATGACAACCTCGTTAGGGTAAGGCAAGAAAAAGAAACTGCAGAACAGAAAATGTTTGAAATACTTGAAAGTAAGGTAGCACATGAGAGTTTCAGTATAGAAAACTCTTTTATCAATCGCTTCTTACAAAAGAATAAGTTGGAATGCTCTGGTGAAAGTACACCTTTAGTTATGCAGAGATGTCTATCTAAAAACCCCAACCTAGTGAACATTTATCCTACCTTAACACGAGAAACAATTCAATATGATGCAGAAACATGCCATAGTGAATGTACAGATTGTGTGGAGACCTGTTCTTCCATTTCAAGCTGTTGCTCCTGTGTAACTGTTGAACCAGTAAATTCTAGTTGTGCATGTTCTAAGGAAGTAAAACAAAATAAAAATGGACAAAAGGGAAATTTCAGCAGAAATGAAACAAAAGAGGATATTCAAGCAATTGTTACTGGTTTGCAAGAGAAAAAAGACAAACAATGTCACAATGACAATGGAACTGATGATACTGACATAATGAAAGCAAACATGGCAGAAATGAATGCTAAACTAATTGCAACAAGTGAGTTATTAAAAGATAGACTTCGTGAACTAGAAGACGAAATAGAGACATTTAGAAAGGAAAATGTGAATTTGACAAAAATGCGTGAGGGAGTTGATTTAGAACGACAAAAATTCTTTGAGGAAAAAGCAGCTTTTGAACAAAAATTTCATGAGGAGAAAATTTTATCTGAATATTATATTGCTGAAGAAAAAGAGAAACTAACAAAACAGAAACAGCTGTATGAAAGGTATGTTACGGATATGAGAGGACGATTAAATAAAAAAGACAAGGATGAAGTTTTCAGTCTGAAAAAGGAAGTAGGTGAACTTAGAGAAGAAATAAAAATAAAGGATGCTAAGTCTACATCAACTATTGCTAGACTTCGCAATCAATTAAAAATTATGGAAAAAGAAAAAAAGCAAACACAAGACGAAGTGGAGAAATTAAAAAAAGAAAATAGACGAATTCAACATAGTAATGAGGTGACTAGAAGGTTAACAAATCTAAAGTACCTGGAGCAAATTAACAAAAAACTGACAAACATGGCAACCAAAGATTCCCAATCTGAAATCAATTTAGACCCTCATATCAAATACAAGGGTTTTGAAATTGAAAGGCAAAGTAGGAGCAGAAGCATCGTACCATCTGAAAATAAAGGAATAAGGCCCAGAGCAAAAAGTGTACCTAATTTAAATGTAACTTCAAGATATGCAAAATATTTTAGTCAAAAAGATTCCTTAAGTGAAATGGAGAGAAACAGAACCTTAAACATTGATCTATGCAGTTCACCAACAGATTATATGACAGATGATGTTGCTGATAAAAATGAAAATTTAGAGCAGTCTAATTCAAACTCTGAAAGAAATAGTACAGACAGTGAAGATGAAAATAATTTAGAAAAAATATACATTGAAAGATTTCGGAATACCTCACCAAAAAGTAAAAGATCAACATTATCAAATTCTAGTGATAACTGTAATTTTAATTACCACAATAACATTGATTTTAAATTTAAATCAATTGCTAGTCAGGATATTTCCTCTACCCATCAGGCTAACTTCAATGAAACATTGACATCAAAGGTGAATTCTTCCAATATAAGCAATAGATCTTCAAAATTTTCACCAACTAGCAATTCTAATGATCAAAATGACTTTGAGGATTATATGCCAAAGTACTCAAAAGGTTCTGGTAACTCTAATAATTCATCGAAGCCTGCTATTTCAGTCACAAGCAATCTCTCTTCTAGCCAGAGATTAGGTAATGTTATAAACAGCAACCAATATCAAGATTCAAGAATGAATGTGACACCTGAACCATCCACAAGCAAAAGTAGTTTGACAAAAACCAATTTGAACCCTACTGAAATAAGAAAGCCCGATGGATCAAGAGAGCTCAGATTTCCAAACGGCAATGTGAAATTTATTTCGGCTGATGGGAAATATAGCAAGTTTGTTTATTACAATGGTGATGTGAAAGAAAATTTTTATAATGAAGGTCGGATTAAATATTTTTATGCAGAAACAAAGACATTTCACACAACACATCCAGATGGACTTGAAGTACTTGAGTTTTCTGAGTGAGTTCTAACAATATCCAATCATAATAAGAGTATTATTATCATAAGTACTTACAATCCGCATTTTGATTAAAATATTAACAACTATAGGCATATCTATAATGAAATTCAAGTTATAGGCATACCTATAATGAAAAAAATTAAATCAGTATTATCATCAGTAGTAGGGTTAGCAGCATTGGCTTCTTAGCCAACTTTTAAACCTATGGTTTTAATTATATTATGTGATAGCACCTTAAGAATCTACCACCCTCTTTAATTCTGTGGGTGTTGTAAGAGACTAAACCTGAAAATCTCATGACAAACTCCTGAGAACAGCAAATTGGCTTTGCCATGTAATATGAAAAAGAGATTCGTAATCTAAAGGTCAACAGGTGTAAGTGTACATACTTAAATTTCTTTTCTTTTAGTGGTCAAGTAGAGAAACGATACAAGGATGGTTCGTCTGAAATACGACTTCCCAATGGCAGTGTACGGTATTTTGACCCGAAAAATGAACATGTACGAGAGGAGTGGCGCTTCCCTGACGGTGCCGCGCTGACTGTTGCTGCGAATGGTGAACAGCGCATCGTTTTTAGTAATGGACAAATTGAAGTGCATGCTAAAGATCACAAGGTATTTATAAATCATAGCTTGAATAATGAAACTAACTCTCCTGTTGAAATGTAATAACATATTCAAGACAACATAATTCTACCGTTGTCAGTTCAGTAAGCTATGGGGCTGACCGATTGCCACTTCAGTTTGCATATCCCTAAGGCAATATTGGTTACTCTAGTTCTGCAGCTGATATCATCATTGCAGATTCTATCACTGAGCACAGCCCTTTCCATATCGCACTGAGGAACTCTAGAGCTTCATCTGGCTTGCAGTGAAAGATCACATCACAGTTCCTTAAGTTAGTAATGACTTTCGAAACCGAGATGTGTTCACCAACAACTATACACACACCTTTATATTCAAAATTCTCAACAGTTTTGTTTAATACTGCCAAATTACTGGTCAAAATAATCATTGTAGGTAACTGCATTGTCTTTTGGCCGAGAATATGATTGTTGTCTTGTGAGGAGTAGCTTATCAAATTTTTTGTAGTTATTGTATTCCCTCTAATTGTTTTTTGTTTCTTTCCCATTTTGACTTAACACACTTAAAACATTGTTACCAGTAAATGTAGTAAGTGGTCTTTTTGGGGTTCCGTGCGAAGCCTTATTACAAAGCCTGCGCCGTCGGTCCGTCCGATCTTTTGAATCGTAACAGATAGATGGTTGAAATTTTCACAGGATATGTGTCAATAAGCCGTATATTACATCCATACAAAAACTTGTTTTTTCAATGTTTATTAGCTTTATTGTAAAAATGTATATAACTTAGTGGCACTATTTTTGATCTGAAATTTGGTCGCCATAACAAAAATCTAATATTAATTGTTGATTATCCATGGGGTACAAGGTTTTCTCCTAATGCCAACCTCAACTGCACATGGTCCAATCAGCTAGCTAACAAATTAGGCTCTGGCAACCGAATGATGGAGTAAAATCCATTCGAATTTCCAGACTAGTGATTGGGAGCAGAATCACAAGTGCGAGCATACCAGCAACAGCACTGCACTGATAAAATGCTTGCACAGCGTGTGCCAAATATGCAAAAATGCATGCATCTTTTTATGCAAAATTAAATAACAGGTTGTAAGCTTCTAAATAAATAGCACAGATAATACACTAATGATTAGACATAAAGATAAAGCCCATTATTGTGTTCTTATGATTTGGTTATTACATTACCTTCATAATATGGTTCCTAATCCTATTGGCAGCGTCGTGAATTTCCCGATGGCACAGTGAAGTTAGTTTACAACGACGGCACTGCAGAAACTCGATATGCTTCAGGCAGGGTACGCATCAAGGATAAACATGGAAACCTTATCATGGATTCGGCAACCAGTTGATATAAAATTAAGTTTATGTATTGTAATATTTTGATAAGTATCTTCTCACTGATTTTTTTAGCACTATATATAATTTAGGATGATGTTCATGAAATGAATTTATTTAGTAATTAATGTGTAAATGTTGATCCTGATTTGTATTGTTGTAAGTTGGAATTTATAATTTAATATTTTATTGTTTCAAGTTTTTTTATTGAGTTTTAAAAAAGGAAATAAATTGATTAATAAATTGTTTATTTTTTCATTATTTTCTCTAATTCTACCTTTGTACATAATAAAAACTTAACTGGCTGATATTTGTTTACCCTCTTCTGACACTGACTTAGGTATTCCTTGAAGCTTGAAGTTGATTGGAGCCATGCTGTCTTCTGTACCGAAAATCTCTTTAAGTGCCTCCATTGCAGCCATTTTTTTGGCTGTTGAAACGGTTTCACCATATCCTGGAAGGCATTGTCAAATATTTTTAGTCAGAAGATGATTTGTGTACAGACTGAACTAATTGTTGCAACATTTTTATTTTTGACTAGATTATTTGCCTTGTTAGTCACCGATTCTAAAATACCTCCGAAACAAAGCTGAACAAAAAGTTTTTTAAAACCCTGCCCTGTTGTCACTAATTGAAGGCAAATGTCATCTGAGATTTTCCTCTGGATATTTTATATGTTTATGTGTTATCTATGTAAGTATATTATAAGGGTTATTTATTTAATATTCATATTTAATTTACATTTATTAATTATTTGAAACCTGCCAACATGTTTTTCTTTCTCACCCAGGGTTGACTGGTAGAGAATGGCAAAAGGCATTAAGTCCGCCTATTATATACCTTAGTTTTACGGTCACAATAAAGATTAAATAAATAAATACCTGAAGATAACATTTGCTTGTCAATGTACAGGCCAACTCTATAACATGCTAGCAATGTATTATTTCCGACCTCTCCAATCAGTCTTGGTTCCAGCTTGGCCCCATCCTTTTCTAATAATCCAACAAGCATTGCCCATGGGTCTTCTATATACCAGTAATCATTCACATCCTGACCTGAAATATAACATCATAACTAGAAAAAGTAGAGCAAAAATGATTTAATCAGTAGAAAATAAATAATAAAATTACCTTGTAATTGAGTAATGACAAAATCTCTTACAAAATGAGCAGCTCTTTCTTCACCAGATGATCTGAGAAGAGCACCTACTATTGCTTTAAATGTATTTGCTAAAATATAATTATCAACAGGGTATTCCTGAAACAAAACATCATACTAAACATTATCTTCTTTGACTATTAAAACTAATAATAATTTAAAAAAATCTTACAGATGCTAGTATAATGTCTTTAGTGCCAAGAAGTAGAGATATGTTGGCTAATGTTGTTTCGCTTGTTAAATGGGCTTTAACTCCACTAATACCTTCTAATGGGAACTTAGGTAGAACTGTTTCAAGATATGCTTGAATGTACTGGTCTATAAATTTTTCACCTGCAACATAAAGTGAGTTTAATTTTATGTATTAAAAATATGATGATTATTTATATCTGTAAGAGTAAGGCATGATGATTTTACACTTAACACTTCCAGGCTTCCCAGGCAATGCAATGCATGGGGCATTAAAAAATGTGCATTTTGGTGAAAGAAATATTACTTGAGAGATAGCTTAAATATTTTGAACTCATTGATTATAGCTTTAGATTTTGCCAGAACTATTGTAAGGTTGCCACTACAAGACTGGCAGTAATTGCCTTTAATATTGAAATTATAAACACTGACCATGGAACTGATCTCCTCTCCAAATTATAGTGGAAAGTCCAACTGTGTTTACCAAATCTAATTCTCAAATTGTATATAATATTGATCAAAAGTTATAACATTATATATTTTTGACTGATGACATGATTGAAGAAGTATCACAATTTTTGCTAGTATATTTTCTCAAAAGATCAGCCTAAACATTATATTGTAAGGTTGTAAAATCAACAGTAACAAAATGCTAATGCGGTTTAAGCATTAGCATTTTGAACGACACAATAATATCTAGTTGCGTAAGCTAAATGTATATAAAAAAACAATTGAACTAAGAAAGCCATCTACTGATTTTAGTTACCATCTATGGCTAACTCCTTATTATCCTTCATTTTTATATCAATTTTCATTTCCTTTTGTTTCATTTCCTCCTTAATAACATATGATCTGTCGGTAAAAGCTTGCAATAACAGTTCTGAGTCAAATTCTTCATTTAAACGCTTTCCAAAAGCGTATAATTCTGCTTCTAAATTCCATTCTAGGTATGTATTTCTTGGTTTAACTATTTTGCCACCTAACTTCTTTTCGCGCCTTTTAAATTCCATTAAAGTCGGTACTACCCATCGGTGGATTTTTTGTGCTAAAATGATAGAAAACTTTTAACAAAAACACTTACAAAACAAAGCATAAGTCGTAAATATAAATTCTAATACTTTGCGTTGCCACAGGAAAATATTTCACATTTCTTAATAGAAGCACAGATTTTCTTAAAAGAGACATTTTGTTTTAAATTTCTTATGATATTAAAACATTGCTTGCTCAAAATAAAAAAAATTATTCGAATTGAAGCTTGAGGTTAGTTTTTGCAGTGTTGCCGCCACCAATATTTTTTGCTTGTCTCCCTAAACCAGTGACTATTCAATTTGGATTTAAGAAAATTTCTTGATGAAAATTTTGCTAAATCCTGCAAAAAAATACAATATCTTTCTTTTGTATAATACCTAAATGCATTAAACGAAACTGATAAGCAAAAGATGAAATGCGTAAATGTTTACTTAAAAATTTGGTTAAATAAATTTCATTATCAAGGTACAAATTAAATGTATTAACGAAAACCAACTAATTTTTCTAATTTTTTTTAGTAGAACAGTACAAAGCGTAATGTCGTCGCCCTTGGGTGGAACCCCAAAGATACTGGTTTTTGTTCGTATATGAAATGAAAATGAAAAAAAAATACACTTTATTGTACACCAATAGCAAAAATAGGAAAAAATAAATAAATAAAAAGAAACACAAAGGTACAATTGGCGGCCTTATCGCTTAGAAGCGATCTCTACCAGGCAACCATTTTGCAGAGGAAATAATGACCAATGAGCAAGGGTCAAGGGTGTACGCAAGTTACACAGAAGTGAAAATGTAATGTAATAAATATATATTGATATATACACAAACATATATATATATACTAACATATACTGATATATCTAAATAAATACACAACATATACCCATACATATACAGGAACATAAATAGTAAAAAATAAATAATATAATATAAGAGCCATACGACGCAAGGAAAAGTAAGTGTTAAAGGATAAACAGATAACGAGAGATGAAGGAATAATTATTTAGGGAGGAAGGAAGTGCGCTTTGACCAGCCTTTTAAAAGTATCTAGGGATTGCGCACGCTTTATATGAAGTGGTAGGGAGTTCCAAAGCCTAACAGCTTCAATGGAAAAGATTTTGAATAGAAGGAAGTGTTATGGGATGGAATTTTTAAAGTAAGGTTATTGTCAGAGCGTAGAGATCGACAGTGAGTATCCCCAAGAAACTCAAACCGCTCTTTAAGGTAAAGAGGGGTAGTGGGATTGAATAGAACACAGTATAAAAGAGAAAGAATGTGAGTATTTCTGCGAAGGCGGATCGGAAGCCACTTGAGTTTTTCGCGAAATTCTGATACATGGTCATATTTTCGGAGTCCAATCACGAACCGTATACAAAGATTCTGAATGCGCTCAAGCTTATTAAGTAACTCTTCGCTTAGATTGAGATAACACGTATCAGCATAATCGAGAATGGGTAACAGGAGAGACTGTGCAAGCGTAATTTTAGTTGGTATGGGTAGGAAATTGCTTAATCTACGGAGAGACCCGACCGATGCAAACACCCTCCTGCTTACCTCGCTTGTGGGGCCCAAGATAAAAATTTGTCAAGTGTAACTCCTAGATTTTTAATTGTGTCACTGTACGGCACAGATGTCCCGTCAAATATAATACTAGGTAAAGTAGGTATATTAATACGGGTAACCAATTTTTGACTGCCTATTATAATTGCTTTGGTTTTTGATGGGTTCACTTTAAGATCGTATGACTTACTCCATTCCACAATTGAGTCTAGATCTTTATTTAATAGGTCTATAGTTTTAGGTAAGTCCACCAATTTAGCCTGAGCATATACTTGGAGATCATCAGCATACAGGTGGTAGCGAGAAGTTAAACGGAGCGTAATAGAACTTATGAAAATTGAAAAAAGGAGAGGAGACAACACGCCACCTTGCGGTACTCCGGCCTTGATCGTGCACCAGTTAGAGAACGAATTGTCCAAACGTGTCCGTTGCCGGCGACCAAACAAGTAACTATGAAACCAGTCAATCACTTCAGGAGATATGTTAAGAGAAGCTAAGATAGCTAATAAGAGATCAAAATCGACATTGTCGAATGCACTGGCAAAATCTAGTAAGGTCAACACCGTAACACATTGGTTATCCATAACAAGACGAATATCCTCAGTAATATTAACTAAGGCGGTAGTCGTACTATGACCAGAGCGGAAACCAGATTGGAATGGATTGAATAGATTCCACCTGGTTAGAAACAGGCTCAATTGACGATGAACTATACGCTCGAAAACTTTCGAGATGAATGGAAGTATGGAAATGGGGCGATAGTCAGAAAGACTAGAGGGATTTGCTTTTTTGGGTATAGAAGTAATTTGGGCTTCTTTGCAGGAAGAGGGAAAATTACACGTATACTTCCAACTGAGTAGAGTTAGTTAAAGTAAAAAGTTAAATCAGGTAAAAAGAGGTTAAGTTTACATTATATGTATATCATTGGCGGTATGTATTGTAATTCGTCGCTACAACTCACGGCAATTTGAAAGATATACAGGTTATTTTGATATATTAGTTGGCTTTAAGGATATATATTATGCTCGAAAATTAAATTAACCATAGTCGATATAACCAATTGCTATAAATATTTGCAATGGCACTTTGCGCATCGCTATTTCGTTTCATGCATGTCGGCGTTCACTGTGCTCCATGCTTTATCTTAATCTGAACATACATATTCGTTGTTAGTTCGTTAGAAAGGTAAAGGTTGTTCCGGAAATCGATTAGATTAGCCCGAGGAAAGTCAGCAATTTCAGAGATTTCTAAAATTAGAAGTCAGGATGGTAATATTATAAAAGGAGAAGAATGTGTACTAAAGAGATGGAAGGAATATTTTGAAAGTCTATTTGAAAGAGTTGAGGCACCAGCAGATGCAGGAACGCCTCCTCAAGAAACAAATAAAAGTAAATCAGACAGAAACATAAGTACGGATGAGATTTTGAAAGCACTGAAGAGCATGAAAGCAGGTACAGCAGCGGGATATGATAGGGTGGCGGTCGAAATGCTGAGAGCTAGACAGGGCGTGGTAGCTAGCCAGTTGTATCGTCTTTTCAACCTGTGTTGGACAATGGGCCTAGTACAGGAGACTGGTTCAAAGCTGTAATCGTGCCACCATATAAAGGAAAAGGGTCGCAACAAGATTGTAAAAATTACCGAGGTATTAGCCTACTCAGTGTCGTCAGCCAATTGTATGCTAAAGTTTTGATAGAAAGAGTCATAGATGAAAATATATGGGATGTGCAAGCATGATTTCGAAAGGGGTTGGGATGCACGGATCAGGTATTCTCCTTAGGTGCATAGTTGTAAAGTATTTGGCTAAGAACCAAAAAGTCTATTGCGCTTTCATAGATTTGGAGAAGGCCTATGACAAAGTAGTGAGGGATGAATTGTGGTCGGCACTATCTTTGCATGGAGTGAGCAGTGATCTGATATGAGCACTGAAATCCCTATCATCATCATCATCATCATCATCATTTCAGCCTATCAGAAGTCCACTGTTGAACATAGGCCTCCCCCAAAGATTGCCACGACGCTCGGTCCTGAGCCACCTGCATCCATCGACTTCCCGCAACACTGCGCAGGTCGTCACTCCATCTTGTGGGGGGTCATCCTACACTGCGTTTGCCTGTACGTGGATGCCACTCGAGAACCTTTTTTCCCCAACGGTTGTCAGTTCTGCGAGCTATGTGGCCGGCTCATTGCCACTTCAGCTTGCTGATCTTTACGGCTATGTCGGTTACCTTAGTTCTGCTGCGGATATCATCGTTACAGACTCTATCGCGCAGAAAAACACCGAGCATAGCCCTCTCCATAGCGCGCTGAGCAACTTTGAGCTTCCTCAAATCCCTATATCGCTCATATATTCCCGAACTCGTATCAGAATTAACGGGGCGTACACGGACTGGTTTGATATCCATAAAGGTGTTAGACAGGGCTGTGTAGCATCCCCATGGCTGTTCAATTTATTCATGGATATTTGTTTGACAGATTTGAAGGAGTGTGATTGTGGACTAAGAGTGAATGAGTTGCCTGTTAAATGTTTGCTCTACGCCGTCAATCAAGTCTTACTTGCGTTATTGGCTGAGGAAGTGCAGGCAATGGTGACAATAATGAATGGGGCACTGGAAAGAAAAGGAATGAAAGTAAACGTTAATAAGACAAAGGTTATGGTTTTTGAAAGAGAGGAGAGGATGACGGAAGTATGTATCAAGATTAGGGAAGATAGTTTAGAGCAAGTGAATGAGTGTGTTTACTTGGGAACAATTTTTAACGAGAGTTGGATGGTATGAATGTGACATTGAAAGGAGAGCGATGGCAGGTAATGTGGTGAATGGGGCATTGCATACATTTATGAACAGCCAGGCGATATCTCATAAAGCTCCTTTGGCTGTGCATAGACGGGTATTGGTACCAACACTAACTTATGGAAGCGAAAGCTGGGTATGCCAGAAGAGGCATGAAAGCAGGATAAACAAGAGCGTTAAGAAGTATGATTGATGTGAAGATAACAGACAGGATTCGAAATAATGTGATCAGAGAGCGTTGTGGCGTGAAAGACGACGTAGTGACATGAATTGCGAAAGGGATGCTGAGCTGGTTTGAACATGTGGAAAGTGAATATATGTATGTATGTATGTTTTATAAAAAATGCATATTTTAAAAATAATAAAATATAGTGAATTCTTTGATTAATGTACACCAATTGACAATTTTAATTTTTAATAAAGATTAGAAGAAGGCAGCAAAAACTATTTTAAAAACAATTACTTTTATATATATCTTAATATATTTTTATTTAGAAATAACGAATACCTTAATGAAATTGGAAATAGTTTACAACAGACAAATGACATTAAAAATAAACTTTACTTGCTTAAATTTTCCTTAAGCTATTGGTATTTTATGCGTGTGTTTTATCAATTAAAATAGAATACAATTTACGAATACAGGATAGTGCCGGGAACTTTTCACGTTTTCTTAACTATTGACGAGTTAAAAAAAGGGCATAATCAGGAAAGCATTTAAAAAAAATTGTGTGTAAGTATAATTATGATTGACATATAAATCATGTAACTATATTTCTTCTTATACACTACATACTTTTGTTTTGTATGGGTATGAATTCTATTAGATTGGCTTAAGCTAGAAAGTCTTTTCTAAGTAAAGACATAAAATTATACAATTAAATCTTTAAAAATATAGTGCAACAATTTGACATAAAATGTAAAAAAATCTTAAAGAAACTTTGTTAAAAAGGCCAACTATATAATAGATTAATATATTGAGGACAATATCTGGAAATAGCTCTTAGTCTGCATTTTCATATTGTTTATATTTTGAGAAAATATTAACATACTTTTGATTTTTAAATTGTAAATCACAATGTAACACGAAATTAAAAAAAAGGAAAAAAGGCCTCAGAATTTCTTGCCGGTTTTTTCTCTGAAGTCTCTGAAGTCAAATCCACACCGGAAATTTACACCCCTGCTCAAAAGCACTGCACAGTGCGTAGATTTTGTCGTTCAAAAGAGTCTAAATTGAATAAAAAAGTAGCGAGTATAGATTATGATATGTGCTTGATATAAGCATCTGTTCGCACTAGCTGGTGTATATATTTATAAATATTTTCAAAATTGTTACTAATATAATAATCTACTTTGTAATTAGAGAGTATGTAATAAAGATATTTTATAAAGATCACTTGAGAGCACTTGTCTTGTTAATAAATAGTCAGTCTCGTACTGTCTAGTCATTAAAACATATTTTTATAAAAAATATTACAATTAACCAAATATAATGGTTTTAGTCAAATCCGATTTAATTTTTGAGTCTTATATACTTATGTATTTGGATTTACATTAATTAAATATTTCCCAAAATACTTGTGTCAGCATCGAAGGCAGAGCAAATACTGCTTTATAACTTACTTTGCGTTCGACTTTGGGAAATGACAGACGTCGAAGTAGTGGCAGTTTCAGCGGTTTGTCTCCTTACTTTATTTAAGTTTGTGATAGTCTCAGAAAAATGTAAAATACCATAGAGAAATCGTCGTCGTATAAGATGGTGGGTGATATCAATCCATCGTTATAGAACTCGTGTAAGTAATTGATACCTGTCTTTTTATATCTGTTTATCTATATTTTTATATCTGTTTAAGTAGAAATTATTATTCCTTGTATCGCCGTTTATTGTCGGACTACACGACATACAGGAATTCAATGAAAAATTAAAAAAAGAGAGCATTCTTGCTCACTCAAACTCGCGTGGAGTCTCTCTCGTCTATCACCTCCGAGGACTAAGATAGAATGCATCATAGCCTATAATTATATTGCCTCTCTATACCATTCAATCCGGAACATAATGCAAGTAGACGGGAACTACCAAGTCGGCTTATACATTGCCTGAGCAGGGGACTTGCCCAGCAGTGGTTTCAAAAAGAAGAGGAATAAGAAGATACATCGCCTTCTCAGTAAAGAATACGAAAACGACCGATATAGCGCAAAATTTATTTTTAATTTTGTCAATTATAGATCAATACAAGAAACAGATTTCACAATAAAAAGACGAAATGTATGTAAACTACTACAAATGATATAAGTAACAAATTCACAACACTACTTCTAAATTTAAACAAAGTCAGCTTCTTCGACTAGTAAGAAAACCACGCACTGAGCTTAAAAAGCCTCTTTTAATTTTGTTTACAGGTACTATTGTGTGGTTACTGTAGAAAGACGCTGACGTGTCGTACATGGACGATGTCAACTCAATTGCCTGGATCAAAAGAAAATTAAGAATATAAGAATGCGTAGAAAAATAACTATGAACTAAATTACGTATCTATACACTGTCCACATTAGCGTGAGATTTTATGTACTACTAGGAACTGTCCGCGACCTCGCCCACGTGGTCACAAAACTTGTCCCATGAGAGCTATTAATTGAATCAAAAAGTATATAATATCAAATAACATAGCATAATCTACAAAAATCGTTTTTAAGTTAAATACATACAAAAGTACATACGTCTAAACAAAAAAATATTAATATTAATGTAGAAGTATATGACTTTTTACGTTGCTTCCTTTAATTATTTGCAAATTGAGATACCTATTCTACTCAACAATTTGTTGAACCTTTTGGGTGCAACAATACTCATTTTATGTAGCGGTCTGAATACGGCCACGACTACATCGTCCGGCTAATAATAAATAAATACCCTCTCACGACCGCTTACCACCTATTGAGGTGGACAGAGCTTTAGACATTTTGGTTCTTTCAAACTACTTTGCACCACACCTTTTTAGGAACAACGTGACAGTTGATGAGCCTGTCGTCTTATTGTCCAGGCCAAGGATATAAATCTTACATTAGTTTAGAAAAACTCATTGGTACGTAAGCCAACTACATATGGGATCGAACGCAAGTCTCCTGATTCGGAATCTGATCCCCTAACCACTCGGCTATTGTGACTTGATAACCAGGATCTCCTCTGCGTGTACACAAGATAATTAAAAAAACACTTGCATCCTTGTTAGTCTTATATATAGCCTTTGTTAGTCTAATTGAACCAAAAATAAAATTTTTGACGACTTTTCTAGGCACTGACATTTTTAAAATGATATTTCTTGATAATTTAGCACGCGTTTGACTCCCGATTCATTGATAAGCTTTACAGAGTAAAATTATTTTTTAAAAGGTATTACTGTAATACTTACTCCAAGAGATGTACTTATGTAATAAGAATCAATAGAACTATTAACGTCAGATATTTTACTAGTCAGACCACATGGAATCTTTAGATTCGATGCTCTGGCTGAATGCATAACCAAACATGACATGAGTCTTCTGAGAAATGGCCTCTTTTGCTTTGAGTCGCGTGGTGATAGTAAGTACTTCAGGGATTGATCAGATCCGGTCGCTTCCGAGTACTGAGAATACGCGGACGTGCCTAGATTTGGTGTTGGTGCCTTCTTACGTCCTGTAATAAACATTTCTACAAATTACTTACACTAATATATGTTTTCTTAGATACAAAAATATCTGTTGGATACCGATATCGTTTTGATTATCTGGAAATGAAATCCTAATTTTGTTTGGTCTAAAAGAGTGGGATATCTGTATAATCTTCTTTATATTCTTAATCTATTAAGACTGTTATTACATAAACTGGGATACAGTTATTAGGTTTGCCCACTTCTGTTATGCCGTAATCCTTGCTTGAGTAATGTTGCTCCCCATCGTTTCTTTCATGGATATGGGTTCAGCATTGTCCAATAGTTTTTCCGCTATCATTCGGTCGCTAGAGCCTCGTCTGTCAAGCACCAGGGTTCAACACGTGCCGGTGATGTTGACATTTGGAAAAAGTATTGATATTTGTACATTTTGTAGTGTATGTAGCTAAAGTTCTACACACTTCTACTGTTACATTTTTTAAAATGTGAAAGGGGAGGCGCGACATAGAAATAACGTCATTAATATAAAATCATATTAGTCTATTAATACTTAAAGTTATACTAAACTATTAATGAATGAAATTTGGCAGAGATGTAGATTATGGCAAGGAATTGGTTATAGGAAACGATTTATCCCAATGAAGTGTTCTCTTGGGATAAAGTTTGTGAACCGTGGGCAACCGCTAGCATGTTTATAATAATAATGCACCACGCTGTTTCTCTGTTATCATCTTAAATATGAGCAGTGTTAGATTTCACTTCAATACTCTCTTAAAATATGAGCATGGCTGTGGCATATTTACATATGACTCTTCTCATCCTGTGGGTGTCGTAAAAGGGAATGCAGAAAAACTCGTGGCTTGCGACAGACAAGGGAATAACCATCCGAAATATGGCAGATCTAAATTATTAAGAGCGGTGATGGCCCCAGGTCCCAGGCGTATAGTCTATCGCCAATCCACATACCAATCATGTCTCTGGAAGAGGTTCTTTCGATAACCAGGAGTTGACTGTTTACAGGCTTTTTAAAAGAAAAAAGAAGACATTACTCACTTCTGAGTAAAGATCGCAACGAAATACTATCCTTTTGATTCGAATAAAGAGATTCTGTTGCAAAATGACCCACATTTGTAGATGAAAATGTAACGCGCTTGTATGCAACGTTGGCGTATCTGACCTCCAGAGATGACATGGTTTGTCTAGGTGCATCCTCTTCAGAACGCTTTGCACCTTCATGCATGTCCTGCTTATTATACAGCATAAATGTATTGCACATTGTTTTCCTGTCTATGCTTCTTTTGCTGCCTACTGTTTGAATCTCTTCACAAACGCATGGCCCTCTCCTGGATTCTTTGCTACTATAACTTTTACCTTCTTTAGAGGTTTTTTTCGTCATCTGCTTCCGAGATTTTTTTCCACCTTTGAATGTTTGCATCCCTTTGGTGCGAATTACGCTACTGCTCTTTTTCGGAACTTTCTTCACTTGCTCGGTGGATACGACACTATATGCTTTGAAAATATTCTTTTTACTTTTGTCTTGATTCTTTGTTTTTAATTTCACCGTGCTTTGTATAGTCTTTTTTAATTTGTCGTATTGTTTCCGAGTCAGCATGATTGGCTTCTGTTTTGTGAATTGCTCTATTTGTAGGTATACTTGTATATTACGATTCAATATTAAGAGCTGTCTATCCCCGGAGTCCTTCCGTGGAGGAGGGGAATGATGAGAAGAAGGGGTAGTTGCCAGTTGTTGCGGTTGTTTCAAGTCATACTGAGTTGTTGTAGTTTTAGTTTTAACAATTCTGCATTGCCGGTTTTTATTGACTTTTCTTTCAGATTTACAGCATTTACATTCTAATGTTCTAGACATGCATGCTGCTATGCTTCTTTTTGAGGCTTTCTGATCGCTGTCAAGAAAATAGTACAACAGTTACTTTTAAGCATTGTAGATTTTAAGGATACAAATATTTTCATTTATGATTGGTAGGTGGTTTGTATTTGTGTTTTACCTGGTTCTTTTAAATCGATGCTGCACGTCGCGACAGAAAATGCCAGATATATAGTCCTGAAACATACATCAATGCTAAGATTTATTTTTTCATTCTTTATTTAATCTAATATCTTATTATATAGATTATTAGCAAAGAATGTAAATGTAAAGTAAGTAGTTGTTCGAAATATTGCCAAAAAGTGTTAAATATGTTGTACTTAATATAATTAATCGAGTAATTAATTAGAGTCGATACGCTTGCGGGTATAGCAGTCCCTGTTCAATCACCTTGATAAATCAAGGGTACGATTGTTTTAAACTTCCATTAGATTCTTAACTTATTCCGTTATATTAAATTAACGTAATTTTCTAGCGTTTAATACTCACCTCTTTTTTTGGAATAACGTATTATGTAGTGTATATATAAATATTATCTTTCTTACTTTTAATATCATTTAATCGTATGACAAAAGAGTGTGCCCCCGATGAAGATTAATTTTAATACTTGTTTTATTAATTTAAAAACAAACATGTTAGGAGATAATTATTTCATAAATATTAAAACACCACATTAATTATGAGGTACCGTATAAATATTTATTATGAATATTGTGTCGTCCTATAATTTAATTAGATATCGACAGAAGTTAAAAAAAGTGTGTAATCTAAGATAATTTGTATATTAAGATGTATATATAGACTTAGTAGGATCCGTCTTAGTAGGAAAAATCCGTTACCAACTTGCCTGCGTTATAGATCTAGAGACAGTCGGCCTGTATTGTTGTATGCCGAGCAGTTCTCTAATCTCCTTATCTCTTTCTAATGGATTGGTGATATTGCAATTGTCCCCATGGTAATGCTTGATGGGAGCTGAAATTGTTAACGATACTGTTAATACCTAGAGATCAAAAATAAATATTTCAAATACGTGTTATGTTTTTCCAAGGGGAATAACTAGCACATTTTATGAAATTAATAACCATTCACGAAAGGTTGAAGTAGGAGTTCCGCGGACGAAATGTGGTCGGCGGCGGAGCCATAGACCAGATCCACCGCGGTGTGCCAGGAAGGCTAGTGCTTATGAGCACATTCCTTCTTGATCCTCATGGCCTCTGGGTGGCGGATTCGGGGAAAAGAAAGAAAAGTGACGGATGGCGAACCCGGATTTGCACCTGGAGATGGCCATAAAATTTTCATGGTTTTCCCTTGGCCTCCTACGACATCTACGAGAAGAGTAGATTCTTATGCTGCTACCATACAACATTTTCAAAAAAAAAGTGTTTTAAAAGGTGTAATCAATTTAATTTTTTTTTTTCTACCACACAATACACTTCACTTAATCTAGTTTCTTATGCTACCTTGTTTTTCTCATGATTTGCACAGTTCCAAAATGATTATATTTTCATCTATTGATTTTCGTAAAATTGTTTAACATTACGTGATTGTAACACTGTCTCATATTAAGTACAAATACTCGATAATATAATAAATGTAGTAGTATTATAAATATATAACACTTGTTTTTACTACCGATATTTAGATCGACGTTAAGTAATGAATAGATAAAAATGATTACGTGGTGGTTAAAAATTTAACATGCCTTACCAAAAAAGTTAGTGTTACTTTGAGAGCCGTAAAATTCATCACAACTGGTCTGGGTGATTTTCATGCAGAGCCGCGGTTCTCCTTCGCTACTAGAAGTAAATAAAATTGTATTAAATTCTTTGTTAAAAATATTTTATCATAATTAGACTAAAAAAGTTTGTGTATTTTTTTAGTCTAATTATGATAAAATATTTTCCGAGCAAATTTAACGAGTAATTTATTTAGGAATAATATTATAAAAATGTCGTAACAGTTACATTTTTGCTAGTCGCATAAGAGCAGCACAGCTTGTTGAATCGATTTCTTATTTCAAGCTGAAGTCTTAATTATTTGTATTTTTGTTATCTAATCTAGACACATGAAACATAAAATTCTGTCCTCAGCTGTTTATGAATAATATATGAGTTCTTAAGAGCAACACTTAATAAACGTAATTAGATACAATTTTTCCCAGCTTCGACTTCATGACAGCTTCCTCTCGTGTCTGTCTCTTTTAATTCCAACTTTACCGACCGGCAAGTTATTAATCTCGCATTGTCAGGCAAACAATGCGTAGTTAGTAACAAGTTGCAACCAGTGTGGTATAATTTCAAACATAATTAAAAACAAATTTTTTGATGAAACTTCTACGACGATATTATTTGGATATAATTTATTTATAATAATGAAATAAAATGATTGAAAAGAAAAAAATAAAAAAAAATTGCTCTACCTGTCACAAATATCGATAGCGTTTGGGTCGCTGTGTTGCGACGTCTCATACAGTTCTGTACCGTTACTTGATTGCTGGAAATCAAATTTCTAAATAGATATAAAAACCCACTGGTTGTAAAAAACTATCTCCGTTTGTAACTGGTTTGTACTTTGTAAGAAAAACACGTAATCATGAAAAGTAAGCTCGATTAATTGAAAATGTATCTCAAATAAATAATAATTACAATAAGATTGTTCTGGTCATAAAAATTTGACGCAAAATCTAAAAATATCAAACCAACCAGGGCAAGTGCGAAAACATTACAGTTATCAAGGTCATTAATTTGTCTAAGACATCTTTGTCGGCGTAGCTGCGACTTGAAGAGCGAAAGCTGGCGCAGACAGTTGATAAGGTCTTTAAAATGGCTCTCGAAGCTCGTAGGCTTATTATTATCGCAAATATATCATAGCAACAAAAACAAAAAAAAATATTTTGCTTCCTGTTTAATTTAAATTGTGGCGCATGGCCTAAAAATGGGATGTGGCCTAGAAACTTTACCTATACGGTGCATTTGTAGTTCGTAGCGGTATTGTAACAGCGGTATCACTATTTGAAGACATTATTAGTGATAAAACCTAATACTTACTGAACAACAAAGTGTATGGGAAGCAGATCGTTTTCTATCTCTATTGTCTTCTGATAACATAAGATAATTCTCCATAGAACCATAATCATCATCACTAGACTTTTGTGACTCTTGATCCTTAAAAACTTTCCGAATCCTCAAGTCAGCAGATAAATTACGCTGATGCCACATAACATTGTAGTGTTCTTTTTCTCCATCATTGTTAGTTTTGACCCTAGAAGAATCATTTTTTGAGAGAGACGAACCATTCCCGGTGTCTTTTTTGTTGACTGTAATTGTTTTGGTGTAACTGTCCACAAATGTTTTCTTCTTTACAGAACGACCCATATTAGTTTCTTTGGAATCTCTGGATACAAAACTTGTCGGAAACTTTTTGAAAAACTCGGTTCTGGTTTTGGATTTTAAGGTATTGTTACTGAATTCTGTTGAAGGTGAAGATTTCTTTTGAAAATTAGGCGATGTTTGATAATTAGAATTTTTTTTATGATTAGTCCTAAGAAATCTAGTGTCAACTGTTCTATTAAGAGGATTATCTTGGGTTAAAGTCCGGCTTATTGGTGAAGGCGAACGACTGGTGTGCACAGTTTTATTAGTTTTATTGTTGTAATTTTTTCCACCTCTTAGGCCAGTGATATCAGTGGTTCGTTTAGGTGCGATCTGACGATGCTTTATCAGAGTGTGGCTGCTTACGTTTTCAGATGCATCATGTTTAGGATAAACCGATATGATTACCATAGGGCTTTTGATTTCTTTGTTTATACTACTTTTGGTCACATCGTCTATTGTACTGCTTACTATGTCTGTTACATTGCCACAATTGCAACAACATTGTATTGTTTTATCTCTATTTTGTTTTCTTTTTATTTTATGGGTCGATAAATTTGTGTCTAAGTCCACTTGAGTACCTTGCGTTTCTTGCCTAGAACACAAATTGTTCTTGTTTCGTAAATTATAAATAAAAAATTGGGATCTTATTTACTAAAATTGAAATTACCTGACTCCATGGTTTTTGGAATAAGCACGATATATCGTTGGTTCTAGAAGATTAGCTTGAATATTAGAATCTCGCTGCGTTCTAATTAAATTAAATAAGTTAAAGATAAACAGTTAAAACAAGTAAAGTTATTAAAATATGACGAAACTATTGTATAAAAACATTATCAACCTACCGAAAGTGTTTGTTGTTACTGTACATAAAATTACTTGTGCAGCAACCTGACGTGCGATTAGTAGACTCCCTGCAATTTTATGATAGCAAGTTATGTAGTTTTAGTCTTTCTTTGTATAAAACAAAATCGAACAATACTCACTGTTGAGCAAGTGTTACATCGACTACGTCATTAGGTAGTACCTTTTGTTCGACACGAGAAAAGTTCGTGATAACTGTAAATAGATGGAAGCCTTATTTATTTATAAAATTCAAAACCAATTTGGTCAAGTATCTTTTTAATAATTTGCAAATAAAATCACTTATACTTCTTAGCACTCAACTATCACCGTGTGCTTGATTAATTGATTGTATAAGGATTCAAAACGTAACTGGTACGCCCATCGTAATATACAAAGTATTTAAGCATTGTTCGTCTTAGCATTTAACGACAACTGTTAGATAGATTACTGTTACTCGTATATTCTCCTTTCACTCCCTAGAATACACATACACACATGTTTACACTAACCCGGATTGTCTTCTACAGTAGCGGCATAGTTTAATACATATTTATCGTCATTCGTAAGTCCAAGTTGACCGATAATTCGCACTCGACTCTTACGTGAGTTGACATTTTTTACTGCATCCTTTCGTTTGGTATTGGAGCAAATACATTCTTGTAATGTTAGGCCTGCACCTCCGAAAATTTCATTTACGAGCGATGTTCTTGATTCATTTTGTGATGGTAAATTCTTTTTTCTCTTCTTTTTCTCCTTATTTTTCTTTTTGTCCATGTTTAGGGAATTAATTAGCTGTTTGTAATGGCTTATTTTTTTAAGAGGTATGTGTTCATACTTCAACCGGCTTGAAGATTGGTTACTGGATAATTTTTCACTTCCAGTTGTTTTGATCTCATAAATCTTGTCAGATGTTTGACCTGTTACCACTAAGTAAATATTTTTTGAGTGGGTAGAGCTTTCCTGGTTTGAAATAGTACTTTGAACTCTTTTTACAATTTGTCTTCGTTTATTAAACACTCGCGAAGTTTGAGTCTCGGCTGCTTTGGGTATGACCGTCACTTTTATGAGTGGAATTTCTGTAGACGTATCGTCGTTATAGATTTTATTTGTAATGAACTTTCGTTTTGGGATCTGCCAATAATTTTAGAACTGTATTTATATTAAAATTATAAAAGAATATTTTTTGTTATGTTAATATTTTTGCTATGTAATATGTTGAACAAATTAGTATTTACCTTAGCTATAGCCTTTCTTATGACTACAGACGTTGAAGATGCACCATCTGTAGCTATAGATGAATTATGTTTCGTTGGTTTCGTTGTACAAAATGTCCTTAAATGGATATCCGGCTGCCTGCTAAAACCTGGTACATCATTTTTTTCGGTACGATTTATTCTGTGTGTTTTTTTTACTGGAGGTATTAAGAATTCCAAAGAATCTTTAACAAAAAAAAATTAAAAAAAGTAAATAAAAACGACTAAAGGTTAAAACTAAATAATTTCACAACTGACCCAGTCTATCAGATTCAACACTGTAATAGTCCATTCCGATAATTTTGTTGTAACAGTAGCAAAACGCTCGAATAACCACCACATGTATTATGATTATGAGGTTAAATTTTGACAAAGTAAGTAATATTTCATTAGAAAAATATCCTCATTTTCGTAGTGTTGGTTGACAAGTTAAATATATTTAAAAGAGCTTGTCATATTGACAATGTAAGTGCCTGTGTTAAAAAGTGTTATTGATCAAATATTAGCAGGAAAAGGCATAGATTGATAAATCAAATAATTAAATAAATAAGTTAGAAAAAAGTATTTTAACCCATAAACTACCTTTTTTATTAAACTGCAAAAGGCGATATAAGGTTTAAGTATAATATGCAAAGGAGTATATTAAAGATATTTTTATTGTGATGATAAGTGGCTACTGCAGGACATGAACGCCTGCAAACGATTTCAATCAAAGAAAGTTACAGATGCGTCGTCACCTTGAGGATTAAAATAGAATGCCACAGATCTTGTAGTCGCTCTTACTCGCTCTTTAAACTCTTCTAACCGAAACACTATAGTGAATGCACTACCATCTAGTAAAGAAGCAGCACAATGTTTGTTTAAAAGAAAGCGTCCTTCTGATTTGGCCTGCCTTTTATGGAAGATTTGCCCATACTCATCATGCAAGGCTGGTGACCGCGTTGCCGGTACTTCGTGATGTAGCTGCCCATCACTAATCTCTGATAGGCAGGGTTCGACTTATTCGAATGAATTTTCCGCCAACAATCGCACGCTAGAATCTCCTTTATCAATCAACAGGGTACACCGCGAGCGGGTAACGATGATATTAAAAGAAAAAGTTAGTATATTCAGTCTCACACTCTTGCGACCGAGAAGATCCAATTATTTGCGACTGAACGGGACTGCTTTTTAGGACATTTTTTTTTGCTTCTATTTACCTTAAAAGCCATATAATTGTCTTTTAAAAACACATGTAGTATACTAAATCTACTTAAGTTTTTTTGCGTATTGACTAAGCAAAAATAACTTAAGTAAATTAAAATCCATATTTATATTCTAATCTTAGGTACAGCTATGCAGTATGCCATCGTAAATGAATACATACACGCACACAAGCAATCGCACAATAGCAATCACAAATGAATACATATACGCACACAAGCAATCGCACAATAGCAATCACAAATGAATACATTACACGCACACAAGCAATCGCACAATAGCAATCACAAATAAATACAGACACGCACACAATACCACACACAGGGCACACACACACGCAATAAATAAATACCTTCATACCGAGTCATTAATAAATAATTTTTACAAAGAGATTAAATGTACTACATCAGCAGAGCACAGAAAGGCCAGCAGCACTACGCTGGCCATTTGATTGCCCATGCAATTTTGGCAGGCAAAAAGTATTAGGAAGGCTGTCAAGATTTCAAGAAATGTTGATAAGAGTCATATAATATTTATATATATCCGATTTAATAGCTTAGTGTTCAGAGAGTTCGCTTAACGCTCTCAACACTTGTCACCTGGGTTCGATCCTCAGTGCTGGCACCACTGAAATTGTTAATAGAAATTTTAAGTGCTGAATTTACCACGAGCACGGCGGTGAATGAAAACATTGTGAGGAAACCTACATATCCGAGAAATTTATTTCTGTAGCAGCTTGATGGACCCTTACCAGCCCTTTGCCCTGCTTTCACTTCCGTATTATATTCCTACTCACTTCAATATTTTTATGTACTAAATCTCTATGATATACTGATATATACGTACTGATCTATCATAAAATCCATGAGTTCGACTAGACTGGTCAAAAATGAGACGTGTATCTGGTGGATAGAGCAGCGAAACATGTATGTGAATAATATCATACATATTACCATAAAAAAGGAACTTATGCTTATCGACAGATACATAGAATAAGAACTAGGTTACTGTAGGTACTTACACAAAAGGCATACATTATTAAAAGAACTTATACATCAATTCAAAACCCCTCTATGTTAGTATCAAAGAGTATATAACCACTTTATGGTGTCATCATTAAGTAATACTATCAAACGGGAATTTGTCATCAAGTAGTCATGAAACAAAAAAGTGTGCACATATCCTGATAAAAATTCATAAATTTATCGTAATATGATATCAAAGAATACCGCGTAGGTAGTTAAAAAATAAAAATGTCTTTATCGCGGGAAGATCGCTTGGTTACTCAAATGGTGATACCAGTCTCAAAAGAAACCTATTTCAATACTAAATACGTGCCAAAAACTGTTGGGCTATCTGCCTATGATATGCTTTATCATCCTCCAGACTACAATCCGAAATCTGCAAGGTCTGACCGTCAGGAACCAGAAATAATAAGAAAAAACATTTGGGATCAAGTAACTTTTAATATTTATACTTATTTTTTAAAATGATATTCCAATTAGCTATTTTCCCCAAGCTTCATTGTGAAGATGGATGACATAGCACTTTATTTTGTCTTTTTCAGTCATCTATGCAAACAAATGTTCCGCATATTTTAGGAAAAAAATCATTCTTTAACACAAAGAAAATTAAAATATATGGGAGGAATATTCTTACCATATTCCAAAAGTTACCTGCACGGTAAATCCGGCTGATTAACTAACAAGGCTCTGGCGACTAATTGATGGCGGAAAGTTCATTCCAATGTACAAAATAAATTACCACAACAGCATAGTGATGAGCAGCAGGATTATTGGTGTGAGGGTATCGGCAGTGCATTTATCAACCCACGTGCCCAGCGAGGTGAGTATACTGGCATATTCAGCAGTGTACTTTCAGAATATAAAGTTATAAAGTATAGTAAATTTTTAAGGTAGATAATATTTAATAACTTGGCAACCTCGTTAAGGAAAACGTATTCTACGACAACCCACGAGCTACAAAATGGAGTGACAGCGTGGACGCTGTGGCGGGAAATCGATGGATGTTAGTGGTTCAGGACCGTGTTTGTGACATCTTTCACCTAGGCCTAGGTTCACTGTGACGAGCTTTAATAAAAATGAAGATTTTAATATGGCCTACATATAACATTGACACTCGGATGAAATTGGACATGATCATTATCGATAAAAGAATTGACTAGGGGAAAAGCTTTTATAACCCCAAATATTACTTTCGTTAAATAATTTTGCAGGAATTTCTTAAAGGTATACCTTCAACTACTTATTTTCAACTTGGTCGGCCAAAATGGAAACCATATGACTTACCTACGAAAGAATTTGTGAGGGTTCACGGTAAATAAAAAATTTTCCTTTCCATATTTTCTCAAAATCGTTGACCTTTGAAGAAATGTCCTTACCATAGACTATCTATTGATTCAACTCAACATAACAAGAATTAATTTTCAAAGAATAATTATTACCTATATATTACTACTATCCCTTTTCTGCCTTTCTGCACCAACCCTATATCTACCGCTGATCAGCAGTGTAATCGTTGTTGGGATCCGGTTTAAAGGATATAGAATATAATTACAGGATGTGAGGCATTCCATTTTAGTCCCCTGGGGTGACCACGTATCAGTAACTTAAGGAACGTTACTGATACGTGGTTGATGTTGTTTGAAGGTGTCCATTGATTGCAGTAGCCACTTACCATCAGGTGGTCTGTTAGCTCGTTTGTCACTTCCATAATATGAAAAAAATATCTGGGATTTAAGGTCTCCTATAAAACGAGATAACTAAAGTTTATTCTCTGGTATCTTCCTTGCTATTGGAGACATTTTACGTTCCGTACCTTGGATTGTAACCCAAGGAAGGAAATGAGGTGGCAGATATTTTGACGCCGTTAGCACACGTCGGTATTGCCTATTTTATACTATTTTGTAACACACATTTTACTTATTGTTTTTGTATTTTACAGTGAAAAGTGAAAACGCACACATGCGCATCTACAACGTATTGGAATGGGCAACACTATTGAATGAAGGAAAACCTACTTTATGTGAATAATGCACTGTATTTTTTTCCTAAATCAAAATGTTCTAGATAGTAATAAAATTCCTACTCGTCAAAAATAAAACTTTAAAGATACTGTTTTATTTCAATGTTCAGTTTCAGTTTAGGCTGCTCATACTTTTAATTAATGGTGTAGCCACCATAGCGTTTAGCGCATAACATCGCACGCTATTAAGACAACGTATACCGCGATCTTGCTCTCGTTTGGTGTGCACGCAAAAAGCCTCTAGTGCAATACCGGGCGGACCCAGTCTGGCATTATGTTTACATTTCTTTCATTTTTCGTAACTTTTGACTCTCTCGTATACCATATTAGTAACTTTTGTTTTAAGAAAATTGTAGAACACTTTTGAGAATAAAGATTTTTTTTTAAATCATCCTAAATTTAGTTTCGCAAATAATTTACGAACGCCTCATAAATTAGATAATAAAGTATCTCACAGATGGCGCTGAATAGAACATGTAATAATATAAAATGAACGTTACCACTTACGGGTTGATTCATCATGTTTAAGCAAGTTGTAGTTTCGTAGCTTGATTTTCAAGTACAAACTAAACTTTTTGGCATTACAACGCAGTTTGAACAGCGTCTAAGGTGCAATATGTAATTATTTTTTGTGGCAATTGGGGCGGGCGAGCATGCGGCTCATCTGATGGTAAGTGATTACCGTCGCCGATTGTGTCCAACACCTGAGGAGGTGCAGGTTGCCGACCTTTTGGGATATTTTGGGAGCGGAGACGGCAAGAGGTTGGGTCTGGTACTGCGACTGTCAATACTTTTGCCGATGTGGCGATTATGGCAAATCCACCTTATGATAGAGGCCAAGTCCTGCATTGGTCTATTTACAGGCTATTAAGTTAAGATGCTTTGTAGGTATTAAAATATTTCTGTAAGTTCTGTTGTTTCCAACGATTACATTTATTATTAGGTAAGTTATATTAGCGTAACAGTTAACGCAAAACGAGTACCTAATGAGCCACGGTAGCTTACCAGTAGACTGTGTGTGTGTGTGCGTGCGTATTTCATAGCACGCGAATGAACTTGGTTCGATCCCCGGAGCCAAATTTTTTAGGGCAGAATTTACCACGCAATTTGCTTGACGGTAAAACAAAGCATCGCATGGAAATCTGCATTTCGAGAAACAATAAAAATATTATTGGAGATGCGGAGTCCGCCAATTTGCAACGGATCAGCGTAGCGAACCGTTTATGTCTCCAAAACCATCTTAGATATTTGAGAAGTAGGCTTTTGTCCTGGAGTGGGTCTTTACAGGCTCCTACTTTACTTTAAGTACTTACCCAGATAGCATGAAAGCTAGTAATTATAAATTACTTTGACAAATATGATAAAGGAATTTTTTGATAAAATTGCATCAACCTTGCAATGAAAATGATGATCCTGCAGGATTTTATTAACTGTTATAAACTTGTTAATTTATGATTGATATTTCAATATTGGAATATAGATGTCAACACTTATTTGTCCTTTTTTCCCTTAGAAACATTTTGTTACTTACCTATTTTTGTATATTGCCCTTTTATCGGTACCCATGTATGAACTATGTAATTTTTTAAGCCTCCGGTTTGCGCAAAAAAGCACAAAAATGGTGGAGGGGCAGAGCGGAGTTATAAGGCTTGACGTATCGTTAAATAAATTGACAATAAAATAAAAAAATATTATTAATAAATAAATAATAATATTAAATTATTTTGTGTAAGCATAAGCAAGGTATTTAGGTAATGTTTATAGTCACCTTTTTTATAATAAAGAAAGTACAGATCAAATTATTAGAAGTAAGTTTCAACTGGTATTTAGCTGGTAGGTTCGGAATACATGCCATTTGACTATCAAAGATTTCCACTGCACAGAAATCGACACGTGTTCAAGGACGGAATGGAATCTCAATTAGTTTGAAAAATTTTCAGGTGTGGCTGATCTTGTGGCTAAGTTTGTAACCAGAGCCAACCATTGTAATGTCATGTTAATAACAAAACAGTGTAGTTACATTTGAAACAAAGTAAAAACTATTGTTCTTATCGAGTTGTTTATAAAAGCTTCGTGATTTTGAAAGTTTGATTTGAGTAGAAACGAATATTTGAATTTAATTGATATGCTTAAATTACTCCGAAGCCTTTTTAATTGAAAAAAATAAATTGTAACTTTTTGAGATACTTTCTATTCAAGGGTCCTGGCAACACTGGTCGAGCCAGCCATTCGTTGCGTGCTAGCGATTGTCTGAGATGTCACATAACACATTTGATTCCGCAGCGCGCGATTCTGGCTGGATCACGTTATAAAGTAGCGTATAAAAGGCAGCGAGTTGAAAAAATTTAGTTTATGACAGTCAGGGAAAATATCCGCGGCCTAAGAATCTGTAAGGTTCCAGCGACCGACGGAATATCCAATCAGATAGTAAAAGCTCTTCGTAGCTCGCTACTATGCTTCATAGTGGCGATATTCAACGCCCTCTTTGCCAGTTGATCTTTCCCAAACGCCGGGAATAAGGCCCAAGTTATAGGAATTCCAAAAAATGGAAAACCAAGAAATCTAGACTCTAGCTACCAACCCTTTAGTCTCCTCAGCTATCTGTGAAAAATATACAAACGTATTGCTCTTATCTATGAATTAAGGATTGTATTCAGTCCTTAAATTTACTTCGAAACAGGAGTTCGGTTTTCGTAAGAACCTAGCTCTCTTTTTAAAAGTTAAGTCAGACAACGGCTAGCTACACAAGCTGCACACTCTGCGTACCAGACAGGCTTGTGCACATCATAGAAGCCTACTTGTCAAATCTCACTTTTCGCTACAGAATCGAAAGGACGCTCTCTGATGACAGGCCCTTTAGGGCTGACGTTCTGCAGGGATCGGTTCTCTCGCCTACCCTCTAAACAATAAATACTTCTCGTAAAGAATAAAGCAGCCTTTGTATCCAGTCGCCTATACTACCTTACGAACAAAAACAAAATAGTATTATAAAAACTTGCATACGCCCTATAATGCCCTAAGCAAGTGTACACACAAGTCCCTAAATCGCGACTGCCACCATCGGGCAACCGGTGCTCCTTAATACATGCGGAATGCAAATTTGTACCGAGATCTAAATCTACCCTCTCTAGCGGCCCTCTTTAAAGAAATATCCGTAAAGTCCTAAAAATGTCATCATCGACGAAGATTCTTCATAACAATGCGATCGTGGTCAGAACACCCAAACACATTTACACACATAAGCTACATACAGCTAACATGTCGCACAGAGGTCTTATATATTGCGCAGAGGTCTTGCATATCGCTTCGTTCAGGAAGTATACGGGAATCAAATTACGAAGTTCCGAATAGAAGCTTAACAACGAAGATCATCAAACTTACCAGCCTCTAAACAGGTCACAGTTGGCAATAAGCCTTTAACTATAGGATAAAACCATAGCTGCCAACCTTAACAGAGGAGTTGGCGATCGCAGCACCTCGCACCATAGACGCCTTTTATCGTCACCAATATGCACAATTTACGTCTGCGGAAAGCCTCCAAAAAGCTTGGTGTGCTCTGCAGAACGGGACAGTATTTCATGCCGGTCCACCGTTTGCAACCTTATAAGGCGCAAGTTCGGCCCCACATGGAATTCTGTTCTCATCTCTGGGCCCTGCACTCCAGTTCCAACTACTTCCATTTGACCACATCCAACGTCGAATTGTCGGCGACCAAGCTCTCTCTGATCGGCTTGATCCTTTGGCCTTGCGAAGAGATGTTGCTTCTCTTTGCAATTTTTACAAAATTTACCTCGGGAAATGTTCTGTGGAACTGTTCGGATTGATCCCAGCTGCTGAGTTTCACTATCGTACATCGCGACAGAATTCGAAGTTCCATCGATACCACCTAGATGGTTGGCATTCCACCACAGTGCATTTTAATCAAAGTTTTCTGCCACACACTTCAACTTTGTGGAATCAGCTGTCGCCAGCAGTATTTCCGAACAGTTACGACTTAGGGACCTTCAAAAAAAGAGCCTATTCCTTCCTTAAAGGCCAGCAGCGCATCTGTAGCTCCTCTGGTGTTGTGGATGTTCGTGGGCATCGGTGATCACTTACCATCAGGTGAGCCGCACGCTCGTTTGCCCCCTACTTCTATAAAAAAAATATTGTTTGGATTAATCATCCCAATGCCACTATTTTATCGTTATAGTGTAAATCACAAACTGTTGCCAGGCAGCAGCGCTTGAAGTTGCTAATCGGGTACTGCGATCACAATACCCAAGCGTTGGCGATTATGGCAACTCTTCCATTAGCTAGAACTATGTCTATTTCTAGCCGTGGACTATTCACAGCCTGATGAAGTTTGAATTTACTATCTACTACAATTAGATAATTACGCTTTTGATAGCACGGCAGCGATGACCTCTAGTGGTAATTATCCCTAGAACTGACGTTATCCAAGTATGTCCCTACCCAAATCCCACAGACTAGTAATGGGGAGTAGTAGTAGTTCTTAGCGAGGAAACCAATATTGTGCTCGTCAATTCGTCTGCCAGGCGCAGTGAGTATGGTATGCCAGTTTATGTGGACGTTTACACGGAAAGGCGAAGCATACCACAAAAAAACAAAAATTTACTCGCAAATTTATTTAATAATATTTCATTTATTTTATATATATTTATTTAATAATAAAAATATGTACATCGTAAAAACTATGTTGCGGAAGTAATTTAGTTTTTTCCAGTGACTAGTATTTACAAGAATAGAAAGTTGTTGCTCGCATAAATTTGTACTAATTGCCATTTTATCTGCGCCATTTCCGTTTAAGTATGGTTTGAAAATAAACCATAGTTAACGTGTTAGTAGTAAGTTAATCTGTCGCTTTCAATTAGACAACAAGGCAAATTTACATTTTATATCGCGTTGTGAACAAGCGATACACAACAATACATGACAGGTTGCTAAACTGCTCTTCAACCAACAAGTGAATATTTTACGACAAACCATAACCTAAATAACTTAAATCCTAAATATGTAGATAAGCATTCACACCTGCCACGCATAGGGTTACGGAGGTGCTGATTACGGATATCCATTACACAAGACGCAGCGCGGCCAAACGGAGTTCCGCTAGTTCAAACATAAGATTCAAAATGAAAAGAGAAATTCACCAATATGTTTCTGCCTCGATGGTAACCTAGACCTCTAACCACTCTTGAGTTGGGTATACAGATGTGCGAGCTTATTTTTTGAATTTTCGTATTAATACGTATTTTTAATATTTAAATACTTAATATGTTATTTCTAACAGTTATTTTTTAAATAATTAAAAGTTTTTTTTTTTTATTCCGTTTCTATCTGTGTAATTTTGTCTTTTCTCAATGAACGATAACATTTGTAGAATACTCATAATGTTACGGCACAGTGTCGATAAATCGGTTTCGGTATCTGGGAACACTGCGTTCTTGCCACTCGAACTCGGTTGCTGGGTTCGAATCCCAGTGGTAGCCAGGTAAGTGTTTTTACAAAAAGGTATGAGGACTTTCTGTTCTTTTTCGGTTTTACCCATTACCGAACTACATAGAGAAAGGTAATAAATAAGGAAATAAGGAGATAGGAGAATTAGATTAATTTTACCTTATTATTTTACAATCGCTGCAAGATTTGATTTTATACTAAATATTTTTTTTTAAAACAGTATGTGTATGTGTAACAGTATGTATATTATTTTTAATTACATGCGATTAGTAAGAAGAGGAGGAAATTACTACAGCTCGTAGAACCAATTACCATTGGAGAAGAAAGGTTCTTGAGTGGCATCCTCTCAAACGCAGTGTTGGGCGAACAACTGACTGGGTGCAGTGACAACTTGTTCAAGTAAGTCGATAACGGAT
The DNA here is from genome assembly GCA_029286595.1 of Bhutanitis thaidina. Taxonomy (NCBI): domain Eukaryota; kingdom Metazoa; phylum Arthropoda; class Insecta; order Lepidoptera; family Papilionidae; genus Bhutanitis; species Bhutanitis thaidina. The sequence goes on from JAGSMS010000016.1 coordinate 6,529,524, forward strand.
ATAGCTTGGAACCGGACAAAAGTTTATCTGAAAATGTTCTAAAAATTACACTCTTTAGACAATAATGCTTCAGCGTTACCACGTATTTTTTACCTTTCCGTATCTGTGATTTTTTAATTTTATAGCAGCAGAAATATAATAGAATTCTTCATTTTTACTTTAAAATTTGTGTTTATATCGTGTTCATACAACAAAAGTAATAAAACAGTACGCATTTATTTAAATTGATTTATTGTATGAAATTAGTTTTATTGTGATAAAGTAAAGATATGGAAAAGCTATATGCGGACTTGGGACTGCCGTACTAACATGTGCAGTGTCAAGGTAAATACTAATAATAATAACATTGATAAAATAACCTAAATTTACTAGAATGTTTTGTTATGTACTAATTTTGTTTTTACGAGAATTAAAACAAAATCTTGTATTTTAACTACTCAGAAGTTTAACCGGCCCTATTAATCTAAATTCGTTAAATTTAAAAGATGACATAATAAAGCGTTACCTTTTAGCAAACACGAAATCATTGACAGCGCGTGTTTCAGTTTTGATTTATTGGAATAAGAGACGATACAAAGAAGTCGCTGACGTGATGTCTTGCCGATAACAATTACAGTGACATTTCTTCTTCTTCATCAAATGTTTAATAGTCCGGACATGAGCCTCGTCCAGTTAGCCTTAATAGCCACGCATGGCAGATGAATGGGCAATCACGTGGCAGATGTAAGGGCAGTACCAGACGCATCGCAACTTAGACGCTGCTTCTCATCATCACTCCTTTTTGGCCACTGCTCATTATTTCATACTTACTGCATTGATTATATATCAAATACGGGCCAGAAAGGAAGGACCAGCGTTCTTTGCAACTCTTTTCGTCTTCGGTTCGTCTTGCCCACGACGCGTACCTGTCATTGAAGCCAATCTGTCAATTCGCTGCAGGATAGCACTATAAAGTATCCTTTGCAATTGAACATTACTGACGGGCTTACTTAGTCGTAAAATTCCTTTTTTTTACTATTAATACTTATTTTTATTATTATTATACATGGCTAATTATTATAACTATTCTTTCCAATCATAGATATCAACGTATCCAACAATAAAACTCTAAAACATTGGTAAAGTAGATGAGTAAAAGGAATTGTTGTTTTAGAATATGTACTTCTCGTATTCATGTTTAATTCTTACGCCTACGTGGTAATGTTAATATACGGTACTAGGCAGAACAGAAACGATGGCCTTCGAAGAGCCTGTGATATCAACTCATGGTAGATAGCTGTGTCGTAATTAATAGGTTATATTAACCTAATGTTAACCCCATTTTTTGATACTGTAATCGACATTTCCTCGATTCTTCGATCTTATTCCTTATTATTAAGCTAAGTTATTGAGAAGGAATAGATATATTCATGACCCGAGCCTATACCAGTTCCAGAGAGCCTATACTTTTACCAGAGTTTATATGGAATAATGTGACAGATGCTGCCTTAGTGTGTAGGCCAACGATACAAGTTTTAAAAAAGTCTAAGTTTTCTGATTCGGAGCCTGATTCGTCAAATTTTTTATTTTTTATCGAAATAGGACAACAATGTTGCGAAATATATGGATACTTTAGGAAAGGGTCTCACGAAAGCCTTTTTCACAGAGACGGAAATTGACCTGAGTCAAGGCAAAAGATCAACGAAAAGAGTGTGGTTCTCATCGTGATAACGCCAGACCACAGACTTCTTTAGCCACTCATCAAATATTGAGAAAGCTTGGTTCGGAAGTGTTATTACATCCACCATATAGCCCTGACCTTACACCCTCAGATTTTCACTAGTTTCGGTCTCTTCCGAATTCTTTAGGTAGTGTTAGATTAACATCAAGGGAGGACTATCGAAACTACCTGTCGCAATTTTTTGATCAGAAGTCGCAACATTTCTACAGCAATAGTATTATGTCACTGCATACAAAATGGCAAAAAGTTATCTTACAAACTGGCACATACGAGTAAATATTATAATCAAATGTACATAAACTGTCAAAAAATTATTTGAATTTGTATATAAGATACCTACTACTTTTTCTCCTACCTGTTATCTCCCGGAGTCGTGCTAAATGAAAATTCGTAATATCTGCCTACAGGCAAGAGGCATTATATAACTTATGACAGATTTATAATCAAGGTCTTGAACAGCATATACTGCATTTAACATTGTACCAGAGGAAATAATTTTTTTTATTTCGGTATTAACAGTTTAGGTACAGGAAGATTTACCTAAAGGTAAACTACTATCTACCATTTGCTATTTATTTATTGTCCCTCAGTTGATATTTAACAGATATGTGCGATAACAAATATCAAACTAGGCATAATTTCTAGCTTGATAATTTTAATATGTTTCAGGCTCGTAAGTAAGCCAGCATCAAAAAATACGTTAACCCTTTACCTATTTACAGGACTACGAACCAAAAAGATAATTAGTTTGCTCTGAAGATGATTTTGGCGCCCGAGGTATGTTTAGGTTTTGCTTATTTTTTTATATAAAGTCAATCAATTCTTTGTAACACTACATTTCTAAACGAATACTGGTAGATCACGTTTGTTGAATTCGGAGAAAATAATTCGTTACATTATGACATAAAACCAGAAGTTATTATCAAGATATAATTATAATATTACCTGCTTAAGCTCATTATAAATTCAAACAATTACTCTTCCATAGTTTTCCTTCTCGTTATGTTTGTGTGACAATATAGGATCAAATCGAAAAATCCTCGAAGACCTTAAAATAATACTTTTGCATTTTAAACAACTGTAAGTTTCCCTTGGGGATCGAACCCACAATTCACGACTCAACAGGTAGATAGGGGAATTATTAAACCCATACAAACGTCAGTCAAAATTGTCTTAACAATCTGCTTCACGCAAGTTTTAATATTCGTGTGATGATATTTATTCTTTTGAGATATTTGCACCTTAGTGATGATATGTTCATGAACGCAGGATCGTCTACCATCAAGTGAAAAATTTGCCCCTCTGCTTTATAAAATTCATTAATTATGGTTATTCTTCATTACACCAGTCATGTTCCTGCCCGTTCGTCGACACAGGGCCATCACTAGTGAACTCGACGATATGTAACGGCGCAGTTCTATTCATGATCATGCTGGAGGGTTATCTGAAAGGTCGGTGCGATATCGCGACACCTTGCAGTAGAATCCAGTCTATGGAAGAACCTGATGACATATACGACTTCATCGTGGTGGGGGCTGGCTCAGCAGGTTCTATTGTGGCCGGGAGATTAAGCGAAGAGGAGAAGTTTAAGGTAACTTTGCAGTACACCTAATTTAAGTGCCCTGAAATATTGTCTTGTTTGAGTTGTAGTTTGCGAAAACGTTTTCATATAAATAAAATTAATATCAAAATATTAAACAATATCATCAAACATCCCTCCCATCCTTCAAATATCCTTGAAGACTGGTAACGCACCTGCAGCTCCTCGGTTGCAGCTGCACTTGGGCGACGGTAATCACTTAACACCGGGTGAGCCGCTTGCTCGTTTGCCACCATTCCCAAAAAAAATGGTCGAACCACGGTGATGAGTTTGACATTTGGAGCAAAAAGATTGTATGGGGAGTATACTAATTACAGTAAGAGTAACATTTCCTTTTTAAAATGTAGGTATTACTATTAGAAGCTGGAAGCGAAGAACCAATCGGCGCACGAGCACCATCTTTCTACCGTAATTTTTGGTCAAATGACGTTGTCGACTGGAAATACCGCACGGTTACTGGCGAATATTGCTTAAATCAGGGCGAGAAGGGATGTTTGTGGCCAAGAGGAAAGGTACTCGGTAAGTTATACGACAAACAAGAATTATTGGTCCCTATTTTATTTTATTATAGATATGCCTGTGAGACTTTTCGTTTCTTTTTATTTTGTATTATTTGGCATGCATTATTGTTTGTTTAATTGTAATTTTTTTATACAATTGTTAAAAAAGATTACAATAGATCAAATTTGAATTTCCCACGTCAAATAAAGATTTTTCATTAATTTATTCAAAAACACAAGACAACCAGACCCAAACCAAACATTTTGTGTATTTTACAAGTATTGACTCCGCCTGGGATTCGAACTTAGGATCCTGGACAGGAGTATTCAAAATTTAGTTTATTATAGCAGTTTGGTAGCCAGAACCTCGACTGTCAGCGAGTTTAAAATATATCGCACCTATTTTCTATAAGACTTTTAATTTTCTGTAGATAAATGGAAACCACGACTAGAAAGAACGCTACCTCAGTTAACTAGCAATAAAGATATTCACTTTCTTATCTTATTAAAAATATTATTTAAGAGATTCTTCTGTTTTAACTATGACTAATTCGTACAACTTCTACAAACACTTACTCAAATAATGACTTCTTTCAAATTCTGATTTAACTACCTCTGTTGTATTTAACTTTTGAAATATTTCGCTAAAAAATATTAACAAAAACTTCAACAAGCAACTGATTACCACTAAATCTTAGAGCTTTTGGAATTTCAGACCAAGCTATTTCTTTTTCTCCCAGGTGGCACTAGTGTACTAAACGGCATGATGTACCATCGAGGTCACGCTGCCGATTATGCGACATGGGGGGAGGAGTGGTCGTGGGAGAAGAACTTACCCTATTTTTTCCGAACTGAGGGTAACAAGGAGATCGGAACAATCGTCAGTGGAGTCCATCACACGGATACGGGACCGCTACCAATTCAACGTGTGAGTTTAATATGATTCTAAGTCGTCTAAGAATCCGTGCCTACTGATATTATAATTATGCGAAAACTCTCTCGGTAAATCTGACGGTCTGTTACGGCTGAACCTCTGTCTGTGTTGATGAAATTTGGTATCGAGATACCTGGAACCCTGGGGACATATACGACTTTTATATCGGGAAAGATGCGGAAACATTTCGTGGAAGTTCTACCTCCACAACAAAAGAATAAAAGTAAAAGTTAAGTGTTATTATAATCCCTCCCCCAATGGCAGGGTTTTCCGTAAACGCCAAGCATGGCAAGCATTCGTATTTCCAATTTCAGCAATCGCAGTACTAGACAAAGCGGCTTACGCGCAACTGGTCTGAGTAATTTGAATCGAGCATTTATAGAGATGTTTATCGACATAAATCCCAAAGATTACTGACGTGAAGCAGCGTCACTAGTGCGAGCACTGCGCTCATCAACCCGCTTGCGGTTGCCTGGTAAATATGGGCAAACCGTCCAAGGAATGTATATCGGCTTTTGTTGAAGTTCCCTTCAGCAGTGGACTGAAAGGACTTATGTACTAATCGTGGTAGAGCCAAGCGGCGGCTTTTGCTGTCGCAGGAATGGGCCGGCTCGTCCGGATAAGTACCACGGCCTCGCAGAATACCGGCGTGAAGTAGAGGCATCTTGTGCTTCTGCGTTTCGTGCGGTGAGTGAGGTAACCGGAGGCCCTCTCCCCCCTCCCCCCTCCCCAAATATGGTAGCGGTATATAATTTTGAGCTACCCCAGGAGGGTACCAGTACCTACGGTTCTGGAGAATCCCTCACTGAGCATCCACGTTCAGGCTTTCCTACGCTACCTAATCGTGGATGCTCAGTCTGCCCCGCGTATTCTGGGGGGGGGGGCAATATTCCGCTCTCTTTCTTTCCTACTCGAGGCAAACGCAGCAAAGAAACTATGGCATCCCCTACCGCGCTCGCCGTGGATTTCTGCAATATCAGGGGACTCCACTCGAACCTTAGCGCCGTTCATTACCATCTTGAAACGGCGAAGCCGGCCTTGCTTTTCTTACAGAGACTCAGATATCGTCTCCGGCTGATACCTCTTATCTCCATTACCCGGGGTACAAACTGGAACACTCCTTTGTGCCCCGTGCCGGAGTTTGCGTATACGTCAGAGATGATATCTGTTCTCGACGCCTCGGTAGTCTTGAAGGTTTGGACCTTTCTACCCTTTGGCTGCGCATCGACAGCGACGACCATCCGCGCGTCTATGCGTGCCTTTACAGGTCCCATAGCGGTAATACCGTAACTGACCGACTCATCGACCACATCCAAATGGCTACAGATTCCGTGCTACAACAGATCCCATCCGCAGAGATCGTGATTCTCGGCGATTTTAATGCCCACCACACCGATTGGCTCGGTTCTCGCATAACCGATCATGCGGGAGATCTGTTCACGACTTTGCATTAGCATATGGCCTGACACAACTGGTAACCTCGCCGACGCGGATCCCAGACGTGGAAGGTCATACACCTTCCTGTTGGACCTTTTGCTGACCTCACACCCGGACGGATATTTGGTCTCAGTCGATGCCCTCTTGGCTCGTCGGACCACTGTCTGATCCGGAGTGTAGTGTTTATCGCGCGCCGATCCCGAACGCGATCTGCGGGGTTCCGCCGTGTGTGGCACTATAGGTCGGCAGATTGGGATGGAATGCGGTCTTTCTTTGCTTCCTACCCATGGGGGCAGGTTTGCTTCTCGCTGGATGATCCCAACGCCGTTGCAGATTCTGTCACCGATGTGGTACTTCAGGAATGGAACTTTTATTCCGTTCTCTGCAGTGCCTGTCGGAGGTAAATCCCAGCCTTGGTTTGGTCGCACCTGCAAAATAGCGTCACGCCGAAAGCGGAAGTGCTACCAGGCCTGGGCCGATGCATCGGCGTCTCGGGATGCAAAAACCAGTGCTCTTAAAAACGAGTACAACTCTGCCTCCAGGTCCTTCAAAGAGTTATCGCTGCGGCAAAGTTAAAGCACATTGGCAGAATTGGCGAGAGACTAGTTCGCCTCCCATCGGGATCCCGCGCATTCTGGTCTCTCGCCAAGGCTGTCCAGGGAATTTCTGTCAGCCATCTCTCCCATCTCTACACAAGGAGGATGATTCGCTGGCCCATACTGCAAAAGAGAAAGCCGATCTCTTGGGCTCTCTTTTTGCATCCAACTCGACTCTTGATGACCGGGGAAACTCTCCACCTACCATCCCGTGGTGTAAGTGCTCCATGCCGGAAATTCAGTTTCTGCAGAGCTCAGTGCGAAAGGCACTCCGCTCCTGGACATTCATAAGTCGAGTGGGCCGGACGGAATCCTCCAATTGTGCTGAGGATGTGTGCCCCTGAGTTGGCACCGGTTCTCACGCGTCTTTTCCGGCACTCCTACTCTTCAGGCGTCGTCCCGGAATCTTGGAAGACAGCATTTGTGCATCCAATACCGAAAAAAGGCGATCGCTCTGATCCGTCCAACTACAGGCCTATTGCCATCACCCCCTTGTTATCTAAAATAATGGAGTCACTCATCAACACCCAGCTCCTGAGGTACCTGGAGGAACACCAGCTGATCAGTGACCGACAGTACGGTTTCCGTCGCGGACGATCAGCTGGTGATCTTCTAGTTTACCTGACTCACCGATGGGCAGAAGCAGTTGAGTCTAAGGGGGAGGCGTTGGCGGTTAGTCTGGACGTAGCGAAAGCATTTGATAGGGTTTGGCATAAAGCGCTTCTTTCAAAGCTTTCATCTTACGGGGTTCCTGAGAGATTGTGCAACTGGGTCACCAGCTTCCTCACGGATCGGAGCATCAAGGTTGTTGTCGACGGTGCATGCTCGGACCCCAAACCCGTGAATGCTGGTGTTCCACAAGGCTGTGTGCTATCTCCCACTCTGTTCCTTCTGCATATCAACGACATGCTACAAATCAGTAGCATTCATTGCTATGCAGACGACAGCACGGGTGATGCCCTATATACAGGCCGTGCGAATATTTCTCGGGAACACGTCGACGAGTGCCGGAACAAACTTGTGTCTGAAGTCGAGACCTTGTTATTCAAAGTCTCGGATTGGGGTCGACGTAATTTGGTCCTATTCAACCCCAAAAGACACAGGTTTGCGCGTTCACCGCTAAAAGAATCCCTTTGTCGTTTCTCCTCTTTTGAGAACATTCCCTTATTGCCTCAGCCAGTATCAGAATCCTTGGCGTTGACATATCGAGCGACGTTCAGTTCCGTGGTCACTTGGAGGGAAAGGCCAAATTGGCCTCCAAAAAGCTTGGTGTGCTCTGTAGAGCGGGACAGTATTTCATGCCGGTCCACCGTTTGCAACTTTATAAGGCGCAAGTTCGGCCCCACATGGAATACTGTTCTCATCTCTGGGCAGGGGCACCCCAGTACCAACTCCTTCCATTTGACCGCATCCAACGTCGAGCGGCTCGAATTGTCGGCGACCAAGCTCTCTCTGATCGGCTTGATCCTTTGGCCTTGCGAAGAGATGTTGCTTCTCTTTGCATTTTTTACAAAATTTTCCACGGGGAATGTTCTGAGGAACTGTTCGGATTGATCCCAGCTGCTGAGTTTCACCATCGTACATCGCGACTGAATTCGAAGTTCCATCGATACCACCTAGATGGTTGGCATTCCACCACAGTGCGTTTTAATCGAAGTTTTCTGCCACGCACTTCGACTTTGTGGAATCAGCTGTCGCCAGCAGTATTTCCGAATAGTTACGACTTAGGGACCTTCAAGAAAAGAGCTTATTCCTTCCTTAAAGGCCGGCAGCGCATCTGTAGCTCCTCTGGTGTTGTGGATGTTCGTGGGCGTCGGTGATCACTTACCATCAGGTGAGCCGCACGCTCGTTTGCCCCCTTCTTCTATAAAAAAAAAAAAAAAAAAATGTAGCGGTAGCAACTATTCTTCTGTTCCAATATTGTAGTTTATTTTCAGTTCAGACATCAACCTCCGTTCCTATACGATTTGCTATAAGCTATTGATGAAGCTGGGCTACCCATCATTGATGATATGGTGGATCCTCATACTCCCGAAGGTTTCGTTATTGCACAAATGTTTTCGGAGTAAGTATATCAGGCCTACATTTTTAAGAAAGCGTGCAAGAATTAACTAAACAAATCATATTACAAGTACGAGCTCTGTGGGGCGCGGAATAATATAAATCCGTGTCCTGCAGTTCTCTTTTTTTTCCCACTCATTAAAAACAATAATCGATTTCTTTTTCTCTTTGAAGTATTATAGAATTATATATAAATCATATAGTACGTTTATTAATCTCCATTTAAAAAGAAACAAGTAATACATTGGCTACTTTTTTCACATGTTCTCAAGGCCACTTACTCTACATGGCCTTGTATATTTCCAGTGAAGTAAAATAAGGATCTGTCATTGAATGTATAAATCAATACCATCGGATCTTTGAACGCTTTTTGAGGATAGGCATTTCACTGTAACAATTATGATTAAAAGTTGTTAGATTTACCCCCGTATGCACAAACGTTACTATGAGCTCTCACAGTAAGCGCGAACGCACAGGTATTAAAATCTTATAAGAACTCATTGAGAAATACCTTACTTTGATTCTTTACTTGGACAAGTGTTGTTTGTGTATACGTGTTTATTACTTATGTATCTTAAATAAATATAGTAACTAAGTGAATTCACATCAACCGTTAATTCCTTTTTAAAAATAGAAAAGGTAAAATTGTCAACAGGATGTTTTTTTTTACAGTAATGGTCAAAGGTACACAACGGCACGGGCGTTCCTAAAACCAAGATCGGAGCGTCCAAATCTGCACATCAAATTACATGCAAATGTATTCAAAGTGTTGATAGACGGTTACCGCACTTTTGGCGTTCAATATTACGACGAATCCGGTCAAGTTAAAACTGTATACGCCTCAAAGGAAGTAATTACCTTTAATTAAGCCTTTTTATTAAGTAGGCCATATCTGTATTTCACTGAACTCCGATGGCCGTACATGTTCAAAACGCCCGAAAGTGCTGCCGATAACGAAATAATTCGACATAAGACTTGTAACATTAAATTCAATCCTAATTAATCTAAACTTATATGGTGATGAGGTCTTCCTGGATGATTTCGTTGGGATTAACCATGCGTTCGTCTTGTTAACAGTCAAAGTCCTGTCTAATGAGTAGTCCTTTGTTATGTCGATTCAAAGGAGAAATTCCTACAGAGGAAGGTAACGTTTTTACAATAAATGATAGTATTTTTATTCGAGTATGCTTTGACAGTTCGAATTTGTATTGTTGTGAAGTGTGTTATAAAAACACTTACCAGATCAGAGGGCCACTACTAGATGTCTTCGTGGTTTAAGTCGGCAAAATGTTTGTCAATATTCATCATAGTCTCAATCATGATGGTGTGGAACACTTATTTCAGGTCATATTAAGTGCGGGTGCACTGAATACTCCGCACATACTTTTTCACTCGGGCGTTGGTCCACGTCAAATGCTGGAAGAGTACGGCATACCAGTCATAGCTGACTTGCCAGTGGGGAAAAACTTACGAAACCACATTGGGATTATACTCAACTTTATACTGACAAAACTAGAGAACAACGCAATTCTGGATTGGAGTGTACTGACCGAGTATTTGCTGAACAGAGAAGGACCCATGGCCTCTACTGGAATTACTCAGGTATAATATCATTTTCTTGATGATCGTGAGTAATTCGTTAAATTAAACATTAAGTGTTAGGATCTTGTTCTTTAAAATCCATACCTCACTGCGGAGGGCCGTGTGATCGTGGCTCTCCTCTTTAACTGCCGTCCCAGCACAGAGTGTTTGATACTCTGATTCTCAGTCTAACGTCATCTCGAACTCAGATGGTTGTGTGGTGTGTCAAATCAAATCAAATCGAGTAAAAATAAATAAAAGATTTCGGGTTCTTCTTGAGTTGGCAACAATCCCATGAGAGCCAGGAAGTCCGTTTTTATAGGGTAACATCATAGAACAATATTCGTTCTAATAGCGAGAGAATAATACGGTTTATATTCCTTGTGTTTAAGACCTGGAAAATACTTAAAAGTAAGTTTGAAATTTGAATTAGATGAGTAAATATATTAGATTTGATAGTAAATATAAACATGCAGTGATACCCAGAACTGTATAGAAGTCTTGTTGGCACTCCTCTCGTCATCTTGTTATATTTTCTTCTTCTACTTTTCTTCATCGGCCAAGCCGCCATTATTAGCGCACATGGTATGTGAAAGTGGGCAGTACGAAATAAATTTTATAGCGAAGGTGGAATTCCGGGCTTTTTTTTACTTTTTGATTAATTTGTTTAATTATCTTATATTTTAGTTAACTGGAACGTTATACTCTAGTCTAGCAGACAGAAGCCTCAATCAGACGGATCTGCAATTTTTCTTTAACGGTTTCTACGCAGAATGCACGTCAACGGGAATAATAGGCGAGCCGATCGGAGACTGTCCTCACAAAGGAGTTAATATTTCGTAAGTTACTTCTTTTTTTTCTTGCATCATGTAATTTGTTTGATTATCAACATAAAACGTCGTTCGCAAGTTCTAAATAAATCAAAGAAGCGGTTATCAAATCATGGTAAACGGTAACCTAATCAAATAAATAATCGTTATTTAAAATTGCGGTGAGTGGAGATTATGGCAAATCCTCCATACAGTCAGTCAGTTTGAAATTTTGTATTTACTCTCTACCTTTGAGACAGACTGACAGAGGATCGTAACTGATAAGAATACATTTTTTTTTTGAATGTATTAAGTTCTTCCATACAATGACTTTATCAACAGGATCGCTCCCGTTTGGGTTGTTGGCATCCTCTCCTAACATATTTAATAAAATAGATTGAACAGTATTCTTGGCTACATCTGCTGATGGTGATGCGAACCTTGTCCGCTTTTCTACAGGTGCGTCAGTATTATTTTCTCTATCCATTCAGATTCAACATTTTAAAGAAAAAAGATTCACTTTGGCTAAAAAGTTGTTTTGTAACAAGAATCCAAATACGTAGCTATTGCGAAGAAATTGTTTAAAGAACGGTTCCCAAATCTTGAATTCATTTATTCGATGATACATTTCATTGCGTTAAATATTTGATTGGGCCTTAATCGTTTTTAAATTTTAATTTAGGCTTTAGAATATGTTATAGTGGAATTACCGATGAAATGCTAGTACTACCGTTACTCATGTTTCTGGTAACCGCTTCAAAAGTTTGAAGAATGGAAACTAATTTATTGGGATGCAGCAATTCTTCGGGAGTTTTACAGGGGATATTGTGTTTACTAGAATACAGGCACGGTGAATCTTTTATATTAATTATTCGTTACAGCATGGAGAAAGTTATAAAAAGCACCTGTAGGTAAAAGTAAATCATTATTCGAAAATGTACATCTTTCAAATTGAAAAACTTCTATAGAATAATTATGTAACCGCATTGTGTAAATAATTATCTTTCCGCGTATTACAGTCTTGGATGACAGCCGATACCTACCACAAAGTTTAAGTGAAGGTCCTTCGACCTTTACCTTTTAACGAAGTAACAAAATACAGTAGTAACAAAGACTTTTTATTAGGCTTTTAACGAAGTAGTTCTTTTCTTGAATACGACACAATTTCTCACAAATTTTACATTACATTACGTACTTACACGTATTCCGTAACACTTGTTTTTAGTTCAATAGAGGCTCGGAGTGCGTCTAACCACAAATGACAAAAAACAACCGAATGGGAGTAGCGAACGTTGATGGTTCAGGTTCCAGGGTTCTCTCCCCGGGCGACAAGTCAACGACACTGGGAGTCGTTTGCTGCGTTTCGATCTTCGCTATAACCTCTGATTATAAATGATTGGGACCGAAGACTGAGTCGGATGTATAAAGACAATCGGAAGTTTCGACCATTCGGAGTCGGATTCAAAGTTCCCTAACAACCCTAATTTATAGCTCGATTGAAGGTGACTTACAAGAACATGATCTTGCTCGGATAGACCTGTAATATATAAACTAAATGTGAATATATTATACACGTTTAGATAGCGCACACTCATTAGATGTGGCAAATCAATTACTTCCCCCGCGCCTCTACCTCGGCTGTGGAGGGCAAGCAGAGCGGTGCAAATCAAATTCTCTAACACTTCTGCTACAGTCCTCCAACCCTATTTAAAGCGCCTTAGCACTTTTTCATTGCATTTTTTTGAATGTCAAATTCTTGTCTAGCCGTATACCAACTTTTGTAAAACATCTTTTTCTATTAGTCTGTAATAAAATTTAAGCAGCATCGAAGCAGTTCTCTGTTGAAGATATGGGATTCTTTTTTCAACGGTCTAGACCGGGGATTCCCAAAGTGTTCGATATCGACCCCTTCGGGTAGATATTAGTTTCCCAGGAGACGACATAAACGCAAACTGATTTTGAGGGTAGAAGAGTTTTAAAAATCGACCCCTATAAATTAACACAAGTTCTTATTTGAAACTTTCAAGATAATGTACACACATCAAAAAAAGTCTAAGCAACATGCATGATATTACAAATTTACCATTTATATTAACTAATTTCTAAGTCTTTACTCACTCAAAGTGCGTAAAGACTTAGAAAAAAAAAATTCGATTATGTTTTGTTTTTTTCATAAAATTAAATGAAAGGGAATTTGTTTCAATTTAAGTGCGTTTTTATTGCTACGTTTAGTCTTGATTTTATAATTTTACCAACCATTTAAATAAAGTTAGCGACAAAATTGAATTGTTAGATATTCTTTACGTCATGGAGCAACGTCATTTGACGGCAAATGAAATACAAAGAGCTGTAGGGATGTTGCAAGCGGGAAGTAATCAATCTCAGGTATCCCGGCATTTTGACATTCATAGAAGTGTTATTTGTCATCTTTGGCAGCGCTACAATAATACAAGGGAACCCACTGAACAGCATTCAGGCCGTAAAAGGGGTACAACCACTCTGCAAGACTGGTACATACAACTGACTGCAAGACGCCAGCCGATATTAACCGCTCGAGAGATCAGTTTGAGGCTACAAAATTCAAACGGTGTTGATGTAAGTCCCCAAACTTTGCGAAATCGACTGCAGGAGTACGGCCTACGAGCTCGACGCCCAATTAGGTGCCCACCGATACGTCACGGGAATCGCGCTCGTCGAAATGAATCGTGTAGAGAACGCAGAACATGGACCCAGGAACAGTCGCTGTATGGATGAACTTTCTGAATGCACCTGAGCCTTTCAGTATTTCCGGGCCGACGGTACACTCGCACCCTTCTTGTATCAGGCCTATACAAGAAGGGTATACGATACCTATGCCGCAGCGTATACTACTTTTTGATGGTTTAAGCTCTTCTAGAAATTTCTAACATAACACAACAGTCATAGCAGTGCCATCGGAAAGTGATCTTTACTTTTGTCATTTGTTATGGAGATTAGAATGTACGAACTTATCGACAGCAAACTTCTATGAAATTAGTATCCATCAAAATGACAATTCAAGTTAAATTTCAGAATAGCCGCAGTAGCATTGCTACCTCGAAGCTTTGGCTCCATGGTGTTGAACTCCAGCAATCCTTTGGTGCCTCCGCTGTTTTATCCTGACTACTTCACCCACCCTGAAGATGTTGTGATGGTGAAGGACGGAGCTAAATATGTGCAAAAAATATTTAATGCTGATGTGAGTAAAGAATGACGTATTCCTTACTATACTTTTATAAAAACGCAATAGTTGCTACAGCGTTACCAGTTCGTCCACGGCTGAACATAAGTCAAAAATCCTTCCCAAGCGACACAAAAAGTAGCATGGCTTGGTTGATTTGTGTTTTATATTGTGTTATTTGCCAAGCAAAGGTAAAATACATTTAATTTTAATGTATCTTTCAACATAGGATAATTTAAACATAATGCCTTAGGGAATTGGAATGATATCAGTTTTTGGTAAGGTATTGAGAAATGGTTAGTAGGAAATAAATCTATTTTAACTAAAATATTCCCATATAAACATGTACCTTCTTCATCACCAGTCACTTTGTTGTCGATGTTTTTGGACATACAATATTTGTCCGGGGGTCAAGAAGGAATATCATTTTTTTTTTAATTTAACAGCGAAAGGTGTAGTGAGTGTGAAATAGTAATAAGAAAAGATTTAGTACTAAATATTATCAGATAGAGTACTAATACTGGATTCATTGTTATTAATGAAAACAAAATATTTAACTACGGAACTCTTATTATTATCAACTTGCACTCGACTCTTTTATGTTTTTGAATATTTTACCGCGACTTTGTTCCGGCCGTGTATTAATAATATTCTGATATTCCTTGAATAGATTTTGCCACACAATAGTACATTTTCTTTTTACTTTCCTTGCTTTGGTATTTTTCTACTTTTACCGTTATAGTACGATATAAACGTTTGATTCATTCTTTTGGCTAAAAAAATACCTTGTTCTTACTTTTTCAGCTATTTACCATAAACTGCTATCAAATATTCAAATATTTACGCTAATGCGTATCTAGAGTACTACATTATGCTACTGTAGATAACGAGTTAAATTTAACAGCTTAAGGCTATTTATCATGCTTTATATCCTCCAAAGCGTTTTAAAATAAACTTATGGCCATGACCCTCTTTCAGATCCCAAAGTGTTATAAGAGAGATTTTACCTCTGCTTTACATCAAATGCCCCTCCAATGGCTTCGTATACTGCTTCTCTCCACAACATCATACGGTAACTGTATCACCTGTCCATAAAGTCGTAATAAATACGCGGCTACAGAGCTTATGGATAGCAGTAAAGCAGTCATATTTTTCTCCTCATATTTTTTAAAGTAAAGATTATAAGTTATCAACTCGCGTATCCAGGGGTACGTGAGCAAATCTTCCAAGCATTGCCATGCCCTCCATCCATACATTGGTGGACTTACCACTATACTATACACAATAAGTGTATAATCCAAAAACATAAATCCATCGTCGGTATAGAATCAAGTGGTACTAGTGCAAAACGCTTGCGGCCTCGAGGACACAAGCGCAACATCCAATGAAGCTGTAATATTCAAAAACGGCTAACTAACTTACCAGTATAGCATACTAATTAAAAAAAAATACTCATATGATATTAAAATTAATAACTTGTAAAATTCGTAGATACTACGAAATAAATATGGTATGGAGTTGAACTCTGCCCTCACACCGCAATGTCTGTACTCCGAAGAGTGGTCGGAGGAGTGGCTGGAGTGCATGGCGCGCGTCAGCACCGACCCGCAGAACCATCAGATCGGCACCGCTGCCATCGGCATGGTGCTCGATGACACGCTGGCCGTGTATAATATTTCCGGTGAGTGTTATAACTTTTTTGTTTATTATAAAGAGTCGCGAAAGAACCAGAGAATGGCGTATCACAGTCCAAAAACTGACTCCATCCCGGCTTTGGAGAGCAAAGAGAACGGTTGCAAAACATCGACGCAAACACTTCCCCCCAAAGTCGACCAACCCGTATCCGAAGTAGGCTCATCAAGAGCAGCGGCCACCTCGGGCCATCGGTCTCCGCAAAAACAAGCCGGCCATCTACGTTCCCTTTTGGTTCGCAGCGAGTAACCAAGCCATGACTACTAAGCCGCCATGCCAAGGCAAGGCGGGAACCTGTTCGCGGGAGGAGGTAATCTAAATCTTAATCTACGTAATCGTGGGTGCAAAAGCCTCGTGGCTCATTATATATATTTAATAAATTATAAATATATTTAACAACTTTGTGTGCGTGTGTATGAGTTCATGCATGCGTGACGTCATGTGCGTGTTTTATCTGTGTATATTTACCATCACGTACCCGATATAATGCAATGCAATACAATCGGTGGAACGGTCAGATTCAGTGTTACACAAACGTTCACTCCGGTTTGGATTCGAACCCAGGTTCCATAGCTGAACAGTCAGGTACGATAACCGTCGCGCGGTCTCTATCTAGTATTGACAGTTCAGCCAATTTTTTTTTCAGGTTTTCGTGTTATCGACGCATCTGCGTTGCCAACCCAACCTTCCGGCAACCCGCAAGGCGCAATCATGATGGTAGCGGAAAGAGGGGCTGAATTTATAAAAACAAAATGGTTATCGCATTAATAAAATTAATTTAATATACAAATGTTGTACTCTGCAATATCAATTGATATACAGGTTATAAGTATTTAATATTTATGTGTAGATGTGAAATTTGTAAGAATTGTATACAAAGTATTTGTAAGAATAAAAAGGCATGATAAAAATAGGAAATAGTGCAAAGTTATCCATTAATTGTGCAGGACTTTTACCTATCAACACCTCTCGTTGTATAACCGTTTAACTTAACTAACTTTTCTTAAAAAAATATAGAAACTAGTCGTCTAAAACTTTGTTTTCTAACGACTATAAATCATCAAAAAACTGTCAGCTTCAATTACGTCGCTTCTGATATAATGTCATCAAGTTGATCTATTATCGCGCGCTTTGGGTCCTTATCGTTCCAGTCGTAAAAGGAATACGGATGCCCTTTTCTTTGAGGTTACGTTATTATGGCGTCATATTTGTTACGACAAAGTATAAAACTAAATAAAATATGTATTCAGCTTACTTACTTGAGATACCGTGAATTTTGTTCGTGCATAACACATGACAACATTTTAAGAAATAAAACAAAATCTGAACATGGTTAGCGGTGTACACGTGTACATCACCTACTTATTCAAAAGCTACTAAGGGGAAGAGGCAGCAATTGTAGTCTTTTGTACGCTTCATTTCCCGCTCTCTCTGCCTCTCTATCACCAAGAGCTTTTATTTTTATCACCATCTCCAGTGACTGGTTATGTCGGGATCAGCATTAAAGACCGACTAAAATCCCCACGTTAGATACCCTGTTGGCCCAGTAGTCTTATGGCTTCAACGGTAGAGACTCGCGAGCAGGAAGCTCCCAAGTTAAGTATAGTAAAAAGAGCAACAACGCTGCTGGCGCTTTGTCGCGCTCGGACCCCTATTAACGAAAGAAAGACTCTCGACTCTCGAACTAGGAGGGGCCTGATGACAACCCAAGGGCCCCTCGTAAGGGGGTAAAATCTCGGCTCAGATTGCAATCCAAGTAGAGAGGATTTTGATGTTAGAATCCCTTTGCACACGACTAATCCTCGTGTATGGCGTGAATCTGTGAATGACCTTACGTTCGATGGGGTACAACGCGGTATGTGTGAGACTTGTGTGCTGTCTGAGTGTTGTGTGGAATAATGTGAACGGGTGTTGTGCATTATTGTGTAACGTGATAAAATCATCTTCGTCGATCATGACGTTCGTGGGACCCCTTTTGTTAGGCAGTCGTCATTGAGCATAGTAGTGTAATTTCCTAACGCCGCGACTAACGGATTAGAGTGATCCTTCAACTTTCCGAAATATCTTGTGGATATTTCTTTAAAAAGAGCCGCCAGAGAGGGCAGATTTAAATCGCGATGCAAGGTGCGCCGGTTGCCCGACGCATGAAGCGATTCTGCATCACTCGGAGTGGTTTCAGTCGCTGTTTCGGGAACGATATGGACAGACAAAATAAGGGGAAGAACTCACCAAATCAGTCCACCACATCTGACCCGAGGTCCTGTAGAATGCAACAAATCTGGGAGCTTCAACGTCCGGCTAGACGATTAAGGAGACCTAAATATGAGGAAGAATGGAAGAAGCGCGTATGCAGGCAGGCAGGAGGCTCGCGATGCGTCCAAACCCGTGACAACGCGGACTGCACCGCTATCTGCAAGCGCCAAATTGCGCCTGCACCCTTCTCCCCGTACCGAAGGTTCCCCTCCCTTGAGCTTGTAAGCACACGACTTGCCCGCAACGCGCAACACCCGTCCGCGCTTGCGCCTCGCGACCCGCGTGAGCTACACCGGCTATAATTTTTTTGTTTCTATTTAGGCTGACGATGGCTTATGCATTTCTATGCATATGATATGCTTCCTTGATTACGTAACTATTGCTTTCGCAAATGATGACTAAGATTTCGAAATTTTTGTTTTAATTACATAACATCGAGTTGAAATTGGCTAAGAACCGGTCGGTATACTGTCAATCGAGTCAGAACTTATTGTCTCGTCGACATAGTGTGAATAACGCTAGAGAGCAAAAATATTTACTAAGACATATTTTATATATTTGGACAATTTTTTCATGCATGGTAAACTAGCTTCTGTTGGCGCTTCCATAAAAAGACCTTTGTCCAGTGGCAGACTTATAAATAAAACGAAAAAAAAACCAAATATTCCTTACTTGCGATGGGCACATTAATTACGAAAGCATATCGTTTGATGTATTTTTAGTGCTAAAAATCTCTCTGCAAATACTTAATTAACGATCATCTATCATCAGGCGCGGCCGCTTCCAAGTGAAAATTAACATGTAGGTTGGCTATTATAAGCATTTGCTGGAGGGACAATAACATATTATTACTAGGTTTTAGTGACCGCGCAGACGAAAATATCTTCTATTCAATCGTCTTTACCATTCCTACTATGACAGCAAACCTGTGCAATGCCGATTTTGACCACGGTAACATCTCCAGGTGAATTCCAAAGGTTATACGTATAGGTTGTATTATAATATCGTAAGTATCGGAACAATATCTGACATCCGTTTTCTTTGTTTAGGCGTTGTAAGAATCGACTAAGGGAGTCTCAAGGCGTCCGACAGATGGCGGATTAACCGTTTCAAAAAACACATACAGATGTAGGGCAGAAGTGTTTAAAGAGCGAGCTGCTGCGATCGTCAACCCGACTGCCAAGCGTGGTGATAAAAGTATTCTTGTCTTCACTTTCCCGAAACCGATCCGTTAATAAATAGGACTGCAGTAAAGTTACGTACGTCGGATATAACATTGATATAATATACATATTGAGATTCGAATCGAGTCACCATGACACTGCAAGTAAATTAAACTTTATTTGATAAAAACTAAAGAAAATGGAAGCATAGGTCAGCGACTTTCCAAGTTCACCATTTAAAAAAAAATTATCCGTAAATAGCAGCGATATTAAAACTATACTAATTGTTGACGATCCCATCGCTAAGTTAGTTGCGTATTTAATTACTGATGGTTTCCGGGTTCGAATCCGTTCCCAATATCAAAACACAGATTATTGGTTTTCTGATTGTTGTATTCTGTTATCTCTGACCGTTTCGCTGATCTTATCGCATGAGCCTTTAATCGGATACGGAAAAGGAAAGACGAGACGAGTGAGTGCATTTGTGACACTACGTAATATCGTATGTGTAGTTTACAACTGCTGCAACTTGGGAGTTGTCGTCGTCAATCTTTCACGCAGGATGTTTTAATGGAATGATACATCAACTTGCAAGTCTTCATAGTAACAATAAATAAAAATTTAGTAAATTTAACTATTTATGTATATTTTCGAAGCGAATTTTGTTTAAATTACCTCATTTTTATCTTAATTTGGCCAAAGGATCTGCATCTCGAAAGTTTTGAAGCACATAGGCCACGATAGCATAGTGTTTAAAGTTCGATTCACTATATGGAGAGCTACTACCAGATTTTCGAAACTTATTAACGATTTGTAACGTAGGCCTAAACACTATGATAGCTATAATAGCTAACTGTAGAATCATGGAATGAGTACGAAATAAGTACTTTGTTAGTTAGACAACATTTGTGCAGAGCAAAGAGGCAGGCAGCCACTAGGATTTTATCTATTATAATTAACAAAAAAAAAATTGCCTGTATGTTTGAACAGAGTGAGAAGTTAAAAACGATTTCACGGATTTGATGGATTTATTATTTTTGTGACTCACTTAGAACGCACCAAAGAAGAAATGGTAAAGTAAAAAAAAATATTTTAACAAATAATTTGCGTGTGCATAACATTTTAAATGAACGCTAAGGGATGGAAAAGTGCAGCAAGTCGGGCATCCAGAACGCTTACCGATGCGCAGCAATAACTAAACTGAATATTTCCAGAGGCTTTTTGGAACTGTGGGAACAAGATCCTGATCGTTTTAGATCGATTTATATCGATTAAACGTGGCTTGATCATAACGATCCCGAAAAAAAAATTAAATTACAAAATTTCTTGGATCTCATAAGAAATTCAAGGCGTCTTTATGCCGGTAAGATTATTGGCTCTCTTTACTGGGAAATTCAAAGGGTAGTAATGATTGAATATCTCGATCATGAAGCTATTGTTAAGGGCACTATACGAAACAAATTAAAAAATTGCTACCGAATCCGCGACAAACGCAAGGCAAACTGGCAAAGATTGTATTATTTCACCTGGTGAAATAATACATGCCGCGACACTGCCGCATTTGCGATGGCTACAATTCGAGATGGTGCCTTTTCAAATACTTGAGCACCTCTATATTCACAAGACCTTGCACCTAGAGATTAAATTGAAAAATTGCTATCTATTTCCGAGGTTGAAGGAGTATCTAAGAAGAAAGAGATTTGAAAATGATAAAGATTTTTATTAGCACACGATTAAGAGTTCCTTAGAAATTTTAATCTTAGAAAATAAACTTTCCATGTGTATTACACAAAAAGGTAATGATTCTGAAAAATAACATTGAATAATAATTACCTTTAGTATATTAAATGTCATTCTCACTTGTTATAAAATGCTCCTTGCAGTAACTTCTAGCATCACCATTTTTAAAGATCAGTTACTGTTGAGGATTTCAACTGAATAATCCCACACAGGTATTTGGCACATAACAGATACTTGGATTAGTATAAACTCACAAGTTTATATTTAAATAAAAGTCAGTAAATTGTTGATAAAATTTATACATATGTAAATACTCAAATAAATAGATACATGATTACAAACTTGTTTCACAAAATAATTAGTAAGTTAGTCTAGTAAAAGTGCATTACACTAAAATTTCATAATGAGAAACACAAATTACATAAACTTTTAAACAACACAAACCAGCTTTCTAAAATTTTCTACAAATCAATTGAGGAATGATAATAATACTTTCAACTTAACAGTCTATATTCTATTAATGAATCACTTTAATTATAAACAAGCAAATTTAAATTATAGTAATCAAATGTGTTCCTTCAAAATTTTTTTTATGTCAAATAGGTTCTGATGTTTTCAAAAAATTCAATCAATTCTAAATGCAATAACATCTTAGAAACTACAGTTTGTTTAGCACCTTGGTGTCTATTGAGGTTATATATTCTCATTGTTAAAACTTATCTGTAATTAAATTTATCTTCTACCAATATGTCAATTTGGCAATGAAAGACACATACAAAATATCTGTCAACAAGAAAGCAAACTAATCCATATACTCATTAAAAAATCCATTTTATGTTGACTATTATATTGTTTATAGGTAGTTGGTTTAACTATATGCCTAAAATGTTATCTTTTATGCCCAAACTTATTTCATCTCCTTATAATATAGTAGTTGTAATAATATTATTACAGTCCAGTGCATTTACATCCAATCCTTTGATTACGTAAAAACATTACTCATTAAAATAATCAGATTTTAGTAAAAAAAAAGAGACTTATGTAAATTTGTTCTCTTTCCTAGACAAAAAACAGTGACTTAGAAAATAATTATCAAGATCAAAATACTAAAGGGCTGATAATTTTTTTGAACTGCATGAAGATGCTGATTTACTGCTCATCCTTATCCTTAGCACCATGCTTCAGGATACGGGTAAATTCAACATAGTCAAAGATTCCACCGCGTATTGGTGCCTCACGAAGCATTTCATCTACATCATCATCAGTGAATCTATCACCCATAGTAGTAAGCAATTCACGTAGCCGTTCCTCTGCTATCACACCATTGTTCTCCTCATCAAAACATCTGTTCACAAACAAAGTATTAATACTAATTAGTAACTTACTTACTAATAATAATATTAATTAGTACTAATGTCAAATACACACACATTACCTCATACCAACCATAAAGCATAAATGTGACTCAAGACTGGGAATTTGTCTTGGGACTAGTGCTTAATAGCAATATATGCAGAGAATGAGGTTATATGTCCATCACTTGGCCAACTATGACACAACTATGCCATATGGGAGATGCATATGCCGGCAGAATCGGGCAATGGAATCGGGGAAGGGGTGGTCCCTTTTTACCATAGGTGTTGTAAGTTTATATAAAATTTAACATATATAATGTGTTACATCGTGCATAGCTTACCTAATTATATACTAGCTTCTTTAACTTACCTTAGTAAAGACTACTTAACTATAATTTTTCACTCCTCTCAATTCCAATTGCAAATTAGTTGGTACATTGTTACAGTACAGTATTGCACACAGTTACATATATGCAATATTTTAATTTAAACTTAATAGAACACAATCACTAATGATCACTCACCCAAATGCATTTTTAATAACATCCTCTGGATCTGTACCTTGAAGACGCTCACCAAACAGGGTTAGGAACATTGTGAAATTTATGGGGCCTGGTGCCTCATTCATCATATTCTCTAGATATTCTTCAGTTGGATTTTTTCCTATTGGAGAAAAACAAATAACAACCCAATAACCTAAGTAGCAACAAAGTTCATGAAGTCTTTTATATCAGATAACATTGTTTGCAAGCTGATGTTTCTATTTATAGTAAGAACTTACCAAGAGATGCCAGCATATCATGAAGGTCATCTTTATCAACAAAACCATCACGATTTTGATCTATCATATTGAAAGCCTCTTTAAATTCAGCTATTTGTGCCTGATCAAACATAGCAAATACATTTGAGGTAGCACGCTGTGCACGCTTCTTATTGGTGCCACGACGACCTGCTGTCTTGCGGGACGACATGATCTATACAAGGAAACAAAAAAATTCGTTTTTCAGTTCTATTACTAAATTCGGAACAAAATGTTACCATGGTTTTATAAATAGACATTGATCAATTTATACATAAAATGTATGGTGTAAAATATGGACAAAAAAATCGTTATAAATAATAATAATGTGTCTTTAGGCGTTTCTCAGGATGATAGCACTATTAGTCAACCGAGTCTCATGGACAAGTTAATTACCAGTCTAACACGATAAGCGTCCGCTACTCATCACTTCACAGGTTAACGTTTGTTAATCAGAATCTGACTCACCCTCTTGAATATTAACCAAAAGATATTCAACGAACAAAATTACCAATAAAATACTCGATTGTAAATATGAGATTGTAAGTATTTATCTGGTACACAATGTCACAATCTCTCGAAGACCAAAGAATATGTACCATAAAAGGTAATGTATTTTAACGCACCTAGTTTATGTCAAGGACTGGTGACTAAGAACCATCTGCTAAAAATTACAAATCCGAAAACTAATACAAACATATTTAAAAGTTACTTACATATTATTTCAACGATTCTACGTCGTCAACAATCAAAAAATAAAATTACTATAGTTTTAATTCTTTAGGTACTTAAATCTTGCTCGTATCTACTCTCGTATAAAAAATGACGTTTACATTACAAATGTACTATATCAAAGACAATGAGTATTACTCTATGGTAAAGAGTATAACAGAATCTGTAAATATAAAAAAAATATCCAATGATCAAGGATAATTTTTGAAAATCTTACTGTGGCGAATGTGGGGTTCGAAATTTAGATGAAAACTCCAATTACTCTGTTCATGAGTTAATTAATTAATTATTGGCTATCAGAACTTGAAAATGGTTCCAAATACCCAATATCCATAAAAAAGTCTTCATCGGAAGAGGAAGACGAGGAAGACGCAGTATTTATGATAAACCTTTCCTCCTGCATCTCAATTAATCGATCTTGTTCTATGAACTGATTTTCAATTTTTAGTACATGTTCACAAGATTTTCGCTATTCCTCGATACCTATTTGAGAGAAAGCTTCTTCTGTTAAAGATTTTATATCACTTGCAGGTCTATTAACAAAAACATTAGGTTTTTAAATATGTCTTATATTGTAATAATTCAAGAGCTTGACTCTGCTACGCGTATTCTGCTTAGTTATTTAGCTTTGATTCAAGGTTATATCCTCACAGAATATTAGACTGAGATAAAAATATAATTTAACCATACATGATTTAACCTGTAGAAGAGGGAAATGGAGTTATATATCTTATATGATTATCGGCGTAACCATTTTTTTTATCTAGCTTTCTGAGTTATTATAGAATCGATGTAAGTTTGATTAATTCTAGTTGATGTTATTTAAAAAAACAATTTCTGCCGCTACATCGGAAATCTACAAATAACGAGTTTAAGTGTTTTGCGCTTTTTTTTATCATTGTAAAGGCGGTAGAAGGTGTTTTGCGAATAAAGCGTGTTTTTCTTTTATGCCCCTCAATTTATCGTTCATTCTATGCTATAGATATATAGATTCTTCTATGGTTTCATTGATTGCTATTGGTTGTCATCTTGTTATATTGGCATTTGACAGCTGTCAAATTCAAGGTCTTTGTTTTTATTTTAATAGCAAAATGACAAAATTTTATATTTAATTTGTCTCTAAATAATCGTAGATCGAAATAAAATATCTGCAAAAACGTTACTTAATAAGGAAATTACAATTTTATTTTTTAGATCAAGTAAGTAGTATGTCTGGTAATTATGTCACGAAATCCTGCAAATAAAATTTTGCAGTTGTCCTAAATGATTACATTGTGCATTATAAAGTTCTTTCATTTAGATGCTGAGGCAAAGAAAGTCGAAATTGATTACAAGTGTTGTTCGCAATATATATACAAGTTCTAGGATATATGCTAGCCACTATGATGTCCTTGGTATTACGCCGAAAGCTACACAGCATGATATTAAGTCTGCTTACTATGAATTATCAAAAGTATATCATCCCGATAAATCGAATGTAAGTATTGAAATATATCTCTGGTTTTAGATATTTATTTTCATTAAATAATTACAAGACAATTCACTTAACATGAGAACATAATTTATACTAATACAAGATCATTACTTGAGATCATACTTAAAAGCGGTAGTACAATAATAATTTGTAACACGTTGCTAACTATTACCCAAACTATCACAATCTCTAGCATAGATGGACATCACACTCCACAGATATAAAGCACTAGTCTGCTTGACTAGATGTGACTTTTTAGTATGACATACCTAATACTTGTTATGCTATTTTGAATTTTTGTTTGTATGTGTATAACCTTTATAAAACTGCTGTTATTATTTTTAATAGTTTCTAATTAAACAGGTGTACATAAATTTATGCACAGACATACATATATCCAGGTAAACACACATACAATGATTTTCGTGCTGATTCCATCTATACCCGTGGCCGTGTTACAATTAAGATCGTCAATAATTTTGTTAACTTCTTTAATGGTGGTTGGTGTGAGTTTCAATAATTTCATTGCATTCGATTTAGTCGTGGATTTTCCATCAGTTAATATAATGTTCGTATGATATTTAGGAGGTATCTCTTTAGCCAAGGTTTCACTTATGGTTGAGAAAAATTCGTTGAAATACTCACAGATTGGTTGTGGGTCAGAAATTGTTTCCGTGTTTGTCTGTAATTTAGCTATCGTTATGTCATGCTTTTTCTTATTGTGACAAAGGTTATTTATTAGTAACCATTGTTTTTTTTGGCTTGTTATGGCAATCTGTAAAACCTTTCCAGTGGTATTGAGATTTTGTTGGTTGGATGGTTTGAGCTACGGTTTTTCTTTCCTTTAGATAGTTTTCTTCTACAACTTTACCAGAAGGTTTCATTTTGTACTGGTGCCACAAAGTATTCCTTTTGTCTATTGCTTCTATAATATCTCGTTTAATCCAGTCTTGTTTCGTAGGGTTAGCTTTTATAGTTTTTTAATTTCACTTAGGTTTATACTTAATGACAGATTTCGTTCCAGTATGGTGTATTCAATAAAAAAAAAAGGTTCACTGAGGTAACCTCAAACATACTTAAGTTCTGATAATTTACAGCTTCGTACGTAATGTTTTTATCTGATGTGGCTAATAGTTTTTATTTCAAGATAAATTTGCTTATGGTCTGACATATCTGATTTCACTATTATTAAGTTAAATTGTAGTTGTTTTGTATTAGTCCTTACATGGTCCAATATAGTATCCGTTGTATTTGTTTTATGTGTAGAATGTTGTTTGTCGATTTTGTTTATTATGTAATAGCCATTCTCTTTTACAGTTTCTTTGTCATTATTGACGGATCTATCTGAGCTAAGAAGATCATAATTAAAATCACCAAACTCTAGCGCCCTTTTTCTTTTTTCTACCTCTATTGAGTAGTAATCCAGAAAGTCCTTATCGTTTGTATGTCCTGGTTTATACATTGCCCCTATATCTATGAATGAAAGGGAGAATCTATGAATGTGAATCCATAGGTAATGATTATCGTCAACTTTGAAATCTTCTGAGGTTAACCATGTCTCACATAGAACTATTATATGGATAGTAACTGAAAGAGATATGAGCAACACATATGAGCTCATCAAACTTGTCAGGTTTTACAATGCTTCGAGGATTCGCATATAAACACTTTAGAGAGTTCTAAAACACTCCACGACGTGCTAGCTCTTTGAGTATTTTTATAAATGCTTGTTGCTTTGGGGTCTGGTCAGAAAAAAATCTAACGTTAACTTCTTTGCAGTTTTGTTAGTTTTTTAAGAGGCGTTTAGATATCTCTTCAGTTGCAAAGCAAACCTTTAAGGTCGGTTATTGTCTAAGTTATATTTGCCCAAGCGTAGCGTTTTTACTGGTGTTTGGCAGTCGGATATTATGGTCTAAGAATATTAAGAACCGCAGATTTGTCATGTTCTTGTCTTCCTTCTGGGTTTTTAGATATTGGTTCAGTGATTCCGCATATAATAACGATTCTGAATCTCATATTGCGCTCGTTGATTTCAGATAGTACTTCTTCTTGTAAATATACCGCAGAAGAGGATGACCTTGGTGAGGTTGACATTATTTGCTGCAAGTTGGTTTCTAATAGTGCGATTTTATTTTCTGTAGTCTATTTCTTATACGAATTTTTGATACTGATTATTTCCAATTTCAGTTTATTCTGTTCTTCGGTTACACGGTCGGCGGTATATTTCATATTATTAACTTGATCTTTGTTTACTGAAATATCATCCCACAATTTGGTAAAGATTTCAACTTGTTTATTGTTATTCGATAATAGACTGTCATTTGTTTTTTTATATAAGGTACTAATCCATAATTTAAAAATTTATAATGCTATTGATATGCTCTTACTACTGTAACTGTGTTTTGACATACAAAAGGTTACGGCACAACAAACCTACAAAAAGTAACTAAAGGTAAGACGAATGGTGTAGTCAAAATGATTCGAAGATCCTATGAAGATGCCAGCAATAGTCGGAATGCGGCAGAAAAAGAGGAGTGCATTACTTGCAATAACAGTGAAAAACAGAAATGGTTCATGTTAGATTCTTTAAAAAATATATGAGTGTCTTTTTTTATTACAATAACAATATTCTTTTATCAGTCCCTAACCATAGCTGTTGCATAGAATGCAAATTTTCTCAAAAATCCTGAATAGAAGTGACTTACCTTTTGAGTATGATATAATAAATTAATCACTAATGGGGAATTCAAAAGCATGTTATATATTGTTAAGACAAATTATTCCCAATAGTTACCCAAATTTTATGGAATTACCCAAAAATAATATATAAATATGCAGGCTGGTTGTGACAATAGGTAAAATTTAACCATTAATTACAATTTTTAGGTTGTATACAAAATATAAGTAGCATAAGAACAGTAACTTAATTACAGGTTTTTGTTACTTCAAGATTGCACAAATATTGGATAAAAAAATATTGTATGTGTGTATGATGTAACTGTACAGTTATTTGATGGATTTTGATTCCAGAAGTACAATATTTGATGATCTATTTTTTAAATTCTTTTTATTAAAACTGTGAAAGTTTCTATGGTTATCAATTTCTCACGCACAGTTACAATTTATAGTTACATTGTATAAATAATTAAAAATCTTTAAGAGTAATTACTTATATCATACTTTTCAGGATGAAACAGCAGCTAGAAAATTTAGAGCCATTACAGAGGCCTATAAGGTTTTAGGAAATATAAAATTAAAAAAGATGTATGACAAAGGTAATCTATATTATTACATAAAATTCTTTGTATGCATATTTGAACCTAAATTGGTTCAACTTAAAATCAATTTCACAGATTTTGATGGAACTAGCCTTTTTTTCTATTTTAGATTACAAAATGGATATAAATAAAGTACCACTTACCCCCATACTAGGCTATGCCTCTGAGGGAGAAACGGTAACAATTTTCAATAAAATGACTAGTAAACAGAAAACTTATCAAACCATTAAACAAAAAGAAAGTTGAATGTAATGTTTGGAAGCTCAAAAAATAAAAGAAAAAAACAAACAGATACAGCTTTCAATTTCGATATTTTGTTTCAATTCTTGTGTCAATGCACAAATGTGTATGTTTTTGTAAGTGCTTATTTATGCGCATAAAGCAGTTTCCTTATTCTAGATGAGACCAAATTCAAATGAGCATACCAAGACTGATTTTCAACTATAACACCTAGGATTTTGTTTTATCAACTTTATTTTATTAAACTACTACAGGATTGAGAGTCATGGTTTTAGCAGCTGTGAATTCTGAAACCCAGTTCCTTTGCGAGTAACTTATCTTTATGCATAAACCCTTGAGAATATCAGATTTAATCTCGACGTCTCGTCTATAATCTCTGTTTTTCTTCCTCTTTCCCGCTTGCCTTGTACACGAAAAATATCCTTTACATCCATTTATCAATTTTATACTTATTTAAAAAAAAAAACCATATTTATGCGATCAAGTTATGTTACGACGGGCTGGTATCCGCAACTCAACGAATGTGCGTATTTTGCGAGTGGGAATGATGGGATCAAGTTGTTCGATTGTTTCGCTGCAAATCTTCAATCCTATCTTGTAGAGCCGTAATATATTCTCTATTCTTTTTTTCTTGAATTTCAAGCAAGATTATAAAATTCTGGAGTTCTTCATATTGACACGAAAGAAATGCGATCGAGTTTTAAACATTAAGCTTTGATTTCTCTAAATCTGCAAGTTTAGACGTCATTAATCGGAGTTCCGCTTGCTGTACGAAAAATAGTTCCAATCATACATTTAAAATTTAAGTTATTGAAAAAACTAACACATTAGAATTAATTAATATCAAAAGTAACTAAATTAATTCCTCATTTTTCTATAATTAGAAATATTTTTCTTATACAAAAGTTTAAATACTCCGAATTTAATTATTTCTCTTTTGTTTGCCAAATATAATACTATTTTGCTGTTTTTCTAGATGCATTTAGTAATTTTAGAAAAACTATATTTTTTTCTTTTCCTTTTCACTCTGTATAAGTCCACTGCTCGACATAGAACTTTGCTCGTCCAGTGCGAGAATACCTTAACGAAGAGTATGCAGGTCGATGGATTGGGCACCATGATCCAATCGTGTGATGATCCAAATTATAGACCTAACTCCAAATTGAAAAAAAGTTTTGTTTTGGATTTTGTTACCATGTGATTTCGCGTGATGCCTAATCACGCGAAATCTGAACCGATTTTAATGGGGTTTTTTTGTTTAAAAAGCTTGTGACTCCACTTAAATACTTTTGATCCCGGGAAAATATTATATTGACCGGAATTGATCGGTGCGGGATTTTTACACGAAAACTTCTGGACCAGTTAAAATAAGGGTTACACGGTTCAAAAGGTTAAGGCTCAAATACCTAAGCTCCGATGTTTTTAATCCCAGGAAAATGCGTGTGTTAATCAGTATGAGTCGCCTATGCAAAAACGATTGTACCGATTGGGAAAAGGTTTACACTTTTGAAAGCTCAAATTCAAAATTCGATACTTTAAATGCCATAAAAGTACCGGGATTGACCATTCTTATATAAAAGCTAATGCAGAAATGATTGAAATCATGTTTCCGTGGGAGTCGTGCAAAAACTTTGACCGGTTGGAATAACGTTAGAAACACACTGTTTGAAAGCTTATGTTTTCATATGACATATTCATAAGATCTATACACAAAAATCACATAAATATTTAAATGTTCGGTCACACAATCACTAAATCAAAGAATAAGAAACCATAAATCAAACTATGATTTTGATTCATAGATCACACTTGGATGAAATCGCGGGCTAAGGCTAGTCTTATATATAAGTATATTTATAGAAGTATATCGTTATACATCTATATACATATATTATATACCATATACATACTTCAGAAATATATAAAAATACGTAACTATATTTCGTTCTGCAAGCTCATTTTCAAATGATATAGAAAATCGTGAACCCGTTAGGCAAAAGTGGAATATATAGCAAATACTCCTGATT
This sequence comes from Bhutanitis thaidina, assembly GCA_029286595.1. NCBI lineage: Eukaryota > Metazoa > Arthropoda > Insecta > Lepidoptera > Papilionidae > Bhutanitis > Bhutanitis thaidina. Next base: position 6,560,714 of record JAGSMS010000016.1, read on the forward strand.
TGAGAGAAGCCTATATCCAACAAAGGTATATTTAATTTACCAGACTAATGATGTAATATCGTAGCTAACAACTAGTAAGTGTTTAAAAAGATGATACGATTAGAAGTCATAAGCCAAGTAAACTTGTTGTTTCATATTTATTAATAATAGAATATTGAAAAGTGTTATGTATCATTTATGTTTCCTTTTCTACAATATGTATTGGACGTTGCAGGTCTTCTTGTGGGTAGAGAGAACACCACTCGCATGGATTACCATCAGCCTGAACCAGAACCTACTGATCCGACACTCAAGTTCTATAAGTCTCACGAAAAGCGTCAAGTAGCACCTACTATTGATGGCAAAACACCTATTTATGATTTTGATGCATGGTATGTACTCTTGACATGTCTATCTTAAAAGACACTTTGCGTAATTATATCGTCAGTTAAGAGTTTTCGTAAGAAGCTTAAGCTTAAGGCTTCCGACGGATGGCGGGATAACCATTCCGATAATTACCTGACCAGAACTAAGCAGACCGATGACAGCAGCATCTAAGGTGAGAGATTCCTGGTACTGCGATCACAAATCCGCTTGCCGAGTGTTGCAAATGTGGCAAACCATCTTCATGGGAGAGGCCTATGTCTTGCTCTGGACTGATTGTTAAAGTAACTAAAAGTCGTAATTTGTGCATGTTTGCACGCTCTGCATCTCTGTTTGCGTTCTCCCTATCCTCCGCGGCCGAAATGTGGTCGGCGGCTGAGCCATTGACCACATCCACCGTGGGATGCCGGAAAGGCTGGCGTTTAAGAGCCTTCCTGATCCCTATGGCCTCCGGGCGGCGCACTCGGGTGGTTCTGTTGCCCACATGGGTTTGGAAGCCGAGTAGGTATGCGCGTCTGTGTTCCGGCGCGTCTAGCCAGGATGAAGAGTGAGAGGTATTCTCTCCCGAGGAGGGGGCGCCGAGGGTGGAGGGGTCGCGATTGTGTGCGAAAGGGTTCCCGTGGCCCTGCTGATATGCGGAGAAGGTGAAACACCGTAAGGTTTTGTTCGGGTAAGCCCGACATAAACCGTCCGTTGTCCCCGCAGTGCCCTAGCGAGGGCAGGTATGCGTTAGGCATTTACCGTGTATGAAGTAGATAAAAAAAAGTAGCTCAAATATATCTTCAGCTAAAGTAACAAAAACGATTATCCTGTGACTAAACTACTGTAATCTGTAAAATATGACATTAAATTTATTGCTGTAACGTCTCATGCTTCCTGCTACAAACTCCCACTGTCTCTTGATAATATTAGTATAAATTGACGTGGTCAGCATCCCTTTCATTAATAAAGTGAAGCTATTTCTCTTTCACTAATATTTCTGTTGTTTTCCCTGAAGCCCAACTACTTAGCCTAAGCTAATGTTACGTCCAATATATAACGGACCTTAATTTTTTTTATTAAGATAGATAAAAACGACCTTGTAATTTTCAGGTCGAAAAAGCACTATGGAGATTTATTACAAAAATCAACGTATGAGAAGGAGTTTATCAGATTAAAAAAAAAAAAGGCTGTGGATATCACTCACTCCTCTCATCAGGAAGCTACGCTCTGTATAATGGTGGCAATTGGTTGTTTATTTACATTACTGTTAGTCTACGGTAAAGAAGATTACGACAAAGACAACACATTGAAGCAAAATTTTGTGGAAAAACGGCAAGAGTCCATAAATAAAGAAAAAAATTCACTTGCCTCTGATAAATGAAATTTACTAGTAAAATCATTAGATTATTAAAAATATGTAGAGAATTTTAAAATTTGTTACTTACAGTAAGTTTTGCATATATTGTACATAATAGATACCTCATAAATTAATTATTATATAACATTAATGAAGCATTGAAATAAAATAAATTTTGTTTGTATTCCAAAAATGTAGTGACGTTAGAGAATCCGTCTCCTTATCACATTCCGTGGAGTACAACCTTCATAGTAAGATTAAAATAATTAACTAAAAACTCTTCTGCGGTTAGGTTGATGGCTCGTCGGCCAAGCATGGAAAATATGCCAATTGATTGACACTATACCAGTAAATCTATGAGGTCTTTTCAGTAAATATCAGATTTCTGCTGCTTGATGTAAGGTGTGGGAGTGTGCGGCAGGTAGGTATACTGATCACTGATTTACGAGGAGGAAAACATTTTAAATCATAATTTACAAGATGTATGCACTAGAAGCTAGTAGAACGGTTTCTTAGGTATTACGTAGTACGTAAGTTATGGAGTAAAGTAGAGGCATCTTGTGTTTCTGCGTTCGTCGATTTAATTAAATAAATACGAATTAAAGTAATGATGCCGAAGCCGCAAGCCGATCCTTATGAAATAGCCAAGGAATTAGCGTGATAGTTTGACGTTCGTTTACCCACAATATGGACTCATTTGAACCAAATTAGTAGAATAAAAAAAAATGTGCATAGCACGCGTTGTAGCACGATGAGTAGATACAGAAATTAGGGAATTTTGGACAGACTTGTGATGTATATGAAAAGTGGTTTCTTTGCGATAATCGCAAGCGAGTCGAGTCGTAATAGCTGAACCCAGGTCAAATATCGCAAAAATACTCTAAACCTAAGCTCACCCATAGAAAAGTAATGGTAACTGATGGTCACAACATAGGGGTGAGGTTCGGTGTAACAATAATAGCAGATGTCTATTGTGAAGAACTTGTTCAATGATGGCAAAACTCAGAATAACAATACCGACTCATCGATCGATCTTTGCAAATATTTTTCAGTATTAATCAAATATAATTTAATTTTTTTTTTTTTTACTTTATGGAGTGACGACCTGCGCAGTGTTGCGGGAAGTCTATGGATGCAGGTGGCTCAGGACCGAGCTTCGTGGCAATCTTTGGGGGAGGCCTATGTTCAGCAGTGGACTTCTGATAGGCTGAAATGATGATGATGATGAATACTTTAAACCCAATATTATCAGCAAACCCTTTTTAGCAAAAACCACGATATTTTTTTTATTATTGAGTGAGTAATTGTTTGAGTTAAAACAGTAAATAATAAGTTTTGTATGTGCTAGTCAAGCAGCGACTTTTGCTGCGGCTCGAACGGACCGGCTGGGTGGTACCAGGGTCTCGCAGAATACCGTGTAAAACGAAATAAACTAAAACAATATGTGCTCAATTCTGTCATTTATTTAGGTACAACAAAAGGAAAACATTCTAAAAAAACCTACCTATTGAATTTCTTATAGATTAGGAATAAAAATAAAACAAAGAAATCTTATCTATAATGAAGAAACTAAATATGTAGATAGATAGAATACGCTTTATTGCACACCAAATACAGGAAAATAATGTAATAGTACAAAAACGTAATTAGTCATGAGAGGTGGAACAATGGGCGGTCTTATCGGTCGATCCTGGTTCAACAGTCGACGAATTCAGTAACATCTCAGATAGAGGGGACTTCGTAATAAAATATGTAAGTAACAGTTGCATTGGTTTTTTTGCTAAATCTTTAAAGACTTCCTCATATTGACTTTAGCATCTGTTAATATCTCCCTGGAAATGAAGAGCTCGTTCAACATTCATGTCACTTTGTAGAAAAAATATTTTTGTTTCCAAGGACATAGCTTTTATTTTTGTCGATGTTTTTGGCATTATAAAAGCTTGAAGTGACTCTTTGTCAAAAACATGAGCTTTTTTCGCATGCGTTCACCTTAACTACTTTGTGTTTGCGCATGTTCCTTTTTAGGGTACATATTTCCCTAAATGTGTATTGTATTTCACAATACGGGGAATCCTTCGTTATTGGCATCAGTGTTGCCAAATTAATGAGACTCAAAAATGTTTTTAACGATATGTATATGCGAATATACAACAATATACATACCACAATACATAACAATACCGTGTGAATAAGGGGATAAGTGTACTCTACCTTAGTGTAAATACCATTTAATGTAAGAGATTAGCGTATTTTCTGGCTGATAAATAAGATTTGACCAATTTTAAATAAAAGACAGCTATTAAATTAAAATTATATTTGTAACATAAATACACATCTGAATTAAAAATTTACAATACTACATAGATTGTAATTCCTCATATCTAAAAATAGCATCTATGTACATTACATGATCGATTTGATATCCGAATAATGTCATCATGTTTTACAAGATCCCGAATTCCCCATCAAACAACTGATTCTACCTAACTGCAGTGTGCTGCAGTTCCGAATTGTGCAGTCGGGAACACTTCCTCAAAATTCCTACCCACAACGCAACTACCGCGTTGATTGATCGACAATGGTAAATAGATAGACAGGCGAATAAATCGTAATTAATTTAATGATTGTCCTTATTAATGAGTCTCAAACAGTCAACTGATATTACTTAACCCTTTGTGGCCAGGTTATTTACAAAGTATTATCGTGGCGCGGTCCCTTTGAACCATGAAGATACTTTCTCATAATTTCAAAACTATTGTAAACATTATAAAACTGACAAGAATACAATTTTACTGACTATCAAATACAAATTAAAAATAAAAGAATTTCGAGGAAATGTTGAAATACCTATTAACTATTTATCATGAAAAGATTGCTTAGTGAAATTGGCATATTGAGCAGAATAAATATACAGTGCATATATATATGAATAAAATTTAATATTTCTAAATTTAATTGTTATTTGTTTACCTATTTAATACGAGTTCAATAAGAATCACATTCAATCTACGTAAGCACCAACTTCAAGCGGACAGTTGAGTCTCCTGAATTACATATTAATTATCTATGTTTATAATTATAAGAATTGACGTAAATTATTAACAGGAATAAAAAATACATCAAATTACGTAAAAAAATATTGAGTATAGAATAATTTAAACATGGCAATGCGAATCTAACGCCTAGCTTTTTTTCCATCGCCATTGCTCGAGGCTCGGTGGTACACCATACTAATAATTTGCAGAGTAAAATTATATGAGAAAGGAATAATCGGCTAAACAATTCATTGTCGCTAAAATAGCGGAATGGAGCAAAATATTATTTTGTTTTTTTTTTATTGTTATGGCGTATGGGCATTGGCATTTTTTCAACATTAATTTTTTAGGTATTTAGACTTTATCGCCTCAGAATATAACTAACATTGCACAAAATGAGAAATGTTAGCAAGAATACCTCTGGAGAATGCAATAACTACATAACTCAACAAAACAATATATAAAATAGGCAGTATAATTGTAACTTAAATAATCGTTAATCTCCCATTTTTACCTTGTAAGTGCTTTGGATATAGTGTTCATTTCTAAAAGTTATATTTCCAATAATGTTAAATAAAATAGTTACAATCAACATAATATAGCTGGGAACACTAAATTCTAGCATGGCATTTAAGAATTCAAAAGTGGCTCCCGTACATTCCAGGCATTGGCATATTTAATGGTCCAACTGGATATGGAACTCCAGGCACATTTTGTGGATAACTCGGATAAGGTAAATATGGCTTCGCAAGACCATTTCCGTAGGAACTTTGACTGCTACTACTCAGCAACTCACTCATTTTATCCGATTTAAACTTTTGAAGGTGCATTTTTTTGCGAATAGGTTCAAAGTCCTCAAGAAATTTATCGACATCTATTTTTCCTGAAAGGAAATCTTGTGCTACGTTTTCCGATTGTTCCTCTGACTCAGCTGCAGCCGTCTGAAGCAGAGCAAGTGTTGTGTCTGGGGATATTCCCGCAGATTTGGTTTCTGAAAATAAGTATAATAGGTTAACAAAAAACATGTTTTAGTGGTAGCCTGACCGGGACTTTGAATTGGGAAATTTAGATATTGTAAAATTGGAATTTACAAATAATACATGTAACAAAAACACTGTAAAAGATTACTGTAGTTCCCATCTATATATGGAATATCAAATATTCCACGAGGCGCATTTCTTTTGAAGATCAGTGGCTTTAACTTTGCAGTAAATTCTATGGTTGCTGTTGCATAATGGAATAAAGCATAAATCAATAGTATAGGCGCCAGTACGGCAATGTCGACCTGATGAAATGATACCATTTGTGACATATTTATTTGCATTACTTGATCTCAAACATTTTTATTTACAACACCTTTAACCCGCTCCAGATCGGAATTTACTTACTTAATACCTTTCAGATTCAAGAGTACAATGTTGTGCTCGTTGAAAACAAGGTCTGCAGATGTGGTCTTCTTCACGTCTTTTATTCGCAATTTCAACAAAGTATGGCATTAAGAATGGATGTTTTGCATGAATTATGCAGTCAAATAATTCGATCTACACGACGACTTCCACCTTTTACGATTTAAACTTTTGAAGGTGCATTTTTTGCGAATAGGTTCAAAGTCCTCAAGAAATTTATCGACATCTATTTTTCCTGAAAGGAAATCTTGTGCTACGTTTTCCGATTGTTCCTCTGACTCAGCTGCAGCCGTCTGAAGCAGAGCAAGTGTTGTGTCTGGGGATATTCCCGCAGATTTGGTTTCTGAAAATAAGTATAATAGGTTAACAAAAAACATGTTTTAGTGGTAGCCTGACCGGGACTTTGAATTGGGAAATTTAGATATTGTAAAATTGGAATTTACAAATAATACATGTAACAAAAACACTGTAAAAGATTACTGTAGTTCCCATCTATATATGGAATATCAAATATTCCACGAGGCGCATTTCTTTTGAAGATCAGTGGCTTTAACTTTGCAGTAAATTCTATGGTTGCTGTTGCATAATGGAATAAAGCATAAATCAATAGTATAGGCGCCAGTACGGCAATGTCGACCTGATGAAATGATACCATTTGTGACATATTTATTTGCATTACTTGATCTCAAACATTTTTATTTACAACACCTTTAACCCGCTCCAGATCGGAATTTACTTACTTAATACCTTTCAGATTCAAGAGTACAATGTTGTGCTCGTTGAAAACAAGGTCTGCAGATGTGGTCTTCTTCACGTCTTTTATTCGCAATTTCAACAAAGTATGGCATTAAGAATGGATGTTTTTGCATGAATTATGCAGTCAAATAATTCGATCTACACGACGACTTCCACCTTTTACGATTTAAACTTTTTTAGCAACAAATACAGTTTATGTTAGTGCCCATAACTAAGATTTTCCACTCCAAAATTGTAGAACCAAAATGAATATCAATACTTCAGTTAGTAATGTCAATTGACGTAAGTACACAGAATCTATTGTCCAGTTAACTACTGTTACAATTCGGTAAAAGGGTAACGAGAGACAACACAAAGGTTGTGTGAGTGAAGTGAGTTGCTTACACTTAAACCCGATTTACGTGAAGTCAACAAGTACAGTGGGTAGGAACAGTAGTGTAAACCGATCGGGCAGTGGCGAGTCAACTTGGTAGGTAAGCTACCTTTCAGATGGATCCGGTTACTTTTTCGGTAAGTAATACCCCTCACGCGCAAGAAACTGGGCATTGCTTGTGCGTCAAAAGAAGATAGGTTTAGCTATATGTACTCTTTAATAACATCTTTATTTTTGCTGTTCTTTCATAAAATGTCAGTTTTATAGGTGCTGCAAACTAAGAAAATGACACCATCTTACTCAATGCCTTTAACTTATAGAATATAGTAACAGTAGCCTGTCGGACTGTTAATTTTAATTTTGCTTCGGTTATAAATACACTTAATATACGATCGCCGCTAAAAAATAGCACCATGAAATCAAGGCTTGAATCAAAAATTTTCCTTGTTACGATCTCAATCGCTCTGACTGCTACGATGTCACGGTGCCTAAGTGTGCGCTTAAATTTTGCAAAAATAACACATTAAAATGCAAAAAAGAGCCATGTGACAGAGGTTACTCACCTAGACCCAGAAAAATTATAACAATAGTACCTACATTTCTTACTGCGATGTGTGTGCGCGCAGACTCTCGCAGTCTAAAAATTATAATAACTGCAAAGACTGCTATTGTATTCGGGAAATACAATAACGAGTAAGCTGCCCCGTACAGCTTAGCAGCTATGATAGCGCCCAATTATTCACGATCATTTATAACAGCTTATAACTAATCCGTAGGTGAGCAAGATGGAAACCAGAAATACTTAGATCAGTTTCAGAGAAAGTCGTAACAACTAGCTACTAAACGTTCAGCTTGTGGCCTATCTTAGACACAAGCCGAGCAATCAACATTTCAATATTCACTATGATATGGGGATATAATATCGGGCTTATGCCCAGGAGAGGGTTTAAACAGGCCGATGATGAAGAATTAATTTGGTAACACTTTTTAGGCTGCTCACAGGGAAGCTTCTAATATTTAATGACATTTAAATTTTTTCAAAAAATATTTAAGACACCATTTGGTGATACGATCCTGTTTTAAAGTAAATATTCAATAATTTCTACTCTAAATACTTAACATATAAAATATTGAAAAAAAGAATTAAAATTAACATAGACACAACCATGAACTTACTATATTCTTCTAGAAGTTCTTGAATTCGATTACATAGCTGCTCCCCAACTTCTGACTTTTGTTGTAATTGTGACTTTAGCTCTTCTAATTCTGGTTCTTGGCTAAGGTTAAACTCTGCCAGTGATCTATTGCTTGCTATCATCATTTCCTTTTCTGTCTCCCAATCTTTAACCTGCAAAAAAAATTATCCCTTTACAATATACTGGAGTATTATTACGAGACATCAGGACAGATTGCTTCCATAACATACAAAAGCTCTGTTATGTGACAGCATTAGGTCTCCTGTAGCAGTCTGTTTGTCTGTCAATCCACAATAGTCTAAAAAGGAATGAATCAAGCAAAAGCCTTCCGGATATATAACAAACTGCATTGAGACATGCTGCCTCTTCCTTCAAAGGTTGAAATGAGTCAGCTGCACTCCCCTCACAGTCTATCATCCCACATCCGAAGTGGACTCCCAAGGCCACTCAGAGTGGCCAACTCACGCCACAGCAAGGATGAGTTATTTTGGTTTTGCTCAAGGTATTCCTCATTCACGCTACACATTGGCAATGGAGCCAGCCTCACCTCTCCCAGCCTATAGCTGTTACTTGCTACTAATTCTTCTTAAAGTGAAAATGGCAGAACTTGATTTTTAAGAATTTATTATGTGGTAGAGTCAAGGGTCAGTTTTTGCTGCTGCTCAAATGGGCAGGCTCGACAGGGGTAGTTCTACAGTCTTACTGGCTTTAAGTATAGTCAAGTTATGCTTCTGTATTTCATACAGGGAATGGTAAACAGAGGGCCATTCCGCCTCCCAAAATATTCTGAAAGCCAGCAACACAACTGCAGTTTCTCAGGAGTTGCAGATGTACATGGGCCAGTATTTGCATGAATGTTTGCTACATTTCCCATAAAAAAAATAAAGCTCACATATTATTATCTATTTATTTATTTTATTGGGAATCAACTTACAACTACCATTACAGGATTGATATAATGTCATGTTTATAATTAGTAAGTGTACCAAAAAACATATTTCCTTTCTTTCAAAACACTGTTAAATTCTCACTGTGGCAAATATTTTTTATTATTTAGATGTTCAAAACTGGTAAAAAACGTTAGTTTTTACCTACAGTGTATTTCCATTACATTTTCTCTGTAAATATAACATTTGAAACAAAACCAAAAAAACAATTGCATCACACAACGAGACTTCATTTCTTATTTACAAATTTTCTATGCACACATTTAAATAATAGTAAATAATTACAAAGAATTAAATTATTTAATGATAGTGTAGTTAATTACTATCTTATGATGCATTTGTGTCACTGATAACAGTAGGATATGGATGGAATTCCATTTTTAACAAAGACCGTTAACAGACAAGCTTATAATAATTATCCTTAGCATATTACCTGTTTCACATCTTTGAGGACGGTATCAAATTTGGCATCGTCATTAAGTATTTCTTTTAATTCATCAGAATTTAAATGATCAAGGAATCCTATAGTTGGTGAGAAGTCCGGTTGAATCATCCTGGTGTTGAGCTCTACCTCTACAAAATCACTACTTTTTTAATGTGATTAATCCGAACTCTGACGCAACAACAACAATTTTAAATATTTAAGTCACCGAATAAATAAAGAAAATACAATTATTTCTTCGATTTTCTCCAATTTTAATACAATTAAAAATATGAGATACCCAAACACATAAATCTGTCAATGTCAATTTGTCATTGTCAATATGCATCATCGAGAAGACAAATACTAAACCATAGAAAAAGAACTTAGCTATAGCACTATTTATATTTCGTTACTTATTATTTATAGACATCTAACAATTTTGTCAATTATACAAGAAAAGTACTACATACATTGAACGCTAATACAAAAAAATAGTTTCTTATCATTATGTTTGTCCTATACCGTTAATTAAAACACTTCACCCCGGTGTTCACCTTTATTATGTTATTGATTTTACAAAGAGTCGCTCTACAGCCGATGCTGCTGTAGATCTGATTAAGCTTATATTTGAGACCTGGGAATTCAGGCCTCTTATGCGGACTCTCCAAGGCATTCGATTGCGTGCACACTTATCAGGAAACTGCGTTTGATTTGACCCCAACAGGGGAATAGATTAACATTAAAATACTAGACACTCATCTTAGAAACTAAGATCAAATATTGCTTATTCTTGCTTTTGCTATTGCTTATATTTTAATTTATTTTGTTTAAATATATCATGTTTACAATTATTAAAAAAGGGATTTTTATTCTTCTAAGGTTACAATGAAAAAAAATTTTTTTTTTTAGTTGACTTACGTGCTTATTACCTTATTTTTAGAAAATTCAACTACTATTCTGTTTGACTCGACAAGACATAACACATAGTTTTTTGGCTCATCAATACTTTTTTGAATGTTCAATATAAACATGGTGATCATAATTACCATACACATATTGATTACATTTAATAAATACACGTCATATGAAATTAATGTTTTAATTTGGGTTTTATACATTTTTGTAATGTTAGACTACACATTGCATAAACATATGGCTTTTTAATTGCATGGATGCAAATTGCGAAATACCATTTATTCTGCAGAATGTTTTGCTTATATTAACAGCGCTACAATATGTAAAAAAAATATCATCCTCTACTCCAAATAGCTTACAGTTTGTGTCAGCTAAAGTGCCCTGAAAAGCTTGGAAACAAATACGTTTCACGTAGATACTGATTACATTGTACATGATAGATTTTATGGATTGAAATATTAAAAAGGGAGTTGTTTTGTTAAAAACAATAGTGTTGAAAAGTTACACTAAATTTCTAAATTAGGATTTTGTTTGGGTCGGTTTAGAGTTCATCTTCATCGTCTGAACATTGTTTCCTCTCCTATATGTATTAAATATCACAAAAACAGCAACGAAACGTTGGATAATGTAATTTACGATTGCTACGTCTATAATTTGCATCGCTTTATCCGATAGGCTTCTGAAAGTGTATTACTTGCTGTATTTAAATAGATCACTGAAAAATTCGACGTACTCTTGACGACGTAACCCGAATATATTATTAAATTATGTTCCACTATACAAATTCAGATACACTATAGAGGTGTCTGTACAATGGGGCTACAATGTCTATCCGAGTACAGAACCAGAGTACGAAACCAATCCAGCTGCAGAAAGGTGTAGTAAGATAGGGTGATGTCATATCCCCGAAACTCTTCACTGCGGCATTGGAAGATGTTTTCAAGCAGCTGAACTGGAAAGGATGCGTTATCAACATCAATAGCGAATACATCACTGACCTTCGATTTCCCGACGACATAGTTCTTCAGGATTGCTAGAGGAGCTTAGTACAATGCTCAATGACCTCGATAATGTCTCCCAACAGGTTGGTCTTAAGATGAACATGGAAAAGACGAAGTTCATATCAAACGTCCATGTCACACCGATACCGGTTGTTGTTGGGAACAATGGGCTCGAAGTTGTAGATGAGTACGTATACCTGGGACAAATTGTCCGATTAGGTAAGTCCAACTGCGACCCAGAGGTCAATCGACGAATCCAACTCGACTGGGCTGCGTTCGGGAAACTACGTCATATTTTCTCATCAAGTATATCGCAAAACCTCAAGAGCAAAGTATACAACCAGTGCGTGTTGTCAGTGATGACATACGGAACAGAGACTTGGTCCTTCACTGCAGACCGTGTGAGGAAGCTTAAAGTTGCTCAGCGCGCTACGGAAAGGGCTATGGTCAGCAGTGGACTTGTGATAGGCTGAAATGATAATGATGATGATACAAATTTATATTTTCAAGTTTGACTTGACCTCCGTTTGATGAATTGAATTTAAACTTGATGTTTAGAAACATTCGGATTGGAATTGAACTGCTATCGGAAAAGATTTCGCGTCATCGCGAAAACACATCACATCATGTTAATTAATAATTACTGAATTACGCAATTTGATTGACTTTTGACAACTGAAATTTGCAAGATATGTATGTTCTTGAAACCATTGCCTAGGTATCAATAGGGATAAATAAAAGTAACAACAACAACAAATCAGATTTGACAATTTCATATCTTTTGTCATTACCTAGGATTTTGTATTTGTAGGTATCCTATTTGTTTTACACAAGATGTCAAGTTGTTACCCAAAGTTACTGAAGTACAATTAACAAAGTTACAAATTTATCATAATACTACTACAAATAAGCGTAGGTTTACTCTGAATCGATGAAGAGAAATATTCTGTTCTATAACATTCATAAATATATTTACTTTCTAGTCAGAAATGACATTTATTGACCCGTCCTCTAACTTAGAAGTAGTGTACAATTTTTACCACAAATTTGTAGCTGAGACGTTGCTATACTTGAGAAATTTTATTTTATACGTTAGCCTATGGATCGTAGGTTATGTGTGTGTATGTTGTGTGGTATATCGCCGATATGCAAGAAAATTACCTACTCGAATTCGGGGTGCGCTCGGGGCCAAAAGGGTTCTTGTAGTAATTGCCCACCCGGATGACGAATGCATGTTCTTTGGCCCCACGATTTTTAGATTATGTGAGCAGGGTGCTGATGTTTACATATTATGTTTATCAAATGGTCAGTTACAATATAGTTTAAGTAATAATTTACATTACCTTTTTTAGTTTCTTTCGTTTTATTTTTTAACGATGTTCAAAGTTTTTTAAAAATAAGATTATACATTTACTTAGCTTAAACTGTCTTCTGAATTATATAGACCATCACAAAATTGCTTTTTAGCCCATCAGGAGTGTAAGGGGGAATATACATTCTTTCCTCAAATGTCAACTTCACCTGCACTTGATTCATCCTGATACCAAACAAACGAGACAGGACTGAATGATGACACAATATATGTCTGAATTTGCCGAACCTAAATACCCCAGACTAGAGATGGGGAGTAGCTTGACTTGTGCCACTCACTGATCTACTTGTCCCATGGTGAGTGTGAGTAAAGCCTTTGCTGGTGCTGTCTTAGAGATGGAGATTACTTAAGCAGGGGAACAATTTTCCATGTGGTGGATTGAATTGATGTGCAGTTGCGGGGGAGAAATATGAATTGTTATTCATTAAGTAAACTCTATATACAAAATATTGGGTAAAAGTCTGTGTACTAGCTCCAATACCTTGAACTTAAAACCTGACCTTTTCTATTTTTGTATTTACTTTTTTTTAGGTAATTATGAGGGCAAAGGTAATATTAGGCATGATGAACTTTGGAATGCTTGTAAAGTGCTAGGAGTTTCCGAAGGAAATATCTGTCTTATCAATGACACAAGACTGTGTGATGACCCTAAAGTCCAATGGCCAGTACAGGTGATAGCAAAACTTATACTCCATCATTTGGAAGTGTTAGAAGTAGACACTCTAGTCACCTTTGATCGAGGAGGAGTTTCATCTCATCCAAATCATTCAGCTGTTTTTTATGCTGTAGCCTATATGTTTGTTGAAAAAAACATGCCTAAAAGTGAGTATGACTTTAGAAAATATAATATTTGCATTATTTATTGTGTAATGTGCCTTGACGAAATATTTATTTAGGAAAATAGTAATAAATTTCTTTTACTACTTTAAACTACTTTAATAAATGCTTGACTACTTTCATCATTGTAGTGGTTACCTAACCCTATGTTTCTGTAAAAAAGATTGTTTCCATAACTTCATTCATTCCTTGCAAATATAACTTATTATTATAGATCTGTAATATCTAGGACAGTGATAGGTTTTAGCATTTAAAGGTGGATGTCAAACTGAATATTAAAATGTGCACAGTTTCTCCTGGCAACAGCTGAATAATCTTTCTGCTAAGTGTGGTGATTACAATAAATTATCTCAACTTGGGGGAGGCTTTTGTCAAAAAGTTGACAATTTATGGACTCTTGTAATTAAAAGAACTGAACATATAAATGTTATGTTTCAGGGTGCACTGTCTACACTTTAGACTCTGTTAATATAATAAGGAAATACATGAGTTTTCTTGATTTGCCGCTAAGTTTTGTACTATCTTCAAAAAGGTTGGTTGAAAAGTAATTTCTCTAAGAACTTGTTAGGCTATGGTGTCCCTCCTGCAGTTTGGGGGTTCTAATAATGCATTCATATTATTGCACTACCTTTGCTTTGGCCTTCCTGGTTTCCTCTGTCCGCTCCTTGCCATAATGTTACATTTAGCCCATCTCTGCATGTGCATCCAATTGAGATGCTAATGCTTAATATTGTTTTCGGGTAAAATAGACAAGTCTACGTCACAATCTATCAAACTGTCCAGTCTCTCAGATAGTCCATTGGGCTATGGTTGTTGTCAGGCTTGTACATGCATATTGTTGTAGTGTGTTTAACCGCTGGAGCACTCAGTGCTGATGCTTCTTACACTTACAAACATAGATGTGTTTATCAATACAACAACCATAGCCAAACAAATGCAATTACTGCCCGAGTTATGCAATAAGGGGACAGAAATCTGTACTATAAGTTTAGACAAGCAGAATACAATTTTTTTTATTTATGCTATAGGATATGACAGTGTGGGTAATCATCTACCTTAATCCTTATATAATATATATATTATATCAAGAGTTATTACTAAGTAATTTTTGATAATTAAATTTTTCTCAGATATTTTGTTCGCTGGACAGAGAGCAGACGTGTGACACAAGCTATGAAGCAACATATGTCCCAAATGGTCTGGTTTCGGTATTTATATGTTATATTTTCACGTTATATGGTCATAAACACATTGCGAAAGATTAACCTAGCTGATATAGAGTTAGAACTTGAAGTTGATGATTAAAAATTTATATACAGTAATGGAGAATGAATGGAATATGTTTTGAAATACAGAAACAAAGATATAAATTGTAACCTTTGTGCTTTGTGCCCTTACAATAAGTGTACCATGAGATATGTCCAGAGTAAAATAATATGAATAAGAATATAATGAGATCTCTGTTGTTTCAGTGTTAGAGCTTATATATTGGTGGCATACTGCAACAGTAGCACCATAGTTTTTACCAAAAACAATAGACTTTTATTATGTTTGGGAAACATGTGCAAAACAAGTAAATGTAAAGGTTTCATGACAGTTTCAGTAAAATCTAATATGTGATTCCAAAATTAATAATGTTAATCATTAAGACTTTGTATTTCTTTTTATATTAAGAGTGTTTACCACTCATGACTTGTCGTACAAAGTTTCTAATCCAAAATCTTTGAAATGAATAAACCAATTTTAATGTACGCATAAGCAGGATACATAGGTCTCAAATGCATTAAAGCTAAATTACAGCTATTTTAAGTTTTCTTTGAAAACGGATAATTACAATTATTCCTAAGTTTCATTAAAATCGGTTTATTCATTTCGAAGATTTCTGTCTGGTAAGTTATTTGAGAGGTATATGAAAAGGTGTGACTTATTCTTGACTTTGTTCTTATATTTTTGATTAAATTTTTATGACGACATTCAACAAAATATGAATGTTATAAGAATAATTATATTTATTTGTAGTCTGTGTTGATTATTTAGTTACAGTCTCTATTTTTTTTTCATTGCCACTGAGCATGATATTTCTATATATCCTAAGTACTTTCCAAGGTTACATACTTGTCCATAGTTGCATTAAAAAGAGATTGAAGTTCTAAAAGTTTCTAGTTAATGTAGTCTTTTAAATTCAGTTACAACAATAGGCACATTATCCCCAATTTGTTTTCTTTTTTCGATAGGCTGCATACGTAATGAACGCTTTCTCGCCTGATGTTAAGCGATGATGCGATCGAAGATGTATCACGCATATTAAGGCAAACCGATAGTCACGCAGTTGTTCCGTGCTTACAATCACATCTAAATTTGAAATAATGCGGTATCCTCTTCTGTCTGCTTAATGTAGTGTATTAAATGGTCAAATCACTCCGTAAAGACTTCCAGTTTTATCTAACTTAAAGTGTAGCACGCCCACGTGGAGACTCTTGGTGCACTTTCATCAGTTCCATCTTCATTAGTACCCGTCGAAACATGAACATTGGGTGGCACAATAAATCCGAACGCAGATTTACAGACTACAGTTGTTGTGGTCTCACCACGAAATCAAAAAATCTACCACTGATTCGTAATGAGGTTCCGTTACGTACAGTGCAAACTTTTCGTCGATGTTGAAGATTGAATGGAGCGGAACGCTTTTTTCCTCTTGTATGTTTTTTAAGACAGAAAAAAACTTATCCAGTACTGGCTTGTTAAAAGCGGATGCTCGAACCGACTATGTGGATTCCAGAGCATGGAGTGTAATGTCTGAATTTCGTTGACAAAATCCTCGCAGCCAGACGAGGACAGCTTCCTATCGCCTGAAAATGGAGGTTAAATTTATTTTCTTCAGTCAGTTGATGTCCTAATGAAATAATATTTTGTTTTGTTAGGCCATCCTGGTTTCCATATCTTTACTGAGGGCAACGAGCTCACGTTCTTGTGATAATGGTAAACACTTACACTTACACAGGCTTTATGCCTCCCAAATATTTGACCCCAACTAAAGCTTGCTTTTTTTCCATTTAGATCGTCTTTTTAATGAAACTTAACTAACTAAATAACTAGTCTTTACAAGTTATTTTTCGATGATCTTTATCGATGAATTACTTTACACGGAATTGTTGTGAAATATTTTTGGGGGGAAAAATATTTTCGTTATGTGTAAAATAAAACTATTTCATAAAAACCGGTCAAGTGCGAGTCGAATTCGCTCACCGAGAATTCCGAACAACTAGTGTTTTCTTACAGTTCGGGTCCGCACGGAGCTCGCGCGAGCGCGGAGAACAAGTGATTATATGTTATAAAAATAAACTTGTAGTGAAGTGTTTATGCTTCCTCAAGTAGGGAAAGACTTGCCAGTGTTATTTAATACTACAGAGTAGTAATAAGTATTCTTTATTTGCACCATATTTATACTCAAACGGGTGAATGAACACACCGATGATTTTTATTTCGTGCATCAATTGAACGCAAGAATCCTTTTATTAGAAATTTAAGTTTAGTTTTCTGTTTCGCAATGTGTACAAAAATTATTTGAATAAAACAGGTTTTATAATCATAAAATAATTATATTATTGTGAGTCAAAGACCGAATCCGAGCTTTGAAATGGTATCGAAAGTCTCTAGTCTACCTTTACTTCCGTTATTGACATAACTTTATAATTTGTTTCTGAAATAAACATTGTTAATAAAACACTTCATACTCATTTTATTTACTTTAAGTAGCTATTACCCAGTAAATTACTCTAAAAATTTATTGAATACTGTGCAGTAATGTTGACCACGGCGATAATTTCAAATACCATCAGGTGGTAGACTTCCCGGCTTGGGAGTCGTCCGGGTAGGTACCACTCACTCTGCCGTCGAGCAGCAGTTTTACCACTAACAGGAGCCAGTATAATTACGGGTAGAGGCTAAGAATTTTTGAAGGAAAATCTTCATGAACATAAGTTATACCATACGCTTTCTACGATCTCCTCGCATAGCGATAGATCGGGTACGGAAAAGGTTTGAGTAAGTTCACTTAACATAGTCATCTAAAAGATATTCTGCACAGTTGACAATTTTTCTTTGTTGAATGGGAGTGACAAACGACCTAACAGTCCAACTGATGGTAAGTGGCTATTGTAGCCCATGACAGCCGCAAATGACTTCTACCGAAGAAGGTGACAGATGCGTTGCCACCCTTCAGGACTACGATGGAAAGCATCACAGAATATAATAATTCTTGCTCTCTATACCTTTAAAACTGGAACACAGCAGTTGTTACACCGGTACCTACCCAGATGACTGCATAGAAGGAACCTACCACCTAGTATACTTCTGGTTCGCTTTAGGATTTTCCAAACTATCTCTCTTCGAAGCAGTTTGAGAAGAGACACATGCCCTTGCCATAACAAAGGCGAGGTCACTTTCGTTGTTTCTGTCAGGACTAAGAGTCAGGAGCAAGGAGTCTTTCAGAGACCTGTTGTAAAACTGTGTCCGTTACCTATGCACTAGTCTTAGAACTAGCTTAGTTGTAGGAACATTTTACTTATGCAAGTTATTTTATAGTCGACATTGCTGCAGTTGTGTTTAATGTAGGTCGATTGTAGAGCGTCAGGCGCCACCTCTCGGCAACACGCCGGCTGTGTGCGAACGTCGGATACGCGGAGCTCCTGTTTGCTCAGTTGTGTGAAAAATATAGTAGTGTACCCCCGAACTGCTGGATACTGCGCGCGCACGTGTAAATTATTACTCATAAATTCCTGGCGATATCGCCGGGGAATCGCAACCGCAATTTGTTCTACGTTCGTCCAGTGATGCGGACAGGTCACATTCTCGCTGGTCCTTCGACATAAAACCCTTATCTATTCATGTGCTATCTTTCGTATTCCCTGTAAATGAATTGCTCCCACCGCTTGATGTCTGTCACGTACTCACTAATCATATTGTATTCAATACGTCCCAACAAAATTGGTTTTATTAAGAAATGAAATTCAGAGAAAAACATTTGAGATTAAATTATTTAATTTTGTTGGCCTTTAAAATCTCCATAGCACATTTTACAACAAATGTTATTTATTACTCTATACCTTATTTTAAATGCGAGAACTTGTCAAAAAAAAAATTTCGCTAAATATTTAGAAATTGACAATTTTTGCTTTCTATTCGTATTTAATAAATAACCTGTGCAATCGATCGAATGTCTTTTAAAATGTTTGAAAGAATTGAAGGGAAAAGAAAAGACGATCAGATGTAGCTAAAGTAGCTTTTACATTTTAATGCCCCCTTACTTTAATTAATAACGCGGCCAAATTGCGTCAACATCTGTAGGCTTACAGATAAGATGTATTATTTATATGTATTCAGATGTTCAATTATTTTCATATATACCGGCGACTGACGCTTGAACTAACAAAGATAGTTAAGCATGCAAGTGAATGGAAAAGGGATTATATCTACAAGCGCTCAAAATAAAATAAAAAAATGTCTGGTGTGTACTTAATTTTATTTGGTAACTGCAACAAATAAGCCTTTACAATACCGAAGCAAGAAGCTTTAACTAATATTATTGTTATATTATTAAAAAGCCGAAAATTCATACAGTGCATCGTTGACGAAACTATTTTCGTAATAGGCGATTGGTCTAAGTCATTTCTGCAAGCAAGTCATTTACATCTACATTTTAGTTGGATAGTGTCGCAATTCGTAAGCCATCTGTTTATATTGGCGTGACTTTAAAAGTGTTAATAACACAAAGTTGAAAATTAAGTACTCTAGAATCTAGATATATAAGAAATTTTTAGAAAAATATAAAACCAAACGGAATAAACATAAGCTCTATGCGATGCTAAAAGCAGGTGTTGCTAAGGTCTAAATTCTACGAATGAAAGACTACTATTAAATATATTTCACGCTGCATTTGCTATTAAACTTATTACATAATATAATAATATTAAAAATAAAATGCAACTGTGTAAGCATACAAGCTTGAACTAGAGCTCCTAGACAAATTAAGCTTTTCATTAAAATTGCTTCAAAGGAGTTGTATGGCTTTCTATGTCCTTATGAGCATCAAGTTCATTTGAATATAAAAGAAAACAAATAAATACACGCCTACCGAGACCGTTTAATAATTAAAAAAAAAATAAAGGAACATCATTAATACACATTGACTTCATTAGTGAGTATAGATAATTGTAGCCGATAGAAATTTAAATGTACATTGTACTGATTTTAAAAATCATATAAATACTTAATAGATCCATCATTATGCATTATCTGCATAGTGTTTGAATGTGGACTACCTTCTTTTTAAAACACAGAGAGCTACTAATACAGATAAGTTTCTGATTAATGGGAAACCATACAGTAACCGTTCACAAAGTTTATCAGTATAGAATCTGGAATGTCACGCAAATATTAGAATACTGATCTATTAAACAACAAACTTAAATAATAAACACGCAGTTGTTTCCTCTTGGATGTTGCAATCTGAATCAGTCTCACCAGCACGAAATGTTTCCATAAATATCCCGCAATTACCACCAACCGATTGTAGTGAGAAATTGTTAAATTCACCTTGCAACAACCGTTAAATAAATTAGTTAACCAAGCTACCATTAACATATAGGTTGCCGTTAATAAAAATATATATTGCACCAACATTATTTTTGCAATAAGTTACAAAACTAACTGACTATTACGAGAAATCACTTGTAATAATATGCCTTCATATATCTATGATAATTTATAATACACAACAGCCAAGTAATGCCTGCCCTCGACAGGGTTATTTTGTTAAAAAATTACTTTTCTATTAAACAGCGAAAATGTGATCTAAAGACGAAGTAAATAACTCCACCAATTCTCATTGCTAATGAGAAAGAATTTGTCCAAAATGTATTCAATGTATTCATTTGGTAACGACAACACTACCAGTAACCACTGACTACATTGACTTAATTATTTATTTATTTATTTAAATAGTGATCATACCATATCTCAATAAAATTATTTTGCTAATGGTTAAATATGCCCTCGCTTCGATTGAGATCGCATCAGTGAATTAGAATATCAATTTAGCAAACTGAAGGTTTTTTTTTTTAATTAGTATAATAAACCATTCACTTAAATAGTCATTTGCATTAGAGAAATAGTAAGTAGTCTCCGTAGAATACTTTATGCCCAGGGCTTAGTCAATTATCTATAAAACAAACATTAAAATTTATTATTAAAGCGCAACGCCATGTTGGATTCTAAAAATTCATTAAATAGCTATTACACTATTTAATAGCAACACCTCACAACTCCACATTAAAGATTCTTAGTTAAAATGAGCAAGACTGCCAGCAGTCGATGAATGCAATCTCAGATATCGAGGCTCGGGCATTGTGCGACAGCTAGTAACGATCGAGCGCAGAACGCTTAGGAATAATGGAAAACTACGCGAAAATGATACTCTATCCCTGAGACAAGGGCAAGTTCCCGTTCAGTTCTCTACAATGCCTTTCAATTCACTGACTATTGTACAAACGGAACCGTGTACTTCCTAATAAATCGAAGTTACGAGTAATACATTTAAAATTGTATTCACTTAACATGCTAACGCGAAATTGCTATAAGTAACCTTGAATTGGAATTTAATGTTATCAACTACGTCCAAATTTTATTAATCACGACGCGAATCGATAAATATATGTGAAATTTATTAAACGCATACTCCGCATATGCTCAATCGGTTTCCATGTTTCCGCGCCCGTAGCTCCGCACATGCGCACGCACACGCACGCAGCAAGCCACACGCACGCAACTTTACTCGTTGTCGGCGCGCATCCCGCGCACTTCTCCCTCTCGTCGTAACTTTTCCAATTCCTCCTTGGTGCGTTCTTCGATGGCGCGGATGTCCGCCATTGTCATGCCGTACCAGTCATCCGTGGAGCAGAACACTTGTCTGTAAAAATTATGAATGGTATTTTTTAATAACTATCCCTATGGGTTTGGTGGTCATAGTTTATAAAAAATTACAGTGATCATCTAACATCTAAATTAAATAGCAACACCTTACTTAACATATGTACGTTACGTTACATATGATATGTTAATTTAGATGTGCGCGAGCAAATATTTTTTTCATAAATTAACTAATGTGCGGACTGCGAGTCTTACCGCCCGATTAGCCAACGGGGACCGGTAACGTTCATTGTATGGTCACTTCCGCTCAACTGGACAACAAATCCGACCGCATAGAGATGTTAACAAATACTACAATATACTTTATCTCGTGATTAATGAACGTAGTATGTGTGTCCATGGTATCCGTATTTCAGTTAATAAAAGAGGTGGAGGGGCTAGCAATTTTAGATTTAAAGATCACTGAATAATGTTGTGTAAAGATAATTAATTATTTCAGCGCTTTCTAACTCTGAGTATCTGCACAGACACAACCTAGTAGTAGCCAGGATCCTACACCAGGAGCTCGTTCTGAAATACGGTCTCGTGGATCGGATACTGCCTTACTATAAATACTTGCCGGAAGCCGTTCTCGAAAATGACCGCGTTAGGCTCTATTGAGACCGGTCCATTATCACGGACAGGACGATTCATGCAAACAACCCTGACATCGTGTTGATGGACCGGGCACAGTCGAGGATATTTTTGGTCGACATCACCATTCCATATGACGAGAACCTCGTGAAAGCGGAAACAGAGAAAAAGACAAAATATCTGGACCTGGCTCACGAGGTAACCGACATGTGGGGTGGTATGTCGACCGAAATTATTCCGATCGTCGTCTCTGCGAATGGGTTAATCCCAGTCAGCCTCTCGGAACATCTGAGGCGGCTGGGACTCCGTGACGGACCGCTCCGAGCTCAAATGCAGAAGACGGTGCTACTTGATACCGCTCGCATTGTCCGTCGGTTTCTTTCCCTTTCTCCCTAACCCTCGGCCGTCTGGTCTCCCCTCCCGGGGGCTTCCATCTGGTTGGGTTTTAGTTATCTATTTAATTTTATTATATATATAATTTATAAAATATCATTTATATTATGGTATTTATTTGGATCTATATTTATTTATATATACAACCCAACCAGATGAGTAAACATAGAAATACCCCATAATTAATTATATCTAGATTCATACGAAGCGCTCATCATTACGCCTATTATAAACGGGTTGGTACGTCGCTGTCGCTGTGTCTAATCGCTCGGTAAGTTGTTGCGTGACGAAACACGTGTCGCGTTTTAAACCAAAGTTTGTGCCCACCAAAGTGGTGCATACGTATTACTTAGTGCAGAGTGTAAGTTAAAGAAGAGGTTCACGTAGTTATAGGTAACTTGCGACTAAATGTTCTGCTTTACCTTACACACCATGCTATTTATAATTTTTAAAATAATTAAAAAAATACACATGAAATCTTACCTATGGAATATGGTGAAAAGTCGTCGTTCTGACTTTTGAATCACATTTTCAACTTTACTCTGAAATATAAAAAAACATATAGTTTTAAATTAACGATATGTAGATAACAAAATCAACGTAATTCACGTTGATTGGTTCATAGAAAAAAATTCTCAGTTCAAATGCAAACGTAGATACAAAACAATAAGAATTACGTCGATCGCACAACATCGACGGCGATCGACCGCTGTTGCAGCTTTTTGGTGACCAATTTGCACAACGTTATTTATGAGATTTTGTCCACGTACCTTATTTTTATCAATCATCAGACTAATAGATGACTATAACTGACTTAATATCGTTGCTTCTCTTGGTACCAACAATAACCCCAACGTTATTTTTTCTAGAATCAGTGTGTCTAACTCTCACCTGGAGACCGAACCACTTGAACTCGGCGGTGACGAGCTTGTAGCAGGTCATTACTGGCTTCACGTCGTTCTTCCAATTGGGACCGACCAGCGGTCCGCGACCGGTCTTTGTCGACTTGAACTTGGTCGGATCAGTCTCGGGCTTATAGTCCGCAGACGGTAGTGGGTCGTTTGCAATATCGATGTGAACCACTTCCCGAGTTTTTAGCTTCTCTGCTGATAGCTCGTGCACCTAAAAGAGACCAAAATTATAATATAAATATATAATTAAAATTTAAGGGTCTGTCTGTAATTTCGAAATAACTGTTTGTTTTTCTTTGTTCATTTGCATGATCACTCAAAAACTCAAAAACCCGTAAGAAAAATTATTGTCTGTGTATTTGTCCAGGTTTATCTTGGAAACGGTTGAACCCATTGTGACGGACCCATTTCACTAAAAGGTAGAGATAGGACATTGTACGGAGTACCTAAGAATACTTTTTAGTTAGGAAATGTTAAGGGTGCCTTTGTGAATATGTATAAATGTTTAAAGAGATTTTCAGGGGAAGGTACAACTTTATAGGGGATCTATGAGGCTCTTTTTTCACCAGAAACTATTTTGGGGTTCCCGCCTAAAAATTAACTAAACTTCTAAAATTCGGGGCGTAATCTTTGAAACTGTACTGACAAGTTTTAATGATTAATCATACTATAATATAAAATTATTTATACAAAAAGTCAATAAGAAAAATACAATACTATTATTATATTTCTTAATATACAGAAAATGAGTTCCCAAACATTGCAGCATAAATACAAGTAACATCACAATTTTGAACCTTCTTTTGACTGTGCTTAACAGTCATTTCTTTACATTGATTTATAAACTACTAGTATTATTAGAATTAATATACGAACTTAAGAATATGAAAGCAAATATTATTTCAATATTGTTGCTCAAATTAATGATATGTACATCTTTTAAAACAATTTTATTTTAATGAATTCAAAGAGTTATGAAAGAGATCACTGTCGTGAAAATCATGATTATACAAATTCAGACAGCGACAGATAAAATTAAAACGAAGACATTGGGGTTTCAAGAATAGGAAGAGGATCCTTAGCACTGAAATATATTTTAGAGATAGAGTAAAGGTGAATCTATCTTATTGTTCTATATTTTAAATAGTGTAACTAAGTCAAACTGCTCACGACGATCGTGCAAAGACAATAATTTGTAATATGTGAGAGGTTCATCGTATGAAATGTTATACGATTATTACGATAATTAAAAAATTTACGAAATCTTCTTTGTACATAGGATTCTATACGACACAAACAAAGTCCCAAATGGATCTAACAAAGCTTAAATATAGAATCTTTAATATTATGCTTCGCTTAAAGGATTTAGAAATCTTATTAATAAAACCTTCATTATCAAATGCTCTTTGTACTAGAGCGTCGATATGTTCATTTAACCTAATCACCTGGTCGTCCATTATTCAACCTAAATCAGGAATGTATGCACTCGTTCTTAAAATTTTCTGCAATTATAATAGCATTTCTCTTAAGAAATGCTGTTGTGCATGAAATTGATGAGATAATGCGAGTGTATGCTATTATATATCATTTGGGCTTGTTTAAAGATATTTTATTATACGTATAATAATACAACTAGTGAACCACGCCGTCTTTGCGCGAGCAGACATGTACTATAAAAATTAAATATATATAATGAACTAAATATAAATATTTAAAATATAGTATTAACCTATCTCATGACATGTTCCAAATGAAAGTAAAAACATTAAAAATCCACTAGGAAGTTTAGAACTTATAACCGAATACACCAGGAATTCCCAAAGTGGTCGATATTGGTTTCCCAGGGGTCGACATAAACGAAAAGTGATTTTGGGGGTCGACAAGGTCTAAAAATCGAGCGCTATTAATTAACACAAGTTCTTATATGAAACTTTCAAGATACCGTATAAGTTGTGATAAGTGAACAAACTAGTTATAATAATGACTAATATTTTAGTAGGAAGTATCATTGTTGTACTTTTAAAAAAAAATACGTAATTTGTATATTTAATTTTTATTTACACTTGATATTTACTGAATTTTATAAGAATATCTATTTATTATGTAAAATTTTGATGAGAAAATGATGTCAAATTTACTCACTTAACCAACCGCAAAGTTTTTAAATTGGGAAGTATTTTGTATCAATAGGAAAAAAACTAGAGACAGGATTTTTAAAGTAATTTGGCTATGGGGGTCTGAGGTATCAGTTAATTTTAATTATTAATTATTTAATTAGAATACACAGACAAACGCGAATTCCGACTTTGTTTTATCTTTAAATATTCAAAATAAAAAATTTTGACAAGCATACAAAAAATACTGTCCATTGATAGCTAATACAAGAAAATTGTTGCCAATCATTATGTTTGTCCTGCACCGTTCATTAAAACACTTAACCCCGGTGTTCACCTTTAATGTTTTTTTTATTAATCTGATTCGATTAAATCAAACTTTTAGACTTTAGAGCGAAAATTATGTCCAATTGGCTGAATTTGACGCGTCCCAAAAAACAATCATTAAGGTCATTTCGTTGCATAATTATTGACACTGACATGGATACGAACTCGAGACATACATCGGCCGACATGCCCGTTAATCGTCGTAAAACGTAATTCTTCATATGCACTGGTTTCTAAACAAAAAAAGGACCTAAAATACCGTAAAAAAAGGTTTATAATCGTCAAAATATAGATTATTACATTTCTACGAACATTCAACATTACACTGTGACCTTTCCTGATGTAAATCAGGTTTCACGAGGTCATGTTCCACATGTTCATTCGGATTTAATTTTGTTATTTAAGTTTGATGAAAAATTAAAAACGCTCATCGAGATAAGTCGTCACATTTACATCTATCCCTGATGTGAAATGAAAATGTTGTTACGTTGCTTGATGTCTTATTTAAACATGCTTATATTATCCAGTTGCCGTGTGCAATCGGCGTAATTGCCGTTTCTTCCCTTGCGTGTCGTAAGTTGCGAATAAGGACAAAACCATGATATTCGCAATGGCTACCGACAGATGGCGGGATAACCATCTCGAAATATACCAAACCATAATTAAGCAGACCGATGACGGGCAGCAGTCTAAAGTGCGAGGTGTCTGGTATTGCGATAGCCAATCCGCTTGCCAGGCGTGGCGATTATGCCAAATCCTCCTTATGAGAGACGCCTATGCTCCGCAATGGACTATTTATGCCGTTTTAAAGTATGCAGGTGATAACTACCTGGTGCTACATGTAAAAATCTTAGTGAAGGTAGAGAAAGAGCCTTGGAAGTCGATTTTCACCCACATGAAGTATCGCATTAGTCAAAATCAAAACTTTTGATTTTAATTTAAACGGGTTGTAATGAACCGGCAAGAAAATCTTTGTTTCTTTTTTCATTGCCAGGTTACAATGCTATTTACAATTCACCAAAATAATTATAATGTCAAATGTACACATTAATAATTATACTTAATGTCAATTTTTTAGTGTTATTATACCAGTAAACAGTAATCGAGTAAGATCCTAGAGCTCCTAACCTACGTTTTGTATTAAAGCGAAAATTTCTCCTATGGATGTGTACTGTAAGTGTACGTAAGAAGTAATGACCATAAGCTAACTCGAGTGTCAGTCATTGAGAAGAATTAAGAAGAAGTAGTAAATGTCCGTTTAAATGTTGCTGTTCTACGTTAAAATATAAAATCTGTTTTTTTAATATATTCAACGGGACAGTATTAGAAGAAAGAATATTATAATATACTAGAATATTTACTATTGACAGACGCTTTAAAGCCTGATAAATAATTGAATTAACTACGTTATAATATTAATTGCTGATTTTAATATATGTTATTCGGGTGGCTATGATATTTTCCAAATAGCCAGAACGATCTGAATGTCATAACATCTCCCCAGCGACGATGAAAAGTCACCTGAGGATGCGAACGTGAGAGAATAAACTACGCATTTCTGTGCTAGTGACAATATTAGTTGAGTTTGGTGTAGTCTTCACATTATACTAAAGTTGTCATTTGTTATTAAATAATAATAACAATGTAATCCCTCCGTAAACCTTTTACTTTTTCGCTCTGAAACCAGGCTTTGTGGGCGGTCGCGCAAGTACAGTTACTTAAAAAAAGTGACTCAGTACATAATAATATAGTGTTTTAATGGAAAGACCACTTTAAATTAAATCTGCATGGTCCCAGATTCCTGATTAAAACTTGTTTTGTACAAAAACTATGACATTCTAAATTCAAACATTTTATGACATCTATTGTTTAACATGCTATTGTTTTTACATTCAGTATTTGAGTTAAATATAATGTTCTCAAAAATTTGAATAATTTTCTAATTGGAATTCCAATGTAGTTCTAACGACTTAAAGACTGAACCATTAGGAAGACCAGACACTGAGGTAAATAAAGATGAATTAAATGTAATGGTGGAAGCCGATCCTAATCGAACGACCAAGGAATTGGTTCAGGATTTGTCAATAGTTTACCCATAATATAGCCAAAATTATAAAATAAAAATATTCGTGAAATACGTGTCTCATGATTTAACAGATATGCATAAAGGACGCGCTGAAGTTTGCCTTGCTTTGATGAGTTTGCAGAAATGATGGGATTTTGGACAGAATTGTGGATTAACAAAGCGAAGCTCACGTCAAAAATAGTATAAATCTAATTATCCTAAAATGTGGGTATTTTAACAGGAAGATGTATCTAAGAACACGTTCGTACGGAGATGGAGATGAGCCAGTTTTTTTACAATAGACCCTGTTAGTAGTAACGTTAGTCTAGCGAAGCGAACAATGACGTGAGTCATCTTGTCGATTTTCTAATCCTTGTAAACGTGACGATTATGACCGATTCTCCAAACTTGGGAGATGATAATGTCAATACGGCAATACACCGCGTACTGATGACTTAGTCAGATTTAACATTTAAATAACAAGTAATTTTTTCAAAGGACTAATATATTCGCCATTTATCGACATACACACGCGCGAATATGCGCTACCTCCCTGCAAAACACGTTGTCGTAATGATCCATTATGACTTTAATGGTAGATGTGTGTTGTCACTTATCTTATTACGTCAATTACATAGTCCTTGTTGCGTAATCGAAAATAATTATACGGAACACGGCATGGCACTTACAATAAAAATAATTCCACCTCATCTTACATATTATCAGTCAACGTCAACGTCATTGCTTCGGGGGACGATGCTTTTAATGTTTATTTCAACCACAAGGTGCAGGTGAGCTGCACATGGTGTACCTGCTAGCTAACAAACGAGGCTCTGGTGACCGAATAATATAAAAGAATATATGGATGATAATAACCCCCGGGGAATGATTTAAGTAGCATTTTAAAAACAAAATAAATAATTCTCAAAAAACAAATTAAAATAAATGTGACATATTTTGCTGGTATTTTCTTGGAGAGACTAGATGACAATGGTAAAGAATCTTAATTCCGTTAACACTATAGCTATAATTATTATAAATAAATCTTACATTAATAAATAATTTCTTTGTTTCCGGTAGGATTAAGGTTAAAACTATAACGAAGCTAATTACTCGAAACGTTTACAGTTTAGTCTTTATTTCATCGTAATTATTCATAATCAAGTGAATATTAAAGTTCACG
Source organism: Bhutanitis thaidina (assembly GCA_029286595.1). Classification (NCBI taxonomy): domain Eukaryota; kingdom Metazoa; phylum Arthropoda; class Insecta; order Lepidoptera; family Papilionidae; genus Bhutanitis; species Bhutanitis thaidina. Next base: position 6,590,230 of record JAGSMS010000016.1, read on the forward strand.
CGAACAAAGACAGACTCAGGTCATATAGTAAAATATAAGGGGCAGAAACAACTATTAAAATTACAGGGATGGATTCTGTATTCATTAGAACCGAAAGCCATAACTACTAAGCCGGCAGTTCGACATGAACTACAAACTACCTACGAAGGTTGTTGCACACTAGTGTGGGCACTAGCAGTGTCACTAAATGGGTCAGTGGGTCAACTCTCGTCAAGAGCCCACGGCCAACGTTATAAGGAAATGATATTTATGAAACAATGATTTATTTGTACAATGTACATCTTATATTTTATGTCATAAAATATAAGACGAATAGAGTTGAGTGCTTTTGTCTTCTGTAACATTTTCTTTTTAATAAAAACGATAGTCTTGTATACGATCTTCGATAAGATGCCTTTGATGAATGTATCACTATCCTAAAAATGTACTACACTATCCTATGTACTTATTATATTACATTTATTTTTTATTTATTCTTTATTGTTGACCGTACGGCTACAATGGGCGGACTTAATGCAAATGGCATTCTCTACAAGTCAACTATTGTAGACAAATGCCAAAATATTAACCATTATGCTTTAAAGTATAGTTAGTAGTTCCTATCGCGTTTTTTTTTTGCATTTCTTACATTCAAAATTACTTCATGAACTTCAAGCATCATGAAGTTCATGAAGTAATTTTTTGACTATAGGTATAATAATTAACATAAAAGTTTAAAGCAATAAAGATGCCTTTTTTGTTGTAATACCCGTAGGTCAAAGCATAAACAACAAATTAAAGAAAAAACTAACAAAATAAAAATTTAAGTTACCGATTACCGTAAACCGTTATCGAAGGATCTGAAGCAAGGTCGTCGTCGACGGCGCATTTCTTTTGCAACGATAATGGCATTTAATTGTACAGATACCAGTATCTTAGGCCAGTGAAAATTTACAATGTAGGAGTAGTTTATTTTTTTCTACGAATCGATCGTAAACACCACATGAACTCGTCTCAATATGTCCAGTTTACGAAATTAACCATACAAATGTAATTTCAATTTAGACACGTCCATGAATTTTTATTTTATTTTATCACTAGTCTGTAGAAACTGCATTCGAAGTTTTTAAAACTCATCTGGCACCCAGCAGCGAACATCACGTGCTGGTTGGGTTGGCTGGCTGGCTGGAAGGTTGACATTTGGATACAATATTATATCCAAAAATGTATTAGGTCCACAGCGGGATGTCATCGGGTAGCGATATGCTACAACTGTATTGCCAGCAAAATAATAAGAGTGACGAAGTATCGAGCTAATAATAGCTGCTACAAAACACATAAATCAACTTAGAAGCCACGGTTTGCAAAAATTACAGCGCGTGGTATATTTTATGATTTCCATCGCACCACACAGTATCGATTCCTTATCTAATTTACTTTTGAACACGTGTTCGCGACACGTGTGACTTGACATTTTTAATAATCTACATCTATCAACAGCATAGACATAGTAGTGCTGTGCTTAAACTAAATACAGTAGGTTCGCACAATATATGTCAGCACTGACAGGGTATTTGAGAGAGCCGTGGCAGCTCAGAGGTTCAGGTAGCCTGCTATGATCTTATAGTATGTAACTGACCTGACGTGGCAGTGAAGGAAAACATTCTAAAGGAACATGAAAGTCTGAGAAATAATAAAAAAGATCGGGTCCGCAATGATGGACTCGTTCCCGGCCCCAAAAATCCTCTTTCCTATTGAGAGGAGGTAATATATTTATAGGCTGTTCCATAAGTACACATTTTTAACTGACGAATTAGGATCGCGCTCTCAAAGAATAACAACATGATGTGAGAACGGGAGACTTGTTACTGAGCATTCAATATTTTGTTACTTCATCGACGATGGATGTCGGATATAGGCGTCTCTGGACCAGAATTACTATTATAATCTTAATTACTATTAAATAGTATATAACGAAGTCGCAATTCGCGTTAGTCTGTGTATTCGATTTTAACTTCTAAATTTGTGTTGTCTGGATTTCAATTCCAATCATTTAGAACATTTCACCAGCAAAATTTACATTTATCCATATGCATATGTGACATTCACATTTAGTTTATATTTTACAGACGTGATTTTGCGTGTCCAGCGCGGTTCGCTAGCAATACAATATTATAATATAATAAGCTCTCATGGTCAGGTATCCAATATCGTTTATAAGATTCGAAAAACTCATTAGTATGAGCCATCAACATAGGGCTTCAAACTCGTATCTCCATATTCGAAGAAAGGTCCCCTAGCTACTCGGCTATCGTGGTGCAACAATGACCATCAATAAAAGTGAAATCGTGCTTTGTAACCCCAGGCGAACCTAAATGGCGAAAAGGCGGTAGATCGTCATTAATTGATTACAAATGTTAATGTTTGTAAAAAAATATCATAATATATTCGATAAATTTTATTTTAAACAAGGATCCAATAATAATTACATTGACCTCTAAAAGTAACTTTCATCTTGTACTTTGTTTTTTTATATTCGGCCATTGTAGCTCCTATTAAAATAATGTTCGCAGTTTTAGTTTAAAAAGACAGTAATCAGAATGTAATGTAATGCTTATCTATATGAAATAGATATAAACTATACTTTCCTCTTACATAATATCCGTACGCCCAGACGGTTGAAATTGTACACAATTTATAACTTTAATTTAAACGTCCCAATATCAGTATTGTCATAAAAATAAAAATGAATTTTCTTATTAAATCAATACTGGGAACATAAAACTTTTTTTTGTGTATCGATTCTTCGTCCAGTGTGGTGTTTTTGTTAACATACTGCTGATGTCATTTGGCTTTGGTGCAGGAAATCGGAATTCAAACACTTTAATTGTTCATGTGGATCTAGTAAATTAACTTGGTTACGTTTAGTGAAACAATATAAAAGAATCTTCATATAATTCATAATGAATTTACAACTTTATACCTAATGCTTCTGCAAGTTTCAGTTTCGATGACTTGACTCATCTTATGATTATCTAAATATAGTCAAGTCATATATAACCGAAAATCTAAAAGAATGGTACAAAACCGTATTTTTTTACAAATTAAGAGGTTGCTATTCAAACTGTTTAAAGTTCAAGCACATGTTCGCTGCCAGACTGGTTGTTTGCATTGTTATGCATATATATATACTAATTTATTTTTAATTGTTCCGGATTTCCTTAAGGAAACTGCCGCGAGTCGAACCCACTAACACAGGCATATATGTTTGTTCGATAAGTTCGATAAGTTGTAGTTCTCAATTTACATAATATTACAATGATTTATCATCAAAAACATAATTCTGTGCAAGAAATTGCCTCGAAACTTTTTAATATATTTATTTTTTTAGAACTAAGTGAAATTAAAAATGGTTCCACATGGCCGTTGTCGTTGTCGTGACTTTTGTGCGACTACGACGTATATACTTCGTAGTTGTAGTAGAATTAAAACAGGCACATATAAATATTTACTCACATTCTGCTGGTCGCCAACGTCAGGTAAATGTAGGGACTCTATGCATATAACGAAGTTCTCCTTCATATAACCGGGATTCTGAAAACAAATGTGCCGTTAATAAAAGTGAATACATATAATTTTATTGTGGTGCCGTGATCGAACAAAGGGTTGTAAGGGGGAATATAACCAAAAGCAAAAGCCCAAACTGGTACAGTTTGTTAGAGCATCATAATTGCTACAGTTAAGTTCTAAGAAAATAAAACATAAATAACACGTAAAATTACATTTTAGTTGTATGTTACCATACACTTAAAAACAGAAAAGAAAGCAGGGTAGAAATATTTTTAACGCACATGCGTCATGATTCAGGGTTTTATGTATACAACATAATTATATAGTGTTTGCTGTATAAAAATATTCTACCAACCGCACCGGTCCTCTTGACTATCAGTAGTTAATAAAGTGCCTTCTTAGAGGTAGTAACTTGTAATTAACCATGTCAGGGGGCATTGTTAGAACTATCTGTGGTCAAAACTTTTAGAGATATAAAGCTAAACTGAACGGTGTTAATATTACAATGGAATCCTACATTACACATGATCCGTGACGCTCTTTACCGGTTTTAATAAATTAACCTTATTCATAGTCTAAATCAAACAATACATGACAGAAAGAGGCGAATGTAGAAAAGGAAAAGTTATTCAATATGGTATTTCAAACTATAGGTTATCTCAGTAGAAATTAACAACAAAATTATTTATGTACCTATGTATCTATTTGATATTTATTTTTGTTCAGTAATCTGTACTGTACTGTAGTACTGAAGTTCAATTTAATCTTGGTGTAAGTAATAAGCACAATTTTTTTTAAAGTAACACATTTTTATAACCTAAACTATAGAGGTGTAAAATAACATGAAAAAAATATTTGTTCCGATTAAATATATATAACATCATATTCATATGTATGTTATATTAATTGACACCAAAACATTTTACAAAAGAATGAAACTGTTGGTACCTAGATGTTATGTTTAGTAACGGTTGATTAAGTAATTTTTGTTACAATCAATTTCTATTTGAAACCGAAAAAGAATGGTTTTTTCCATGCTTTGAAAATTATAATAGCAAACAGATTGATTGTAATCTTCTGTAACAAGAATAAGTAATCTTAATCTCCAACATGTCGAAACAGGTTTATTATCCCTGACTATGAAACTCGGTAAAAAGTGTTAGCAAAACGATACATATCAACATTTCGCAATAAGATTCATATTTGGACTTCGCAAATGTTTAAAAGTTTCGCGCTAAGCTCAAGTGGCTTCCAATAAGACTTCGTCGGAATACTCTTATTCTATCTCTATTGCACTGTGTACTATTTAGAAAAGTAAAAGTTTTTAGGCGAAGACAACAGAACACTCAAGGTTGGCTGACAACTTGATTTTACGAATGCCTGACCATAACTCAAAGTTTCACCATTCATATTTTGGTGTCAAGGCTGTGTCGCCGTGGGATTCATTCCTGTGGACACCAGGAAGGCTTAATGTGGAATCTTTCAAAAATAAAGTCATAATTTACTATTTTTATTATATTATAATATTCAACATAAAATATATGTGGTAGGTATTTAATGTGTTTAAGTATTGAGCATAAAACTATTTATTATATATAATTATTATCTTTCTCACTTTGCTTCATGTGTACATACTCCCGTAAACTAAATATCAAAACCTCTTTTAGCAAAAGGTTTGTTAAAGGAAGTCGCTGTTTAGTGATATGGCCGTCTATGGTATTACTAGTATAAGATCGTTTTAAATGCATATTTTGTTTATTTTATTGGTTTATGCAATAAAGTGTATAAATAAATAAATATCATTCCCTTTAAACAGTAACATAATACTTGGTGTCATTGACGGTTAGGCAGGTAAAAGTAAATCTAGAATCGCCAAAATGGACAAAATTTTCCAATCTCTAGTTCCGGTCTAAATAGCATGGCTTAGCGTCCAGACTCTTGAGCAATGGGTCCCGAGTTCGAAACCCGGTTAGAAACAATATTTGTGCAACAAACAAATTATTGTTTTTCAGGTTTGGTTGTATTGTATTGCGCCCTGTATGCACTGCATTTGAACTTTCCTCCGATTATATTGCATAAATGTTAGATAGGATACGGGAAGGTAAAGACAGTGAGTGCCTGTGCTTGCACGTTCACTCGCGGCACTATACCATATCCGGTTTAGTTGCAAAATGGCAAGCAAATAACCAAATGTCTTCTTCGAAGTCTCGATCGTGAATATTGTGTTATTAAATCAATAGAATATTTGATTGCCAGTTTATAGACAACTCGACAGTATATGATAAAATATTTTTTTTACCGTTAGCACAGTCCGGCAGTAGGGGTAAGCGTTCCACGCCTCTTCATGCACCTCTAGGGAGCCCTTTGGAGCTAAGAGCCGAATGAAGGCCGGCACCTTCGACGCCAGGTGGTAGATCTTATACGTATATTGCCCCGATGAATATTTACCACCTATAACAAGGACATCATTAAATAACGAATAACTTGCAGAATGTTTTTAATTATCCTCAAAAATCTTATTTTTAGAAGTAACTTATTTTTAGACCCTATAAAACAGGCAAAGAATTCTTATGATGTGATATGATAGTTATTCCAGCCTATCTGTATGCAAACTCCGTTTTATTGAGAAAATAATTAGTAAAAACACAAATGTGCAAATTTTTTCCACTCCTTAACTGTATGGCCTATACATATTGTTTTTATATTTGTCATTTATTGTTAGGAATTTTTCTAATGTTATAAGGAAATCTCGGTTTGGTGGTCCGACCCCAACTTTGATGTTCTTGTTTTTAGTTCTATGCATGGTCTAACTGAGGTTAACACGAACCACTACTATTTGTTAATAATTTTTTATATAGTCAAGCATTCGCACCTTCAAGTTTACATATTCATTAATGCAAATTATGTAACTTTAATAACTACTAAATTTCAAAACAAATTAAGAAAAGTTAACAACATAATCCGCGGCGTGGCAACGCTGTGAAATTCTTCTCGAGGGTGTAGTGTCATTTTGACTGAGAACAAAGCCTTGAAATCGCAGGGCGTCCCAAGGATGGCGGATTACACATCACATAAAAAATTACATTGCGATTGCTAAACTTCCTGCTAAGTGTGGAGATAATGGCAAATTCTCCCATTGACAGGCCTGTGTCCTGTCGATCCATCTGTGGACTATTAACAGGCTCATGAAGAAAAATTATTTCCCTCTTTAATTTCTATCATTCTTCCAGGGAGTAGAGAAATATTTGAGACATACACTGGTATGATTTAGGTCAACCTTTTAAAGTATTGCTTATAAATCATTATTACAAAATCCAACAAATCTTTACTTTGTGAATGGCTGTTTCTCTTTATGGCTGACGTTCAAAGACGAAATATTCATAGTTTTACAATAAACCATTCTTAAAAGGTTTTGTTCGTTCCACAGTGGACTCGTGGCAGACTGAGATGTCGATGATGAATCATTAACGACGGAGTGTACTGAGTAAGTAGCGCACCTATGCAAATATTCAAACATCTGAGTAAACCAATGATTATGACTACACGTTGCTACAATATGGAGGCACATTTTGTGAGCCAACATTGTTCCACATGATTCACTTCACTCCACCCTTCTCGTGTCATAACTAGAGAATTTCAATTGTTTCAACACGTCATGACTTAATACTTGGCCTATAAAATGCCATTCACTTTTTACCTCACTGGTGCTGTGGACTGGAAAGTGGTCGGCCATATTACTGTTTGTAGAACCATTACCATTGGTGAAGAGAGACTCGAGTGACAACCTCGCAGCATTTCAGCTGGACTCGAATAAAGGAGGCCATTGCATTCCTTCTGAGATTTAAAATGGCGCGATACATATTATCATGAATCAATTGGTGTACTTGGCAATACTCGTAATATGTATTATTGATAGTTCTCCAATTATAAAAGATATTTGCTATCTTAGAGATCTTAAACATGTAAATAAACTAAAACAGAACAGAGAACAATATCTTGGTCAATACTGCTCTAAAGCGGGTGTAATCCGGAGATAGACTAGGAAGACCTTGAACAGAGGTCGAGAGTACAAGTGAATCCAAGGGCAAGCGCCGAGAGTCTTCTTGGAAAATCAACCTACACTATTCTTTAACACGATATTAACTTTGCTGTTCTGGCAATTTAAAAATAGAACTAATCGCTTTCTCTATAATTTTCAATATCGACGATGATATATTTAGAGAGGCAATCAAATACAAACAAAATACAAGCATAAGATTTGAACTATTTGATGAGACAGCACATATCTTTTTATCGCGGTAATTGGTTCAACTTTACTAGAATTCTTGTTATCAAGTCAAAGTGAGCTTTCCTGTTTAAGTAAACATATGTGGTCGTATCTCATATGATACCAAATGGTCATAGAGTCCTATAGATGTAAGTGACATAGAGTCCTATAGATGCAAGTGACATGTTTTCAATGAAGGTTCTTTACGCCCGTATTCAACGTTAAAAACGTTACTATGAGATCTCATTGTAAGCGTCGACGCACAGGATAAAGAACCCTTAAGTGACGAAAACGTACTGCGTTAAATACAATGAACGAATAAACAAGACTTGACGTATTGAAACAATTGAAGTTCTATAGAGTGAGAAGGAATATGTGAACTCAAGTTATTTGTGAATTAAACGGCTTGCCATGACGAACATAACCAGACAAGTCTTGCTTTTCATGGCGTTGCTTCTTTACTATATGTATTGTTCCTAATAAATACGATCGTAAGTCTCACAGTAAGCGGGAACGCACAGCGATACAAAAAGCGATGAGAAATGCCTTGCTTCGCTTCTTTACATGGACAAGTATTGTTCGTGAATAAGAATGTACGTCGCGATTATTATGTTTACGGTATTTAATATTCGCGAAACGGAACTCATCCAGTAACAGAATTCTTCATCAACAGTCGTGCCGACCTATTTACGTATAACAAACAACATATAAATTCAGTATGTGACTGCAGCGTAACTCTAACACTACAGTGCTTAATGTACTTTATATTATCTACGGTAAAAATTAAATTAAGTTTAGTCTAGCATTGGCCGTGTGGTGTCGTAAAAGACGACTAAGGGAAAAGCCTTGAAAAGTAGACTAACACAATAGACTGATTGCCGACGATCGAAAACAATAGCATGTATAAGTCCACTGCTGAACTGCCTTTCCAATAAAGCGCCAACAAAAGCAGGCTCGCCTTGCGAGGGACATTTGGCCAGACTCACTACCCTAGGCAGGCGGGTCGGTCAGCGCAACGCACTAGAGTTTCGGGGGAAGAATCTCGACAGTAGTCTGTTGAATTGGGGTTAGGGATATTTGGATGAATTTGCCGCTATCGACGGTCGCCAGAGACACGTACGTTCGTCAACAGGGTGCACGGTCTGCAGATGAGATTCACGTTTGAAGAAAAATTGGATATTCCTCCTTACGATCCATATTATTCACTATTACAATATATTTGGCCGTTAATAAATGTGTATAACAATAATAATAAGACTTAATATTTACGTGGAGTGATAGAATAAAGGGCGCATTGTAATAACACATAATTGTGGCTACCAGTACAGGGGAAACAAACAATGCTCATACACTGGCCATAACTTTGCAACTCCAAACATTTAGCGTTACCATGCATGCAGTTTTATTCATATATTTAAAACCTCCATTGCTTACAACTCAATATAAACGTTACAAAGGACGGTAAGTAATTTTAAGATAAAAAAATAATAAAGACGACATGAAATACCACCTCCAATGTCACCTCTGTAAAATGTGCTGAAATGCTAAAGATAAGTTTACATGTAGTGACACGAAATTTGTCCCAAACGAACGCTTTAATTTAAATAAAAAAAAGTATACTTTATCTCATTCTATGGCATAATCTATACCTCTGCCCAATTTCGTACATCGTTCATATCTGTTAAGTCCTTTAAACGTGATTGAAAGACACATATTAACTTTCACATTTTTATATTATTATTATTTTGGAATTATAACATTTAAAAATTTTCTTATAATTCATTTTAATTTTTTATAATAAATTTATTTTCAAGCCAATGATGATAATATAAAATCGTTCGCAAGTTTTGAAAAACTCATTGGTGCGGGCTCTCCAGATAGAGAACTTAATACAGTACGCCTATAATTAATAAGAATTTCTCCATTCTTGTGAATTTATTCTTCTTCTTCTTTAACTCTTTCGCTTTTCGCACTTCATGTATTCTTATTGGTTTACAGCTCCTTACAAGATTTTTTAACGATATAATCAGAGTTACATTACAAGAGGATAAGACACCTTCATAGTTTACAAACGAGCAAGGAAGGTCCTTGAATTAATGGTAATTTAATATCAAATATCTTGCAGAAAGCAAGGCGATCTACTTAATCGTCTCAAACATTAAGTGAAAATCCCGTTATAATACTTCTACCTGGTTATATAATGTAAAGGTTTTCTAACACAGAGCGCCGGTTATCCCGACATTACATCAGTAATCCCTTAAAATTGAAATCACATATCTATATTTCTTTGATGAATAATATGTTTAGCAACACTGCCTAAGCTATAAACAAACTTTCAAAATGTGTGTTAAAAGTGTGTCACTTCATGTCCTTCATCCATGTCAAATGTTCATTTCACTTCATTGTTCATGTTCAAAGAATTACTTACCGAGCAAAGGGAAGTCTTTGAAGGGTTCATTTTTGATGACCTCGATTCCTTCACCTCCACCTGTTTCATTTTTTGATACTTCCGCCACGCAGTATAACTGCGCCACTTGGTACTGAATACAAGAAATCCATTATTATAATTACATCTAGTAACATATAATTTAATACATTTAAGTATACAATTATATGGTGACAAATGATACACAATGGACAACGCTATTTGATAATAAATATTTCTAAAATATGCAAAAGTTATGCAAAATTAAAACTTTATTTCAAATGACTTTAAAATAACGGAAATACTTAATTTAACCTTAAGCTTATTATACAAAATATGAGCGATGAACAATACACCCGAACCGCTGCAAAATTTTACGAACAAAAAAAATATTTTTTTATTTATTATGTCCTCGTTGGTGCCGCATAATAAATAAAAAATATTTTTTATTTATTATGTCCTCGTTGGTGCCGACATCGCTAAAACAGTTAATTAACATTTAAGGTGTAGTGTAGTTTTCAGTGATTCGCCAATCAGCGAAGGAAAACATCATGTCAGAGTATTAGAACTAGATGATACATTCCTTCGCTGCCTAGCTGTCGTCTATGTAGGTACCAATCTTACCCAAACAGCACTGAAAAGTCTTTCGTTCCGGTTTCAAAGGTAAAGAGAGCCCAGCATAATATCAGGCATCTTAGTTCTCAGCGGTGACAACACAACAGTAACCTTCTTCCAATGAAATTCTTTCTTTGCATGTGTCCATGGACTGTTAGCTCGTTAAAAGATGACGACAAGATGGAAATGAGACAGTAATCCGAATTTTATAAACCTGCCTACTGCGACAGACCGTCCTTACAGGACACGCATTTCGCTGGTGGTGAAACAATGGAAAGTAAGCATCAGAGCTTCTATTAAAATCCTTCATAACTACTAATACCATAATTTGACTACAATGATAATTTAAATTCGTTCCTTAATTAGTCTCATCTACCTATAATATTTTTAAACGTGCGATAAATTAATATTTTTTTGTTACTATAAGAAGCTGTTTATGCAATAACATCAACTACAAACAAGATTGGCAGGTATCACAAGGCTACGGTAACATTATACAATGTAATAAAAAATAAACAATATATTTGTAATACCTGCAAGAACATTTAAAAAAAAATCAATACTTGTTAACAATAACAAAATATCAAATAAATAAAAATTAATGTTTGTGTGTTCGTCTTCTATGCGTTCGAGCGACGTTGTGCAAAAGTTTTTGACATAATACCTTCCACGTATTACTAGTCGCGCAAGGCGTTTTAATAAATTAGTTCATTTCATGTAGTTTATGTATACAATGTATAAGTGCTATATTATTGCATTAAATTGATGATCACGCTTACGAAGTCCCGGCCAACAGCTAGTGTTAAATAAAAAAAAAAGACAATGTCAAAAAATCTCGAGACCTCCAAGTATATACATGCTATGTAATCTCACTCATTGATAAGACCTAGGGGAAGCCTTGGCGGTGAGTATTGACGTAGTGAAAGTCCTTTCGTCGGGTTTGACCCAGAGCGCTTCTTTGGAATCTTCTAGCTACCTTCATATTGACTTCTGGAGAAATTATGCAAATGGGGTCACAGTTATCTCACAAGGTTGTTATCGATGATACAGGCGACAGCATAATGGTTGCGGGTAGTTAGCATAGTAATGAGCTGGTTTGCGCGTTTATCGATTAGATGAAACCCTTTGCCGCTTCTCCTTTTTTTTTTTTTGAGAAGACCCTTCCAGCTAGTATCGGAATCCTTGATGTTGACATATCGAGTGACATTCAGTTCCGTAGTCACCTGCAGTGGAAGACTAATTGGCCTTTAAAAAGCTTGGTGGGCTCAGTAGAGCAGAACTGTATTTCTTGCTGGTTTCCCAATTGCAACTTTGCAAGGCGCAAGTTCGTTTCTACATTGAATACTGATTTCATCTTTAGGCCAGGCAACCCAATACCAGCTCCTATAATTTGACTGCATCCAACGGACAGCAGCTCGAATCGTCGGTGACTAAGTTTCTTCTAATTGGTTTGATCCACTGGTCTTTTGGAAGAGATGGTGCATCTCTATGCACTTTTTTATCTACCAGTGGTAGTGTTCCGAGAATCTGTTTAGAATAATCTCAGCTGCTAAGCTCCACTATCGTGCATTGTGACAGAATATTGGTGAAACTTTACTGACATCATTTCGTTGGCTGGCAATCCATAGTTCGATTCTCTCGGAATTATTTTGCCACACACTTCGACTTTGTGCAATCATCTCAAAAATTACCAGACTAAAATTAAGCAAAACAGATGACGGATAGCAGTATCTCCGGTGCGAGGTGTCTGATACCGCTATTGCCACTCCGCTTGTGATTCATCAATTTAGGAGCTAGGCTTCAAACTTATAATACTTCTTTTTGTAAGTGATTAAAAATACTAACGCACTTTCTTCATATTTATAAAATAATGATTGTCAAAGTTTAAAGGCATTATGTTATGTTACAATTAAATTAAATGAAAAGTTATGTAACATTAGTAAAGACTATGATAATATAGTTGAAATTAATAAAAATTTTGGTATTACTTTAAAGAAAGTAATACCAAAATTTTTATTAATTTCATTTGTCAGCTGGCACAGAGGTACATAGGCTAAGCTATAGGCTTCAATGATACAAGCAGCGAGTTTGATACTAGCATGAAACAAATTATGTTGATGATGTCCCCTGTGGTAGATTTTGACCACAGCAATATCTCCTTAATCAGCAATTGTAAACTATGCATGGTTTATTATTATAGTGCCGCCAATGTATATTCAAACATAGAGGCACCCTCACTCTAGTCTGGGTGTCCATGCATGTGCAATTTAAGTTTTTCAATGCAACCACAATGCAGAAGAAATTCTAGGGGACAATACTTTTCATTAAAAAAAGGAAGCTTTCCATTCTTATCTTCATTTGACAAAGTCGAACATAGTAAACATTTAGTTATTTCTTGACATGTTCAAACAATAGAAAATCCATTGTTATGGCATGAAGGGTTAAATTGAACAATTTATTTCTAATAATTATCAAAATCCATAAAATGAACACTCCAAAAATTACAAACAAATTTATATATTGCCACTGATAAGATAAACTGAATTAAAATAGTCTAAAACAGATTACTAATCGAGTCATAAAGTTTCATGTGATATAAGATTAATAAATAGTCAGTGATAAAGTAATTTTAAGTGAAAGTTAATATGTAATTAATTATCACTGCTTAGATAATCTTATGATATTCATGTACCAGAAATCACATTTTTAAGCATGTAAACCATACCACAAATTGATATCAATTTGAACATGTAAATGATAAAAAAAAAAATTGGTACTTAAATATTAAACCTTTGTAAACAAAAATACATAAAAGAATAAAACTACTGTGAAAATATTTATCAATTTTAAATTAATTATGCTTACCTACTTCAAATAATTTTATGTAAATTTCTTATAAAGCAGTGAAATGCATGAATATATAAATTAAGATAACAAAATATCTTACCTCTTCTACTGTTAAAGGAAGGGTAACTCGACTGTAAAAAAAATTGTTTAATTTTAATAACAACCATATTAAACTTATGAAATTTAATGAGTTTAAAATAAATTTAATGTAAAGAAGGTGCTTAAGTATTACTTATCTGCAAGTGTCTACCTTGACCTGAACTATGCTGTCATTGTCAGATTATTTCTCTTTCAACATTTCCAGGTTTTAAACTCAAGTGTTACATTTTAATGAAGCTATAGTAAATTAATAAAGATAATCATTTCAAGCAGGACAATGCAGAAATTTTGGTGACAAGGAAAAATCGATTCTTATATTGAATTGGACACAAAATAACCTTTACTTACTATTCTTTAATAAGCATATTGACTATTTACTTTTTTCACTTAAATGCACATTAGATAATTCACTAAAATCTTATAAAGTTCTTATCACAATACAGCACTTGAGAAAAACTCCAATTATCCGAAAATTATAATTTTAAAATCTTTAGTTCGCCAATGACTGAAAATGACAAGGCGCATGCTTCAGATTCGGATCGTGATGCAACGGATATTACGTCAACAGTTATTGAAACGTTCTAGTTAAGAAAATATTACAAAACATGGAAAAAAATCAATATGCATAATTATGTATGTAATGTAATAGTCTATTATTATAATGTCCGACCCTACCACATCATTAAAAAAATGCACTCTTGTAAATCTGTAAACTACAGATTTTTATGTAATGAAGTCAATTTGTTAATACAATTTTCCTTTAATAAGCAAAATTAAAATTGAATCTTGCAATACTCCAACTTTGTCACTATTTTTTATCTAAAGCGGAGCATAAACGTAAAACTAATAGACTTGTGTCACAGTATTAGGTGTGTGTAACTCTTTGCTAAGCATTCAACATGGAAGTATTTCAAAATTTTGGAACAGTAACAAACTACGGATTTTAATATTAGTATTGTATGTCATCACTAATCATTCATAATTCTAATCCTTATTTACATTGGTAACATTCGAGTTGAATCGTATTACAGAGCAAGAAAAATAAACAGGAAATGGTGCTTACCTTACCTACACTATATCGTGACCAACTCAGTTTATTTAACCAAAAAACATTATTAGTTGAGCCAATTGGACTGAAATTTGAAGTCGAAATTATCTACTTTACTACACGCCGAATACAACTGATTCTATTGGAGTAATAGAATCAGTTGTATCCGGAGTCTATTGGAGTAAACTCGAGCTACAACTGGAGTCAACGATCAAATCAACTAACGTGACTTGAATTTGAATCTTTGCAAGACTGCAAGAGTTATTTTGACCTGCTTCTGCATACGTAGCAGATGCTGTGTCGATCGAAACGGTAAAATATACATATGATTTTTGACCTTATTCCAACGGCTATCCATTTGGACCATTGAAGGTCTTGATATGTGTTGTTACAGCCAAAAACAGATCCAAAACATAGATCACACTAAACATAATTTCACAAGCTTATAATGGATAACTTTATGTGATTGCAGTCGAGCTGACTCAAGAATAAATGTAATTACTGCAGCGCAGATAGCAGACTCCATTCAATATAAAGAGCAGGCAGAAAAATAAAATATGAAAAATTACATTTTAAAAACATAACTCTCACTTTTCGTGTTTACGACAAAAGTGCTTTAAAGTACCGAAAATATGAAAGGCTTTATTGTGTAAGACTTGCGCCTGCCTGTACAACCAAGTACTACCCATAGGATAATAACAAAAACTATTGCAGCTACTACCTGTGCCACAGACCAATTATTTATTTGTTTACATATATAACCACATAATTAGAGATTCGACGGAAAATAGATAAATTCAATTTAATAAAAAACCGTTTTTTTCCCCAGGCTATGGTACAATTAAGATTAAATTTATTACATTTACTTATTACATTCTACCGTCAGATCGTCAATTAAACATCTATAAAAATATAATAATTAAAAAGACTTCGTTGCAAATTTAGAAATTACTTAAATATGACATAAATCACATGACAAAATCAAATTGAAAATTATTTAAAATAAAGAATAATCATTCTATTTCTAAATTGTAACATGTCAAAACGAAAAAAAAATTCAAATGTTAATCAAATATCACAATACTTACTGCCTAGCAGTTTTAAACAATTTTAAAAAACAATGAAAAAATTTGCTTGTAGAATATTTCATCATGAATATATTCCATTGTACTATAATGATATTTGTCAATTAATAGCCTGTAAATGTTATTTTCAAACATACTAGTATTTATACTCTTTAATTAGTCAGGTTAATACGAATTTTTATCTAGCTCTAGCCTTCTTGGTGGCAAGTATAATTTGTTTTTATATCTACTTTCCTTGTGATTATGTGATTTCATATTTTATTTTAAATATCTTAGTCACATCATTTTGGACAACACACAATATAATAAGGATAATAAGCGATTCCACCTTAAATAAAGGCATACAACTAACGAAAAGTCTTCTTTTTTTTAAGTTTAACGTGGGGAAAAGTGCCTAGTTTTATGTCGGGATCAGTATTGAAGATGCCGTACCGACTAAAACCTCCACGGTAGATACGCTGTTGGCCCAGTGGCCTTTACAGCTTCAGCGGTAGAGATTCGCGAGCAGAAGGCCCGCAAGTTAAAGGTCTTATACCACACCAGAAAGTTATACTTCTTTTCTGACCATTGTGCATACACGAGAAATTCTCGCTTAATTTCCCATAGCATAATACCATACATAGCGCGAAAGTGACAAAACTTCATTGGGTCTGCCTGTTTAATTCAGGCAATGGCAATAAATTTTAAATATGGCAACATAATTCTTATTGCAAAGAATAATTATTAATCAAATTATGGTCAAGAATTACTACATTTCTCGGCTTAATGGTCGGTGATAAATTTTAAATGCCTAATTTTATAGAAACATATAAGCACATGACAATTTTTTTACTCATAAAATGTAATCCAATAGTATATTTTGGTAATTGGTTTACAGCTTCTGTAGGCTATCAAGCTGCAGTTTGCCAACATATATTAAAAATTCACTGTCTTACACACAATAAAAACCGTTCTATTATAAATTAATTTAAGTGTTAACTACACTAGTAGCAATAGTCAAACACATACATTTGATAAAGTAACGTGCCTACTTTCTTACTACGTAGTACACATTATCTTTTGTAGATACTACATATACGAATACAAATTGATCGTCATACCTATACGCGAAAAATATCTAGCGCGGGAGCAGCCGGACCGGCCAGCCATTTCGTGTTAGAGGTTGCTATCTGACGCGTCAAGTAACACGATTGTTCACGCAGCGCGCGCTGTTTTGGACAGCACAGGTTATAACGTAGCGTTAAAAACAACGCGTTGAAAATAATTAGTTTATAGTCTCTAACGCGCTATTGCCTTCAAGCTGTTTTGAAAATACTAACAGAAATGGCGTTGTCATGGGTGGCAGCACTGATCAATGGTCAACCTGAAAGTGACAATTAATGTCAGTTGTGTAGTTTGCTATGAGTATGATTATTCTAGTACAGATTCCTTTCCCAATTTAAGTTATACCTATGATTATTAATGAATTTATTTTGCCTTGCGGATTGTGTGCCTTTAAGTTTATTATAAGATAGTACCTTTTTTTATCGCAGCATACGCTTTAAACTTAATCGGCGGAATAATGAGTTTAGTTGGGAAAAAGTGCGAATCGATATCTCTATCTGAACCGAATAGAGACGGTAATATAATAGCCAGTGAAATAGCGCCAGAAGACGTACTCAGATTGGATAAGATCACTGACACATATCTTTGCACTCCAGAAGCTAACATTTATGACATAGATTTTACAAGGTTTAAAATTCGGGATCTAGAAACGGGCACAGTGTTGTTTGAGATCGCAAAACCCCCAACTGATTTTGGCGTTGACAATGAAGGCACTGAGGATGCTCCAGAAGAGCCACTGGACCCAAATGCTGGGAGATTTGTAAGATACCAATTCACACCACAATTTTTGAAACTGAAAACTGTTGGAGCTACGTAAGTTATCTTATATAAAACTTCCATTCAAGCAATTGAGTAGTAAGATACTCAATTTGATGACCGCATGGTTTAGCGATTTGCACACCTGACCAGCTGGAGCAAATACTTGTGAATTTCACAAAAAAGAAAAAATAAGTCTAATTGGTCTTCTTGTCTGGTTGTACTTATGTATATGTATGTATGTATACTAAATCAGACACTTCCTTTCGTGTAATTTCTCAAGCCAGTTACCAAGAACCCATTTCAATTTCTTCTGATAGTGCACCTAAAAAGTTCAGTAATATTCCTACTGAGAGTTACCATACAAGTACATAATGCATCCAATGAAATTAAAGATGGTGCAAATTAAGTACACCTATACTCAAATTTCATTAAGAGTGAAAGAAATTTTGAAAGTAGCAGTTTTGTAGCTTATTTAGATTTGTCGATGACATAGTTTTTATGGCAGTATTGCTGGAGGTGCTTAGCAATATGCCCAATGACCTCAACAACAGAGGCTCAGATGAAGAATGCAGCTTTAATAGCTTCTGCACTTTTGATGCTCTTTGAACAATCAGAAACAGATTCTATTTAATAATAATTATAATTCAATTAGAAAATATGTTAATAGAAAAATAGTCACAAACTTCGACACTTTATTTTATTTAAATGTATAATGCATAAAAATATACATTAAATACTTAAAACATGATTAACTAAAAACATTTTAAATTTCAGAGTTGAGTTCACAGTGGGTGCTCGGCCAGTCAACCACTTTAGAATGATTGAGAAACATTTCTTCAGAGATACTTTGCTTAAAACTTTTGATTTTGAATTTGGCTTCTGCATTCCATTTTCAAGAAATACATGTGAACATATATATGAGTTTCCAACTTTGCCTCCTGATCTAGGTAAATGTTGTTCTATTTAATTTCTATTGCATTATATCAGTTATGTTTAATGAAATTTATTATTTTCAGTTGAGGAAATGATTGCTGCGCCATTTGAAACATGTTCTGACAGTTTCTATTTTGTGGACAACCATCTAGTTATGCATAATAAAGCAGATTATGCTTACAATGGAGGAGTTAACAAGTAAACTTAGAAATCTTATTCAGTTCACATTCAATAATTGGCACTGATTTACTGTATGAAATTTTAATGTTTACACAAAATTTTATGCAATTACTGTGAACACCAAATCAGTTATAATATTTTATAATTCTAATATTTTATAATTCTAATATTTTATAATTCTAATATTTTATAATTCTTTTCCGTATTTGCATTTATTACTTGTGTACATATTTTTTTAATACTCAATTATATTTAATTCTTAAAAAATATCAAAAACATTCCAAAAAATTCCAATAATCATTAACATTGCATTGCATTCCTACTATTAAAATAAGGACTACTGATTTAACTTAAAGATATTTGTTTTTAAATCTTATTAAAAGCAGCACAATGGTAACAGGCATAAAAAAATTAATATATTTTAAATGTAGCATTTATTTTGTGAAAGGAGAGATTGGGTTTATTACAAATTTTGTTTCAAATGCAAGAGTGTTAACATTTTAACATTTAATGAACACTAATAAGCACCTGTTTGATAATCACCAAATTTGATAGAATTTTTCAGTGTGTAACACTTTGTATTGTGGATAGTTGTGTGTAAGTGAGTGCTTTGTGATCAAGGATCATTATTGTAATCTAGTCATACAGTAAGGTTATATTATTTATAATAAAATAAGCAAAATCAGTAATTTCATTTATGTATAAATTGAAACATAATTTGTCTGAAATGGTTAATAAATTAAATGTGATAACAGCTTGAAGTGAAGTAATAGAAAGTAACATGACTAACTACAGGGATTGGGAATTGGCAACATAAATATATTCATCTTTGAAGAATATTTATATGATGGTTTTATAAGTTGATATATTATGCCTCTATTAAAATGTAAAAAAAAAATATTATTTTACATAATATTATGTAATAACATGTATACAGTCCAAAAATATTACGAACGAACATTGAGACATTGTCATAAGGTTTATATTTTGAATATATATACATAGAGGCGCACATGACTATTTTATTTTTTGTTTAGCTTCTGTGCAAATTAAATAACATCGCAAACATAAAACAGGTAATGTTGTGTCTTGTGTCATGTTAATGCATGAAGAAATTGAATCATTTTGTACAAAAAATTATTTTATCATTGGACAAAGATGTCAGATAATATGTATTGAATTTTGTACAATGCATTCTACTCATGTTCTTCAACAATGAATCTTTATTTGTAACTTTTGGTGATAAAAGATGTGTAATTTATGTCTATGAACTAATGCTTAGGGCGGCAGTTGATAAATTCGTGTTAAGACTTGACGAATATTTAAATTTAAAATCCTAAAAATCTAATTTTAATGCCGTCCAACAACTTGTTTCTTTGACAAGTGTCATTGCTTTAATGTGAAATTTTTAAATATGTACTACCATGTGTTCACTATTTAAACATGAATGTTTATTTTTACTTACATGACCTTTTACTTTATGTAAATGTGTTATTAGTAAAGTTGGAAATAATAAGAACGTAGATAGTGATACATACTCACCCTGTAGTGTTAGATAATGAAGCTTAAAATACAATACATTGTTGTTTCTTAAAAGATCTATTTTGTTTACTTAATCCATTAATCCCACTTGTCCCTTCTACCATCATCAGCAACTGTTTTGTCGTAAACCGAACCCAGATACGATACTGTCTGCTATAAGCGGGCGTGCAAGGCGTGCATCGTTCGTGCGCACTCTGTTCAGGGGGTCGGCAAATACAGACATCTCGACATGTTCTATCTCATTCTGCCTACCTACGTCATTGTGATGGGGATTTATTAAGTACATTGTCTTGCAATTTTTATTAATATAAGGGTTGCATTCTAATTTTTAGACCAATCTTGTCTAATGCTCCAACCTCCTACTATTTTTATTCATTACCTTTTTCTAGTAGTTTGGCATCACGGATTGGAACTCGCGACAGGCTAGCAATTTTGTTCGAGTGGAAAGCACGCAGTGTACCCAGATGCTTTTACCGTTTTATCGATACAGTGTCATACAATATTAAAGACTTCTCATTTTGAAAAAAATAAACTATCATATTTTAATAATATAAATAATCAATTTCTAACATTTAATAAAATTTTACTAATTGTTCAAATTGATGCCGATTGTTTTCAATACAAAGCCGGACTCGACGTCTTAGGGACCACGTCTTCGTGCAGTCTGTATCACAAGATTATTGATTCCGTTTAGAATATTTTCCGAAGATCGTTTAAATTCATTAGTTTCATTATAGGAAATAAGGTACTTAAGGAAGTCAAATTCTATTGGAACATACCTTATACAATTTTCGCTAAATTGCAAACTTAATAACTCTTTTACTATACTATGACTTATTTGAATGTCAATGTTCCAAATGTTATTATATCTATACCATTGTTGGAAAAATTAGTTTCGTCCGTCATTAAAATATTTGAAAAAAAATGTCTATCACTGTGGATTTTCTACCATAACCAGTCGCATCATCAAGACTTCTTGAATCATGACGTAGCATTACTTTTGCGATATATATATTTCTGTCTCCTAGATGTAGATTTCGGAGCAATAACATTTATAAGCCGGGGTTTGCCTCGCAGTGGGGGTGTCCCACAAAAACAGGTCCTTTTTACCAAACAGTACCTCTGTTTGTTCCCTATGAATTAAAACAGTTTTTAAAGAAAATTGTAGTAAGGTTTTAATGAGATATTTAGAATTTTTCTTAGTTATTATAAATATCAGTCTCTTTTTATATAGATTTTCATTTAATGTCCGTTAAAAAAAATCTTTCACAGTTTAGCACCGCGACTACCGATCTCTAGCCATCGGATAAGAAAAATATCTCTTAATTAAAATAATATTTCTGTATGATATGCATGGACAGTTCTAGTTACGCCCTCTTTCTAGCAAGAATGATTTGTTGTAACCGCCACGCTTGGCTTGCGGGTTGGCGATCGCAGTACAAGATGGATCTTCCTTCAGGTACAGCTGCCAGTCAACTTTTACGTCACCCGCGAGCAGAATGTGAGGGTGATGTGGGACAGATTTCCTAACGTTCCGTATACCTACAGCATTTAACTAAAATGCGGTATGAAAAGGTGCGCGACGTTGGGTATATTTTCATATAAAGAATTATAAAATTCGATAATTACAAGTGCGCGTTCACCTTAAATGCGAATGCGCACTTAGACGCTCATGAAAGACAACAGGGTTTTAATGACTTCAATCTTGTAACAAATAATATATTCTAATGATACAAACAGAAAGGGCATTATAGTACGCGTAATCTAATTATGAGAAGAGAGATAAATAAAAGTTATAGTTTGACTAAATGCATTTATTTTATTCAATTCGTATCAAAAGTAACAAACAATTTTTAAAGTTCAGTATGATAATATAATAGTGGCTAATCATAGGTATATTTAACACAATAACAATATTATTGATAAGTACCTAACTATAATTAAGGTCCTACATCAAATCTTGACCGGTCGTTAGGAGCAAGAAGCAATACGGGGTGATGAATGGTGAAGCAATGATCCATCATACAACTTTGCTATTACATCAATAATTTTTTCAGTCGTGGGTAATACATTTCAACTAGGCCGTATGTCATCGCCTCTATGACACGAAAAGTAAAAGTATTTTTACTTTACGTTTAACTTTGAAACAATTGAAATTCTACTGTTATATGTGACATCAAAACTAACTACAGTAGAAGTTAGAGGTTATCTAGAATAGTTATCAAAAAAAAATATTGCTTTGTGATATTTCACAACAATAAAATGATGGTATCCTTACACTAAAAAAGCTAAAGCAATCTTAAAATAAGATTCAAGCTTTAAAAAAATAAAATAAAATTAGGAATATGGCTCAGGGTTGCGTCCTTTTTCCTCTTTTTTTTTATTTTCATTAACTCCGTTACGAGGGTTATCACTTCAAACTTCCATCTATACGCGGATGACTTGCAACTGTATCAACATTTCTCGGTGGGTGATACTAACGAGGCAATCGCTGCCATGAACTCAGATTTGTCACGCATAAGTAAATGGTTTAGCTCCTTTGGCCTCTTAGTAAATCCTACGAAATCACAGGCCTTATTAATATTCAGCAAACACCAACGAAATTAGTTAAGATTTTTCAACTGTACCTTGCGTGTGTCTTGATGGCATTCTTATAACCTATGCCAATACTGTTAAAATATCTTGCCTATTATAACTAAAATCACACTGGCGGTTACTCTTATTCAGCCCATACTAGAATATGCTAATCTAGTATGGTATGATATTTGGATGCTACAGAGGAGTTGCTAAATAAACTTGAATGCTTGCAAAATCTGTGAATCCGTTTCATCTTCGGACTCAAGGAATTTGACCGAATATCTCAGTTCCGCAAGACCCTCAAGTGGTTCTAAATCCGACTTCGCACTAGATTATGTCTCCTTTATAACATCTTGCATAACCCATCCTCTCCGGTCATAAAAATTAATAACCCCGCAGAATTCATTTACATTCTAGATTTCGTTTAAAACTTGTTAGTTAGGTGAGACCGAAAATATCATGACAGTGCTATTTTGCAAATGGCTATTATATAATAATAAATTTTTATTTTGTTCACGATATTTGACATATTATGGTCATTATTTTTATCTGTTATTAGCCCTGCATGCAGAACCATAGGCAGTGCACTTATTGAAAATTGTAGGATATAGGAAATTTTGTAGTAAATGAAGAAAGTTTACCAATATAGCACAACTCATATCTAGTAAAATGAGAGCATTGTCTGCTTCCATATCTCGCCACACCGTTACCCAAAGCGACACAGGTTATCTGGTTTAATTATAGTACATACCAAACATATTTTAACATGTGAACAAATTAGAAATTACACACAATTTTTGATAAATAGAAATACTATAAATAAAAAGATAAAAGTATAACAAAAGGCGAAAATGGAATGGACATGTTGAAGTGAAAATTTAACCGTGAGTAGGAGTAGATAAAAACTAAATACGTGCCGTCTGGTGGCGGCGAATGAGAATCTGCCACTATATGGATACCGGTAAAGTCGACCAAATCACAAGGCCTCCCACATATGACGGAATAAACAAGCAGCACCTCAGAAATGATACACTTGAATTAACCAGCCCAGAGATAGGCTGCACCATATAAGGTGCGAGATGTCTGGTTTTATAATCGTCGAGGTTACGATAGATACTCGCGGAATTACTCGTGACCAGCAGTGGACTGTTCAAAGTCTGACGAAGATTACTTAAATATCTACACCCAAAAATAATCTGCAGATTTAAACTGGCAAAAACGAAGCAAGAAACTGCCCGCCACCCCAATTTAAATATATAAATATTACATTTCAGGTAAATCCTGTCAGATTTTGCATGAAACGCGAACAGACAGATTTATTATATAATGTATAGATTCTGCTCATAAATTATTAACCTTTATTGCCAGTTTACAAGTACCAACATTATAAAATCTTTGGTTACAATGTTACTAATAACCATGACAATTATATTTTAACTGAAGTATTTTAAATGAAATCAGTCATCATGTTATTTTTTGTTGACATAATAATAATTACATAGATGCCATTAATACAGAGTTTATTACCCATAATTATATGTATAATATTATTATACTGTTTAGTAAGTAAACAAACTTAAGATAATTTGAAGACAAGATATTTTAACAACCCTTTGCTTGTTGTGTTCTGCCCGTATACTTTTTACCATCACAGTTGTTTCTTTAAGAAAAATTTAAATGTGATGGAATCATTGTTTTTGAATGTCATGGCGTGAACAAAAGGAATTACCATACATTTATTACTTTTATAAATGTCGTCAATGGAAGTACTATTTGATTGACAAACATCTAAATACTGATATTTTCTCCTTGGCTGCGCTTTGTTGTAAATGTGGAATTCGTAAGTCCATTTCGCAGCACTCTTATTAGTACCAAAAAGTTGAGCACCCATGTATATCATCTGTGCAGCACTATCCACCTTTACATGAACCAAAAACTTGAAAGTTCCAATTATTACTAAATACACTATTCTTTTGTTATTACCGATATTCATGAGCGTCATTTCGGTGTCAATGTTCGCTTGTAGATGTTCTGGGTGAAAGTTTGTGAAGTGACTGGCCATTTGATTTATTTTACCTGAAATATTAATTACCAATTTAATTCTTGAGTTTCATACACTTTCCTATTGTCAGACAATCACAAACTTTATTACAGCAGGACAAGATAATTTTTTTTGTATCATACTAATAATGCAAAAGATTACAGACCTGACCTAATTATACAGAAAATATACTTAATGTACACTATACAAGTATAATATACACTCTGTATGTTAAGTATATTACAGTACTGCAAAACTAAAGGGAACATTCAACAATATTATTGTGGTCTTTTAGATCTGGATAAAAATCATTTTTATACAAGACATTTTTATCTTTAAAGTAAAAGTAGCAATCTATCAATTTCTTACTATTTTCTTAAATTGTAACATTTCAAAGTCAAAACTTTTTTGTACGATTTAGGGTTTTTAAAGGTCTTATGAACGTTAAAAACCACGCGACGAGAAAAACCGGCAAGAAACTTGGGGTCTTTTTTTAATGCCAATCGTTTTTTTTAATTATTTACAATTTACTATAAAATCAATACAATAAATATAAATTTTAACAATATTTCAGTAACCACATGCGAGTGCATTAAAAGAGCTATTTCCACACACATCTGTCCTCGGTGTATAGGTAGACCTTTTTGTTGCACTACTTTTAGGCATTTTATTGTAAAATTATGCATCTACAAAAAACTTTCTAGTTTTAGCCAATCTACACTAATGAAACTCTCGACCTCGATAGGAGAGACGTAAATTTTTTATTCATTTAATATATATTTAATATTCATATTTTTCCGTAATTTCACGTTTTCAAAAATCAAAAATGCGCGAAGTGTCAAGATGTTAGTCTCTTTGAACAGATCGCGTAGTGAATCGCGAGGCCGCAGGTAAAATGAATACCGATTCCAATCCACCTACAGATCCCCACAGTAACATACCATAGGACATAACACTGTGTATACCATTAACTAAGTAAACAATTTGACTGTTACTTCATCAGTCAACTATATGATCCTTCCAATAGTGAACTATCTTTCTAATAGGAAACTTTATCCAGTATTTGGTTGGGGTGTTCCTGTGTACAGTTGTTTCTTTTAACTTTAAATATCATCGGCAAACAAAACTATCTTAGTAATTTTTGAACCATACGGGAAAGATAATTTATAAGGACCAAGTACAAAAATGGATACACATTTTAACCACACTACCCGATGACATAACATCGTTAATTGCTACCTTTTGCTCTCGGCTTCAGATATTTGAAGATAAGAGAACAAGTACGGCATCTCGAACAAAGCTTAAATATTGTTTTTTATGGCAACTATAGTTGAAGGGTTCCTTATAACAATGGAAGCCATGATTGCCCAAATACTGAAAAGGATATTTCGTCTGTGTTGATAAACAAGTTATCGTGTGTTCAGGGAAAGCCTGATCGTTAGGATGCTTTGTCAGGGACAGAGACCCGCGAAAAAATGGGTTGAAGGTAAATAAAGGTTGGCATATAAACTCAGGATCAGGACCCGTGACATAGCAAAATAACCAGTAAGTCATGCAGCCTGTTTTTTTTAAAACAGTTTCCTCTTTAGGGGTTTCTACTGAGCCGTGGAAGTGTTTAACAGATATAGATTACGTGCAAGTATCGACCTCAAACGAAGCAAAACCAACTTACCTCTCCATAAGCATTGACCAAATAAAGCGGAAAGTGGACATGCTATTTCATTGAACGGACACTCTTTTTAGATCTGGATAAAAATCATTTTTATACAAGACATTTTTATCTTTAAAGTAAAAGTAGCAATCTATCAATTTCTTACTATTTTCTTAAATTGTAACATTTCAAAGTCAAAACTTTTTTATACGATTTAGGGTTTTTAAAGGTCTTATGAACGTTAAAAACCACGCGACGAGAAAAACCGGCAAGAAACTTGGGGGTCTTTTTTTAATGCCAATCGTTTTTTTTAATTATTTACAATTTACTATAAAATCAATACAATAAATATAAATTTTAACAATATTTCAGTAACCACATGCGAGTGCATTAAAAGAGCTATTTCCACACACATCTGTCCTCGGTGTATAGGTAGACCTTTTGTTGCACTACTTTTAGGCATTTTATTGTAAAATTATGCATCTACAAAAAAAAGTACTTTCTAGTTTTAGCCAATCTACACTAATGAAACTCTCGACCTCGATAGGAGAGACGTAAATTTTTTATTCATTTAATATATATTTAATATTCATATTTTTCCGTAATTTCACGTTTTCAAAAATCAAAAATGCGCGAAGTGTCAAGATGTTAGTCTCTTTGAACAGATCGCGTAGTGAATCGCGAGGCCGCAGGTAAAATGAATACCGATTCCAATCCACCTACAGATCCCCACAGTAACATACCATAGGACATAACACTGTGTATACCATTAACTAAGTAAACAATTTGACTGTTACTTCATCAGTCAACTATATGATCCTTCCAATAGTGAACTATCCTTCTAATAGGAAACTTTATCCAGTATTTGGTTGGGGCGTTCCTGTGTACAGTTGTTTCTTTTAACTTTAAATATCATCGGCAAACAAAACTATCTTAGTAATTTTTGAACCATACGGGAAAGATAATTTATAAGGACCAAGTACAAAAATGGATACACATTTTAACCACACTACCCGATGACATAACATCGTTAATTGCTACCTTTTGCTCTCGGCTTCAGATATTTGAAGATAAGAGAACAAGTACGGCATCTCGAACAAAGCTTAAATATTGTTTTTTATGGCAACTATAGTTGAAGGGTTCCTTAAAACAATGGAAGCCATGATTGCCCAAATACTGAAAAGGATATTTCGTCTGTGTTGATAAACAAGTTATCGTGTGTTCAGGAAAGCCTGATCGTTAGGATGCTTTGTCAGGACAGAGACCCGCGAAAAAATGGGTTGAAGGTAAATAAAGGTTGGCATATAAACTCAGGATCAGGACCCGTGACATAGCAAAATAACCAGTAAGTCATGCAGCCTGTTTTTTTTAAAACAGTTTCCTCTTTAGGGGTTTCTACTGAGCCGTGGAAGTGTTTAACAGATATAGATTACGTGCAAGTATCGACCTCAAACGAAGCAAAACCAACTTACCTCTCCATAAGCATTGACCAAATAAAGCGGAAAGTGGACATGCTATTTCATTGAACGGACACTCTTTTAGATGCTTATCCATCTCGTTGGGGCAAAATCGTAAGCTGCATCCGTCTTGATGATTTGGACAATTTATTTTATACGGGTTGTCTGACGCGTTCGGCTAGAAAATATAATATTTAATTAAAGAAATCCGAGAAGTTTTTAAATTTTTTTCCTGTATAATATGATTACAAAATCCTTGGGAGTAGATTATCATTGAGATTATAAAATACATATGAGAAAAATACCAGCCTATAATGAATATTACTGCAAGATGCATTTGGAATAGAAAAAGAAATCGCGATCAAAAATACAAATATTATTTTTTTGTTTCTTGGGGAAGAAGAAAGATAGTAGGCAACGGTGTAAGAGACTCAATAGCACGTAAACATAAAACTCATCTAGTAGATATCGTCAAGGTCGTCTAGACCCAGATTTTTTTTGCGGCTTCCAACAGATAACGGAATAACTTTAGAAATACTTAAGGCTGACTTCAATAACATATCTATCGCTGGATTGGTCATCTTATTATTTTCATTACTTAATTTAATTTTACATATGTTTTATGGAGTTCCTATCAATCTATCTAGTTATTTAAGTCGGTCGTGCTAGTTACAAAGCAGACTCTAAGGCACGAGGTGTCTGGGTAACTTCAAACCGTCTAAAGGCATGGTGATTGAAACTAGATAGGTTTATGTCTAGCTGTGGACCGATTGTCTCCAGAAGATGATAATATCTTACTTGTGGTTTCTTATTTCCAGCAGCCTGTTCTGCTAACATAATGTCAGCAATATAGACCTCGAGCGTTCTGTTTCGCATATCAGTTAGTATTTTACCGCAATTAGGTATTCCGCATCTGCGGTTTTGTAATTTACATACACAGCATGCACTATGTCCACTAACACATTGGAATATGTTAAAATTAAATTTATTGCCGCACGTCGGGCAGTCGAGTTCTTTACCACCCTTCTTGTTTTTCTTTGATTGTGGCCTGAAATATTGTTATAAATTATGAAATTATACCAAAATTTGTCCGAGAACAGATTTCTAAAATCTTTATAATTAGGCTTATGCAACTAAAAAAGATTTTGTTATAAATCAGAATGAATACCAAAATAATGCTGTTCTAATATGTGTATGTGTGAAGACCTAGTCACGTCACACGACTTGTGGCATGCGTTCTAGATCGTGATCCATCCTCATTCTTTCATCGAAGCCACGATAGCCGAGTTAACCACCCGGCTCTGAGGATCTGTCTCCGAATTAGAAGACACGAGATCGATCTCCCATGGTGATAAAGTGCTCGTACGTATGAGTTGTCTACGATTTGTATAGTTGTCCAGTCATATTGTCCTAAATAAGCTGACAGAACTCGAACTTAGTATTACGCATATCTGCTTGTAGAAGATGCAGTAACTGAGATGATTGGTAGAAACGTAAAAGTATATTAATTAATTTTTTTATTCAAAAAAATATGTTAATTTAAATAAATAATACATTTTACATACCGGTTTGGTGGTGGTCTGCTATCGTTGGTAAGTGCTGGAGGGGCTGAAGGCGTAAACCTTAAAACGATAGTATGGTGTAAAGACATTATTTAGAACTAACGTATAAAAAATAGTATATCATAAAATAAAAATCTCCACTAACCTTGACACATCATCGTGAAGAAATTCTGATTGTATTTTAGTTGAAGATGACGCAGTATTTGCAGCGACATTAACATTGTTCATGGCGTCACATGCTGAATAATTATATTCACTAGCAGAAGATGAATGAGGACCAGCTATAACTTGGTTTAGATTCGGGTACAAATTTTGGCGATTTCTTGTATTATTATTATAAAAGGCGGCCGCTTCTGCTGCCTCCTCCAATCTTCCACTACACAAACAAAGAAGAAGGCTTAGCTCAATCTAAATTGATTGAAGCATGAAGCATTGATGGAAGTTTACAGTTACGCAACTACGAAAACATTCTGGTTACTCATAAATATTAATAGAAATATTATAATATAATAATACAACGGATGTAGTATTATTATAATATTAAACATAAATTAATAGTAATGAATTACTTACTTTTAACTGTATTATTATAATTACGTGTAGTGCATGGTCAGTCTTGAGTACGCCTATATTATTTATGGCGTATATTTACTGTTACATACATAATTATATATACTATACAAAATAATAGGCAATGATATCAGTACTAAAACCTCAATAATGTTACAATTATAATACTAATGTGTGTACCGTAATAAGTGAATAAATAAAGAGATATAAGAGAGGATCAAATATCTTAGTAGAATTTATGGCTTCCTGAAGAAATAAATCAAAACTAATATTCATCTATCTCGTAAGTGTTGTAAAAGAAGACAAATTGGTGAAATGTGAATCTCAAATATGCCTGACCTGAATATTCGGATATAATAATCCAGATTGACGAAAGCTTTATGAATAATTATTATTCTACATATTAACGTATTTATTCATATTTTATTTTACAAATGGACTATGATGTATACAATACCTTGTCATACCTTGAGAGCTCGTTTGAAGTATTTCCTTGTAAGTACTACCATCGCGTTAATTAACAACAGAAAAAAATAAAAGCAAAAAGATAAAATTGTCACACGTGCAATAGCCGTTAGAAGATTAGAAGTTACACGGCCACATACAATTGAACCATAAAAATAAAATGCCACGAACTTGTGTATTAGAAGAACATCGCAATGAAAGTCCTATCGGTGTAAGTAAAGGTATCACATTGTGAAGAGAGAGTTTTATTCCTTGATTGTAGGAGCCATTCACTCTTGACAGACTATATGCAGTATCAAATGTTTTATAAAAAGTCGCGAGGGCATTTTACAAATATAAAATGCACATGGAAAAACAGACTCGGAACAATTATTCGTAGATCACACAAATGTTGTCCCGTCCCTTCTGGGATTATGATGAGGACTAGGAGGGTGAGTCGAATTTAGCCGCAGGCGTGTGTTCTGTACGTAGGTACCATGCAAACACATGGTCATGTCTTAGTCCAGCTGTGTGGCAAGTGGTTCTACCACGTAAAAGAAAAATTCAATCTAGTACCTGGTTGAAGGTGTGATTTCCTGTTGCGGAGATTGTGTGTGTAATAAACATTCCCTGAGTCTTTCCTCATAAAATTTTCTCTGCTTCTCTAAAGCTCGCTCTATAGCAGCCTGCGTTAGATTTTCCCTAAAAACGATACAATATGATGATCACGCCCCTCTGGCCGATTTGTTGTCAGACCGAAAACAAATCCATCTTAATAGCAATCGCTCTAAGACTATGTTGTGATGGTACACTATGTGAGGTGTGCTAGGGAACATAGGATTGCAGCATAGCAACAAACTGAAATTACCCAGTAAATTGCTCGTGTCTCGGAGATATGGTTACTACCAAGAACAAAAGGACGCAAAGATTGAGTGAAAAGAGGTTTTTGTTTTTATGGGAAAGACGGCAAACGGGCAAGCGGTTCACCTGATGGTAAGTGATTACCGTCCCCACAACACTAGAGGTGCTGCAGGTAATGAGAGGGAGGATGAGGAGGGGGATGGGAAGGGGGTGTGGGCCTCCGGTTACCTCACTCACCGAACGAAACGCAGAAGCAGGAGGTGCTTCTACTTCACGCCGGTATTCTGCGAGGCCGTGGTATCCGGTCAAGCCGGCCCATTCGACCAGCAGCAAAAGCCGCCGCATGCCTCTACCACGTTTAAAAGGTAACTTTAGTGGTGCTTTTAATAAAAGTTATCAATTCCTGTTTTATAAAGTAAAAACATATTTATTTACAAGATACAGGAGCGATATATAAAATAAGAAAATCTTAAGAAATTATTTTTTGTATACACTCCGTTATAATCAGAGAAGGGTGTTACATTTCGTTAAGAGTTTTATTTATTTGATACCTACCGGCTTATGTTGATGGTATTATCGAGTGCAACTTTCTGAGAAACATACACTTCCTGCCAACTGACCAAGATAACAATGGAATAATAATAAGCAAGATGAT